>JAWLTJ010000004.1:0-600000 GCA_037044235.1 Meruliopsis variegata
GTTCGCACTCTTGGGATTCTTGAAACAGTTCTTCGCTTTATGATTGCGTTTTCCACAAAATGAGCATTTGGAGGTACTCTTCTTAGACTTCGTCTCTTGAATCTTAAGAATACTTTCTCCACCCTTCTTTTGCATTGGTTCGTTACCTACAGGATTTCTGCTTGCCAAACTATCTGCTTTATAAGCAATTTCCTCCAGTACTGTGACGACATTTGAATTGGCTTCTAGTAATTCTGTTTCTATTTGCTGATGCATGTGCGGCTTCCAGGGTTCATATTTTGCATTGAAACCTGATATGATAGTTTCCGACACAAACGCATCGTCCATCTTGACATCAATCATATCCAGCCGCCCTATTATTTCTTCTATTTCAGAGAAATATTCTTTAGACGATCTGGTCCCTTGAACACATTTCGCAAATCGATGTTGGAGAGCAGTGGCTTTTGCACGATTTCTCCTTTCATACTTTATGCGTAACTGTTCCCATAAATCACGACTTGAATTGATCTTTGTAAAGCTTATTACCACTCTAGGACTCAATGTCTTCTTCAATGATGCCAGTGCCACAAAGTTCAATTGTCTTTCGAGAGCTTGACGTTCTTCTAACAACTTCTTTTCGGTAGTCCTGGGAAGCTGAGGTAAGAGATGTCCTGAGACAATCATATCGTAAAGTTGACCGTCACATTGGAAAGTCTGTTGTACAGAATTTCTCCAAAAAACGTAATTACTTGCGCCTTGTAAGACCGGTACTGCGAAATAATATTCTTTGAGCTTTATCTCCACAAAGCTTCCAGTAATATTTGCTTCACTTTCGTCTGTCTCCTCGGTAGTTGAATTCTTCATAGTGCTTGGGCTCATAACCTATTGAGGTAGCGATGTAAAAGGAGATGTGTATACCCTTATTAAAGGTAATACTTTCAACACCACAGCTTTTTACAGTCTTACTCAATCTACAAGAGCACTCTTGTGAACTAGACTATCAGATTAAGTCGATCTGGATAAAGATAAGATGATAGAGATGAATGGGAAAGAAAAATTAGTAAAAGAAGTTCTTATTATTCTCAAGAGGATTGATAAGTGACATAGTATATATACCCCGTAAGGTGTGATATGAAGAGAAAACTGGTTTGTAGAGTAGAGGTGATCCCAATCTCGGTGGCAGTGCAGATAGCAGTGCAAGCAACAGTGCACCCCGAATCAGCCAAGCATATGAAGGATACGGAAGAAGCTCCTACTTATAAATATTAATTTCACATGTACAATTGAGAATGGCGATTCCCGTATTGATTCAGAGTCAGCTAATTTGACTCAACACCATCACACGCCGCGCGCGGCATCACCAAGTTCTCACATAAATTGAGAGGCATATATACCGCAGTTGTGTACATAGAATCCTTTTCTTATAATACGATCTATGTCTGAATTAATCCAGGAAAGGTGACCACTTGTTAATTGGACATGATACATCTCTACTTGTCCAATCTCGACGATCGACTGCACCAGCCACAGTGACACCTGAGGCCTCCTCCACTTCGAGGACAATGTCCATCAATCAAAGGTATATAAACTAAGATGTACATCCTCTTTCCAAGGACATAGATTTGAACCTTTACAACTTTGACATTTCAACCTTTAGATACGTTCGAACGTGACTACCCATCCAACAATCTAGTTTTATCCAGCGCACAGAAGAGCCAGATGTTGGATATAACAGTCACCACCGGCTGAACCTGATGGTCTAGTCCACTACAGAGCACTTGCAGTTTGAATAAGATTGTGAAGAGATACGGCATTACCTTGAATAAGGGTATACACCTTTTTATATTGCTTCTTCAATAAATACTACAGCAATGTCGAACGTTACGAAGTACACGTTGGAAATCTATAGGGCCTGACTAAAAATAGGCTTCGGTCCATCCGTCGAAGTCTTATTGGGAATCAGAAAATAGATTGTCGCTGGTGTGTGCCACAGGTATAGTATGTATTATACTGGAACAACAACCTCGACAAGTATGTATATCTACCGCGAATAAGTCCTCATCGACAGATTTTTAAGGATGTTCTTCGACGTTATCAAAAGTTCGCGTGATGTCCTGCGATTTGGAGGTTCGTGTATGCGTATGGAATGTCCACGAATGCCTATTCATTATTCCGTCTTAATTCAACACTGCAGACGTGTCCGGAGTTGTTGTGTATTTTGATTGGTACGAACCATTTGAGTCTGATAATCAAATACTATTCATGTTGCTCGAACGTTATTGTCGTCGGGATTGACAGTAAGCATGTATCATGTCTAAGTGATACGTGGCCTTCCTTCGTAGGTTATACAGACACACACCTTCCACTGATTCCGGCGTTGCATGAGAAAGTACCCGAAAGTAATGCATAAATGATCGCAGCTTCAGAGTTGCGAAGGGCGTAGTGGCGTACTTGCGTTCTGCAATGCAAGCGGCACATAGGGTGTGATATTTCACTTCTTTTGAACTGTAATTAGACTTCTGTTAACTGTAATTCCAATTCTATTCCTATAAAGTTTGACAATCTAATCGATGAAGTTGCAAACCTCTGTTCGTAATGGAAGGTCTGATAGCACCCTAATTTATATCTAAGCGAAAAATGCACTGCTACTGCGGAGAACTTGTACATAGTTGGTTTGGATTTAATTACCCTTTTCCTCAATTTGGAATCTATCATGTGTTAGCCACAATTTCTTCTCGCAGGTCCTAGACTTACTCTACTATAAAAAATATTGTGTCATCTAAATCGTTCTTGCAATAGTACCGAACGGGTTGGCCATCCCAATATGATTGCAGATCAAATCCCATGCCCCCTGTGTATGGCAATACAACCTTGAGAGTGTTGAAGTCGATGGGAACAGCGGGGCAAAAGTCAAAGGTTACGATATCTTGTGGAGTAACTTCTACTGCTTGACGCACAGTCTGATTTGCCCAAAACTTTGCGCGATTGGTATGTCCGGAATGTGCATCTCTTAGCTGACTGAGTGTACTCATGTCAGCTAAGCCTTCTTCTTCAACAGAGCTTAATATACGATTTTTCTCGCTTTCTCTCTTGCAGAGAAGTGCAGATGTGTCTTCGTGAACGTAATCATCCTCATTGTCACCGGATGGGAAGGTGGGCCAGCTATCGTAGAAATCGTGCGATATGCTCTGCTCGTTGTGATTGTCGTTGTGCTGAATGTTGATACGAGAAACGCTTGTCAGGAGAGGTCCGAATGCCCAAGGCTGATCACAGTAAACATCGTGACGGAGATTTGGATCAAGGATATTGATCGCTTTCAAAGCGACACTTGTTCCCCAAGGTAATCGATCTCTAATGGGCTTTTCAAATTGGTTCCCAAATACTAGCGCATCGCCCGATACAGGTTTTTTGAATCGACCTTGAACTTGTATAGACCAGGTCAGATTCTTGGCATAGTTGTGATCGAAATATTTTGATCGTAGAGCGGAAGTGCCTTCTGGACCAGATGCTGGGTCCTCCACACTGGGACGGATTCCGGTGAAGTTCTGAATACGGATCGTGATACGTCCTTCAAAGTTCTCATTAGATATGATCGCTGGATTTTTCTCGTCATTGACCCGGGCGAGATGTAAATCCTCGACAGAGGAACCCACCGACACTCTGAGGCTTGGTGCCATTGTCGAGACAAAACAATGAATGAATGTCAGAGACGTGAGAGTAACGATATGGACATTCGCGCTAGTGGAGCTCCACTTAGGCCTATTACATTTGAAAAGGGTCATCCATCAAGAGCACAGTTTTATTTACGAATCGACTTGAGCTTGAAAGCCAAAGTAAGCAAGAAGTCTCCGAAGAAAGGAGGCAAATAGTAAAACAGCCATGCAATCCATGAGCTCCTTCCGTATGTGAGATAGGCTCGAGCCAAAAATGACTGCCGTTCACCTTCTTTGCGTACCGCTTTAGCCAGATCGCTGGCAGGCGTAGACTTTGCTGTCTGACTCAAATTAGCGCGCTCTTGCATCAGTTTGGATGCCTCATAATAGGGCGAGGAACGCTCGGGAAGCGTCACGTTCTGCAGAGCCGTATTTCCGAAACCACTTGTAATGCGGCCAGGAGCTACACAGATGACACGCACGCCCAATGGAGCTAGTTCTATTCGGAGTGTGTTGGAGTAACTATGAACAGCTGCTTTTGTGTTGGAGTAAGCCGCACTGAATGGGAGATATGTGTAGGCCGCGACTGAGCCAATGTTGATAATCACGCCTTTTTTTCGCTTGGTCATTTGCGGCGCAACCGCTTGGACTACACGGATGAGACCAAAGTACTGAACGGAGGTCAGTCTGTGTGTGAGATGAGGTGTGCCATTTCGACTTACATTGACCTCGAATGTTTGTTTGAAATTATCCAATGGCACTTCCATGGCTGCACCTGTGGCTGCATTAACACCAGCATTGTTGATCAGTACATCTATATGGCCTGCTTGACTGATGACTTGATTGACGGCGTTTTGAACACTCGCATCATCTGTGACATCCATCTTCACTACACCGTCGACTTCGGCTGTGAGCTTGGCACCGAGACGCGAGGGGTCACGGAGAGCAGCAAAGACTTGGTACTTGCCAGAGCTTGCATACTCATGGCACAGGGCTCCGCCTATGCCCCCTTCTGTGCAACCTGTGATTAATACTACACCCTTGCTAGACATGATGATTCCGGGCAACCGCGTATCATACGGATATCGGAGAAAGTAGTAACATATCGGAGAAAGTAGTAACCCGCTTCACATCTTACGTCCGTGCGAACACGCCTCTTTTGCGGGGATCGGGTAGCTATAATTCCGGACGATGCAAGTCGAACGCACGATACTCCTTTATATCTCCAGACACATACCATGTCAGGAAAGAATCGCAACCGTGCTGATATTCTCGATGGGATAACCTTCGACCCCTATCCTAATCTACCACCTTTAGGCGAAGGCGTCTTGCATGGTCCTCCAAGAGAGGATCACATAGTGGTCGTCCTCGGCGTTGGTCCGGGTCTTGGTTTGGCAATCGCACAAACGTTTGCTCGGAAGGGCTATACAACGGCTATTGCTTCCAGGACAAAGTCTCGCCTCGATTCTTGGGCAGTCGAAGTACGTAAAAAATCTCACAAGATCAATGTAAAGTCTCATTCTCTTTCATAGCTTGATCAAACCATTAAGAAGGTGCGAGGGTCAAACTCAAGCAGCGAGGCGCCGCAAAGCGCCGCATTTTCATGTGACGTCCTCTCTGTCGAAGCAATTCACGCCCTGTTTGCAAATGTTCAGAAAACCTGGCCAAACAAAAAGATAGGCACAGCTATCTTTAATGCTAGTATCCGCAGAAGGGGTCCGTTCTTAGAACAGTCTCATGAATTACTTGACCAGTCTGTCCAGGCAAGCATGTGAGTGCTGGAACGATGCTCGAGTACGTCTCATTGGAGGTATTGTAGATTTGGAGGCTTCACTTTTATCCAAGATGCCGTAGCTGCCATGGACAAGCACAAGGCTGGTGGCAATGTCCTCGTAACGGGTGCAACAAGCAGTATCCGTGGGCGCGAAGGCTTTGCTGCGTTTGCAGCAAGTAAAGGTGGTCTCCGTGCTATATGTCAATCTGTAGCGCGGGAATTTGGTCCCAGGGTACGTATGGTCATATTAGAGATATTTTGCTCACGATTGTTGTGTCTGGCACTTGAAGAACATTCATGTGGCCCATATTATTGTCGATGGACTTATCGACTCGCAGCAAGCCAGAGACTTTATTGGCCTAGAAAAGGGACAGAGGTTTTCAGATAGCGCTGTAAGTTAGGTTGATGTCAAGGAAATCGCACTTTGTTAATCGGTCTTCAGGTATTACGCCCCGAAGCCATCGCCCAAAACTTCCTTTTTTTGGCTCAACAGAGTGTCTCCGCATGGACATTTGAATTGGACGTACGCCCAGCCAAGGAGCATTTCTGAAAGCGTTGCTAGCAGAAATCCTTCAACAATGCTGTTATAGTGTTGCATATTCCGTAGATGTTCGCTATTCACATTTCGTTTATTTTATGTCGTTCATGTACTAGTCTTTCTTCTCTCCCTTGAGATTCTACTTTCCTCACACTTCTCTGGTGATTGGCGCCTTGGATCCTTTTTCACAATAGATTTAACGCTATTGGTCACCTAAGCAGAGAATACCTCCACTTCATACAGCAGCAATCCCCGCATGCACCCTTTGCGGGACTTGGGGCTTGCGCTATTTCTTGAGCATCAAGCTAGTCTCGATTGAGACACATGTAGTATTATTGGTCATGGCAATTACTATGTGGGTAACAGCTACAATCAACTTCTCATCCACACCTCGTCAAACAATCATACAGTCGACGGAGAATTATGAACGTGATGCCATCCAAAGAAGGTTGGTTAAGAACTTCCCGGTACATCAAAACTCGCCGACCTGCACCCCGGGTTTTGCTGGTAGCCATCTCCAACCCCCCTTACAACATGTCAGTACGAGAACAATTAGACGGAGCCGTTGCTGATTTTTTTTAGGCTCAACAACGATGTCCTCTATGAGTTGAGGCGTCTTCTCGAGACCTTAAGCACTCGTGAGACGGGTGCATTGATTTTGACTTCGGCAGTGGATGACCTTTTCTTATGCCACTATGATATGAACGAAATTCTCGACCTTGTCAATTCCATTCCCATAGGCTCTGTTGCACCTCCAAGAGTCGTTCGTGCTGCTCTATACATCGAGGATTGGTTGGCTACCATGGGCTTCCGTCGTCTGGTTGAACGAAGTTCATTCGCCGGTTTGAGTTATTTGAACGCCTTTTACGATGTGACAACGCTTCTGAGAAAGGTACCCCAAGTAACAATCGCAGCTATTGTGAGTGATAGATATGCTTAATTTTTACCATCATTCATTCTTGTCCAATCAGAATGGTCGTGCTCTCGGCAGTGGAGCCGAGCTTGCTCTGGCATGGTGAGTAGGACCGGTCTCCCCATACCAGAGAGTTGACAAAACACGTACTTCAGTGACTTTCGTATCATGGTCGATACGCCGCCTGATGGTATTCCAGGGGAGTGCAGAGGTAGCGGATTTGGACAGCCAGAGATTACGTTGGGAATGATTCCAGGTGGAGGCGGAACGCAAGTTTTAACACAGCTTGTTGGTCCTGCCAAAGCTCTAGAAATTTCTTTAATGAGGCCCTTCTTGAGTGCTCAAGAGGCTCAAGAAATTGGCCTTATCACCAAAGTAGTTCCTCGTAAGGATATTATTCAAGAAAGTGTCAAGCTGGCTGTGCAACTATCGAAAAGAGCACCATCAGCTGTGGCTGCCTTAAAAGATTCAATATACATTGGGGCAAATTGTGAAATGGGAGAAGGTATGAGAAGGGAACAGGGAAACCTAGGGACTTGGTAAGCTGGAAAGTGTATTTGAGACTGAATCTGATCCCTTTATTCTAGCGCCCTCGTTCCTGAAGCAAGAGAAGCTATGGGGAAATATATGCGAGAGATAGACAGCTTCCTCGGACCTTCCAGCTCCATGTCCAATTTCAAGGCGCTGGAGGATGGAGACTACGTGGATTTTATCCCAGACTCTTGGCTTATGGCAACTCCAAAACAAGAGACCAACTTACGAAAAAAACATTTGCAAACGAGCGCAAAAGCTTTGCAGAAGGACCAGACGAAAAAACTGTAAAGGATTCTCCGCAAACGCGATTGAATTCCAGGGTGATTTTCATTATGCGCAATAGGTTTACAAAAAGTACAGTGTGATGACTTTGTCGGCCCATAATACAGTAATTCTACACAGGATGCCACAGCTACTTTGTTTCTTCGTGACTATTTTTCACTGTGGATGCGTCAGGCACTGCTGCCGCCGCCGCTGCTGCTAATATACTTTGTACTTTTGACAACTCGTCTGAGGGTTGACCTGAGTGGTTCCCATTAGCATCATCCGTATCCTTCTCATCCGCGTTGTGCTTCTCGTTGTAGCTCGTTGCTTGGGCGACAAGTTGCATGGCCATATCCTGCACTTCCTTTGTGAGATTTTCATACGTGATACCAGATGGGTAAAACGGAGGACTAGCATCGTTACTAGCTGAACCATTCCGCTGCGTCTTATCGCCTGCCGAGGAAGATCCTGTGGATGTGTACAGAGAGAGTGCTGTAGGTACGTTTCCTGTTAAGGCTTCATTGGGTGAATTGTGCGTGCTTGTGGGTGTTGCCGTACCATTTCCTTGAGATGGTATGCATTGGTGTCGCTTTAGCGCATCTCGTCGTACAAATGCTCTTCCGCAATCATCGCACCGAAATTTTCGACCAGGAGTGCCTAACCCCAGACTTGCAAGGCCTCCAATTCTCTGACCATTTTCATCCACTCCGCCATCGAAGCCAGGCTCTGGTTCGTTTTCATGTGTGCTTGCTACGTGGCGTTGGAGATCATGCTTTCGCGAGAAGCTGCGCCCACCGTCAGCTTTGCATGAGGGATATGGACATGGAAATGGCTTGGATTTGGCTGGATCAGGATCGTGCGTGGCTAAATGAGTATTGAGATTATAAGCGCGTGCGAACGCTCGATCACACAGATGGCATTGAAACCGCTTGACAGGGCCATTGGGATCGTTATTTGCAACTTGAGCGTAATTGCCTTCAGTACGACTGAATCCATTACTGGTTGTGCCATTTTGCGCTGCGCTCAACCTCTTTACTGCCTCCGCTAGGGCTCGATGTGATTCTTCATTTCCAGGCAGTGGATTCCCATTCGCATCTAAACCCATTGCTGCTTGGGCCACAGCCTCTAGATCTTGAATACCAAGATATTGCGAAGCAGGTGTACTACTGGTCGTTGCAGGTCCTTTGCTCACAGATGGAGTGGTTTTAAAGCTCGTCTGAGGGATTGGAACACTGTTCGACGCATAACTCGACTGCAGCGGCACTTGCTTTTTGACTGTGCTCAACCCTGTTGAGGTCACCGGTTGGGATGGTGCGCTCCGAGGAGGATTCGCTTCAATGCTCGCATGACCAGAAGATCCCACCTGGGTAGCAATTGAGCCTTCTGTCACTGCCTTTTCAGGGGCATCGCTTGTCATCTCTTCATGAGAGCGTTTGACCCCGCGATCCTCTGATTGCACAGGTGTCTCCGACGCGGTACCGAGGCCCATGACGGCATCCAGACCTGCAGCTGCCATGGCGGCCGCAGCAATGTCGTGAGCGGAGCCCAATGACGAGAAATCTGCGAGTGTTTGTTCTTCGGTGCTAGCTGGTTGAGGATCAATGATGTTGGTGTCGGTCGCATGTTCCGTATTTATCTCTTCTTTGATGGTCACAGGAATATGATGGCCTTCGGCGAGCTTGGCAGGCTCGGACTGGTCACTGGACATCTTGTGACTCGCCAGATTTTTATGGGCTTCCTGCTATAAGAAAGCATCAGCAATCATTGTGGACGCTTGTAAGGATAACTAAGTGGCCGTCACGGTTCTCACGGAGTTCACGGTCCACTTCGTGTGGAACTCTTCTCAGTGCACAAGACACCTCACGAAAGAAACAGAGCCTCGTAGGAGACACTCTGACTATGACTTGACCCATCACATTACTCCCTCAACCGTCGCCATGGTACTCATCATACTCACTGATATCCAGTTTAGCCCTGGTATTACTGCGGTCGACTGCGGATGATGGCGTTGCTGCGGTCCAAAGATGTGTTTATCTATGAGCGATACTCTGGTGGATGCTCGGAAAAGTTTTCATCGCGCTTACGTAAGCTGACAAACGCGGATATCTATCTGCATGCACTATTGTCGCATGGACCATCCTAATGTGTTGTTATGAGTGTCGTTGTTGGTCTCCGAGTTAATTTGCTCCTTTGCAATCCTAATAATGCGTCCACCTCGCAAAAATATCCTCAGTGGATCATCGCCCGCCAATGCAATCGAATTAGACACAGATTCTGACGACGACAGTGACGACTTTGAGATTGGACACACTGTTCATGCCCCTGAAGTTATTTTTTCACACGTAAGCACCCGCAGAAACCAGGTCGATGGCGTTTCACTTGCCTCCCCGTCTCGGGTATGTACTTGAATTGAAAACGCATTTTCCTTACTTTCTCTGCTCTCCAGGCTCAAGTGAGGGACTCTTCTCACCTACAGCATGGCTCGGATAGCACGCAAGCTTTCACAAGGGATGATCTGCAGGCTCCAATGCGAGATGATGGTTCGTCCTCGTTCGTCGGTGAGACCTCCTCGCGCCCTCAAGAATCTTCAGCTGCATCGAGCATGGCAGACACTGCGAGACACTACTTCCATGCCCTGCAAGAAAGAGTCGCTCTACTGCGACAGCGATCAGAATCGAACGAAGATGACATGGATGTCGACGAGGAAGAAAGCGAGGTTTTCGACAACAGCAGTGACAGTGACGGCGATTATGTTGACAGTGTAGAGGAATATGATGAGGAGGATGAACATTATGCAGTCTCCGGAAGAGACCAAGGTGATGACTTGGAAGGTGACCAGCAAGTAAGCACAGGTATGAATGAGTTGTTGTCAGAAATGGTGTCCGGAGCCTACCGCGGGACGGACGCTTTGGGTCAATTGTACAACGACGACAAAGGCTTCAATGTATCGAAACTGCCTCTATACCCCGCGACGGCATCACTTCGACAGCGAGGGTTGCGAACCCCGCTACATAATCATCAATTACAGGGACTCTTGTGGATGTGTCATGCAGAGCACAGGCGCCATAGAGTAAATAAGATGACAGCACTTTGGAAGGCCTACGAGGATGATCGAGGTGTGATTGCGTATCGAAACATGGCTACCGGTAGAGTAACATACAAACCTCCTGTACTTCCTAGAGGAGGAATCAACGCGGACGCAATGGGCTTGGGAAAAACATTACAGATCCTTGCTTTGGTCATCTCGGATCCCCGCAGAGCTCCACGAGGGACTCGAGTAAGCAAGATAAAACCCCAAAATAGTGATGGAGAAGATGAAGGCACACAAACAGATGTTAGTCTAGGCTCGTCATACTGCTCAGCGGATGCGACCGAAGTAGAAAAATCCTCCGACACTCTGTCAGAGGATTCTAGTGATACGATGGATACTACTGACTCCTTCGAGAAAGTACCAGTAAAAAGAGACATGAGTTTCACATCTCCAATAAAAACAGACAGAAAAGGAAAAGGAAAGACAAGGGCAAGGACACCGAATCGAAACCTTGTCCAAAAGGAGTGCAGAAATACAACTCTAGTGATATGTCCACTGTCCGTACTACAAAACTGGGTGAGATTGTGCTTTCCATTGCTATGTGACACATGCTGAAGTGGCAAGTAGACTTCACAGATTGAAGAACATTGCGACGAAAACAAAGTGCGATGTCTGAAGTACTACGGCTCTCTCGCAAAAAAGATACGATCAAGCAAGAATTTCGAGAAGGTGTTCGCAAAAAATAATGTCGTACTGACCACCTATGATACAATTCGAGCAGAGTATACCAGCATATTGAAACGCAGACAAATGAATTCGAAGGGGAAGAAAGACGATGCAGATTTGACGCATTCACCACACACTGCAGATCAAGAATTCCGCTCTGAATTCGCAGGAGATGCAGACCAGCTGGATGCTGAGGACAAACACTTTCTCTCGCAAGGTATGAGCATGTTCTTGCGCCCTACAATATGTTCTGACACAACAATCCTGAAGATTTTGATACTGATTCGTCGAGTAGTATTGCGGAAACTACTCCACTATTTACGGTGAAATGGTTGAGGATTGTTCTAGATGAAGCACACACTGCTAGAAATCCAAACACCATTTTGTATAGGGCAATATGTGAATTGAAGGCAGAAAGAAGATGGGCAATCACAGGTACACCAATCGTGAATTCCACTCGAGATTTAGGATCCCTGGCTTCGTGGATAGGTCTGCATCCATTCAATAGCGGGAAGCGATGGTGGAACACCCTCATTGAGAAACGATTGAAAAAGCAAGACAGGTCGCATCAAGCTGCGAGCATGTTACTGAGAGCAATCGTTCATGTGAGTATAGCTACCAGGCAGAGGAATGACTGACGACAAGTCGTAGAGTTTGTGTCTCCGTCGACACAAGGCAATGCTCGACATCAATGGCCGTCCAGTAGTCAGCTTGCCAGACATTCAATACTATCAGCACAACGTTGCTCTCACCCCTGCGGATCGAGAATACTATATGAAGTGTGAAGTAGCCTGCAAAAATCGTCTGCTCACTTGGATCGCTGAAGGTAGGCTCATACACCATCGGGCAGCCATCTTGGAGTTCTTGCTTCGTCTTCGTCAAATGAGCTGTCACCAACGCTTAATTGGATCAAAGCTGCTTGAATCCATCGAGAATTCTGCATGGAATGATGTCAACGCTGAGGTTGCAGCGGACGGTGTAGTCATCCTATCTGCAGAAACCAAAAAGGAACTACAACGGAGATTGAAAGTTGTGATGGAAATGGGGGATGATTGTCCTATCTGCTTCGAACCTCTGGTTTCTCGCCAGCCAGTCATCACCCCCTGTGCGCACACTTTCTGCAAAGAGTGCATAAGCGGCGTCATCACACTCAATTCTGGTGGTGTAGATCCTCGTTGTCCGATGGATCGTTTACCTTTACCGAAAACTATAATGGGATTGATCGAACCCGAAGAGGAATCTGATGAGCTAAACGTGCAAGAAGATTTACATGGAAAACAAACGTCTGCCAAAGTACGGGAGTGTCTCAAAATCATTGAGCATACGCTGCAGAACGATCCAACAGAGAAAATTCTGGTGTTTTCAAATTTTGTGCGTTTTCTCGAGATTATAGCAGAAGAGCTAGAAGAGTCTCGTATGCCTTTCGCCAAATTTAATGGTTCAATGAACGTTCAGCGTCGAAATACGGTTCTTGAACATTTCCGAAAACCAATTGGTCCAGCAGACGTTGCCGCATTAAAATCCATCTTTTATCGTCTCAAGCAGAAGAGAGAATACGAAAAGGATGCGTCTGATGCGCATAAATCGGGATCCTCGTTGCTTTTGTCTGAACTACGGGCTGTCGATTTTCAAATACCCGATGAGGCAACGTCACCTCGCAAGTCATCAAGACGAAAGGGAAAATCTGAAATCGACGTTTTTGGTGATAATCCAAACGTACTTCTCATTTCGATGGGATGTGGTGCGCTGGGATTAAACTTAACCGCTGCATCTACTGTTATCCTCATGGATCCTTGGTGGCAGAGTACTATCGAGCAGCAAGCTATTGATCGTGTTCATCGCATTGGACAATCACGAGACATCAGTAAGTATTGGAAATATTTCGCTCCCGTTGTTAACAAAGCGGCAGAGGTGTTTCAGATGATCTGCAAAAGTACTGTAGAAGAACGTGTGTTGGCGATCCAGAGCGAGAAAGAGCAGATAGCTGAGCGAGGTGAGTATATCTTGCATTTTAGGAAGTGGTATTTATCTTACTTATTGTCTGGAAGCTTTTTCCGGCTTTGATTCTACCAGTGGCCGCCGTGAGAAGACGCAAACATCGATGCGGGATCTCGTGCGCCTATTCGGATTAGATGATGACACCATCCAAAGTGCTTTGCAGGTTCAAGATCCATCCACATGATCTTTTGGTGCTTTAATATGCGACTTATATACAAGGTATCAGTTAAATGTTTCTGTAAATTACAATGTAGATATAAGTTTCATGTGATGACACGTTCGTGAAGACTTATCCCTTATCTGTTGAAGATACGTTGCCCAATTGCCTAGTCAAACTTGGAAGAGGATCTTGGGCAGAGAACTACACGGTAGGATTTGGAGAGGCCGAGCGTGAAGTGTCCGATACTCTAGGATCTCAACTGTTTTGCCTCGTTCTCCTGTCAGAACCCCGCCTCTCGTCTCTCGCTACTGTTCTCGATTCTTTTTATCTACTCTCAAAGCTTTGTAATTGTCTGTATATTCTTGGAAGACATCATGTGATACAAGGAACGATGACAATTGCTTGATGAGTACATGGATAGATATATCTGTATAACGGATGTGCACCTGACGGGACTTGATAGCTTGGTGCAGGCTTTGGAATTGGGCGTGCTTCAACAACAATAGGAAGCCAAGCGTTCTAAACGGATTGTTCCTAACCCTACGAATTTGCAGCAATAGCTTCGAATCTACGAGGATTTTTCTCTAGTGTGCGACCACGTAGATTTCGGCGTATTACGAGTGTATCTCCGAACAATCTATGTTTAACGCGCACTAAAGAGAGCAACGGTGTCGGGTGTAGGTCCTCCACTCATAATGGTTCCGCATGTAGTAGTAGAGTGGGCCGGTAACATCCGGACACCACGTATACACTAAAGTATCTTTTCCTTCCCTTACAACCACATCGCTCGTTGAGAAGTATGGCTGAACCAAAAACTATTCGTTGGGGTATCATGGCCACTGGTGGCATAGCCACCACCTTTGCGAGGGATCTCTTGCTTGATCCCTCCACCCGCGGCGTACATGATATTAAACACACCATCGTTGCTGTAGGTAGTTCGTCAGGAGAGGAGAAGTCCAGAAAGTTCCTCGAGAAGATCCAAGGACCCGCTTCAGCTAAAGCCTACGGAAATTATCTGGATTTTGTGAACGATGATTCAATTGATGTAGTGTATATTGCTACCCCTCATTCGCATCACTATCAAAACGCAAGATTGGCGCTTGAGGCAGGCCGAAATGTGTTGTGTGAGAAAGCGTTCACCGTTAATGCTGCGCAAGCAAAAATCTTGGTTGACTTGGCAAAGAAGAAGAACCTGTTTTTGATGGAGGCGCTCTGGACCAGATATTTGCCTTTGTCGAAGTACTGTAGGGATCTAGTGACTTCCGGTACCTTAGGAAACGTCACCAGAACTATTGCTGATATATCAGAAGGCTTCGACCCTGAAAATACTTTCGCAGATGGAACTAGTCGATACGTAAAGAAAGATCTCGCTGGTGGTACCATTCTCGATCTGGGCATTTACGCTTTGACTTGGTGTTTCCAAACGCTGTACACTGTCCAAGATGAGAAGGAAAGGACCAAGCCTACAGTAATAGCAACAATGAAGGAATATCCTCCCACTGGAGTGGATGAAGCCGTAAATATGGTGTTGAACTTTCCACGCAGTCGTGAAAGAGGAGGTGATGCCATGGGTATAGCACTAGCATCATGGAGATGCCCTCCTGACCCAGATGGAAAAGGCAGCGCTGGACCGTCGATCCGTATTCAAGGGGACAAAGGCGAAGTTCAAGTTTGGTATCCAGGATATCGTCCGTACAGAACTAGATTAGTACTACTAGATGGCACTGTAGAAGACAAAGAATGGCCTCAACCTGGGCCAGGGCCTGGGAGCGGTTGGTTCACCGGTGTTTTCCCGAATCACGACAAAGAGGGAGAGGGTCATGGAATGTTCTGGGAAGCTGATGAAGTAGCATACGCTCTTTTGGAAGGAAGAAAAGAAGGAAGAGCCCAAACACTCGAAGAGAGTCTCACAATCATGGAAATCATGGACGAAGCTAGACGTCAAGGTGGATTGAAGTATTCCGACAAAATTGAATCTGTGGAATACCCCGAGCCTTTGTAATTCATGGTCTTCTTGATAAAACTTCTTTGTGCCTCGTATAGATGCATCCACGAAAACTTTGCGTATCGAGTAGAAAAAATGATTTTCCGGAGAATTTGCATGAGTTTGAAGCCTTAACGTCTGGTTTTGGTACCTTGTTTAGGATTTTCTTCTATAATAATGTTAGATGACCTTCACTTATGTTCCAATGTTGGTACATTCAAAGAATCAAAGTTCACTGCAACTTGTTCAAGGAAGTTTGTCTATCATGAATGTGTACACTACGACTACAGAGTGTATTTCTGCAGTAAAGAAACATCACATCACATCAAGGCGCAACTATTCAAGAATTCTTAGAAAAATATGCTATCGAAATGGGTTTGCCCCACAAGGATCTCATGCCTGTGGACGCTAATTACATTCATCGACCTGATGATGCATCACATGACTTAATTCACCGTCATGCTTTTGCGATAGAACGGGCCATTAAATATAGACTTTATTGTGATGCAACCCCCCATATGTCATTTTCAGACTACCAGGACGATTTCCAATTGGACAGAGGAAGATTTTTCAAGTCTTACGAATAGTTTCCTTCGTATCTTATGGAACCCACTACGTTACCGCGGTGTTTATACGGGACCATACCGTGGTGGGGGAATTCCACAACAACTGTACGACCTAATCCATGCAGATTCGCCACTGGAGTGGGACCCCGCCGACATTGCACAAATCCTACATTTAAAGAAAATATAAGCTGTCAGTATAATCCTAGAAAGGAGACCACGTGTCACTTGGACATAATACATCTCTACTGTCCAATCTCGACAATAATGACCGAGCCACGTGAGCATTTAGTACAAGGCTCCAAGTCATGTTCCATTCATTAGTCGGAGTATGTATATAGCGGTATTCATATGACTTCATAACTCAAAGGGATATAACCCAAGATGTACATCCTCTTTCATAACAACCAAGAACCATAATAATACGAACCTTTACAACTTTGACTTTTCAATCTTAAGGAGAAAACGTTCGAACGTGACTTCTTATCCAACATAAGCCCTGAATTCCAACGGAGCCTTCAACAACTGAAGAAATCCGAACAATTGCCTCCTACCCCGCCTCCTCAACCTTTGGAAGGGACCCACAATTCTACACCTTCACCTCATTAAGACAATCTTCAAGCGCAAACCCCGAAATCGCCTCTATCTGGTGCTGACTCTCTACTAGAAATCGCCAAAACCCGTGCGAAACAACCGACCTCTGGTAATGGCTCCCTACCACAAATAACCGAAATCAATGCGAAAAAACTGACCACGAAAAAGTCACTGAGCATTGACCAACCCACAGCTAACCCTGCTACCATACCACACAATCCCTAACACCGGAACCACTAGCGAAAATATCACAAATAAATCAGTCACCATTTTCAATTCAAATTCCGAACGTTTCCAACCAGCCAATCCCATCTCACTTCGTTTTAAACTTTTATGAGACCTGGAATCACGAAGATGATTACTCTGGACGAGCTTCGGAAATACTTGACATTCAAATCAACAGATTTGTAAAACATTGTCAAATTTTTGGCATTCAAGCCGGGATGTATGCCCATGTCTATCCTATGACACTTGCCCACGAGGCTCGGAATTTCTCCAACTTTTCTTTCCCATCGTGGTATACATTTGCGGATATGTACATCGCACTAAAGTGCCGATTCAATCTATCGACCATCGCATTCTACACTCGAGTTTTTCGACAGACCACTTATCGACAAATAAAAGCCCTTGATCCAAAACAGACCCCACTGGAAACCCTTGAACGCCTGATTGATGAACTGAGATATGCCAAATTGGCATTAGGGCCAGACTATGCAGGTGATATACACTTATATCACGCTTTGACCGCAGCTCTACGTGGTATACCGAGGTATCGACCTGCATTCGACCACGAAACTTTTAATGCCGACTACTTGATCGATGATCTCAGGTCTCTAGCAATGTCGATATTACCAATACCCGACTTTTAAACATCAGCACCTTTCAAGATCATCCAACTGACCATATGAGCGAATCTTACGAACAACAAGAAGTAGAAATGAGCTTGAGCCTAACCTAAACCATGATGTACATACCCATATCTCGATGTATCTGAATTTTTACAGTTTTACTACGCCTTATTGAAGGAGCCACATTCGGACGTGACAATAAATCTAACAATCTTCGGCACGTAAGCCGATGCACGAAAAGTCCCTGCACCGGACACTATAAATTACCGTGTACCGACATAAAAGTGGGGAAGGACGAGAATAGTGGGGTAACGGTGGGATAATTCGAGCGATTCTGACACGAATGCGCAGTCACACTCACTCTTTTCCTTCGTAACCATCAGCAATGCCTCCTTCAACTGAAGACCTTTTTGGGCCCCTTGAGCCGAAGCCCTTTGAATCTCTTGTCAGCAATGAGCAAATTCTCAAAGCTCTCGATTCACCCGGGTCTCCTTTTGAGACTGAGCAGAGATTGATACATGAGCGTCTGCAAACAGTCTATCGAGACCTACCTGCCAGTTTGCGAGACGTATGGGCTTCATGTGCTAAGGTGAGTCGAGTAGTAATGCTTTGTGGATCGACTGACCACCTTCATTTCATCATTTAAGATGTACGCAAAGCGGAACTACATTGTTTTCAAAGACGAGCGCTATACGTTTGAACAAGTTTGGAAGGACTCCCTCAAAATTGCAACATGGCTACAAGCATCGTTTCAGGTTCGAAAAGGAGATAGAGGTAAGAGGGCATTGTGTCCAAAGATAACACTGACAATCTTCAATAGTCGGCATTGCCGCGCGGAACTATCCAGAATTTGTCAAGACTTACTGGGCTATTCACTTGCTAGGAGCTGTAGCCTGCCCCTTGAACTCATTTAACGATGGTGCAACCCTCGCCTTCTCTATTCGTGACGTATCTTGCAGGGTGGTCATAGTCGACGGAGAGCGCTACGATCGCTTGGAGCCATTGTTGGACTCTGTTGTCCGAGGTGCAGCGGATACGGATGTCGTCCCAATGTTGACTAGTGAGACGGCTGGGTCTTTCTCTGCGCAAGCAACTACAGCAACTGAACCCTCTAAACCTGTTGCTGGCATTGTTGTGCTTCCTTGGAAGGGAGCTGAACGAGTGACATCTGAAAATGCAAAACACTGGCTGCAGCGCGGTCAAGCAGATAGAATATTTGACTACGAAGCACTGATGAATACGACGGAGTCTGACAACAGCTTGCCACCGACAGAAATCTCACCCGAAGATCATGCAACGATCTTATTCACAAGCGGTACAACAGGAAAGCCGAAAGGCGTGCTTTCCACACAAAGACAAGTATGTTTCTAGTTACTTTTGATAGCAACAAGCGTGCTCACCGCATCATCTACAGAGCCTTGCTTGTCTCAAATTACTTACAGGATCGGTTCCAAAAGCTTTAATGAGGCGTGGTCGGCCACTCCCACCCCCTCCTGATCCTTCTAGTTTGGATCAATCTATTGTGCTACTTCTTGTTCCTCTTATGCATACTACGGGACTCCATAGCGGTCTCACACTCGCAACCATCGTTGGCAACACAGTGAGTAGAGCGAATCGATGATATTTTGTCTAATGTCACCAACAGCTCGTCATGATGCCCACATATAAAAGAGATGATGCCATCTCTGTCATCCAACGTGAAAATGTTAGAGTCATTCTCGGGATCGGATTTATGGTACGAGAAATCGTCTTGTCTGGAGCGAAGATGCCCAGCCTTGAGAGCATAAGTCATGGTGGATCAGCTGCGGCATCAGAGCTACCTGGCGAGATCCGAAAGCATTTTCCCCGTGCAGGTACTGGAATTGGTTATGGCTTAACAGAAATAAATGGCGTTGCGAGTATGTAAAGAAATTCGCAAATGGTCTCCAGTCTTCTTAACATACCCTTTAGCACAAAATGTAATGGACGACTATTTCCATAAGCCCTCCAGTGTCGGGACAACAGCTATTGGAGTTGAACTGCTCATTGTCAACCCGGAGAATGGTAATAAAACTCCACAAGGACAGACTGGAGAAGTAAGGACAAGAGTTGGTATTCATGATCATTTCACTCACTTGTTGCATGGTAGCTTTTAATCCGGACACCAGGTCGAGCACTGGTATGTAGAAAGCGGAATACTTGGTGATGCATAATTGAGATTTTCCAAAGGGATACTGGAATAGACCACGAGAGACTGCAGCAGCATTCCTCAATGATGGCTGGTTCCGCACCGGAGACTTAGCACTGTTTGATTCTGATGGATATCTTTTCATTGTAGACCGAGGTATGTCAGCAGTAAGATCCGGCTTCTACCCAATCTCACATATCTATCTATCTTTTAGTCAAGGACATTATTGTGCGAGGAGGAGAGAACATTAGCTGCACGCAGGTGGAGTCTGGTATTTATAATCATCCCGGTATCATACATTGCGTAGCCGTGTCCATTCCTTGCAAGCGTCTCGGCGAAAGAGTAGGCATTGTCTGTATCCCCCGAGATGATGTGAAACAGTGGCCAAGTGAAAAAGAGATTTTAGCAGAGGCTGTCAAAGTTCTCCCAAGAGTAAGTCAACCCTTTCATGTCAAGCTTGTGTTCCTGACAATCTTGACACTACTAGTATGCGGTACCAGAAGTATGTTACGAAACCACCACGAAGTACGATGGCTAACAATTTTTTAGTACGTTTGGGTACGCAGTGAACCCTTCACACGCAACCAAAGTGGAAAGGTTCTTCGCAGCGCCGTTCGCAAAGAAGTCTTGGATCGCATCAAGGAGCAAGCGTGGAGCCCTGAGCCTGAGAACAAGGCACGACTTTAAAGGCAGGTTTAACAACACACTTAGGTCCGGCGAGTGAGCCCATTTTTCTCCAGAAAGCTCTGTTGTTTGTCGTTGAACACATTGTAAAGGTAGAAATTAAAAATTCAGAACGCCACATTATCTATGACGTCCCAAATGATCAAAAAGTACATTGAAATCTATTACCACCATCCTCCTCCAGCGGTAGAATTCTCTACGTGCTCACGAGGTACAATTTCCTTTGATGGCATTAGAGCTAGACAGACAAATCAGGGAGATACTTACTATAGTATATTCGAGGCCTATTCCCTCCATTGCCACTGAGACGATGATTTGGTCCGATAACTCCTGTAGAGAAACGGCCGGAGCACCGGAACCTGTGACCGTGGGCGGGTAAATGCCTGACGTGAAGAAATTGAGTAAAGCATAGTCGTACTGCGCATTACGTACCAAAAGGGAACATTCGCTGTCTGTCTAACATGATCGAGTAAAGTCCACTTTTGGAGACATGGTGCTTGCATGTTGTTTTACGGGACTCGCCGTAGAAGAAGGTTTGTATCACAACACATCCTTGCGCGTCCAGCACATAAGGAGGGACACCGAATTTCTGCATTGCGTCTCGTAGGCGGCCAACAGTCTTGGGCAGTTCTTTTGCCAAAATATTGTAGAGGTCTGTTGACGATGGTTAGAAAATATGTATCCCATGAAATGCAAACAACCCACAAGATGGAATACACGCTCTAACGTCGGCGTCTCCAACAAAAGTGATTTCGCAACCGTTCAAGTCCGGTCTCCACTCTATGCGATGAGCACCAAGTCCGATGTACAATCGCACTTTATCTTCTTGTCCAGGCACGTAGTCCGGAACATCGACGCTCTTCCATACCGCATCGATTCGTTCCGTGGTGGGTAGAGCCATTGTCTGCTGCTCTCCATTCGGGCCCCAGAAACGGACGTCTTGGACACCCACAGCGTCCCGAGGTCGATACACATTCCCTATGCCCCTCCATACACAGTAGAATAGGAAGCTATGGTAATCGTACCGTTCCAATATTCGCCCCGAACTCATGCGAGTATCCCATATTAAACGGTAGCTAAACAGATGGATACAGGCGAGCACCTGGATGGGCCGAAAATTCGGGATGAAGGTCGTGCCTTTAATCTTGGGGATCGAGGATACATGTTGTAGATCCCTTTTCCTGGTGGTGATCGCCACACCATCTTCTAGAACGGTAGCTGATGGGGCATTAGCATGCTACTGAAGAAATATCATCTACTTACCGTCCCAATGCGACGGGTCCAGAGTTAAGATTTGATGCAAAAGCGCATGTGCTTCCTCAGCAACGTGGGTATGCGGGTTGATCAGGTATCCCTGCGGTGCAGGGCTGTCGGGGATGCTCAGTGAGCCACTTCGTCCATACGATTGATCATTGTTCTGGTTCATACTATTCCACCATTGTCCATTGGGATCGCTCATGTTATATGACAGGGCAGCCACATTCAGAAGCGGTTTCTGGACCGATCTTAGATCGAGGCTTGTAGTGGTGTGCGATTGAAGGCTAATTGTAGATCAAACGATTTAAATCTCGGTTGACCAATCGTGTGGGGCGGGACAATCCAATAGAGCCTCTCTGCATGCCTTTACCCGAAAAAGCGCGGGGTATGAACAATGGGACTAGGAAGGACCCGGATTCGAATAATTGGTCTCACGTCACGTTTCTCAAAATACATCACATTACAAATGGTAAAGTCAGGGTGTGTTAAGGCCTCCCCGATCGAGGCGGTCCCAGGGTGTGTTAAGGCCTCCCCAGGCGAGGCAATGTTGCAAGTGGACGTTCGAATCATATATGAATGAATAAGGAGACAAGGTCACCAACCACCTTATCAGACAAGGTTCGATGGATAGACGTAGTGCTCAATCTCGTTGAATGATTCTTTGATCGTTCGTGCCGATGTAAAGCGGAGTACTGCAGGAGGGAGATGGAGTCAGAGGACAGGAGACAAAGACGCTTCATGTACTCACACAGAGCCATGCTGCCTGCACGGTCGTTTGTTCCCGATGCTCGCGCACCACCGAAAGGCTGCTGTCCGACGACGGCACCAGTGCACTTGTCATTAAAGTACATCATGCCGCTGGCATTGCGGAGCAGATCATTGGCTCGGAGCAGCGCTGCACGGTCGCGGGAGAAGATGGCACCCGTCAGAGAGTACTCTGACGTAGAGTTGATCAGACGACATGTTTCTTCGAACTCTTCGTCGGGGTATGCGTAGACGGTGATGACGGGACCAAAGATCTCATTGACCATGGTCACACTCTTGGGATCATTCGTCTTGATGACTGTTGGTTTGATATAGAATCCTTTGCTGTCATCGCCCGTCCCACCACATACAACTTCTCCGCCTTCCTTCTTGGCTGCATCAATAAGTCCCATGATCTTGTCGAAAGAATGTTTCGCAATCACGGGTCCCATGAAGTGCGAGAAATCGTTGACGGGACCAACAGAGATCTCGTTCACTTCCTTTTGCAGCAATGCCTTGAACCCATTGTTCCACATGCTCTCCGGTACGTACAATCGACTGAGTGCACTACATTTCTGGCCTTGGTACTCGAAAGCGGCACGGATCGCTTGGTGCACGGAGGAATGGATGTCGGCGCTCTTATGGACCAAATGGAAATTTTTCCCGCCTGTTTCTCCCACAATGCGGGGGTACCCTCGGTACTTGTCCAGATTGTTGCCGATCTGCTTCCAAAGCTGACGGAAGACGGCTGTACTTCCTGTATAATGTAAAGCAGCAAATTCTCGGTGCTCGATGGCAGTAGATACAACTTCAGGTGCAGGTCCAGGACAGAATTGGATCACTCCAGCAGGAAGACCAGCTTCCTCAAGAATCTTGTAGGTCAGGTAGTTGGAGTACGTGGCCATGGGCGACGACTTCCATACGACCACATTGCCCACCATAGCCGGTGCTGCAGGCAAATTGAGGCCAATGGCCGTGAAGTTGAACGGACTGACGGCAAGCACGAATCCTTCCAAAGGTCTGTATTCGACACGGTTCCACACACCTGGACTGTTCTTGGGGGGCTGAATAGAGTACAGTTGTTGCATGTACAGTACACCGAAGCGCAGAAAGTCGCACGCCTCAGCAGCCGCATCTATCTCTGCTTGCCATGCGTTCTTTCCCTGTCCGATCATGGTTGCTGCCATGACCTTGTAGCGATACTTGTTGGCCAAAAGATCGGCAGCTTTCAGAAAAATTGCTGCCCGATCGTTCAAGGGCATGTGCTCCCATGCCTCGCGGGCGGCCAATGCTCCTTCGATGGCTTTATTGATAAGCTCGCCATCTGCCTCATAGTATGTGCACAAAGTCTGCGAGTGATTGGAAGGGTTGAGCTGTTTGGTCTTGTTGCCCGTCTTGATCGGTTCGCCATTCACAACGCAAGGAACAGTTATGGAGCCACATTCTTCCAGCATAGAGTCGACAGCTTCTTGCAGTTTCTGTCGATCGACCGACTTTGGCTCATAATTTCTCTGTGGTGGTGTCAGCAATGTGTGTGGCCCTTGTCACAGAACGTACCATAGGCTCATTGTTGATCGGAGGGAGATCAAAGAGACCGTGCTGTGCAGCAGAAGCCATTCTCATTCAAGCTTCTCGTGAAGATAGAGAGGATGGGAGACTAGGAGGAAATTTCACGCTGTGTGTAATTTTGATTCTGCAGCCACTCTGATTATCTCGATAAGTTCGAGAACGGAGTCCATTCCGCGGCGCCAGGGTCCGAGTACGCGCAGAATACCACTACCGTTTCTGATATATTTTCGAGGGAATTCTTGTATTACTTTTGTGACATTCTTGTAAGGTGTTCAACCCATATCTGCACACTGCCCAATATACCTGCAAACTACCCAACACAATCTGCAAAACTACCCACTACAATTCCTCTAAACTACCCAATACAATCCGTACCAATGCTATCCTTATCCAATGCTATCACTGTCCAATATAACCCTGCTCATTTACCAACACAGCTCTGCAAAGCATCCACAAGCAACTTCTGTATTTTGTCAGTACAGCTTGTGCGCATTCCCATGTATTGGAACGCGTTCTTGCGTACGAGACCTTCCTTCCCTCCTTCGGGAATCGACCTAATCGCCGGAGCCGGTCGATGGCTGGCCACTCGCTTTGATAATCTTACCAGGACGCGTACGTACTAGCAAGAGCAAGATTGGGTGGAGGATTTATAACCCTGCTGCCATCAGTGTTTCGTCGCAGACAAAATGTCTCGAATTGATCCCGATGGGAGCTCTGGATCCACAGAGAATCATTCGAACAAGCAGCACCACTCTGCGCATCCTCTGCCTCTCCCTCCACTGATACCTCATGGCAATACTGCTTACGGAGACTGGGGAGAAGAATTCGACTCCGCCGCACCTGTGATTGCTGACCAAATGTTTGGGGATACGCAAGATATTCAATCTCAATCTTCCGAACGGCCATTTCAAAACGCTGCATCTTCGTCGGGATCCGCTCAATCGCGCCGATCGAGTACCACAGACGATCTCCCTCACGATGATAAATTAGACGACCACATGCAATGGACGCGGGGCAAGCCATGGTATAAACGACCAGACGAAAGGTGGCTGCGTCCGTTCGTTATCCTTTTGACGTTGGGCACAGGAATGACTATTGCTCCAAAGGTGGAGTTATGTACATCACTTGTCTGTGAAGAAATCCTTGGCATAAAATACGGAGATCCGCAAGGAGAATCTCTTTCACTGTTCAACATGCTTCCCATGCCCCGCGAGAGACCGCCGCTCTCTGAAGAATGCAAGGCCTCTGCACAGGTAGAGGCAGCATCTTCGCTACTTTCTCTCAAGCTTTCGCTCGCCATGGGCGTACTGTCGCTCCTCGTAACCGGTTTCTGGGGCGGTCTATCCGATCGGAAAGGTCGGACCGTGATCCTGCGGCTCGCAGTGTTGGGTCTTGTGCTAGGAGATCTGACTTACATTGCCTTCGGACTCTTTCCGCAATCTGCAATACCGTTTGGCAAGAATCTCTTGGTGATTTGCTCTGCTGTCGAGGGTCTTTTAGGAGGCATTGCAACACTTACAGCAACACATCAAGCTTACATTGCGGATGTCACCCCTAGCGGTACACGCGCCAAAGTGTTCGCTTACTTTATTGGTCTCTTCTTTATTGGTGTCGCTGTCGGTCCATTCCTGGGAAGCCTGATGACGAAGTTCATGCAGAGTACCATTGCCCCCTTTTACTTTGCCTTCTTTGCTCACGCCACATATCTTGTGTTTGCGACGCTTTTCCTTCCAGAGAGCAACAGTCCGGAGCGCATGCAGAAAGCACGAGAGGAGTACAAGGAGAAAATCTCACAGCTCGAACAGGCCTCCTCGGCAAGCTCCTTGAGCCATTTTTGGCGTTTTCTCTTTTTTGTTTCGACGCCCATCCAACCTTTGGCGCTCATACTTCCGAGATACCGCAAAGAGTCGATCACAGAGGACCCTCACCCTACAAGCTCACACATATCCGTTTCGCATACTCAAAGGCAAAAATTGGATTGGAATCTCACGTTGATTGCGCTTGCATACGTGACGGAGGCCTTTACCTATGGTGTTCTGAATCCGAAGATGAACTACGCCATGCTAAAATACGGCTGGGGCAAAGAGGAGATTGGCTACTTCTTAAGCTTCTCTAGTTTTGTTCGTGCCGCATGCTTGATGTTCATCTGCCCTGCCGCTATCAAATGGTTTCACAGGCCTCCTACATCGTCGGTCTTGCCTCAGGATGGACAGAGTGCTGCCGTTGATGGCACTCAGGAATCTTCAGACGTTGAAGCATCGGAAAGGACGCCTCTGTTAGACGATGAGGGCCGCTCATACTCTTATGTTAGTGAAACAAACTCACCGGCAGAAGAAGCTCAAGCGATAGATGATGAAGACTTTCGTCTTGACCCCTCATCGAAACAAGTAGAGCGTCTTTGGATGCTTCGTGCCAAGCATTTACGTCAAATCCACGACAGCCACTTCGATCGCAAGCTCGTTCTGGTGTCAATAGGTGCTGCTTCTCTCATATACTTGGTTTTGGCTTTGACGGCAAGGGGCCGACCGGCTTGTTTTGTGTTCTTTTCCGCTCTAGTGAGCCTTGGAGGTGCTGCGCCCGCTGGCTTCAGCAGCTTGGCGCTAGCTATGTTGGAGAAAGATAGCGACGCCGGAAAGCTTTTCGCTGCATGGAGCGTTTTAAGTGCCATAAGCCAGACGATACTCGGACCAATCATCTTTACCACTCTTTTTACTCGCACGGATTCCACTCTCCCGGAGAGCATCTTTTTCTTAGGTTCTGGTCTATTCTTCCTTTCAACGATACTTGTATCCCTAGTTCGGATCCGCCACCCTCATTCACTTCCAGCCTTACCTCCACGTCCACACACGAAGGCCTCCTTGCTCGCTCAAAGGCTTGAGCGACATCAGCACAGTCAGTCACACGTGGACTCATCAGATCAGAGCGCCTCGCACAACACTGATCCAATGAACAGCAGTCGCTCTCGAATTCGCATGCGGCCCCCAAACGTTTTCAGTCGACAGAGAGGCGATTGAGTTACTAGCAATATAGATGTATACAAGTTTACAATACAGATGTGTTATTATTTTTAATACTGGTGCACCAGCACCTTTCCGGGTTGATCCAAGCCTGGTTGAAGACCTTTGACATGAAAGAGAAAGCCCATTAGACTATGTATCTTGACTTGCTTGTAGTCTAGACGTTTGACTAACTCTTGCAAGTTGCTCTGAACAGCACTGGCGTCTTCGTCGGCTTCAATATCATCTGCACGGTCACTGAAGTCGATTGTTGCAAGAATGTTCTCTTCGTCCTCGCGAGTGTTCAAGCCGCCTTCTAGAGGTTGTCCCTTGAAATCACCGTCGGCCGTGCGTTCTGCCACCGTGGCTACGAGGCCACGTTGTTTCCGCTCCATCAGTATCTTGCGTTTCCGCTCCCTTTCTTGTCGCTCTTTCTTGGCTATCCACAGACGATCTGTCGCCTTTGATTTCTTTTCACGTAAATCATCCATCTTGTTGATTCGATCGTGGCCTGCTGCGGAGCGTAAAGGCGAGTCTTCCGCTGTGGTTGTCCATTGCTTATCATCCGACTTTGGTTCTTCTACATTTGCATCCTCTTCACCATCAACTTCTTTTGAAAGAGGAGCCTGCCTGGTATGTTCGTTTTGAGCATCGCCATCCTGGACTGAGCTGCCTATCACGCTTTCATCCATTGGTTCATCGATTTTTGATGACAAGTGGGTATCAACACCAGCTCTGATGTGTTGTTTAATGCCCTTTTGATTTTGTCTTGACCGATCCTTTTTGGACATATCCTCAGGGAACATGGCACTTGTTTTAACTCCAGGTTTGTCAGTAGAATCGCGGTGGCGCTGTCGTGCCAACCCCATTTGTGCATATGCTGCCCTTGAAAAAATCGTGACGGTAGTTCGAGGACCAACTGTGCTTCGGAAGACATGAGGTAAGAGAATGGGAAGATCAGAGAAATCTAGATGCTGACATCCACAAAGCGTCATGAGCCAGCCTCTTTCTCCGCGTTCGGTCTTTTGGGAATCGTGCAAGATCCGCTTCAATTTGGAGAAGTGGTTGCGCCACACGGTAAATGTTTCTGAATTTATAACGTAGGCTGCACCCTGAATAGGGCGGGTGTCTGGTTGGTCGTCCTTTTCGCTACGCCACTGGATGGGTTCCACCCATGGATCAAGAATGATGGCATAAGGAAAGGGGCTCTTCGATGTGTTCTCTTGGCGGACTTCTTCAGAGCCATAAAGCTTCTCGTGATCTTTCGTGGATCCTGCCCTTCCTCGCTGCAGCTCGATCACCGTTGCACCGCCAAATGAATGTCCACAAACGGCAGGAAATTCCATATCGAGTTTTCCTTGCCATTTTTGGAGGCGAAGTGCCTCTTCATGTGCCTGTTTCACTCGTTGTTTCTTTCTGGCGGGCTTGTGTTGACTTAGTTTACTTGTCAAGCCGCGTGTGCTCGATTTGGCAACTTCCTCTCCTTTACCATCTGCGATCTGCTGAAGTACATGGAGACATTCTCGAATTTCTGCCCCTCTCATGGCAAGTTGTGCTTGTCTGAGCCCAGCTTCTTGCTCAGAGGGATCTTCAGCGAAACTTCGAAGACCCACAGTCTCGAAAGAGAAGTAGGGCACTTTTAACTTCACGGAATGCTCACGACTCGAGTCAGAGACAGGTGCTCGGACCATTGATGCTATCCCTGAACCATCACGATGCTCTATCGCGGCGACTACAATCCCTTGTGATGCAAGTTCTCCGCAAAATTGGCTGGAAACTTGTCAAATAGCGCAGGGTTAAGGAGCAACTACTCACCTGTAGCTCAGACGATTCCCGGCCAATCCATGGCTAAAAATCATCACAGGGAAATTCGCAGGCTCATTGCCGAAATTGCCGGTTTCCACTTTGTCCAATGGTGGTGGTGCTCGTAAAACATTTTCATTCGGATCAGCCAGAGGTGCACCAGCAAGGGCTGGTACTCGAGCGTTCAGCAACGATAAGACGGCTGGCGCAGCAGGTGCGGCAAAAGCACCGTACTGTCCAATGTACTGAAGAAAAGCAGAGAAGCCCTTGCGCTTTGGTCTGTGTTAAAGAATGTTAAACAGAGTGTGAACGAACGGTGATCGTATCTCACCTTCCAATCCACGCCAGTTCGCTGTACTTTTTTCTTTGCTCTGATTTCACACTACTTGGATAAAAAACCGTGAATAAGACTGTAGAAAAATGGAGTGTCGATGTTTGTGCACCGCCAGAAGTGGGACTCCAAACACTATTTTTTTCATCCTGACCACATACGCCGTTTTCAAGTCCGCCCTGCTGTAGGTTCTCATTGACATCAACATCCGATCCACCCTCCTCCACACGTTGTTCGGCAGCCTCATGTGCCTTTGTGGCTTCAGCATGTGGCTTTCGCGGTCTATTGATGGTGTCGTTCGCAACGTACTGCGCACCAAAGCCTGTAAGAACATGTTCAATAGAATGAAATATTCCGTGATCAACTCGACATACTTTGCGGCTCCCGGACAGGGATCTCCAGGTCAATGGCACCCACAGAAAATGGCCCGGAGTAATCGGGAAGTCTCATGTTCTCCAGTACCCAAAACCTCCTCTGTTAAAACCTGTGGACAAGAGTGAAAACTTCTCGCGAATCAAACAAACTGAACACCGGTCTATGTCTAGCTCTAGCGCGACACATGGACTTTTTTTGCATATGAAAGTGTCGCGCCCTTCAAGTGGAGAGTGACATTTACGTATGGATTACATTTCGTGGCAGGTCCGGTATAATACATGTCGTGTCTGATCCTATGAAAGGCTTCTTTACATTGATTGGCTGTCCTCACTGCTAGCTACACGCTCTTGTCGTGTAGAACAGAATGCTTCAGGTCCAGCACTCCTTGCCTGGTTTCGAGAATCTTTCTGACTTCTTCAGGCGGCTCATCACCTAGAGACTTGGCTCGTTGCCATCGCTCCAGACGTGTCATTCCAAGACAAGGTCCGAATCTGAGAGGGACATTAGCTGAATACGTCCGCTGAAACTCTTCCCACTTACTCTGGATCCAAATCAAAGACTCGGAGAATGTGATCGATCCGATTCATTCCTTCGCTGTGGACTGAGTGCATCCCTGTTAGCTTCTTCGACGGATCTATCTCTTCGCATATCACTCACTTGGTTTCTGCTTTGGCATTCCCATCTTCTCTTGCACATTTTTCCACAACTTGTCGAATGTGGGATCGCTAGGGTCGAGCTCTTCTCGGCCTTTAGCCTCCTCGAGTTGCTCCTTTGTATAGCTCGGTTGTGGGGGTGTCGAAGGTCTTCTGCCCTGCGGCTCCACCTTGCTTTGGCTCTTTTTCCCCGCTGAGCCTTGTACACCACCCACACTCTTTGCACCCCTCCCCACGGCGTGCGCGATAGAAGTATTTCCTGTCTTTGCCCTAGGCGGCATGGTCTGAGTAAAGAAAGTGTAGGCCAGAACAAGGGTACAACCGAAATGCGCGTAAGGCGCGCGGGCGTGGACTTTACATCAACGATATCATAAGCGTTATTACATTTTGGAAGAAAATGCTTGATAGTACAAAGTGTATGTAGAGGGTGCACATGTGATTTGAGACTTCTTGAGAATGGCAATTCAGTAATCATCATGCAAGCAGACTAACGTGCCTTCTTTTTGGGGCTGCTGCTTGCCGTGTTGGAACTTGGGCTTGCATCCAATTGTGATGCGCTGTGGCCATGTGGAGTGGACGACGGACTTGCGTCTCCCTGAGTTTTCCTTTTGGTGCCAGTCTGGGTATGAGGGAACACAGGGGTTTCTGAATAGGTCTTGTTGTTTGCTTCAACATGTGGAAGATGCGTATCGGGTTGCGACTGGAGGAAGAGAGACTGATCAGCGGTGACTTCGATTTGTCCAGCGCGATAAAGAGCGATGAGGCGCTGCAAGCCATCTTAAAGACGAATCAGTTTTCGTATCGCATAGTGAAGCTGGTCACTTACCAAGTGGGCCTTTCTCTTCGCCTTCCTTCATGGTAAAGTCCATCAGATCACGAAGCTGACACACACTTTCCGTAATCTAGAAAGAAGAGCTTAGTACACACAGACTAGCCGCATAATCATACGCACTTCGAGACACCTCATTGCTCGTAGTGTGATACCATATTCATTCAAGGGGCATTCCGGAACGACAGTCTTTTTGACTTGCATATTGAAACCAGTTAGTTTGGTACCAGAGCTAGCACTGTTTGTACTGTCATTCTGTTCTGTAGATGCCCGGGGCACTTCGTCCTTGCTATCCGCTTCATCACTTATAGCAACGCCTTTGGACATCAGAATCGATCTTACGACATCTTGTGGAATCATCTCGCGATGGACTTCCGTTCTGAGCATGTCCTGGTCGATAAAAGTCTTTTGATGATTCACAACGAAATCCAAGCTCTCCAGCACTAGGCACGACTGCGTACCTAATAGCGTGAAGGCCGTGTAACGTGGGACAAAAGCAGCTCGCAGAATGCCTTCCATATGTACCTGCCATCCAGATTCGTAACGCAGAAGGAATGTTGCACGTTGGCTTTCAACAAAGTGCGTTACGTTTGCGGAAGGGATGCTTAGATTAAGATTAAGGTCACGAGGTGGTGGGGGGTATCCGTGACCGCCATTGTGCTCCCGGGTACGTTCGAGATGGAGTGATACATTCTCTACCCCAGAAATATAATTTGTGTGGAGAAAGCGGGGAATGATAGGAGAAGGAATATCAAACGCTTTCCGTTCGCCTGTGAGCGGATTGCGTAGAACAAGACGCATTATGGCGTCGGGCAGAAAGAACTCCTTGCCCATTGCTTGCCAATATGTGATATTGGCACTTTCAGGATTGCGCCCAAAGGCATCGATCAATTGATGCATCCGGGCAATGCCCGCTCCAGCTCCTGTATAGGATGAGTTCGAGGCGCTTGGAGTCACTTTGGGAACGATTTCATCTTGCAAAGGGCTCGAATGGCTCTCCTTGCCAGTAGAGGCGGGGACAGAAGACTGGCGAGGAAGTATATTCTCGTCGCCAGATTGATCCTCTTGAGACTTGTTGCCTTGCTCCGACACCTCTTGGTGGAGGGATGCCATCTGCTGCTGTTGTTGCATGACGAGCTGCTGCTTATAAAGATGCTGTTGCGAAGAAAGTTCGCTTGTTTGCATCTCCGCCGACATCCCAATGTGGGCTCGCTGGTGTTGCCTAGAGTGTCTTCGTGCGGTGCCGAGGTGTCTAGGTGCAGGTGTACCTATCCCTTTGCTACCTACGCATGAACAAGAGGACCCAGCTTGGTCGTGGAAGAAAGCAAAAATCAGTGGCGGCTGCAGGCACGCATGTGGGTTAGCGCGCTAGTGAACGAGTGTACGATCACACAGTAAGAAAGCAACACAAGTATATTCTGGAGAGGCAACATGACCCAACCGAGGAGTGCCAGTCTGACAAAGAGGTCGAACAAAGACGATGTCGAGGCGCTGCTCTCTGACCTTGATAGCTTGGGCACGAATGTGGACAAGAACAATGATGCCCATGCTACCAGAGCAAAAGCGGATGTAGACAAAGACGAGGCCCAGACACTGCTTGCAGACTTGGACGATCTCGTGAAACAACGACGTGCACCCACTCCCAAAAGAGCGTCCTCCTCGAGCAATGCAGCAGCATCTCATGCCCAACATGATTCGCCGAAACCATCCGCTCCTGATCCGGGTGATCAGAATCCGACACCAATTCCGAGTGACACCCTGGCTGTAGATGGAGGCATCTCTTCGACGCTGGCATCGGCCAGCAGTGTTCCACTGGAGCAAGCAGACGCCGCTCCAACCACCAATGCCCCATGGAGTGGCTGGTGGTCCAGTGCGACCAAGCTTGCTGACCAGGCTCGTGCCGAACTGGAGAAGCGTGCCGCTCAAGTGGCCGACGCTACCAACCTGGACCCTCCCCCTACGTCCGGGTCGAGTAAAGTAGGTGCTCCGTGGACGCTAGCACAAAATGTCAACTCGTTCATCAAGGCTCATGGAGGGGATCTGAATAAGATTCGCTCCGACATTGGAAAGGTGGGCATGAAAGGCTGGAACGAAATCCTCAATGTCGTAGTGCCGCCCATTGAGAATCATGAAGTGCTGAACATCACACTGAGCCATGGTGCGTCGATCTGAGACAGATTTGTTTTTTTTCTGACAGTCGTAGATATGGTCGGCTTTGACGGAGTGCCCGATGTAGTCTTTCAAGTTCTCCAGCGAGTAATGGAGACGCATGCTGCCTCTCAGAATGCTGAACAGCAACTTGTTGTAAATAGTGCGCCTGGACAACATCATTCATCCGAGTCATCTGCGTCACAGCACGACGTGCAACAAAAGACGGATATGAACCCCGTACAGGGCTTCAAACGAGGATGGGAATTAGCAGAGGTACGTACGGATCGCCATGCACGACTCTTCTTCTCACATATAACAGACCAAACTCAATGCCTTAATCGCCGCTTCTCAAAAGCCTCCCTCCGCCGATACCAAGCCCGACAGCATCTCTCTACCGATCACAAAGTGCCCTCTCTTTATCCGAATCCAACCTGTGCTCGAGTCTCTGCCTGGCCTGCCAGCAGGCGATGCTAACCAAGACACAGACCCCACTCAATACTCCCACATTTATATTGAGATCCTCCTCCGCGACACTGCAAATGATCTAACCCACCGTACTGTTTCTCAGCCCATTCCCGTAAAATACGCCACACTATCCTTTGAAAACAACCCGTGGGCCGAGGATCTTCTGAGCGACAGCCTTCAAGCCGCTCTGGGTAGCGTGGGCTTAGATTATGTACGCAGTCGGATGCAGGCTCGGTCGGATGCGTTGTCGCAAGCAGCAGCCAAAGTGTCGGAGTAGTTCATGTACTATGGATCCGAGTGAAGTAATAGTGATACCGTTTAGTATTGTGTCAATTGCAACCGATAGTGTTTTGTTACTCGTGGCCGAGCGGTCACACACTTGATCAGAAATAAGGTGAAGCCCGCCTTGGAAGAGATCTAAAGGCGGTAGGATATAATTGCATGAGGTGTACATGTGTAGTGTTATACTACGGCAGAGGCAACTGCCCGCTTTGTCGTAGGTAGACGTGCTTCGTCGTGGGAAATACTCCCAGAATTGTTGTGACGCCAAGGAGTGGGTGTTTGATGATCCTCTGACAAAGTGTATGTGCCTTGCCAGGAAGATCTCCAGTTGCGCATTGAAATATGATCTGTTTGCGAAGAAGCTTCCTCACAATCTCCTTTCTCTACAGCATCAACATCTCCTACTGAATCTTCCACTTCTTCGTTGACCACGTCGTCGTCTTGTACAGCTTGACGGCGCTTCAGCCAGCGTTGAATGAGAAGAGGTGCAAGGCTGACGAGGCTCATGAGCGCCAGCTTGATCATCATATTTCGGTTCCACACCTTCTCGGTAATTGCATGTAAGCCAGATTGTGTCTTTCCTTTGATAGCCGTCGCCGCACCGTTCGCCATATGGACCTTGAAGGCAGAAGACGGAGAAGGTGCATCAATGAAGCCATTTGCATCAATCTGACCGCCCAGATCGACCCCATTGACATTTTCGGAGGGAAAAGCTGATGCCACTTCGACTAAGAGATCGCCAATTTGGACCGTGCATGCGTTCCACGGAATCGATCCCACGCCAATCGTCACGGCATAAGGCAAAAGAGGAATGCGCAGGATCGAGCAGGCGATGTTCATGAGTCCGTAAGGAACCACAGGTAAGAGCCGCAACACGAGAAGGTACGACCAAAGGTTGCTGCCTTGTTTGTGTGCTTGTCCGTTCCGGCGAGATGTCGGGCTCAAAGGCGTTTGAAGATGTAAAGCCTTACGAATTTTTTGGAGACCTTTCCTGAGCCCTGGCATGCCACTAATTAGAGGGCCAAGCGGCGCGATGAGCAAATAGCAAAAGACGCCTCCAATAGACGTCAAAATAGACGTATAGAGCGTTCCCATCCACGTTCCGTACATGGCACCAAACACGACATTCATGATAAGGCTCCCTGGGATCGTGAAAGACTGTTTCCAGGTAAAGAAGAACCCTAAGACGGAAAGGGTATGTGCGAATGCTTTCGGGCTCGACCGACTGTATTGTCGCAGACTGAGCGACATATCGCGGATCTCTGTCAGTGTGAGATCAGAAATGTGATTGGGAAGGTGAAGAGGTAATGTGGACAAAGCCAGAACCACACAGAGCGTCGAGCCGATAAATGCCGTCATAAAGAAGAGCATGGCCGGTAAGTGAGGTCGGAGAGGCGGAAGTCTGACTTCCGACGAAAGGGAGCTGAACCGTTCCGACAGCGAAGATACTAGTGTGGGTACCACCTCGGTCCACGAGGATGCCACAAGGACTTGTCGCGAAGACGTTCTCGTGTCTGTATTCAGCTTGGGACTCGCTGGCGGACTAAAGTGGTGACTCGGAAGTAGCCCGTCTGTAGCCACATACTTGTGAGCCTCTGATGTCCTGGAAGTAGGCCGTGTGGGCGGCGACACTGTTCCTGAAGCCGTAGATGCTGACAATGTCGAGAAACTTGGCGAATCTCGCCCCGAATTCAGAGATGACACCGTCGTGGTTGTCGCCGATGCTGGTGTTGTCCCGCGATCTGCAATCGTCCCACGAGAAATTTGTACTGCTCGGTTCTGTTTCGAGTGATAATAGTCGGCTTCACTGTCTCTTTCGTCTCCTTCTGAAGGCGTCAAAGGTGGGCTTTCGTCGTTGAATCCTACCAATCCCATCGGTGCACCTTGACGTGCCGATGGCATCAACAATGGCTTAGGCCATTGTGACCGGCTCGATCCATGTTGCTCATTTGTAAGAGATTGAGCGGAGGCCGTCAAGCCTTGAAAACGACCGGCAGATGATGGACCGCCTATTTTGCCGTATTCACCACTCGTGCGAGCTTTCTGTGTAGAGCTAGTGGTGTCATCCGAATCTCCGTGGCGGTTGTACGCTTCCCCCGAAATGGAGGTGAAAAAAGAACGAATCTGGTGCGTCAAGCGCGGTCGTCGCGTTGGCGGCAGAGAAGTGCCTGTATCACTCTGCGATCGGCTCAATTGCACAGAATCTTCCCGTTGCAAAGCGACAAGATTGCGTAGACCACTAGGACCCGAACCAGACGGGCGATCCAATGTAAAGTCCGGTGTGGCCAATTCCCGTTCGGGCAGCTCATCATCTTTATGAACTAGATGTTGGGGAAGTCGATTTGCATCGCTACTTATCGACCTTGCCCGCGAGCGAGCCGATGTTCTTGTGGGCGTGTATTCAGAACTTAGAGACGGATTGAGAAATGAGCCGGTGGGTCTGGAGTCCGTCATGATCTGTGGGCCAAGAAATTGTGAGAGTGACCAAGAAGATACGAGGCCACTTACTCCTTATCGCTTGTGGTTACGCTGCTTGTGCACAAGCGATGGGAGTTGTAAAAATCAATTGACCTTTGACGCCAAGGGTTTTTAGATTTGACGTAAGATCATCATACACAATTGTCCTACTATTCCCGCGGAGGGTAGATTCCTCGGCCATAATAGATGAACTGCATGCGGGCTAGTGGACCAAGGAATTTATTGCGTTGAACTTACCCGCCCTAGATGCCTTCTGTGCATCTTGCCAAGATTTGATACTGGTCCAGTGCAACTGGTAGGATTTGCACGTGAATATGACATCGTTGCTTCGGAGATAATCTGCCGATGCTGAACACGTGACACACTCACGCTCTCCACCTTGGCTCGACGAGAAGTTCCCGCTCAATCGCAGGCAAACCGCCATGGCCTCCGTTCAATCGGCGGCTTTCATGGCCCGCCCAGGTCTACGGTGGGGCGCATTTGGTACCTTGAGGAAGGGATGTCTTGCATCAGCGGACCTTGCTCGAGCTCCTACATTGTCCCATCGACTGCCATATGGATCTGGTTCGCGTCTTTTCTCCTTGTCGAAATTTGTCAGCAACAACCTTAATATAGCCCAACCAGCTTTTCCGTGTGTGGATGCCAACGAAGCGAGGTCGGCAAGGCTTCGAGAGGCTCATGGCTCGCCAGTGGAGGCGCTCTCGGGGGCACCGCAGCCGACTGACGGTCCGGAACCCTCGTACACCAATGTTGTCTCAGGGTACAAGACCTATCACCACGCGCAACCGCTCAGTCTGGACTACGGGGGAGAATTGCCTGAGTTCAACATTGCCTACGAAACATGGGGGTCCCTGAATAGCGACAAGTCCAATGCTATTCTTATCCACACTGGTCTGAGTGCTTCCTCACACGCAGCTTCTCATCAAGACAATACCGCCAAAGGATGGTGGGAAGATTTCATCGGACCAGGCAAGCCTCTCGATACAAATCGCTTCTATGTGATCTGCACAAATGTAATTGGTGGCTGCTATGGATCTACTGGGCCCTCGTCTGTTCACCCGCTGGATCCAGAAGGAAAAGCATACGCAACACGATTTCCTATCATCTCCATCTTTGACATGGTCAGAGCACAATTCCACCTCCTGGACCATCTTGGTATTCAGCGTCTCTATGCAAGTCTGGGGTCTAGTATGGGAGGCATGCAAAGCGTCGCTGCTGTGCATCTCTTTCCAGACCGCATCGAAAAGCTCGTCAGTATCAGCGGCTGTGCTCGTAGTGCCCCGGCAAGTATTGCCCTTCGCTATGCACAGAGAAGCGTACTGATGGCCGACCCCAACTGGAATCGAGGTTTCTACTATGACGGAGTGCCGCCACATATTGGTATGAAGCTTGCTCGCCAGATTGCTACAATTACGTACCGGAGCGGACCGGAGTGGGAGCAACGATTCGGACGTGAGAGACGCAAAGTCACCAATGAGGACGGTTCACGGTCCACCTCTGATCCCGCACTGTGCCCCGATTTCCTCATAGAAACGTATCTGGACCATCAAGGCGAGCAATTCTGTCTCAAGTATGATGCCAATAGTCTCATTTATATAAGCAAAGCTATGGATCTCTTCGATATGAGCCAGGATGCCTTGGATGATCTTGAAGCACGCCGAAAGCGACATGCCTCTTCACGGCGGCTCGGCAACCCTGAAGCAGCAGTGCAGCACAATCTTGGTGAACTGATAGATGCAGCTAGTAGCAATCCTGCAAGTGACCAACAACAACAACAGCAACCTCGTCGACAGTATATCCAGACTCTTTCCTCGCCCAGTGCCCATACCTATTTGCCATCTCTCGCCCGTGGCTTGCGCAGGCTATCCTCACATCCGACTCTTATTCTGGGTGCGCAATCTGACATCCTGTTCCCAGTAGATCAGCAACGCGAACTGGCTGAATGTTTGCGTCGCAACGGCAACGCTCGCGTACGGTACTATGAGATCGATGCTCCGCATGGTCATGACAGTTTCCTGTGAGTCTTTTGAATATGTCAAGGCCCTTTATTCACTGTAGTATTTTAGAATCGATATTGCAGGTGTCGGAGGAGCAATCAAAGGTTTCTTAGAGTAAAGTACCTTGTACAGAGTAAAGCACCATGTACAATAAGAGAATATTTATTTGAATCGCACACTTACATGACGAGCAGTTTTTCAACGGCATGTATGAATGTAGATTAATAAAGGGAGGTTCTTCTTGTTGGGTCTGAAATCGACACTCATTGTAGGTGAAGGGTGGTGCATAGAGGAGGATTAAGCTAAGGAATTAAGCTTTCTTGCAGCATAGATGGTTGTCCCACGTGGCTCGACAATTTCGTGACAGTGCTTATTGTGTGACATTAGGTTCGTCCACTCGGAACTATTGACATTTGGTGGCGACATAGAGATCCTCTTTCTAACACATGTCAAGTCACGATAAATCAAAGAGTAGTTTCCCTGGAGAGCAAGTGCTGTCGCTCCCCCATGGAAGGCAAATAGCGTACAGTGCGGGTGGTAACAAGCAAAGCACAACTGTTGTTCTCTTTTTCAGCGGGTACTTCAGTGTCGGCACCATACCCTCAGTTCCTGGTAGTCTGAAAGCTTTGGATGCCCATCTGGTAAATCCTACAATACCAGGAAATGGTCTTTCTTCATTCATACCTAGTGGGACTCCTTACAATGTGGGCCTTTGCCAAGATATCACGGCTCTGTTGAACCATCTTTATCCTCCCAACGGTCAGACAAAAATTGAGACATTGTACATAGGCGGTGGTTCATATGGTACTGTTCCTGCACAAATTGTCTATGGTGCACCTTATGAAATCTTCCCTTTGGGCAAAAAGATTAAGGCGTGCCTCCTTCTTGCACCTCTGTCCCCTTTTCGCCTTCATCGGGGCTATTCTCACACACTCACATGGCCCAATTGGCTGTCTATAGGTCCTCCTGCCTATTACACACCCTTGCAAATTGTCCCAAGATTGTTATCTTATTTTCTTGCCTACAAACTTCGCTCTGTCCGCGAGGCACAAAATTTTCTAAATGACGCTTTCGTAAAGAAGATGGATGCTGAGGAAGAGGCTCAATTCGACAAGTATTGCGCGGGGCAAGGTAAGAACAAAGATGAATACCTCTTAGAAATGGCCAAGTCTATACGACACTGTGTCTCAAACAATTGGGACGGGTTCCTCTACGGCCCCTCAGTCCTGCACTCTGATTGGGGCTTTCATCCTCGAGAACTTGATGAGCAACACAATGCTGCCCCTATCATGATTGTGCCGTCCACGGAGGACGAAATAGGACAAGAAATGAGCACGTGGCTTGCCCAAGAATACAAGCATTCCCTATTACGATTGGTGAGAGGTGGCCATCTCTCCAGTGTTTACAGCATCGACGAATTGTGGACAGAGCTCATACAAGAGGCTGATACTTCTCACATCGAAGCAACGAGTAGATCCTCATGATTTAGTGTTGAGTAATCAGGATCAACTGTTAGTATTGATCCTCTTCATTCGCGTGCTGTAGTCTGGTTTTGGAAGTGAATTAATTGTATTTCTAGATGCTCTCTCTATGTGGTACTAATGCCGTAAGAGGTTTGTGGCGGGACCTCATGACCAGCTTTTTGAAGCTGCACAGACCAGCTTCCTCCACCTCACGAAACCAAACATGTCATTGAGTGCCTATTGCGTTGACTTTCGCTACGCTCATCTTTCACTCGTCAACATGACCAAACCAGAGCTGCTGATTGAAGTTTACACAGATCCTATGTGCCCATGGTGCTGGTGTGGAGAAGCACAGCTACAGAAGACACTTAGCAGCGGCGATTTCGAAGAGAAAATCGGCAAGTATATGAGACCGGTTGTGAAGCTGCGTCCATATGTTCTTGATTCTCGACTGCCTGCCACCAGTTTTGATCCACCGAGCGACAAATATGATCCCATCGAGTCCACGGAGTATACGAAAGGCAGCCCGCCAACAAAGAAGGACTATTACTCCAAAAAGTATGTACAAATCGTGGTGCTTTAACACTTCTCTCACACTCGATTTATTTACTAGGTTCACAAATCTAGACGCGTTCGATCAGAAAATCACAGCAGCTGCACAAAGTCTTGAACTCGAAGGATTTCAGTGGCTGACAGAAGGCAAGGTAGGAGCTACTTGGCTTGCTCATCGCCTGCTTTGGAAGGCCTTGAACCTCGACGAACAGAGTCATGAGTCTGTCCTGGACAAATATACTCCTGGTCTGCAGGAAAGATTGGCCTCGAAGATGTACAAGGCCTTCCACAGTGAAAGTCAGGATCTGAGTGATGAGAATGTACTGGCCACCCTTGCCGTAGATGAAGGTATTTTCTCTAGCCGTGATGAGGCTTTGGCATGGCTCCAAACCTCCGAAGGAGAAGACGAAGTGCGACACGCAACCATGATGGCCGAAATGAACGGTGTTCAAAGCGTCCCATTCACTATTGTACAGGTATGCGAATACATGATACAATTTCGACATGCTGACACAGCATTTCAGGACGGCTCCGATCACTCCTCCGAGGTTCTCACTCATGTGCGTCCATTGAACAAGTATTCTTAAGCGTGCCTAACTCTTCTGTTGCAGGACTCATTAATGAAAATGCTGGAGATGCAGGCAGCATTACATAAATAGTTTTTATTGTTCCCTGTACTTTCGCAAAATATGTGCTTGTGTCGTACGCGCGGGAGTCGGCGAGCTAGAAGTCGACCGAGGCACTAAATTACACGGCATTCCGCCACTTGCTTACCAGATCACTCTGGCTGTGGGATCGCTTGTGCCTCGGTCATTGACCCCGCAACAAATAAACTCGCTGTGAAACCCGCTTCTGTTCGTGTGTCTCCCTTACCCACCACCTCCTACGAGTTTGTCAGAACAATGGCCGCCCCTAAGCGAGGCGTTTTCAAAGCCTCTGAGATATGGAACGAAACACAACAAAATGTAGGCACTATTCGATGTAGTGTGCCTAGCTTACCATTTCTTCTAGGTCATGGCGTCGATCGCCGATGCGTTTGTGCCGCACTTTGAGGGCCCCGAGGCGGCAGCAATCATTGCTTCTCTACCAAAAACGGCGACAGATCGACAAAGAGAACTCGCCGCGACGTTTGCTCGTGATGGTTTCAAAGACCACCCGGAATTAATCCATGACTTAGCATACCAGGCACGTTCATCTCTCTCCACAAAGACTCTGGGCGACATCAACTTGCTCTTGACTATCCTTTCGACTCGTGCAGGAACATTCGCTCTGACAGGACATCTTACACCGTTCCCAGACTTGAGTGCTCCGCAAAGAGAGGCTGCCATCCAGCGGTGGGCCAACTCCCCCCTCACGTTGCTACAAAAAGCCGCTGCTGGTTTCAAAGGACTGTCTTTCCTGGTCTTCTACCGCTTCAATCAGACGGCTTGGGAAGCTACGGGATACTCTGATGGTCCTGCAGAGGACTGGAAACAGGCCACTGAAGCCCAAGACAAAGAAGAGGCCCTGTATAATTATCAATTTGAAAACGAAAAAATCGCTCAGTACGGAGCTTCTAATTCTTCCAAAGGCGACCCCGAAGTCTCTATCAGCACAGACGTCCTTGTCATAGGCTCCGGCTCGGGCGGTGGTGTTGTATCCTCGTACTTGGCGCAGAAGGGCATCCGTGTTCTTGTGGCCGAGAAAGGGTACTATTTGAAGCCAGAAGAGATGAAGGGACGTGAAGACCAAGGCTACCCGGAAATGTACGAGGGTGGTGGTCTGATTGTGTCAGAAGATGGCAGCATCAATGTCATTGCGGGGTCAACATTTGGAGGTGGTACGACAATCAATTGGTCGGCGTCCCTGAAGCCCCGTCACTTTGTTCGAGAGGCATGGGGTCGCAGGTTCGGTCTTCCGTATTTCCTCAGCCCCTTGTTCACTAACGACCTGAATGCGGTGTGCCACCGAATGGGCGTCTCTACGAGAGCAATCAAGCACAACACGGCCAACTCGCTTTTAGCCCTTGGCGCCCAAAGGGCTGGACAACCAGTCGAAGCTGTGCCTCAGAACACTGGTGGTCATGTTCATTACTGCGGCAAATGTCAGCTAGGTTGTGTCTCCGGACACAAGCAAGGTGGTACTGTGACATGGCTTCGTGATGCAGCCGAGTCAGGAAATACTTCGTTCGTGCAAAATTGCAATGTGGAGCGTATCTTGTTTGATGACTCTCAGCGTCGAGCTATTGGCGCCATAGCGGTAGTCGATGGCCGCCGCGTACGCATCGATGCACCAAAAGGTGTTGTGTGCTCCAGCGGATCGATCCAGACGCCCGCCCTGCTCTTGCGCTCACCAGAATTAAAGTTCAATCGTCAAATTGGCAAGCACTTACACCTCCACCCCACTACGGTCGTCTCAGGTTTCTACGATTTCCCAGTCAACCCTTGGCAAGGTGGTCTCCTGACCATGGTATCCAACGGCGCGGAGATCGTGGACCCAGCAGGATGGGGTTGCAAGATCGAGGTCATTGCCTCTTCCCCTTCCCTACACGCCGCTTTCAGTCCATACAATTCTCCAGCCCAACATAAATCAGACATGCTTAAGTACAACCATGGCTTTGAACTCATTATCATTGCCCGTGACCGCGAAGGTGGTGAGGTTACCGTAGATGAAGACGGTGTCGCTCGGATCAACTATACGATCTCCAAGCATGACCAAGAAACTCTCACGCAGGGTATCCTGAGAGCCTGCGACATCCACATGATGGCAGGTGCCAGCAAAATTGGTACCGTGCAACGGAACGTGCCTATGTTTGAGCCGGGTGTGACACCTTCCCAATCGTTGTCCAACACCATCAAGCAATCCCCTCACACAGCACCGACAATTAGCGAGAGCTGCAAAGATGAACAAGGGCGCGTTCTGCCTGAAAGCACTGCCATTCCGTCCACATCTACTCCCGTCGAGGCTGTTCCCCGCAATCTGTCCGACCCAGCGTATGTTGCATGGCGAGCACAAGTAGCCAAGGTCGGTGCCCAGCCATACACGCTCCCCATTGGAAGCGCTCACCAGATGGGCAGCTGCCGTATGGGATCAGCGCCACGCAACTCTGCCGTAGACCCAGAAGGACATGTGTGGGGCACACAAAACCTTTGGGTCGCTGATGCTAGTACCCTTCCCGAGGCAAGTGGTGTGAACCCAATGATTACAACTATGGCTACATCCCGAGGTATTGCTCGCAACATCGCAACTGAGCTCGGAGTGGAGTCGCCTGCCAATTCCAGCTTAGATGCTGCTGCCCGAGAGGCAAGATTGTAAATGTTGTTCCTGTTCGGACGTAGCTTTTCCAATCCGCTTTTTAGACTCAACTGCGTGACTTAGACTGCCGTTCGTTCCGTAACGATTGTTTTGTCTGTGACCCTGACGGTTAATTGAGAAGCTTCATACATTTGTGTTTTCCCGTCAACTCTCCGAATCACCTCAGAGTCACATCCCATGCATCAATGAGTAGTGATGGACTCCTATTCCATTGATTTTATTCCTTGTGAATGATGGACTACTGTTCACATTGATTTCATTCCTTGTGTATGATGGACTACTATTCACATTGATTTCATTCCTTATGTATGATGGACTACTATTCACATTGATTTTATTCCTTGTGTGTGATGTACTATACATTATGGAGGGAATCGGTTCATTAAGCCGACGTTTTGAGTCGTGCGCCACGGCTCCATGCAATTGCCTCTCCGGAAGGCTCTATTCGAAATAGCATAGCCTCATCACGGCCCTCGCAACGAGACTCGATTCTCCATGCCGAGATAGGGATAGTTGCCTTCCCCGCTACATGGTTGGATCCAAGAGACATGTGACTGAAATTCTTCAGAGGCTTTGCTGTCCGATCGCGGCTGCGTACTTGACCTAGAGGATCAGCTGGCATGGGCAGAACAGGGACTGGCTTGTTTCGTGCCACACACGCTCGCTCCAGTCCAAAAACGCACACTTCACCGTGACAATCTCTTGCTCGACCACTTCGAAGCCCCCGTACCTCTATCCATACGTCTGCATCTGGTAGAAGACGCCTCAGAAAGCTGTCCACACGCCAGTCAACTGAAGCAGCTGCCACAGCACCTCGAGAGGGAGCACCCTCTTGATTGTCTTGATCCTCTGCTATCTCTTCCTCCTCCTTCCACTCTGCCACTTCTTCGTACACCTCCTCGTCTTCATTCTCTTCACCGGCATCGTCGGCATCGAAACCTGTTCCGACGCCGTAGTCACCGCCTCTAGATGCGGGTATCTTCGACACAGGAGGGAAGATAGATGTGTTATCGGCACTCAGATGGGTGAGGAGAACCGCACCCGCTGGACTACAACATTCCCTCCGAAGCTCTTCCAGACATGCACCAAGCCTCGCGCCAATTTCATCATGATGGATAGCCGAAGCACCTTGACGACGTTTGTCTCGTAGGAGCTTTACCCTTGGATCCACACTATCTTCTGCATCCTCCGACTTCAGGTCTCCATCTCCGCTCCCTTTCGAAGTTCCAGACAGACTCAAGATCGTCCACGCAAGTACAGCGGCATCGTCTATGATAACAACATATCCTTTTGTGCTTTCTTTGCCTTCCTCTGTGTCCCGATTTGCCCTTCTCTCCAGGTGGCTGAGTACTTGTGATAGACGGTGCTTCAGTCTCATGAGCGCCGGACGTGCATCTTGGTGTCCATCCTGAACACTTCCAGAGGAAATATCATCGAGTGCATCCAAGTACACGAAAGACTCATCCAGCAGAACTTTGTGGCTAGTGCCAGTACCCATTTTGCGCAATGCACTGCGGGTATGTGCTTCTCCTGTTCCCGTGCACCCGATCCAGATGACCGAGTGATGTGCGAGTAAAGCATGCCGTGCGTAGAAAAGTGGAAGAAAGTCGGAGGGCGCTGGATAGGCAGATGTACAAATAAGGTGCGTATCGGGCGGGGCAAGCACGGTTCGTGTAGAGTCAAAATGCCCAGGGGTATATTGGCTGGGGAAGGTCAAGAGAGAAGTGAATGGGACCTCCATGCTGAAAATGGTCGAGAAGAAGTGGGCTTGGTGGAAAAAAAATCGCACAGACTTGTATGTGATGCGCACCGTGCACACACGCTCTAAGACGAAGCCACATCTCTTTAACAGCAATCTATTGCGTTATTGCGTGCGTCTAGCTAGTAAAATACAATGAACTCTAAAGTGACCATGATGTTTCTCTGAAACATGATTAGCGAAGACCTTCGTCAGTGGCAGGTTCGTAGCCACATTTCACTGCAAGTGTGACAAGTGGATCTTGTGATGCCCTTCGTCATCGGAGCTGGGCCCACGCGAAGGTGGTGGAGACGGGATAGACTGTCGAGGGTCCTGTAGATAGGATGGATTGTTTCGTGAGCCTTGACTACCAAGTGTCCAAGACGCAACATTGGGAGCGACGTTGTTGTGATAGGCATTGTACGCTGATTGCACGATTGATGTTGAAGCACCCGTCGAATGGGATTTAGTGGGGGACAAATACGTGTTGTTGGTTGTTGGGAGACTCATACTGTTTTGTCTCTCCTCTTGTGCCAGCTTCTCCTCACCTTGCGCAATGCTCTTTGATGTCTTGGCATGATTGTATATGTATAATCCGACGAATGTCAAGAGGATTCCAGACCATTGTAGAGCGCTGACCTTTTGACCGAACCAAATAATGGCAAAACAGATGACGAATACCCTCTTGAAGAGAGAAGCAATTGAATAAGTGACGGGAGAGACGATTGCGATCACGCTGAAAGCCAAGAAGTTCTGTAAGAATTGCACTACTCCGTTTGCTATGATCATGCTGGAAATCCACGTGTTGGATGCAGTCGATGGCACGGACACGGCAGAGAACAATCTGCGCCCGTCGTAGAAGAGAGCCATAGGGATCATGATCATGATGGAGCATGCACTTGTAAAGTACAGAATGTTGATCTTGTCCAGCTTCCCTTGCTGGGACGCACCGTCTTTCGCCTCCTTACCGCCGCGACCGATAAGGTTTTTGCTGTATATACTTTGTGCTACAAAGATCAATGTACTTGCCAAAGCAGCCACAAGCCCTACTAGATCGTTTGCGCTGAAGGATAAAGATGTGCATGCCATCATGACTCCCAAGGTGAGCGGAAACAACGACAAATACGCCATGAAAGAGTAATGGACGTGGAATAGAAAGCGAAATGAAAGCACCGTGAACAACGGTGTGAGAGCCTGCAAAAATTGTGAGTTACATTCCCTATTACGTAGATGCCACAAACCTTGATCGTGTGAACCGTACTGACAGGCACCCGGCTGATTGCAACGGTACTGAGAGCATGTCCAATTACATTGAATACGCTCAATTTGGCCATATCAAGGATTCTTTTCCATCCTGGATTCGATACAATCCGAGTTACTGGTTTCCTCATTCCAGGAACATGTCGCATGACTGCAGGGGAAGCTACTGCCGAGCTCAAAATGTGTATGAAAACAAATTGAAGGAGTGTTAGTGTCACAGGATAAGGAAAGGGAGGTACACGAGCAGCATCCGTATGCTTTGGTGCCGACAAAAGAGCTTTGGACGTATTGGAAGAGAGCGCAGAAGATAAGTACCAGAGTAGACAGCTGATAATGAAAGCCGATGTCTTTGGTGACGGCAACAGCGCAGAGTGCGTGCGCTTGTGAGAGCGGTCCTTGTCGCCCACTTTCGGTGTCGATGGTCGATTGTTAGACAGAATGGCAAGCGAATTCCGAGCCGTCGACAGCAGATGGTTCAGCTGCGGGCGTTGCTGCCATTCTGGATGCGATGTTGCTGGTGCGGGCAACATGGCGACGATCGACGTTGGCAACGAAGGCGGTTGAATCCATGGATTTCCGTGCAGATTTCACGCAAAGGCATCGGGCCCGTGTAATTTGTACGCCAAAAACAGGAAATTTTGTCGACACGGTATTACACAAGCCACGCAGGATTCGCTTTCCGAGAATTCGAGTGGAGGGATAGAGCATGGTGGGATGCGGGGAACGATTGACCCTGTTTGCTCGTCATCATAGACATGGCATTCTGGAATGCCCTTTGGCAGACGACTTCAGCAGGAGACAATCCACTGCGTCGTTACCTTCACACGGAAGATAATGAAGTGTCTAGACCATATGCCTTGGTGACAGGTGCCACGGGCGGGATGGGAGAAGAGTGGGCTTATGTTCTAGCTTCGTTGGGATTCCATCTTGTAATTCAGGGGCGGAACCGGAATAAGCTCGAGAAAGTGAGACAAAACATTGTCAAGAGACAGGATGATCACGATGAACTGCTGGTAACGAAGCAGACCGGTGGTCAAGATGGCTCCGAAAAATTCCAAGAGGCTTGTACGAATGTGGTGGTGGAGTTGCTGGTCTGTGAAGCAACATGCTGGCCCAATCAAGGCCTACAGCAAGGACTTCACGACCTTTTTGGACCGATGCAGCGTAGAAAGTTGAGTGTCGTGATCAACAATCTAGGTGTTCAGTCGCTAGGATACCCAAGGCTAGAAGATATGACCTCGGAAGAAATATCAGGAATCGTCGTGGCCAACAGCCTCTTCCCTGCCGAAGTGACGAGATTTTGTCTGCCGCTCTTGAAACTCAACGCACCAAGCTTGCTAATCACAGTGACAAGCATAGGTGCCTGGACACCTACCCCCTAGTAAGTCGAAATTATAGTTGCTTCTGAAGCTGACCCCTCCAGTCTGTCACCGTACATGGGCACAAAGGGCTTCGATGTGGCATTCTCACGCAGCTTGCGTAACGAGATGGCGTGCGAAAATGCAAACGTGGATGTAGTTTGTATGGTGCCCGGTCAAGTGCAATCGGGTATGTGTCTCGAGCCAGAATCGTTGATGGTGAGTCGGTAAATTGTTCGTTCGTCGATCTGACTCAGGCTATCCTTTACCCATTAGGTACCCACATCTTCTGACTGGGTACAAGCAGCCGTCAATTCTCTGCGCCCAGGTGGTTGGGTAGGCTCATTTGTTCCTCGCTTTCTGCTTTCCTCCCTTCCTTCCTCCTCCTGGTTGCTCAGACCAAAAGCCGTCATCACGCCGTGGTGGCCACACTACGTGGGCATGCTTGTCGCTCAGTACGGCCCTTCATGGCTTCTTGATTCGATAGCCACACAAACGGTGGTGGACCTCAAACGTAAACACATCTAGCTATCCCGTACGACGATACGTAGAGGTGCCAATGAAGTGCAACATCGGTCATATTGCTTAGTCTATCAATGTATAATGATACACCGGCACGGACCCGTCAATGTCGATGAATTAGTTTTACACTGTTACATTGTTGTTATACAAGAATCATGGAATAGACGCCTTGCTCGTATACTGCCAGACTTGCTGAATCCGCTGCATAGGCGCCGCCCTTCGAGTCCATGCCTCGACAACGGTGCGCTCAACGGCATTTCGTTCGACTACATGAGGCGCGACATGGATCCAACCGCCAGATTCCCAAGTGAGATCCTGCTCGTCGTGCAATGCCACGCCCCACGGGCTTTGGCGCTTGGAAGGCAGGCGAAGAATGGTTCCACCAAAGAGCGTATTCCACATCTCCTTGGGAAGCACTAGGGCATCCCCGTCGCTCTCTGTGTCGTGGTCAGACAGGGAGCTCCGAGGAGATTGCAGTGTTTGAAGACACGTCCTCTGACTGTGTTCTGTTCCGCCAACTACGACAACGGCACATACTTGTTCCGTCACATCGCCATTCATGTCCATGTCCGCTTGTACCGCACGAGGACTATCTAGATCATTTTGCTTTTCGGAACCATGAAGAGTAAGCTGGTGTGGACTGATGTGAACCAAGTTGGGCAGCGGCATATCGGGAAGCTTGGGTGAAATGGCCGATCTATCAGTTCTTGGATCCAGCACGTCTTTGGGACTCTGCTGATACAGTTGTAGCAGATCCTCTGTCCAAGTATCGTCTTGACGTTGCTCGCTCTCACTTAGGACTTGCACAGTTCCAAACCCAAGTTTGAACATGGCAAATACTGCTGCACGTTTGGCAATTGCCGTCATCGCTATGGTTTCTGTCTCGCCTTCGTCGCGCAGAACAACAACAAGCGCTTTTCGATTGGAGCCGGGAGCATTAATCGGTGCTAAGTGGCTGCCCATCACTCTGTAAATGGCTGAAGGTAACGTATGGCATCCAATCAACGGGCCTTTCAATTCGCCCAGAGCATTTGGAGGATGACGGGCTTGCTCCGTTCCCAAAAGTGCAGGCGCTGTGTCTTCTCTTGCAAGGATGTCTACAGCACGTACGACGCGAGCTGGCCATGTTAGCCGTGAGACATTGTTGTGCAGCATACTCTCGAAGAGATCTTGCTGCACGACTGTGGCGTTAGGCAGGTAGACGCCATCGCTGACAGAGTCGTTGGCTTTGCTGTCGTTCGACAGTAAGCTCTGATCAACCAGAAAGTGGTGGATCGGAGTCTGTGACGGCGCCTCGCTCAACACATACGGGAGACCAAATTCTTCGAACGCAGCACAGATGACCATTTTCACCGAATCGAGAGTGCTTGTCTTGTCTGAAAATACGTGAAAAGAGAGTCCAGACACTAAATTGAGACGGACCAGTGTTTCCATGAGCTCTTGCAGGGATAGTTGACCGCGTCCACCTTTGGTAGCCATTGACGGGTGACTGACAAAGTTCAGTACGTCGTTAAATGGTCGAGAGGCACGCCCTGCCGAGCTAGTGTTGAACGCCATAATAGGCGGCAGCCGGAAGGAGGCATCGACGGCTGAATTGGAGATGATCTTGGCATTGCACGAAGCTACATGGGCGTTCTGCTCCACTGTGGATTGCGATGTAATCCCAATCATTTGCACGATATGCACACCACTGCCAAACGACCTGGCTCGATCATACAGCTGCATTGGCAAGGCCGTATCCCATTTCAGTGCCCCAGTCATGTCGTGATAACTTGCGACGGTCTTTGTGGATCCGCGCGATTCGATGATCTTGCGTGTCAGCAGCGGGTCCCATCCCAGCTCCACATCGAGCAGCTCCACGCCCATTCCGACAGCCAGGCCCAAGAGATGGAAATAAATGGCTTGCGAAAAGGCCGATGCTGTTTCATGTGCACTGAGCTTGCGATCATCAAAGAAATATCCACCTTCTCGCGTAGAGCGCACAGTGAATAAGATCGGGATCTCCGGCACTTGTCTTCGCAGCGTCTCGACTTGGCGCATGAGTTCGAATGCATCAAACGACGGTGGTATATCTGGATGGGCTTCTCGAGCTGCCTTTGTTAATGGCTTGACGCAATCGAGCATATCGATTCGCACTTCCAATGCGTCAACACCTTGACTGATCTCTTTAAGCAGAGTCGGCTCAATCACGCAGAGGTCGGGATACGTTAGCGACACAGCTGTTGTGCGCCGAGTTAGCAAGCTTGCACGGTCCGCCACATTTGCACGGCGAGGCAAGACAGGATGATGAACCATCGCTGCACCTTCTTCGGGAAGTGCCGTTGAGTTTCTTCTCGTCGAACCTTCGCGGTCTGGCCCTGGACCGTGGGACGAAAGAACATGGAAGATATTACTGCGCGTGTGGAAGGGACGTCGCGCAGTATCGGTCAAGGCAATCTGTGGGCTACGAGGGTCACCCAGAATACGGCTAAGGAGCCGCAGGAAGGCGTCGCCCACTTGCTTGAACTTGAGAGGATGCACGGGAGCGCTGTCATTCAGTCTGGTCTGTATAAGATCTTCAGGACATGTGAGATTGAAGAAGAAGTGTGACGCACACTCCTCGAATAGTGGTTCTCTCCTCCGGATCAGATCTTTGAGATCCTCTCCGTAGATGGCACGCGCTTGATTCTCAATAAAATGACGGATGGCGTCCTTCTCGCGCAGAACACAAATGACGGGAAAAGAAGACTTTGAAGTTTTGAGGATTTTTCGTGATTCGCTGGATTCGACAATGCCTCCGCCGCACGCTATGATAGAGTCGTACGGATGACGATGAAGCAGGTCCCGAAGAGCATTCGCCTCCTTGCTTCGAAAAGCTGACCAGCCCTTCCCCTTGACAATCTTCTCCAAGGGTTCTCCTTCGGTCGAAGCAATGTATCGATCCGTGTCGACAAATGTTCTGTCCAGCGCTCGAGAGGCAATCACTCCAAGCGTTGTCTAGAGCAAACGTCTGAGCTCTGGACCACTTCGCTTAGTTGCCCACTCACCTTTCCTACACCTTTCATGCCGATGATCACAATCGTGGCTCTCGGAGAATACATGTTGACTGAAGCTCCAGATGGGAAGACGCTCGACGTCTTGCGAGAAGTGCTTTGCCGGTCTTCGCGATGCGTAGTTCTCGCAGCGTCCGATGATGAGTGGCGTGGTCGTGGAGAGTGGCGTATCTCCTCCGCTACATCATAATGAGAATCCATAGTGGGAGTGTTGGATACGCTCTCCAAACAATGTATGGATGGATACGCTCTCCAAACAATTTATGGATGAAGCTTTTCCCATCCGCTCAAGCAACACGTTTGCGTCACTGATGACAAGATGTTCGACGGAGGTGTCCACGGGAATTCTTTTGTCCGCGCACAGGCTGGGTGGCAGCTAGACCTGCCAATCAAAGGAATAACATGAGGCAGAGTGTACCCTACCAGTAAACTGGCCTCAATTCGGTGTAAGATGGTGGTTTGGTTGGAAAGCCTAACGCAGACGCGGCTAAACATGAAAAGGTTTAATAACACACGGACATTTACACGCAACACATATCGTATGTGCCGCCCCTTTCCATGACATACGAAGCTCAGATAAGGAGGAATAATCATTATCCGTCATTACAATTCCACTAGCATCCTTTACATACTTGAATACGAAGTATTGTTTTGAGCTGCCTCAACGTGATAAGTTTACCAGCTCCCCAGGACGTGCACCGCTTCAGGGCGCCTTTCGAAGCGTTAAAAGACACGAGCAACTGTTACTAGCGTGGGGATCTTGAACTATCCTCCACAGCTCAGCTTCTTGGTGGGTTACAGCCACATATCATGCTATTTTATGCCTCCTACTTCCTTCTGTGTTGTTTGCCGCGAGCCCTAGCCGACTTACAGGTTGGGTACCCAAGTCAGCCTTTGGCTCAGTGCGGAGGCCCCTCCCAACTGCAATGGTCAGGCGCTGTTGGAGAAACGCAAGCTCTGGTAGTGGATGGTGAGAGAAAGGAAATCGAAACGGCAAACACTGATATCTCACCACAAGATGACAATCAGGTGGTCATTGACTTTGGTACTCAGCCCCAAGATACACAAAGTGTGACTTGGTATCCTGTCAACGCCTCGGCCGCCTCACACGTGTACGTTCTAGTACGTCAATGTCCTCTATGCTCTCGAAAGCAACTCATATCTATCTCTTCAGGTGTCTGATTCGCAAGGGCACAGGGCTTCTTCTCCAAGACTCTCGATTAGCGTACGTAGCACATTCTTATTTGGTCAAATAGATAGCTTATCGATTTCTTGTAGAACTCTTCCGATACGACATGTCTTAATACTGGTCGCATCAATTCCAAGCTCCCTTCCTTTACCTTATTTACGCCTTCTTCCACTTCCTCTCCGTCTGCCCAGACCACCACGCAGGGTCCATCCTCCTCTTCCTCCCCCTCTTCTTCTTCTACTTCATCACGGGGCACTCAGACGCCTTCGTCATCATCGAGCACGGTCCAACAATCGCCGTCCTCCTCTCCCTCCTCAGCCCTCAACACCAAAAATTCCCCCTCAATTCTGATCACGTTTCTCTTTCTGTCTCTCGGTTTCACACTGTATAATTTTTCGTAAAGTTTCATATAAAATACCCCGGAGATCTCTTCTCCACTTCTACCAAATTTGTAATGTTTTCCTTAATATTATCAGATGGACATCAGTCGGCCCGATTCAACCAACGTGTGCTGAAAGGAATTTCTGCGCGTCAAAAACTCCAATCACGCAATTCGCTTTGTTTTCTTGGATGGCACGGAAACGAAGATCCTGTGAATATGACGACATTTGCGAGGATATGATGACATGATGTTTGAGCGTATTGCTCAGAATGTGCCTTCTCCGGCAATGCACTCGAATCGGACATCCCTATGACTCGGCACGTTCGCCAAAGACTCTAAAATGGCGAATCGACGAGCACTCCACCATATAAGCCGATTTGATTCTTGCGGAGCAGCGAAATCTTTCCTTCCAAATACTCATCATGGCTTCCTCCTCTCGACCAGAGATCCCTCCCTGGATCCCCCCTACCGAAACCAAGGCTCAAGACATTGAATGGGCTCCACTGAACACGTTGGATTTGTCCAAAGTCACCGGTCCCGATTTCACGGAAGTTCCAGACAGTTTGGTCGCAGCCGTTGGCGATGCTTTTAATACGAGCGGCTTCATGTACGCCGAGAACCATGGTCTTCCCTACGAAGAAGTACTGCGTCAATTTGCCATTGGCCAATATGCCTTCAACAACGTCAGCGCACAGGACAAGGATGACTACAAAGCAGATATTATCAAAACGGGAAGCTTTGTAGGATACAAAGCTCAAGGACATTGGAAGTTGGAAGGTGTTCAAGACCGTATCGAGGTGAGATTGTTGGTATTGTGCATGAATCTGTCTTACTAATTATATGATCGGCAGCAATTAAACTTCGGCTCGCAATCGTATAAAAAGCGCAACGAGCTATTCCCTCCTTCAATCCAGCACTTGATTCCTGAAATCCAACAATTTGCTCGTTTCAACCACAGTGTAATCTTGCGAAAGATCCTAGCGGTACTTTCAAGGGTTTTGAAGCTCCCTGCCGACACGTTGTGGAAGCTCAGTGAAAATCCAGAAGACAATGGATTGGACCTTCTGCGCTACGCCATGTATCACAACCCTTCCCAGTCTGATGACAAAACTCTTGGCGGAGTCCGTCTTCAAGGACACACAGACTTCAATAGTGTTTCCATTCTCTGGTCTCAGCCAATTACGTCTTTGGAGGTTCTCATGCCTGACGACCAATGGCGTTTAGTGAAATATCGTCCTAACGCATTGGTACTGAATCTCGGCGATGCCATGCACTTCCTCTCGGGAGGCTATTTCAAAGCAACCATTCATCGTGTTGTTGCTCCTCCTGAGGATCAAGCACATTATGAACGTCTTGGTCTCTTCTACTTTGCGCTTTTCAACCGTGATGTTCAACTACGCCCCTTACTCGAATCTCCCATTGTTGCGGAGTCCTACAAGGATAAGAATTTCTGGACTGACGCGCAATCCAATAATATTCCCATACCTACTGCTGGTCAATGGGAAGAGGAGCGTGTCCGTAGATTCGGTCAGCAGCACGCTAAAAAGAGAGAAGATGGACATGATGAAGATATTGTACACGGGGCTAAAGTTACGCTGTACAATACGACTGAAAAGAATCAGCGCAAGCCCCTGCACCAAGGCCAACCTGTGGCAGCACACTAAAGTCTTGTGATTGCTAAATGTCATCACACACATAGTTAGATTGTATTATCATTTATTCCCTGTGACGAAAGAAGTCACAATTGATGTTTTATCGACACCGCGCACTGCCTCTGATATGTGTAACGAAGAAATTTACACATCTTTAAGTCTATAAATGAGTTTGAATGACCCTCAACTTAGAGTTACTTTGAATGAGAACTAACAGGAAAATGAGCACCAAATCTAATGTCTCTTTCTCGCTTGTATTCACCTTCTGGATATTTGCACTCGCTTTAGCAGCAGACAATTACTGGGTGTATATGCGTTTACCTGCACGTAATTCAATGCGTTCAGTGCCGTTCAGTAATCAACGTTACTGGTTGCAGACGGAAAAAGATCATGCTATAGACCGCATAAGAAACAGAGGTCAATATATCACAGATGATAGCAGTGCAATAATTTCGATACCTTTGACGCAGTTTCGAGACACCATTAAAAGGTCTCTTGATTTTTGCATGACATCTCTGGCCTTTGTTGACGAGCAAATCTATCTATCGCGCAAAGAGGAGCTTGATTGTGCATATATCCGAACTATGGAATCACAATCATATGCTGCAATGGACGATTATCACACTCGCACCAGTCAAGGGCGCCGGCTCGGTGGTCCGAGCCTTTTGATTCCTGGCTCACATCCGCAGCAGTTCTATAATGATAAAGTCCAGCAGACCCGCCGTTATGCTCCTTATGTCGAGTCTATTTTGGCATACACTGGAAAACAGTTAAGAAAAGGCCATTCGACAGGGACCGATTTAGAAAAATTAGAAGATATGACTGCGTATGCGGAAGCTCTATTGAATTTTGTTAATATGGCACCGCACACGAGTAGATATCAATCCGTATTTGGAAGTGACTTCGTTGCGCAAGTACAGAATCCCTGGGGACCACAGCCAGAATGAAGTTGGGTGTCATTGTAGTGGCTTTGCTATAAAACTTTGCGTACATGTGTAATACAGGGGAGTATGTGATGCATCGCCACACATCACTTGCCCCGAATTTCATGCCACTTTGCGTGCAGTCAATGAACATATATAATTACCACAAGAAGTGGTGTGAAAATAGAAATATCATGAAGATGCTGAAATTTGCAAGGTTTTTGTAAGTGATCGTGCACACATTTGCTTTGGTCCAGTCTAATGGTTTATCATAGCCTCCTGTTTTTAATAATCTGCTTTTTTCGGGATGTCATTGCTCAAGCAACAAGTGAGTACGAACATCTTCCAAGAGTCTCCCCTAATGAACAAGCAATAAACAACTGGCTTGGTCATGTGGACATGCCACTCACACCCGTAATCTCGCAAAAGAGATGGTTGAGAAGGATTCGGCAAACACTAGAAGATGAGCTGCGACAGGGTTCATCGTCTTTGCCTTCATATAGTCGTCAGCAGCTGGCCATGTTAAAAAATTCTGATGCACAGGCCATATGTGACGGGCACTTTAGGCAGGGAGTTATACTACTTGCGGATATAGACTCAGTGTGTCGCCAAATTCGTCAAGATCAACTTCAAGCAGCATGGCGAAAAAGCTTAGAGGGTGAAACGCACCTTCCTGCAAGCTCAGAAGAGCGAGCAAGACTTGCCAGTAGGCTGAAAGCACCAGGGCGAATCTTTCCTTCATCTTCCACTTATCAACAAACCTACAATGCTAAGGTACAAGAAATGCTGCACATAGTTGGCCTTATCAATGTTTTGGTTGATTGCTTCACCGAGAAATGGCGCAGAGAAGCAGAGATTGTTGAGAAACAATCTATAGATCATGGTCAAGCTTCTGATACAGCTCGAGCTCAATTAAGATTCACTGCAGATGTTAAACTATACTCTGCATGTCTGCTCAATGAGGCATCCCTATGCCCACATCAGCACGAATACCAAGAACGTTTTGGTGCAGATTTCTTAGGCCAGTTGCGATCTCCGTGGGGACCATCGCCGCTGCTCGAACATCGATACGACTGAAGTTGATGTAGATACAATTTGTTATGAGAACAAAATGTCCTGGGACGTACTATCGAAATAACAAGTTGGCTACTGTGACAGAGCATCCATTCACCAAGGCATAGATGTACAATTGGAGATCATGTCTGGGCTGCTAAAATTAGTGTAGTGTAGAAATTGAAAGCAGACACCAGAGAGTCGATTTGGACAACCTCATTAACAGTATGAATGTTTCCATCTCCGTTACCAATGTGCGGGTCCATTGGTGTAAGGGTGCCTGGAGAAAAGCGAAAAATGTGCCTAGTCAAATCCCAATATGAGTGTGTATCTGTATTGCCTTCCATCAGAGTAGGTGCAACCAGAATTGCTCCATCTCCTCGCAACGTTTGCGACTGCTTCAAATACTCTCGCTGCTTTATACTTAGGCGAGAATTATCAGGATGCCAACAATAGCGGATGACACTACTCAACAAGCGATAAGGGCCTGCATCTTTTCCATGCGTCGGAGTACGAGGAGCTACGTCCAGAGCAGAATCAAATGCATCCTCGAGGGTCACAATTACTGTCGCTTTATTCCCATACGCTCCTTCATCTTCGTTACTCTGTCCCCATGCCTTTATAATAAAACCATATTGATCTGCTAGTGGCCTTATAACTTCTAGGATGTGACTTCGCACTTCCTGGACGCTTCCATCAGCACTGATGCGATGATTAATCACTGCTGTTGCCTCTTCAGGCAGCGCATTGACTTTGACACCTCCGGAGATCAGGTCAACGGCTTGCGTTGTAGTGAAAGCAGAATCCTGGCCAGTGTTCTGAAGAGCTTGCAGGAGGTACTGACGATATCGATCAAGGCTTTTCTTGCTAGACCTTATTCTATGATGCCTCTCAGCATCCCATGAGTGTTTTGACCTTGCTGTGATGAAATTCTTCAAAGCACGTCCAACAGGCGTGCCTACCATCCCTGGTGCATTGCGAAGACAGAGAAGAGTCTCAAGGCCAGGACTGTCTTGTTCAGTTTCTGCATCTTCACGGATTTTCATCGTGGGGCTCCATACATTTTCTTCGATCTGTGAGACTATCCGGCTAAGTATTCCAATCGTGGTGTGTTTTGGAGGCTCAGAAGAATGACCTCCTTGGCCACGAACGGTGATGCGAACATCTAGATACCCTTTCTCTGCTACAGCAGGGCTGGCCACAGCAAAACCATAAAGGTCAGATTGTACACCTTCGCCTTCGTCAACAATCATATACGCGCCTCCCCCTTCTTTGTGAGAACCATAAAGCTGTTTGAGTCGCAAAGCAAGTCGCTTAGCACCTTGTGTACCGCTAGCTTCCTCGTCAAAACCGAATGACAATATTACAGTCCGCTGAGGAACGAAGTCTGAAGAATGTAACGAAGAAATAGAGGCAAGTAGCGATACAAGAGACGCTAGCATTCTGGTCAGTCACAGTCAATGTTGTATTGTTTAGTCTCACCTTTGTCGTCGGACGCTCCACGGCCGTACACGAGCCCCTTTTCCACATCAATGTATCCCGAGAAAGGATCATGATCCCATTTGGAGGTACTTGAAGGATCAACAGGGACAACATCTTGATGTGCCATGAATATTAGTGGTTTGAGATTCTCATTTTTGCCCTTCCATGTATAGATGAGCCCGTGTCTATTTACGACCTCCAATTGGATGCGTTCACTAGAGTGTATATCTGGAAAAGCTTTACGAAGATATTCTTGAAAAGGTCCAAATGCTCGTTGCCATACGTCAGGCTGTGAATCAACAGGTAAAGGAAAGTCATCAAAGACGGAAGTATCGATTTTGACTGCGCCAGATAAGAGTTCAGCTAGATACATTGGGGACGGCGTTGTAGGCAATGGAATGGAACCATTCGGCGGTTTCCAAGGTGGATATTGGGGACAAACTTCCTCTTTGTAAGCCCCTGAGGCCTCTTTTGACTGTGAGAGGGGAAAAGCTTTTCGAGACGAGATTGCTTTCGAGCTAGATTTAAGCCTTTGTATAAACGGCCAAGAGTACAGACCGAGACAAAGTACCACAAGAATGCCACCCAATCTCCACCGTAGTTGCTTCTTCAAATTCAGCGCATTCTTTTCGTTCTTCTGCACTGTAAAGAGCTCAAGATCCCCCTTCCGCTTTGACATGCTGTAGTTATCATGAAGAATCATCACTTATCTCCTTCTCCACCTGAGGAAGGCGGGTCTGTGCGTTGAGGCACTTTAGATGGATGTCGCGTTCGCATATTCTCATTCACACTTGTGTCAGAACCGTCCGCTGGACTGGTAGTGGTCTTCACAGTGTGTTCTGAAGATCCTCTTCCGACTTACTGTGATGCACTCCAATTCCCGTACACTCGATGGGAGGAGAGGCAAACGGCCCGAGGCTGTCGTTCAAGGCAAACCCTCATCTGTTACGTCTGGGAGTCAGCTTACCTCCGCTACGAGCTCACAAGTGTTGCCACACCCCCTTTTGCCAGTAGATATTGTCATTCAAATACTTTCGGAGCACGCTAGGATTTCCAGACGCTGTGCTCTAAAATCTCTTCTCGTATCCAAAGAATTGACTTCACTTCTCAGCGACGCTGTCTATCAAACGGTTTCACTTTCCTCCGTGCAAGGAATGGAGTCATTCCAAGCCTTGCTCAGAAATAAACCTGATATTGGAAGGCGGATAAAATCCCTGTGGATTGCTCCTCGGCATGTGAAATCTGATCTCATCCCTGCCCTCGCACCTCCAAATCACAGCAGCGCTCATGGTGCCAGGCAACGCCATGTTCAGACTATGGCTCGTGATATCCTTCGAGGCTGCCGACGATTGGATCACCTTGCCCTTGACGGCGGATTCTTGACCCCACAGGCTGCAGTTGCATATGGGACAGCTTGCAAGCCAAAGACACTGCTCTGTGTAAATCCACACAGTTTCCTTGGTCACTTCTCTGCACCGATATTCAAAACGTCCGTGAAACGCTTAGAAGTGGTTGATACGACATTAGCCGTGGAAGAAGTCGATGAGATACGGCAGATGCAAGGTCTCCGAGCTTTTATTTGGACGTCACCGAGAGCACGCTCGGATATTACTCGAGATGTATCTGTGCTTTTACGAATTCTCTCACCTCGGGCTACAGATATGTCACCGCAGCAGTCTTCTAATGACTCTCAGTATGCACAGATGCTAATGGCAAGCGGCCCTGCACTCCCTGAAAAGTCTCGGAAAAACGAGAAGCTCAAGTCTATCTGCACGTCAACATCTCATGCTCGTGCTGCCGCCTTGGCAGCGAGCTTTAAAAAGGTCGTGGAAACGGTCACAGTCGATGCTGCTCCCAATAATAATGACGACGATGAGGATGATGAGGATGTGGACGAGATAGTGAGAGCTATGCAAGCAGTCAAGGCAGGGGGCGGTGTGTACGTTGATTCGGCCATGGCTAACAGCTCAGCTCTACATCACCCAACGGGGGTAGAATTGCAGACACAAGCCCTATCTTCATTGATGCAAGCCCTTTCGTCGTCGCAGAAGAATGCCTCTCGCAAGAACAAAGATGAGCTTGATTCAGAGACAACACACTCTGATGTCTCTGATTCAGACGACGACGATGAAGTTGTCGAAGAGTGGGAGGCACTTAGAGATGTCGTATGCCAGAGGCGGATGGCTAACCCGTCCGCATCGCGTTTTCTGGCGGGAGTTGGAAGTTCATTTGCACCAAGTACAAGTAACAGTGGATTTTCCACACCTTGGGGTGTAGGAAGTACCGACATCTCGCGCACCGCTAGTCCAACACCTTCCAGTGTATTGCATGGCGACGATGTTACCAATGTAGATGGGGGACGCGCCCTACAACGAATATGGCGAAGATGGCATACACAAGTGAATTCGACTAGCTTTGACATATTTGTTACACAATGACTGTATTTCTAATGTACATCTGTAGATCCAACAGGTCGTTCTACTTCTCGTGCTTGGCTGTCATTAGTTTGCTTTGCGGCCTTGCGCTGGCGAGTCTTTTCGGCTTGTGCTTTCTTACGTTCCTCAGCCAACTTTTCGTTTTCCAACAGTGGATCAGGTTCCTGTTTCACAAGTCTAGGCAGGAGAGTAGCAAATGTCAAGTAAGAGGTGTGTCCCCTCATCTGACAAAATGAGTTAATATCATAGAAATACTGTCCTTCTCACGTACCTCTGGAAACGATTTTCCATAGACATTACTTCGCTGTACTGACTTTTCGTCGCGGGTCACCCTATTTTCGTACCAAGCCAAATCGGAGGCGCCATCTCCTTGTGGTGGGGTATCGGGCATATTACCTTCTACATCCTCATCTTCACTTCCGTTTGCTTCTTCTCTCTTTCTCTTGTCTCCTGTTGAGATTTCTTGATCTCCTTCTCCCGTTTCTCGAGCCAGACGCTCTTTTCGCGTTCTTTCAATTTGCACCTCTCTTCGTCGACTTCTTCGCTCCTGCACTTGGCGAATTCTCAGGATGGCATCGTCTATGGGTAAGAAAGGGACTTGTGTTCCTGGTCCAGCCCACACGCTTATATGTGTCCGCTGCAAACACTCGTACGTTTCAATATCAGTCCATTGTACCGTAGGATCACCATCCGCTCCATCGTTGTTTTCTTGGATTTCGTCCGTTGCACCACCCTTTCTGAGTGCTGCCACGGTCTTTAAAACCTGTTCTACACAAGGCGAAAAGCAGCATATCCGACACGCTACATCGTGCCTCATTGCACGAGCGGCGTGTTGAAGTGCTTGCCAAGGTGCAGGGAGATCGAGAAAGATAGCATCTGCAACGCCTTCAAGCCCAAACCCATTTTTAACCACATTTCGATGTCGCAAAGAAAGAGTAGGAAAAAGGCCGTGTTCTTCGAACTCATTCCAAGCCTTCAGCGCACGCTCCGCATGAAATTCGAATGACCAGACACGTCCATTTCGAGAATCGGTTATCGAATCGGGCGCTGAAGCAAGCTTCTCCAAAATGGCAGCTTCTCTTTCATCCACTGGCTCTTTGTTTATCATTTCATCTTCACTGCCATCACCTTCCTTGGAATCCCCTCGTTTCGCACGTAATTTATTGAGGGGTAGGGCAGTGCCTTTCCATCCAATTCCGCTGCTTTGCAGGTGATTTCGAGCTACAGTTCTGGCAGCATAATGAGAAAAAGAGCCAGATCCAGTGCCTGCTTCGATCACTTTCGCTCCGGGTGTCAGACCCAGATGGGAAGCGATAAATGACATATCAGGGGAGTATAGAATCTGAGTTCGGTGTGGCAGAGCGAGAGTCCACAACTCTGGATTAGGACGTAAAAGGTGAATGAATCCTCTTCGATTCCTTGAAGCAAGTTTAGCCCCAAATGGAAGTCCCACCATATCATTGTGCGCAAAAAGACCATATGAGTTCATCAAAGACTCTCCTGGAGATACCGTGAGCGGAATAGGTGGCCTGTCTCGGGACTTCGGACAAATCAGCTTGATCGCATTAAGAATAACTGTTGCCTTACCAAAAATACAATCACTACATCTCCAGGTGCAATGAACTTAGAAGATGGCTTGTGTTCAACAGAGGGCACACTCTGTACAATTTCTACCTCAAGCTCGGCTTTAGGGGTGTCTATAGACTCGCTAGTTTTCAAGACTGTCATCTCGAATGTGCAGAGCAGGTAGATGCGGGAGCATAAATTCGAAGGCCTAGTACGCTTCAAAAAATCTCATTCACGTGCGACGCGAGCTGTGGAGAGTAGCTAGCTACGTTTAGTACAAGAAGCTATTCAAGAGTAGCATTCGAGGCAGCAGCAACATGCTTGTTAACTGATTGGGTCTTTGATCCGTCCGTAAAACTGAGAAAATGTTTGAGTTCATGATTCGTTGCTGTGATCGGTAAAAGCTATACTCACGTACAAAATACCCGCGCCTCCGAGTTGGTATTCTTTCCTTGAAAGTTACCGGGTTGGCAATATGTACCCTCGAAATACAAGCTCGAATCTTTGGGAACATAATTGACACTAGACGATATCAGATTGTGTATCGGAAGTATCTCTTCACTTACCAATTGCAGCGCCAGGTGTTGCAAAAATCCGTGCCTGATTTTCCTGAGAACTTTACCAACACACGACTATCAACCGCTTGTGCAGGCTCAGTAATAGAGAGGACAGCAACGGCAATGGTTGCAAAAAAGTACGTATAGGTTTGCATTGGGAGAGAGATTGAGAGATACTGGGGAAACGACCGTCCTATTTTCATTGTCTTTTTTAGTATGTCTAAGCCCTGTCAATCCATGCCGCCGGCTTGTTCAGTAAAAGCCAGCTCTGAGGCACTCCATCGTTGCTACACTGATCGAAAGCATCTAGACCATTCCGTGTCGTGCCTCGCTGAACCCTCGCGGGCGACTATCCTCGGTGTTCCGAGAACAAGACAACGTCTTACTTAAGGCAAGAGGCCGCCATCCATCCCGTTGGAGGGCAAAAATAACAAGCTATTAGGTTCGATGTACAAGTCACTCGTTGCTCAGATTTCAAGATCTTTGGGAAATGACAATGCTTGCAAAGATAATTCCGTAATTGGGAAGATGTGTTCCCTATAATGAAATGCAGCTCCACGGGAATCTGTCGTGCAGCTGTCCAGGCGCTGCAACAGTAAAAAAACCATTGTTGGGCAGTACCTCGTGACGCATGGGTCATCCACAATTTTTCCGACTCGCCGTGCAGCCAAAATTTCAATTTGTAATTGTAATACCCAGTGGAGTATCTGGTTTGACCGGCAAGCACTCTCTCAACTAAGCGCTAAGCGCGAATAATTTGCTCAGGGAATCCAGCTGTGTGACCACTTGACCACTTCGGTATCTCCGTCTCTTTGGGGAAGCAAATCAAATATTTTTGCTATATCTACCTCCGGCTAAGCGACTGCATCATTGCTCCGCCCCATCGCCACAACATACCAAGTGGTCGTCGTGGTTGAGATAATGATTCGTCGTTGTCCTATTGCGTTGGCGGGATTGGCAAAACGTAAGTGCTAGCAAGGTCTAAGATGGAGCGGCTTTCTAATTCCTTTACAGCGGCCGGTCTGCAGCAAGTAAAAGTTGCACGTCCATCCCCTTTTGGTCATCTGATACGCTGGAATAGTACAGCAGGGTCTGCTACGCCTTCTTTCGCGACAGGCAGCCCCAAGCCAGTGACAGGCGATGGAGCCAACTCTTCAAATTCGCAAGGACAGTTTCCTCCACCTCCGAAGAAGAAGCGATCTCTTTGGTCGAGATTCAAGAGACTAACTGGAATAACCGCTCTCGCTTTGGCTGCCTCCGGGACTTACTGTAAGTTCTGCTTCCTATTACTTTCATCAACTAATGCTTGTCTGCAGATGTCTATCAGGCAAATCATCCGCCCGATCAACTTCCTTACGATCCCACCAAGAAGACACTAGTCATCCTAGGTAGTGGATGGGGATCTACAGCACTTCTCGATGCAATCGACACTACCGACTACAATGTGATCGTTATCAGCCCGTTTAACTACTTTCTCTTTACTCCTTTGCTTCCATCTGTCACTGTCGGAACGTTAAATGGGCGTTCCATTACACAGCCTACGCGTCATATTGCTCGATACAAATCGCGCGAGGTTCAGGTGGTAGAGGCCGAGGCAACAAAAGTAGATGCCAAGGCGAAGACAGTGACTTTCGAAGACAAGAGCGACTACGGTAATCTGGGCATTGTTCAAATTCCTTACGATTACTTAGTATACGCAGTCGGAAGTCAGAACCAAACATTTGGTATCGAGGGGGTGAACAAGCATGCTCTTTTCCTTAAGGAGCTGGGCGACGCAGAAGCAGTGCGAAGACGTTTAATGGAATGGTAAGTCAGAGGAAAAGTGTTGGAGAGGATGAGTACACAGAAAACCTTATCTACATTATCAGAGGGCGCTCATACGAGTTTGCTTTTTGATGGACAACATCTGCAGGGGTTCTGATCTTTCTACATTCTTTGAGACCATGACTGACATCCCAACTTTGATAGCGTCGAAAAGGCTTCTATCATAGGGCAGAGTGATGAAGAGATTGATCGACTGCTCCACTTTACCATTGTGGGTGGAGGCCCGACGGGCGTCGAAGCAAGTGGAGAATTCCGTGACTTTGTGCGTGATGATCTGTCCAAATGGTATCCTGCAGTGTCTGGACGGTACGTGTATGGCATGAGGATGATTGTAACAGTTTCTGACAATATTCTGGAAAGTGTCCGAGTGACGCTTATCGAAGCTTTGCCGAACATCTTGCCATCGTTCAGTAAACGTTTGGTGGAGTTTACCGAGCACGTTTTCCGAGGTGAGTGGTAGTGTAGTTCTTTCTTTTATTTGCTCACGGCTTTGACAACAGAAAATGAAATTGAAATCCTGACCAAGCATGTCGTCAAAGATGCCGATGAAAATTCCGTCACTGTTCAAGATCCAAAGGGAGAACTCATCCGGATCCCCACTGGCATGTTGATATGGGCTGCAGGGAACACAGCCCGTCCTCTTACCCGTGACTTGCAATCACAATTCAAGGATGTCCAAACCAATCGACGTGGCTTGCTGGTGGATGAATGTCTACGCCTCAAGGGTGCAGAGGACAGTATTTTCGCTCTAGGTGACGCTGCTGCTACAGAGTGCCCTCCCACTGCACAAAGCGCTAACCAACAAGGTCATTACCTAGCAGATGTTTTGGAAAGTCTTGCACGAATCGACCGTATCAAAACGAAATTGGCAAAGACTGCTCAACAACCGGAAACCGCCGAGCAATTGGCCGAAATTCATCGATTGGAAAAGAAACTCGAGCGCACTAAGGCGAGCATACGCCCCTTCCATTACACCAACCGCGGTGCAATGGCGTACATTGGACACGATCAAGCCATTGCTGACTTTTCGCACGGTGAATCCAGTGTTTCCACCGGAGGTTTCGTCACCGGGCTTCTGTGGAGCAGTGCCTATTGGAGCATGCTTTTCGGTCTCCGAAGTCGGACGAGTGTTGCCCTCGATTGGATTAAGGTGCGCTTGTTCGGACGAGATCTGACCATGTAGGCTACTTTCTCGCTGCAATGATAACAAACATACTTCTCTCGTACGACATTGGCAGACCTGTTTCGTGCTGCCAGAGCATCACTTTTCTCTTCTCGTGCGAGACGCGTGTTGATGCGGGGTAACTTAAGCTAAATCATTTTTGCCGGTAAGCCTCCAGAAATTATGTAGCCAGTCTGACAACGATGAGAGTGTGTGCCTCACCGCCTTATCCGACAGGGATGAGAAATCAATATGCTGCAGGACATGTGTATAAAAGAGACCTACTCTATTTTCCTTCAAAGTATTGCTCGCATCCATGTCGGTAATTCTGGACACTTTGCAATCATTGACGCCAGGGCAATGGCTTGCCGCCATCGTGGTTCTCCTTACTAGCTACATAACCTACAATGCCTTCCTACACCCGCTTGCCTTGTATCCTGGTCCAATCTCGGCACGATTGGGCATTCCCGGGTTGTACCAATTCCAACAGGCTTATAGAAGACGTTATGTAGGTATACATGATCTTTTTAGTGCTAGCGTTGATGTTTCTTTCAGGCCTGGGAGCTGGAGAAGTTGCACGACAAGTATGGAACTATTGTTAGAGTTAGCTCCAACCACATTTCAATCAATACGCCCGAGGCTGCCTCCCAGATCTATGCCCATGGAACGTCTCACACTTTCCCGAAGACCCGATTCTATCAGAGTTTCCAAGTATTCGCAGACAAGCCGAGTGTCTTCTCCGAGATCGACCCAGACAAGCATGCCTCTTTCCGTCGGGCTATTTCAGCAGCCTATAGCATGAGCAGCTTGGTGAAATTGGAGCAGTACATCCAGCCTTTAATTCATCAGCTCGTACAGAACATGGAAAGCGCTGCAAAGCAAAACGAGGTGTTGGATCTGTCAAAATGGATGCACTTCTTTGCCATGGATGCTGTGGGCGAGTTGGCTGTGAGTAAGAATCCAAACTGCAGATAAAAAGCTCACTGTCCACAGTTTGGTCGTGCTTTTGGCTTTGTTGAACGAGGCTCCGATCCGGATCGCTTCCTTTTGGGGGTATCTAACCTTTCACATTTCGGGAGCATGGCCGGCTGGACACCTTCGGTTTCTATATCTGCAAGGAAGTTTCTGCGGTGGCTGAGCGGTGAACCCGGTGCTGAAAAGGCAGGAGTCATAACGAAAGCATTGATCGACAAGCGATATGAAATATTGAATAACAAGGATAATAAATTAAACGAAGAAGCTCTTCAGATTGAGGATCGCCAAGATATGCTCGCTCGATTTATTGAATGCAAGAACCCGCTAACCAGCAAGAAATTTTCTCAGCAAGAGGTATTGCAGACGGCTATTAGTGTGGTGGGGGCAGGTGTGTGAGAATTTGGTCTCTGGTATGAGAAGACTGATAATCTTGTTAGGTTCAGATACGACGTCCACGGCACTAGTCAGCTTTTTCGGCTATCTGGTTCGCCATCCTGAGGTCTACAAGGAGCTTCAGCAGGAAGTTGATGATGCTTTTGACACGGGGCTGCTTTCATGGCCAGTTCAGTACAATGCTGCTGTCAATCTCCCAGTTCTGCAGGCATGTATCAAAGAAACACTCCGTTTGCATCCGCCTATCTCCATGTCTCTCCCTCGTACTGTGGCAGAAAACCAAGGACTCATCCTTAGGCAAGGCATCTCAAAGCCAGAGATAGTGATTCCACAGGGATGTCAGGTTAGCGTAGCTCCTTACGTGTTGCATCGTTCTCCCGCAGTGTTCGGTGAAGACTCCAGGTCTTATAAGCCTGAAAGATGGCTGAATCTCGACGAAGAGAAGAGAAAAGCCATGGAACGGAACAACCTGACATTTGGTGGCGGAAGCCGACAGTGTATTGGAAAGAATATCTCTCTGATGGAGATTAACAAAGTTCTCCCTACCTTGTTGCGATGTTTCACTTTCTCACTTCCACTTGATGGTCCGCTGAAGAATGGGCGGGACTCAGATGGTAATGTAGGCTCCAATGTCCCCTGGAAGTGCCAGTCTACATGGTTCCTGGAAGTACAGGTATGTCTTCTACCTTTGTATCTTATTCTGATTTCTTTTCACATTAGACATTCCCTGTACTTGTCTCGCGACGTGATGATATAGATTTTGAGTAGCATGTAAAATTACAGCAAACACCATCCTACTACAATGCAAATTTACTTTTCGCACGTAGCCGAGGGCCGTATTTAGCAAATATGAACGGAAGTGGCACCTATTAAAGTTATAGCAAGCTACTGATATTAAGTCAGAACTCACAATCAAGACATTTATCCCAGCTAGAAACGCTGCTGCCCCTACTGTTCCCATACCATGCGCCATTTGTTCGGCAAAAAGTGGAAACGCAGCGGCAAACGTGGAACGCATGACTGAATTAGCACCCATAGCTGATGCTGCTACAGGTCGCCAATTATCCGCGGTGAAAGAAAAGACAGATGCATAAATGTACAGAACTCCAGTACCAAAAGGGATGGATCCTATGATAGGTGCTATCCAATGAACATGCCCGTACGATGTAAACGCAAAGATAAAGAGTCCAATTGGTGATAATATTGCTCCGATCTTTGCAGCGTCAAGTCGTGCTTCAGGAGGTGCGTCACCGCCACGTTTCATTCCTTCTCTCTGAAACTTTTGAACGAACAAAGGCATTGTGCTGAGGCCAATTAAGAGACCTACACCGATGCCGATGAACGCTAATCCGTTCTCATAGTTGTTGAAATTGTGCTTAGCAAAGACAATAGCTATCAATGTGATTAGAGAGCCATGCAGCTTTTATTCCCTAGTCACTCACGGAACAACTCAAAGAAAAGGTAGAGAATGCCGAGCAAAATTGCACACCAAAGGCATAGAAGCGTCAACAATGGTTCCAAGGTAAGGAGCTGGAATACTCTGGAGCTACTGATCAACACAGTGCGCAACAAACTTTTTTCTGCGAGCACTCGTTCATGCTGAGCAAAGTAAGCGTTGTTTCCCGTTTGCTTGCGTAGTCGACGTGCTTTCATTATCAGCAATTTGGGACCAAACGTTTCTGGAGTAGCGAAAATGATGAAAAGTAGTTGAACAAAGCTCCATATGATCATCACACGGAATGTCCAACGCCACGCATCATTACCGGCAAATTGAATAATAAATCCACTAAAGATGGGACCTGGGGAGATATTGAGCTGCAGCGTCAACCTTGTCTCGCTCACTTACCAATTTCAGGCCCTAAAAAGGGACTGACAGTGTAGAAAGACATGGGGAAAAATCCCGCAGGGCCTTTCCACAGATCGGAAACGGTCCCCCCGGCAACACTAAGGAAGGCACTTCCCGCAAAGCCAGTGAGAAAACGAAAGATGAGGAAGACAGCTGCATTGTTAGCGAAAGCTACTGGGAATCCCAAGAGCCAAAATGCAGTAAAAGACACAATATAGACGGGTCTGCGTCCGTAGAATTCGCTGAAGGGAGCCAACAGCAGTGGTCCAGTTCCTAGTCCAGCCACAAACAATGAGAGGCCAAGGATCGCTACCTCATGAGAAATGCCAAAGTCCTTTTCGAGTCCACTATAAGCAGTGGTGACTACGGAGGAGGTGCAAGTGACTGCAAGACTACAAGCAGACACAATCAAAAGGATAGACCATTTCTTCCACTCCGGCCAGGAGAGCGGGTTGTCTCGAAGTTCCTCTTCAAATTCGACTTGTTTCTCTTTGATAGATACACTGCTACTCGTATTACCCCCCGATGGTGTCTCCAATGACACATGGTTATCTCGTTGCTCTTCCATGATGGAACGGAGGCATCTGTAAGAAAGTCAACAGCATGCTTAGGAATCGGACGTAAGTTTCTCGCAGTGGATATAAGAGAATGCAGAACCCGGGAGCAGCTAGCGTGTTTCTCCACCCCACGCGCATCGAAGAGGGTCACATTCATGTAAACTGTTTGGGAATCATCACATTGCAATACAACATATTGTCCTTTGTAATAGATACACCTCACATAGTGAATGCTGTTCCAATATTCTACTTCTCTCGAGGATAATGGTACTGGTTATACGCTCCTCGATCAGCACTAGTTGTCCCTCCATAAACATCCGCATACTGATCATGCCCGGCGGCACTATCGTACCCGGGAGGGGCATCACTGGGTACGCTTCCAGATTGCTGGTGCTGCACACCGTCGTGGCCAGTCATAGCTGCATGTGCTGCGCCGGCGTGGAGCGCTTCCAGTCCGAACCCATCTGTTCCGCCATGTGCAGGGACACTACCGCTGAATCCACGCATGGTGGGCTGTCGACCTGTTGATGACGTGGGCGAGTATGCTGATTGGTCTCCCTGCTGTGATGGCACAGTAGGTAGTCTTCTTGCTCTACCTGCAGCTGTAGCTTGCTGTACGGCATCATAGGGAGATGAAGAAGCCACACCATGATCTGCATTCTCGGCCGGCAAGTGCTGTGCGGGGTACATTTCGCCGTCATACGCCTGTTCGTGACCTGGAGGGCAGTATGCATAGCCCATTGCAGACCCTGCATGAGCACCACCGTCGTGGTCTCCCGGGTATGCATATGCTTGATGCATGTTGTCGGCCTCGTACGCATAAGGATCAGCAGTTGCGGCTCGAGATGGGACTTGCGACTGTCCGTAGAAGTAATCCTGCGACGGGTCCGCGGTTGGCATCCCCATGGGTGTAGCAGAAGCACTTCCCCCATACATCCCATAGTTTGGATCTGTTCCTGTCGGTGATGCCATATTGTGAGCGCCATAGCCCGCCACTCCGCTGTCGGTATCATAGTAAGCAGTAGCCGATGGCTCTACCCGCCGAGCGCCGGGACCGACACCATCAATGTAAGTAGCGCCGCTACTGCCTTCATATGGTGCTTGATTACCGTACGCTACGGGATAATTGGCGTGACGTCCATTGCCCTGCGGCATGCCATCCTCGTAATCATGTTTTAGCGGCAATTCTTCGACATGTTCGGTCTCGTATACAGCGAATTTGGGAAGATTTTTGTTTCGGTTCTTGCGCTCCCGCTCTGCCTGTAAAGCATCCATGCGCATTTGTTCACCGTAGGAACTCGAGGCAGGAGCTGCAGGCGGCTTCCAGTTGTGGTCATCGTCAAATTCGTCCCGCTGCTTTTTTCGTCGACTACGGTCTTTTCGTCCACCACACCCACAACAAAAAGCACAGGAACTAAGTACTACGCAGATCCATGCAGCTAAAGCCAGCCATAAAGCAATGCCCAATGTTGCTTGAGCGCCATCAATACTGTTGATACGTTTCTGAGCAATGACGAACAGGGCGAAGTTCACAGCCATGGCCACAAAGGTCACAGCTGATGCAATACCGGAGAAAAACCCATTGATACAAACGAGCGACCAATCTCCACAGTGTGCCAAGAGACCGGTGATCAATGTGACGACACATGCAGCAAGTGCAATAGGATTCAGCACAAGTGCATACGTAAGACCTTTGATCACTGATGTAGTGTATTTGCTTGTGTCGATCTCATAGCCACCAACGCTGCTGGCTACACCGAGCAGCTGATTCGGATCTAAAAGCACAATGAGACAAATTCACCAGTATCTGCCAAAAGCTTACCAAATGAATATCCAACCGTGGGGCCCTCACATTGATCTCCTAAGCAATATCCTAAACATCCTAAGTTTGCTTTCTGACCTGATTCATTCCCTGACCCTCCGATGGTCGCTTCAAGAAACGAAATTGACTTGACAACCGGAGTAGACACGGTGACCAGCACAAGCAGGATACACGCAGCCAACACAAGGATCGTGGCAGGGGTAGCCGAGCGCATGGTACAGGAACCAAAGGGAGCTTAAATGGAAGTAAAAGGTGCCCGCTCTACAGGCATAGGTGAATATCTGTATAATACCCCTCTACGGTTGGTGATCTGGAAATCAAAAGGCTGTCAGCCTTTTCGACGTAGGGATCCGCGAAATCGCAAATGATGGTGATGTGAAAGACAATTTTCGTCCATTCTCGCTTTCGTGAGGCAGTGCGTCCGTCCGTTAGGGGCAGGCGCGACGGGAGTTAATCAACGCGTGTGCATAAGTGCAATGACAATCCACAGCTTCTTGTTTCGTGTTGCATGGAGAAAGAGAGAGTTTAAATTCTTTGGGTGAGAGAGTAGTGTGTTGATTTTTGGCTCCTTCCAGTCAGGGGGCGCAGGCACTAGTGTGTTTTTGCACTTGTTTACTTTGTGGAGAGAGAGAGCATTTTCATACGGACAGGTCTGGCTGATCTTTCTACACAACTTAGTTATCTACTCCAGCTTCGCAGTCTTGGGCAACGCACAGGGACTATGGGCGAATGGTCGCCACAGCCTTCCAGCCAGTATACTGCAAGCCCGCCCGTAGACCGGAATACCGAGCCATTGTATTTGAAAGATTGTCAACAATCGAAAGCTTTGGTACATCAGGCAACTTCCTCTCTCCAAGACTTTCTGGAAATTATAGGAGAACAAGGAGCAAAAGAAAATATTGCGCCTGACTTTGTTACTCTCTCTGAATGGCCCACTCTTTATGCATCGTCCTGCAACGCACCTTCGATCACTGTGCGTAAACATCCCTCGCCCAGTAGACACCTTTATTCGGTCCAATCCACCATGCTAGGCGTTACTGCCAAACAATTTTGGGCCCTCATGGCAAATAGTCTCAACAGACATCTATGGGATTCAACAATGGAGCATGCTGCCGTGAAGAAATGGCTAGCAGCTGATATCGAGCGCATCCCGGACAGGATATGGAAAAGTGTGACGCAGAAGAAATCATACCAGACCTTAGCACAACGTTTGGCTGTACGTGTAGAGCTTTTACGCTTCGGCTCTATCATGCTGGTAGCTGGTAAGAGAGATATGGCCCTCGTTAGTGTTGACACACAGCTACCATCACAAGACAATTGCCTTCGCCTACTTTCCACAAGCGTGAGTGTTGAGAATGATCTAGACAGTATACCCCGAAAGCGTGGATATTCACGCTTTCAACTGAATGTGGGTGGCTTCTTGGTTGAGGATCTTCCGAAATCGACAGGCTCTCCTTCCATTCGTGTGACGCAATTGTCTGATCTGGGTCACATGGCTGCTTGGATCCCTGCCAGTATTGTGAAAATGGTCGCAAGCTCCCTCGTTCCTCGTTCAATAAGCGCAATAGAGGCAATTGCCGCCGGCATCAGGGCACCTGACGTGTTCAATAGCAATGTATCCAGCAATGGTTATGCAGGCCAAAATCACGAGCAGACGGTTTCAATATCCCACAAAGGTGGCATCTGGTCTGCAGAAAGGAACTTACCTCCTCTATTGCAAAATTCTGACAGAATCCTGATCAAAAAGCTGGCTTCGAGGCGAGAGAAACAAATCTCAAGTACATCTATAACAACAGATGAGCCTTCTGTGCAACCAGGACACGAATCACTGCGAGTAAGTGAAGGGCCTTCCGTCGTCCAACAAACCAGAGAGTCTCTCACGGAGCGGAAAAACGAAGCCATTGAATCATCGTCGGCAACGGGGAACATTCCTCCACTGGTGGATACTTTGGCTTCCCAAATTTCTCTGGAGAAGAACGAGAGGAAAGCGAAAGAGAATTTTTCTCATTCGAGCTCGTCAAAACGAGTTAGTCAAAATATTACCTCCACCGAAGACAGCAGCTACGAGAGGGATTCTGACCATGTGATAGATGCAAACGATGAATCAATAGATCCCCAGGGCATTTCGCAATATGAAAATGGCACAAGTATGAGTCGAAGCGAGCGCACCCTAATTGCTTCGGCTGAGGATCTTTCTTTCCATATGACCAGTTCAGCGTCATCTCCAGATGATCTCACTACTCTCTTGAGAGAAGCACTGGAGGATGATGTTCCAGTATTCACCGACCAACAAAGAAAGGAAAGGACACAAAGTTGGGTGGATCGATCGGTCAAAGACCATCCGAATTCCATCGCAGCACATCGACTATCCAGGCTTCTCGTGCGTGGATCTGACATTGTTGCTATGGCTTTAGCACCTGGTGCTAGGGATAGTATGGCCACCGTTGCTGCACTTATGGATGATGAAGCCAGCCCCGAAATTCACAATTCCTTTTCAACTTTGAGTTTGGTTGCCAGTGGCGATAGTAGAAGCAGCAAAGGATACAAGGGTGGTAACATTTCGTCCCTAGTCGACTCGTCTCTCAGTCTAGCATGGCAGTCGCAATCATCATTCAGTGACAAGGCTGGGAGAAGCTCTTTCTCAAACTTAAGAATTGCTACGCCTGCCTTAACACCGATGCAGGCTGATGGTCAATTATCTAACCCTGGTATTTCAGCCAATTCCCTGCAAGACAACACTGTGCCCCAGCAAACCATGCCAACAGACTCTTTGGCATGGGGCATATGGAACCTTGCGTCTCGAGTCGTTCATCAGTCACAGAATCTCCAGAATGAGATGCCGGACGATCTGCAAAATACTCAGGTGAATGAAGATTCCGCTGGTATTGGCTATTCGCCTGCTGTAAGTGCTCTACGTGTTTTGCATGAGCGCCGCAACGAGTCTCGACAAGACCCGAAAACAGACGCTTCCAAGAATAAATTACGAACAGCGACTCACTACCGGCTAGATGACGTAAAGTTACACCCATTCCCAGAGGCTTTTGAAAGACAGTCGCTTGCACAACAGGAAAACTTACCACCTGTCAGTCATGTGGATTCTATGGAATGCGGACCACGTAGCAATCTCTTCCATGAGGGCAGCCAGAGAAAACGAGCACTGGCTGCATCCTCTCTCAAAGGACGGCCAGTCAGAACACATTTATCTTAGTGTGCTGGATCCTCAGACTTCTCTAAACTTCCTTGATCTAACCTTAAGTGGTTGACGCGATTTGAGTGAGGGGGGTCAAACCTTCACCTACAATGACTGCACATGACATGTATTCAGTCCTGCGCAACAGTCATAGGGTACAGCATGATAATTGCAGGATGTACAGCCTCTAATGGAGAAGGTTAGACTACGGTGCTTTTCAAGGATCCATCGCACTATGGCCGCTAATGTCCATAATATTCTGAAGCAATCAACAGTCGGAGCGCCCCTTAATGGCATAGGGGACGTTGGCACCTTTGCATCAATAAGATTTGAACTCATGTATACTAAAATTGAAACTATTACTCAAAACGTTTTGCATAATGTGCTGAATGGTTTTGTGCTAAATGATTGCGAAATGTACTTGGTATACACGAATTATCTTAACAGTATGTGACACGGCTCACCTGCAAAGCAACGTCAGTGAAATCCGGTTCTCAGAATTGAAAACTTACACGATGGTAATCCAACAATTGCTCAGAGCTACCATAGACGACTTCAAGGGGCACCGCGCTAGGGTACGGGCTTAGCTCCTATAACGATAAGCGTGATCAAACTTACAGCTCGGGGATACTTGTGACCTGCTCTTCATAATCGATGTCTTCGGCACAAGACACACTCAGCATCACATCAGAATCACCTCCGCGTTTGGGCGTCTTTTTCCCTTTCGACTCATGTTGTGGGATGCTACTTGTGCTCACATGCTGAAGGAACCGTATAATGCGAAGATGTAGGGTTTCTAGCCGAGATTCGAGCCCACCGTACCGTAGCTCTAAGGTTTCCCAGCCAAAAGGCTATCCATAGAATGGTGTCAGCGGATCACGTAATTCTGTGTACACCACTTACAGCGTACAAAGCCATCCACATTTGCCGATGATAATTTTTAGTCTGCTTCAACGTCCTTCTCAACAAAGACAAGCGACTGTCAGGCTGTGGGCCTGCTAACACTTGCAGCAATGGCCAGTCCATGCTAGTGTATGCTAGATGAAGCCGATACCTCAGACCGCTTTTTAAAGACAGAGCTTTGGACAGCAGATATGGAAATCGAAGTCTGGCATTAAGAGGATATTCAAAGCTTTCTTCGTCCGATTTGGGCAATCGAAGCTCTAAGTAATTTGCCAAGTTAGCAAAATGATCTTCCAGATCAGTTCCAGAAGCTTGCATGCTAGGAGAGACAAAGCCGAGTGCTGGCTCTTCCCAAAGCAGCCATTTTGATGTATTTGGAGCACTGGGACATGTCAGCAATTTAGCTCGCATGTGATATCTACTCACAAATGTATGCCATCGTCGATTATCTGCTTCTGAGGATTTGCGTCGTCAAGTCTCGACGCCATAACGTAGTCGTCGAAATTTGCACCACAGATCCCATCAAAGGATGTACGCAATTTGAGCATATCAACTTCTTCTCTTTTCTCGTACCCATGCTCAGCATAGTAGCTCCATGCCGGTAATGATGATAGAAGATCAACCTCGTTTCCTTCATCGCCCCAGATTGTTAAAAACACATGCTTTACACCACTGTTCATCTCCTTGGCAGCATTCATGCTAGCTTTGCAAGTAGCGAATGTGAATGGCAAGGCTGTCCAAAATCGACTCCATGTCCAACTTCCTGCTGCCATCCACGGACTTTTCTTGCCAAGTAAACGATGACTTTGGACTCGATTTGCGTAGCTCTGTTGGCTTGTGTGATAATAGTCCCAGTACACAAGTTCGACGTTGTTTGGAATGCCCTCAACAGAAACGTTTTGCTGAGGGGTATCATAATAGCCTAAAAGAGAATTGTTCCGAGCGTTCAGACAGAAGAGCATGTCGCTGCCGCGAACCATCATTAGAAACTCTGAGATTTTGTTCAACATACACTCACCTCCAAATGCAGGGTTGCAAATCAAGTTCGAGACAGATCATATTGACTCTAGCTAAATGATCAATAAATATTCGTGTCGGATCCTTGTAATTGTGTTGTCCAAATAAGGTAAAGTATCGACCGTGGCCAAGTCCATGAGTCTCGTCCATTCCAAGGTGGACCTTCTTGGAACGAAAAGGTTTTGTGGCTGCTGAAATCATCTTTCGAAGGATCGCATATGTTTCTGCAGAATCTGCTAACAAAACCTCACTTGTATCACGTAAATGTAAGAACCTAGGCCATTGCAGCATTTGTCCAAGGTGCCCCAGAGTTTGTACTGTTTGCACGGTGAGTTCGAAAATCGATAGAAGTAGGACGGTACTTACTGCAAGGAATAACCTCAATACCCAGAGTGAAAGCATAATTGTCAATTTCCTTGAGTTCCTTTTGTGTGTAACCACCGCGTAAGTATCCGAAGAATGGCTCACCATCAATCTTATATGTGTCTTCAGTATAAAGTTGGAACATGTTGTAGCCCATCAAAGCTAACTTTCGACAAAGAAACTTGACCGAACTAACTAACAGCACACCATTCCGACTACAATCTATCATTGTTCCTAATGTTTCAAAGTTTGCTGTTTCTTTGATGGGCAATCTAGCCATCATAGCAGCCTCTTCGTCGACAGTGAATCCAGAATCAAGCAACACATTTGCATCTTGCAAGCCAGTAGAGGCGCTAGCCCTCCCTTGGGCAGCAACTGCAGGGATGCGAAGGGTGCCTAGAACATGACCCAAGCCTCGAAATGCATCGCAAGGCCTTGTGAAGATGACTTTGATATTGAAAGGCGATGTAGAGTCTTCTGTAAACGAATAACGAGATTTCAAAACCTCTAGTCTTCCTTGGTCTGTCGAAGTGTCCTCTTCAAAGATCACATTCCACCACCAGCAGTTTCCTTGACTCGCATCGTCAGTGTTTCTCAAACCGTAAGCCACTTTTCGCGAAGCTTGTCCATCTGTTGCGTATGTAGCTGAAATATTATCTCTTGGTGAGTTTTCACTCAGCTCGATGACCCCGTTGAGAATGCTCTTGGGTACTTCGGACAATGGGATGTGCAAGCAAACGACACCTTTTTCTCGTCCTTGCTGAAAGGTTGCCATATTGGAAGGCGGCGCTTCAATTGGCTCATCTAACGTGGGAAGGTCCAAGACGCTTTCCCAAACATCCCTAGAGCCTTTGTGCATTCCTGGCGGTTGGTCAGCATTGTTTATCATTGTCTCGATTTGACTTGAGGTGGATAAGCTAAGCAACACCATTCATACCCTTCCAGATCTATGGACAGCTCAACGACACATGCATGTGCATGCATATTAGCGCACGCGTTGGTAGGGTTAACAGCTAGCTACAGGGAGATGGAGTAAACAATTGATTTATCGGGCAGACGAGCGATGGAAATGCTGGAGAGAATATGATAATCCTTCGTAACAATCATGAGTTGAACAGATGGATTATTTACGGGGGACAGCGATGACCAAAAACTCTTTTATTTGTTCTCGGAAGAGGGAGTCCTTTCCTCTTATATTCTTCAATCTTGGATCGTGTGTACGCACCGAGCTGAGTCTTCCTCTTCGCTGCATCGCCCCATGGTGGCTCTGTATCCGACGGCAAATCATCATACCAACCATCAGCCCACCTAGTGCAATAAGTATTTTTTCGATAAATTCGATTATGTTCCTGTTTCCTCCTTAATCTTGCCTCTCTTAACCATTTTGGAACTTTTCCCCGACGATAACTAGGCCTCTTCACAGAGCTGCCTGTACGCAAGCCATGAGAGGTTGCCACTCCTTCATTTGAATCAAGGTTGTTTCTACTTTCTTGTTCCGAATTACCTTCATTCTTACTGCCTATGCTCTCACCATGAGTCGTTGATTGTTGAAATAGGTCGCGCAAAGATTTTTCCCGAGGAGATCCTGACTGGGGGAATTGCTTTTTTGAGTATACACCTTTAAGGCTTTTCCTGTCACTTGATGAAGACCCTCTCTCTGTAGAAGCCCATCCATTTTTCATCAGACTTAGAGGTGATAATTTAGAGCGATCCTGATGTCTATCCTGCATAGCTAGTACATTGCCTTCCGGGGTGTCTATCTCATCTTTTTCAGGATTTGTCTCCCGGCCGTCTGAAATTAGATCATCCTCATCTTGCCCATCTTGAGAGGGTTTAGGACATGGACTTTGACTCTTGGTCCAGCTATCCGATGAAAGTATCTCCTTGTCATGAATTGGATTTTCTTCTGACGAAGAAGATACTGCTATCACTGGTGCTGGGTCAGCGATCTTAATAGAGCTTGGAGGTCTTAATTGACCAATGGTGGGACGAGACTGTAAGGGAAAGTCAATCTGTTTTCCTTGGTTCCGTACCCGTACACCTTGATATGAACCCAACATGCATGAAATAAACAGAAGTGTCAGCTGAGAGTACTTAGACAACATATTACCGCATGGTCATAGTTTGCAATTCAAATTTATAATCCTTGTCTAGATTGGTGTTCTACACAGCCATCGAATTTGTCAATGGTTATAAGAGACATTATAAGAGATGAATCACGAACCTTTCCATCCTTTTTAGAGCTTATTCGCAAATGGTAACTTTGCATTATATTCATTTAAGCAGTAACATGAATTGAAGGTGGACACAATATATACGAAATCTGAAAGACGAAAAGGATGTTCCTTCAAAGGTGGAGCTTCACGGTTATGACCTGGAAGGGGGAGAAATCCAAAGAAATCTTGGATACCTTTTCCCCCTCGTCATCAGTAATACTGACGATATCCAAAGTAGTGGCAGTGTCATCATCTTCAAGCATGTTTGTGAGCACCGCTTTCTTCAACGGAATTTTACTAGTTGTAAGACCAAAATTAGTCGCGGTTCATTCTGTTTACAGGGAGCAACTCACGTATTGATGATGGACTGAGCGTGGCTGCCAAGCGACTAAAAAAAGTTCAGATTGTCGTTGAGGGTAAATGCAGACGGTTACATACCTCAAACAGGCGGAGGACAACTGTGTTTGATTTGCCACCTTGTCCTTGGTAAGGGAAATCATCTTCTCCCCTTTTGACAGTATCCAAGATAACAGCACGCGGAATATTAGATGTCGAAGATGTTTCCAAAGTAATGGGCATATCACTCGAGAAGCTACCGACACTCATGACTGACAGCGGTGCATTGAAAATGCGGCCCACATGGACGACGTCGGATGCTTCCAAGGTATTCAAGTGAGGGTACAGAGCAAAAGCGACTTGGTGCTTTCCTTCGTCTTGATGTGCGTCAGGGTACGTGGCAGCTTTGAGCAGAGAAAGGCGCATCAGTCCGCCTTCCACACTGTAGCCATACTTGGAATCATTTATCAAAGCCAAACCCAGAGAAGATTCCGAAAGATCGGCAAATTTATGTCCGCAGACCTCAAACTTGGCCGCGTCCCAGGTTGTATTGCGGACTGTTGGACGCTTCGTTATTCCAAATTGAGTCTCGAAGGATGCCAAGTCTGCACGCAATATGGTAGGCACTTCGAAACGAAGGAACTTGTGCTTCTCTTGCCAATCGATGTCTGCATCGAAACGAATAAGTGAACGTGCATCGCGAGCAGCAATGCGACTTGTACTTGCGGCTGCTAAATGAGAAGCAGGTAGTGCATCTACTGACATATGAAGCACTATGGTGCTGGTACCGAATTTGCAGGAAAGTTCGAGGCTGGAGCGCCATGGACCAGTCTGCTTCAACCTTGCGGAATCGAAATAGAGTGGCGTGTCTGTTTCGAGCGAGTATATTTCTGTTTCCCAGGCATCATACTGAGGAGGATAGTCTTCACAAATCGAGAACCCAGCGGTACGACCCTCAGCCAAAAGTTCACGCCATGTGTTCTCTGAGGTCAAGACTTTTATGCTGGAGATGCGTCCACCATGGATACTTAAGGATACCGCATTATTGCGAATAGTGAAAGAGCCAAGGCCCCGTTCCTCTACTTGGACGGCTTCAAGATTTCGCATCACTGTCATAGGCGAGCGAACTATGGTCGCATGACCGCTTCCAGTCTGGTCTTTCATAAGCACCAAAACATGCTCCTGGTCATGCTGCACGGCATGAGCCAGTAGTTGGTCTTGGTACTGTGCCAAGAGGGTGGAATCGCGCGGAATAGAGACAAGCTCTTGACGAGGAATGCCCAAAGAGTTCAGCGCAGAAAACTCTGGTTGCTGCGCAACTGTACGATTGCTTAGAGCAGAAGTGGCCTGGCCAAGAAGCTCACGAGCTTTCTCGTTGACACCGGCATAGATCTTCTCTGCGTCGTCATACACCATACGAATGGAAGAGCCCGGTAGAACATCGTGGAATTGACACAGAAGGAAAGGTTCCCACAACTTGTCAAGCTCATCCTTAGGATACTTGTAGTTGTTCGACTTTAGACTGGCCAAGGTTGCTGTCCATTCTAACAACGAAAGGAGAATTTCTAACTTGCGGTTCCAGCGCTTGATGCTTCCATGGCTGGTATAGACACCTCTATGGAACTCAAGGTAAATCTCCCCACTCCATGTAGGAAGACGGTTACCGTTGTCAGTGATCTTGCGGACGTTTTCAAAGAAGTCGGCAGGCGTCACACCGCTATGAACTTTTGGGATATCCGTGTATCCATTGTTGTACGTAGCGCGGGCACGACGGAGCTTTTCGATGTTTTCTGAGGATGGTCCGCCACCACCATCGCCTTTGCCGAACAAGAGAAGCGCAGTCGGCTGTACACCAAGATTCTGGTTGTTCACCACACCACGGCGGATATCGTCCACTCCACACATGCTGTCATAATTGTTGACGGGCGTCATATGTGTGATAATCTGCGTGCCATCTAAACCAGTCCACATGACAGTGTTGTGTGGAAAGCGGTTGATATTGCTCCAACTTAACTTTTGGGTAAAAAAGTAGTCGGTTCCACAACCTCGAGCGATCTGCGGGATTTGACTATTGTACCCAAATGTGTCTGGGAGCCAGAAAACATTGGGTCGGAAGCCGAAGCGGGTCTTGAAGAATCGTTGCCCATACACAAATTGTCGTACAAATGCCTCTCCACTCGGAAGGTTGGCGTCATTCTCAACCCAGGTGCCTCCGATAGGAATAAAGCGTCCCGACTGAACGTATTTTTGTAGCTTAGAGAACAGCTTTGGATAGTACTGTTCAAGCCATGCGTACTGTTGCGCAGTGCTCGCCGTGAATTTGAACTCCGGATACCGGTCCATGAGATCCATTTGCGTGCTCCATGAGCGCGCCACCTTTTGTTGTGTGGCAGTGAACGGCCAAAGCCACGCACTGTCTATATGTGTATGTCCGACTCCCCAAAGCTTGAAGTCATCTTTGCCAAACACATTACCTTCCTTATACAGGTCGGGGCCTTTGTTGAACCACTTGTCGCCAAGGACTTCGCAAGCAATTGCTCGACACTTGGCGATTGTGGAAAGATCGTCTTTACGGAACGTGTTTTGAATTTGTTGCATGGTCCACAACGCCTTGTTCTGCAAAATAGAATCCTTTGGCATCTCGGAAATGCAGCCTTGAAGCGTGTAGAAGTCCCACAAAAGATGCCATGCTTCACGGTTTTTGACCACCAAATCAGCAGAGGCCAGATTGAAAAAGCGATTAGGATCCGGATCCTGACCGGATGGAATGGGCAGACCGAACAGACCATTGCATGTGACCCTGTCAGGTCAAATTAGCAATTGGAATTGTAATGAAAGCTACTTACTCGATAAAGAAAGTCACTCCGTTCCTCATTTCTGGCTTTAGGGGAAAATCCACGCGCCGCCCGTCGCCACCTCCTGTGATCCCTTGCAGAGGCAGCCCATCCTCATCGAATACCATCGCCTTATATGTAGTGTGTAAATTACTGCGATCTGTCATCGGAGTGTTTTCATAGCAAAACTTACCTCACAGCTTGGATCAAACTCTAGCTCGAGACCGTCCTTTTTGCGCCATTCTTCCGGGACATCGATGCGCATCTTGATCCAGTGATTGGACCTTATGTCTCTGTTTGAGTATTTTGGCGACTACCCACTGAGCACCAATACTCACCAACTTGGACCGAACATGTGCCCCTTCTGCACCTTGTTATACTCCTGATCTTTGGCCTCGTCAAAGCTGGGCTTGGTTCCCTGAGGTGGTACCCAGAGACCCATCTTGATGACATCCTCATCATCACGCTTTGCCTCGAAAAGAACGCTTCGGATATTATAACGGTCATACTGGCCCGAACCAAACTCTTCTACTCGGCGCTCCTCGACGCTTCGAATTGAAAGGCGCCGGACAGGACGAGGAGCCTGTGAAGAGCGTAAAGGATAGGCGGGAGTCTGCTTCGACATTCTCAAAATGATGAAAATGTGAGGTGAGAAGAAGAAAAGGAGAGCAGCGGAGCTGCAGATGGATAGGGGGATATATGAACACCTCCATGAACGCCCTTCGAATGAGCTGGCTAATTATGTGGCTCGTGCGCCAGATGTGGGGTGTTGTTCATTTCTTTGTCTTCTCACACACGCGTAGATAAGTCTCCATAGAGGCAGAAACTCCTTCGCATCATCGTCGTACTTGTGAAGCAGAAAAAATATAGTTCGAATATATAATTACACTGAGATTAGGCTGTAGCGCAATAGGTACTATGTGTGGTGCCAAGAAGATAAAGTACTTGCCATGTAATGAGGGCTAGGGCTCCTGCTGCAAATACGCCTGTAAGTGTTGTTACAATTGCCATTTCTCGGATTAAGCGACGGTGTTGGTTCACTGTACGTTGACCTTCCTTGGGATCTAGCGGGGCGACAGCTTCAGTGAACCCTCCATAGCCCCCAACCGCACTACTTTTCCACGCAGCGTATTGTCCTTTGTTGCAAAAGAATACGATTCGGCGCAGCAATGAATGCCAGTTTCCCCCAAGTTCCTCTGCCCATTGCTTTCTAGGATAGTAACGTCCAAATAAAGGTGGATAAACCAACACAAAGAGCCGAATACGAAGGCCTATGTACTGGATTAGGCTTACACTAGGTATCGTGGTGGCATTGGCCATACTATCGCCTAATAAGAATCGTGCAATGCCACAAAGAGAAGAGAACGAAAGATTGCCTGGAGGTTGGTCCGCAACGGCCCAAAGCAATGGAAGTGCTGGACCGTGATTGAAATCGAAGAGAGCTGGCAGGGGCAACTCTTCTTGGCCAGTAACAGTCTTAATCGTCGGCTTGGAAGGGCCAAAGTCGGAACCAATAGTGGGGGGAGGGGGTATTTCCCCATCAGCAAGCTTTGCCAGGGGTAAAAAGTGGTGTGAAGAAATACAAGAAAAGGTCATTTGTGCTGCGGAAGTGTCGCGGAAGCAGCGGCGCAGCAGACGCGGCTCTATGCCCATGTAAAATCCAATATGACGCCACACAGCAATGAAGTCTTGACACTCGTCTGGCGTCGGTGGAAGGCCAGTCATCTGAAGCGTCAATAAGGGGACAACAGCAAAAGCGCAAAGGGTAGCCATCAGGTCTTCTTGATTGATTGGAACACCACTTGACGAGGGGTAGTGCTCGCTATCCCGCAGGCGTCTACGAACCCCCGTATGAAGGAACCGGACCCGTGAACACGCAAGCCACCCTACACCACATCCTTGCAGAGCATCTGCCCCCATTCGTTCGTTCTTCTGAGCATTTGTTCCATTGATAGGTGGCAAAAGCGCTTCTGGTGAATCCATGACGTCCACAAGGAAGGTGGCAGTCTCTAGGAGCCGCCTGTATGTCCTTTTCTTGCTTGCTTGTGCAGGGACTTTTTGTCGTCCCGACGCTTCCTTTTTCTCTGCTGTTCGTTGTTCTACTATACGTTGTCCTTGTTCTATGTAGTTATGTAGATAAAAATGTGTTGCGTCGCTGAATTTCTCTCTTGCAGTGTCCGACTCATACGCTTTTTTCTCTTCTTTGTCCATCAGGTAACCTGTCGATTTAAGCACATCCGTTATGCGACCACTTGCAAAGCCACCACCTAAGCCAACGAGAAGCTGTCCCAGAGTTATATTCGGTCCGTATCGTCGGAATACCGCTTGACCACGACGAATAACGCGCTCCTGTTCTTCTTGATGGAGCTTCCGGAGATCTTCAGGAACTTCAATCTCCTCAGACAATGGGCTCCAGTTAGGTTGGTCAACAAGCGTTTTGTCAATAGAGCAATACCCCATCTCCTTTTCCTGCCTTGGCGTGATAATACCATGTTTTCTGTACCAATCGAGTCCCACTGCGCCACACCCTATTGGGGGAAGACGATTCGATGCTTTCCAGAAATGGAGCACACCGTCCTCTTCCACTTTCTGATGCGAGTCGCAATCCTGAACATGATCAGCAATTGATTCCAGAACGTCTCTTGATGTTGCATTGCGACTATCAGCCAGTATGTCGAGGGCTTTGTCTGACAAATCGTCGGATTTGGTGCGCATCCTTTCGAGAGTGACCATGTCCATGCTGTCATCGTTCCATTCGAACACGCGGCCCCACGCACAAATGAGCTGGCCTTTTTCTGGAGTCTCTCCGTGAGCCCAGTCAATCTCGTAATCGTTCCGTATAGACTTGGTCAACTCAGCTGGAGAAATTCCGCGATCATGAGCGTATCTTCGCCATGCCCAACGGGCTTGCCAGTGACTCCAAAATGACAGTGTGGATGTACGCGGGTATATTTGTCCACCAGGAAGAATCACATGAAGTACTGAGCTGCGCCCAGGAGGTAGGGTGGGATGGAGAATCCGATAAATCAATGGAATGAGACCAATAATGAGTGGCAATAATAACCACGGTTGCAGTGTGACTGAACGCAAAGACTGACACCCCACGTCCCTAAAGATCACATTGAAATCCAAAAGGCTCTCCATGATAGAATGTAGGGAGGAAAGTGGCAATTCAGGGGATGAATCGGTGGATGCTACTCTTTATAACGTATGTCTCTCACGTTCGCAAGAGTTAATAATGCATGTTTGAAAGGCTAAATGAAGGCAGATGATCCCTGTGCGACAATCACAGCGAGGGAATTATGATAAATGTGACCGGCAAATTTGTCGGTTCGGTGGATAAAGGAAGCTGTAGCATATTTTCACCCAAAAACACGCTTCAAGAATGATTGGCCCCTCGTCGGAGGATAGACGTGTATCTCGCTCGCTTTCCTAATACTGCTGTGTCAGATAGCGAGATGAATCGGAAGATAATTGCCCGCGGAGTCCGGATAAATTCACAAGCGTGTTTTAAATAATGTGGGTTGATTCTTTGTCGCTGTGGAGATTTTAACCTCACGCACTGTCTCTCTACGTCGGTACATTCCCCAGCGCCTTTCACGATACTAGCTTGACGGGTGATGATCAAGGAGTCAATTCTGACGAGCACCCTTGCTCTGCGGGGAAGTACATGCCTTGGAACCCTACTCAAGGCGGATGCACGTGATGCACATTGATCCGGGACGAAATCATCCTTGTGTTGCACGTGCTTTGTAGGAATGACATCATCGCGTGAGCTCGGCTACGCACAGGACACAACGTGGAGAGCAAGGGATCATACTTGGACATTGTGTGGGCCTCTCACTACCGCATCCCTCCGTTGAACCAAAGTATAGCACTTACTACAAGAATGGGCCGAGAATTTCAGAAAGTCGTTTACAGGGTACGTATGTCCCCTGTACCATATGCATGACTGACTCTCGACGCAGCCTGACCCGAACTCCAATGATCTGTTCCAAGTCATTGTTAATGGCCCAGAATACAGTAAATGGATCAAAGGGGACAAGTAAGTCTCTTATTTGCCACCGCAGGCATTGTACTTATTTTCACGTACAGAACTATCCCTCTGACAGAAGTTGTCGATGCTTTCGAGGTGTTCCACACAGGCCAAGGAGCACAAGGACTTATGGGAAAGACCTCCAAACAACAACTTGAGAACGCTTTTGGCACAAGCAAAGATGATATCGTTGTGGAGAAGATCCTTACAGAAGGCGAACTGCAATCAGCCGCCGTCAAGGATGGATACTCCACCAAAAACGACTCCAAATTGAACCACAACACAACATCGGCCGGCTCATCAGGTGGCTTCGGCGGCCGTTAAAAGCAAGACGCCCATGTACATATAAATTGCTGACAATAAAATCTGTGCCAAATTCATTGCGTAAAAGTACAATGTATAGAGTGCGGCAAAATGCCAATAAAACTCGCCTCCGTGGCTATGTGATTGATGTAGTATCTACTGAGTCGAGATGTTGCTCATTTGGGCCCCATCCCCCTCGCGGAACACCACGCTCGCCATAGCGGGGGGCTGCCCAGCCTGTTGACCCTTTCTGTTCGATTGCATGTCGATGCTGGCGAGTGGACGGCTGAGAGGCAGATGCATATGCTTCGTCCAAGCCCTCCCGTACGATGTATCCGGTAGCTGGAAGCCACGAGACTACACGTTTGCGATCGCGCCGTTCGAGCTCAGCGATATCGTCACCGCACTGTGTCTCGTCGTCCAAAATGTCTACGTGTCCTTCTCCATCGAGAGAAAGGACGGCCCAGCCGATCAGCATCATGCCAGGGGGGCGCTGCTCACCCACAAGCTCCAGAGAAGTTTCTATGTTCTCTAAAGTGGATGCGACTAGACGTTGGTCACTGCTCGATGCCCTCTCAATGATGGCAATTGGTGTATAAGGAGGGAATGGTGCGCCTTTTCTCACGCCAGCTACAGAGCCATGGTGGGCGGCATGTTTTTCTCCTAGATTGGACCTCCAGCCGTGACAAAGTGTTTTCACTACTTCAGGCAGACGTGCGACACCCATGAGGACTACGAGACTTCTTCCACGCTCATAGCCTGGTAAAGCGACGCTCTTGCCCCCGCGACCGACACCAGTACAGAGAGCCATACTGTCTGCTGCACCGCGCTGCGTGACAGGTATACGTAGTAGAAGTGGTGCGGCTAATGCACTGCTGATTCCAGGTACAATGACTGTCTCGATGCTCTCTTTTCGGAATGCCAGCACTTCCTCTCCTCCCCTTCCATACACAAAAGGATCGCCTTGCTTGAGTCGAATGACACGCTTGCCTTGATGAGCAGCTTCCAGCGCAAGAGCTATTAATTCGCTCTGTGCACCTTCTGCGTTTCCGGGGAACTTTCGCGCAATTCGCAGGGGTGTCGAGCTTGGGATGAGCGCCAATATTTGTGACGGAACCAGCTTATCAGACAAGATCAGGTCAGTCTCCTCCGAGGTCAAAAGCTCGAGAGCCATGGCTGTCAGGAGGCCGGGGTGCCCTGGACCTGATCCTACTAAAAATATTTGGCCCTTGTTGTGTTGCGTACCCAGTGGCTGTTTCAAAGACAAGGAGTGTTGCGAAGAGGATCTCTGGTAATTTTCGGGTTGCTTGCCCAAACTCGTATTGTCTTGCAACGAGCGTCCTCGATCATCACTAGCTGACGATGTATCTCGGTATGTCTCTAGCATCTGTTTCATGTCTTTCCCGGAGATGTTCCCTAGGTAAGTAATGGGCCAATATTCACTCATTTGTGCCACCCATCTCATTCGACGCCTTCGTTCCTCAATCATCTCGTCACGTTGACGTTGAAGGATCGCTGCTGCTCCATCAGCATTTTCTCCATCGTTCTGTGCATAATTTCGGAAATCAAACTCGCTGGGAGAATGTAATTGTGGTACCGGGCTGTTCAACGGCGTACTGTCGAATGCCAGATCATCTTCTTCTGCATCAAGACTACGGGTGGCATGCGATGCACCTTCAGTCGAAGATACTGTACGATGCAATGCCTGCCTCCGCATCGAGGGTTCTCTCAGCGCAATATTTCTCGACTTTGCTATCCGGTCGTCATCTTTCCCTCGGCCACGGATATCATCCATTCTGGCCATATCTCGCATCATACCGACCCTCTCTACAGCATCGCCGACATTCTTGGGAAGAGAGGCAATGATGTCTCGGCGAATCCGTCCTGCTAATCGACACCCCTTCCCGTTTGTAGTTACAGCGATTTGTAAGGAAGACGGTACTTGACGTCTGCTGTGCTCATTTGCAGAACCATCCTGATCAATCGTCTCCAAGGCAGATGCCACAAATCTGTGGCTTGCAGGAAAGCTGAAGTCGCAAAGGCCGGGCCGATCTACCACATTAACTGGAATTCTTCTTGCTCTGCAAAGGTTTGCTACAAGACGTGCTCTGGCTACAGGCAAGAGTCGCCCGACAGGCGAGACTACGTTTGTCTCCTCCTCGTCACCTGCATGGAGTGTGTCACATATGCATACCGAAAATAAGTCGCGGTTGACACCATCCACCGAGTCAATGAGGCGGACCCACTCATCCTCTGTATCCTTGGGGGGTGCCGGCAGATACTGGCAATGTCCTTGATTAGTATGGTATAGTACTTTTTCGCTTGCCAACCCTCTTCGAACGGCTTCTTGCAGCTCTGATTCCCCAAGTGACTCGTCAATGTCGACCCCGACGACAACGGGGAACGCATCTGCTTCCAACAAAGCGGAAATTCGGGAGGCTGCCAGCCGTTTTGTTCCTAGAACAAGAACTTTGCGACCAGCTGGTCGGAACGATAACATAAGCGAAGCGCCCGGCGTCACAGGTGCGCTCTCCGTCATGTCTGCACTTCCATTGCCAGCGGGATAGGAGGGGATGGACAGCTCGGATGCCATTGTGCGACGATAAAGTTGTCATGACACGAGAGCTTTTTTTTTGTTATCAATCCTATCACTTGACAAATTCACAAGCGTTAAGGAACCAATCAACGCGCGTAGCTTAAAGATCAAGCCTGGAGGGGCGCTTTAGCCACTAAGGTAAGTTACTTACTGTCCAAGCTTGATGGCCCGCTTTGAAGGAGCTCAGCAAACAAATCATCACGATACGCTGATACATGCTTGAATACAATACATTCCGACAGATAGCAGAGGCGGAATCGACTTTGACAAAGGAAATTGCATGGATTTCTACCGTCTCTTTGGATACAGAACTCCTCCACTCCGCGGTTGAGTGACAGGAGGTCCATGCGCTCGCTATGTACTCCTACACGTCACCCATTCTTCTCGTTCCGCTTTCTAGACAATTTCCTCGTCAACAAAATCTCCCTGCTGTTGTTTATAGGACAATTATAAATCATGGCTCCAGGTACTACAACCACGAACGCAGGTCCAAACATCAGTCAATCAGCTGGGAGTGTCACATTGGGCGGAGTGGTCCGCTCCTGTCTCAGCGGTGACACACTTGTCGTAAGACCGAGGGGTGCTACCGCTCCAAATGCAGAAAAGATCCTGCACATAGCTGGAATTACAGCCCCTCGTATGGGCAACCGTGACCGCGAAGATGAGGTGAGGATGATACATCTCACACGACACCACGCTCATCCTTGTATTTCAGCCATTCGCTTATCCCTCACGAGAGTTTTTACGCAAGCTTGCAGTGGGACGAGAAGTGCGTTACAAGGTTGCATACTCGGTGCCAACGCCTGACGGCACATCGAGAGAGTATGTACATGTGTTTCTTCCTCCCGAGGCACCAGGATTGCCTGACACGAACGTATCGCACAAACTTCTGAAAGCGGGCTGGGCTCGTGTTCATGATTCTGCGTCTCGCCGCAACCCTAGTGGACAGTCTGAAGAAGATGAACAAGAAGGCTGGAAGTCTGTGCAGCGTACAGTCCAAGATGAAGCTCAAAATGAGAATCTCGGTGTATGGGGACAAGATCAGCAACTCAAAGTAGATCACACCTTGGATGACGCTGTATCATTTCTGTCTGAATGGAGGGGTCAGCAGATTGACAGTGTGGTCGAACAGGTTCGAGACGGAAGTATGTTGCGTGTGCGTCTGCTTCTCTCGCCAAATCATCATCAAATCATCAGCCTGTCTTTGGCAGGTGTCAAAGCTCCTAAGCTAGCTACTGCGGGAGGAGCCAACACTCATGAGGCGAACGAGCCTTATGCCGAAGAGGCTCGCTTCTTCGTTGAAAGTCGTATATTGCAAAGGAACGTACGTGTCACATTATTGGCATTACCACAGCAATCTTCAGCTCCGACACCGTTCTCACTCAATGGTAACGGACCGTCTTCCGCACCAACCACCACATCCTCTACTGTCATTGGGAAAGTACTACATCCTGTGGGGGATATAGCCCAATTTCTTCTAGCTAGTGGGTTCGCAAAGTGTGTGGATTGGCACGCTGGTTTCCTTGCTAGTGCCGGTGGGATGACCAAATACCGAGAAGCAGAAAAGAATGCAAAAGATAAACGTCTCAATGTATGGCAAAGTTATGCCCCTGCAGCAAAAAATGAAGACGCCTTCGTTGCCAATACATTTAGTAGGACTTTCGAAGCCACTGTCCTTCGCATAATTTCAGGAGACACAATTCTAGTTCGTCGCAACGATAATTCAGGCGAGCAGCGTCTTCAATTGTCCTCGATCCGTCAACCTTCCACAAAAGACGAGAAACAAGCAGGATACGCTCATGAAGCACGAGAACTACTACGTAAACGTCTCGTAGGAAAAGTTGTGAGCGTGAATGTTGACTACATTAAAAAGGAACAAGGCACAGACGATCGCCTATTTGCCACTATACGAGCAATTACTGGAAACAAAGAGCTGCGTGGTACGGAGATTGGAGATATGCTTCTACAACGCGGGCTTGCTACAGTGACAAGGCACCGAGCTGGAGACGAGGATCGCTCTCCTGATTGGGATCGTCTAATAGCATTAGAAGCGGAAGCATCAGAGCAAAAGAGAGGACTCCACAGTGGCAAAGAACTCAGCGCACCCAAATATGTTGAGGCGAGTGAGAATGTTGGGCGAGCCCATGGGTACCTCACTTCGCTCAAACGCCAAGGTCGTGTCCACGCAGTCGTGGACTTCTGTGCGAGTGCTAGTCGTTTCAAAGTTATTGTACCTAGAGAGAACTGTCGTCTGACTTTTGTGCTTGCTGGCATTCGTGCCCCACGCACGGCTCGCAACCCTCAAGAAAAAAGTGAGCCGTTCTCGCAAGAAGGTCTTGCATGGAGCGCCAGTCGTGTCCTGCAGCGAGATGTCGACTTAGAAGTGTTCTCTACTGACAAAGCAGGTGGCTTCATTGGGGCCATGTACCTCAATAAAAACGAAAATGTAGCTGTTCAGCTCGTTGGCGAAGGTTTCGCACAAGTTCATGAATACAGTGCTGCAAATCTGGCGTTTGCAACGCAATTGACTGAAGCAGAGAAGCAAGCTAGAACAACGAAAAAGGGTTTGTGGATCAATGAACCAGCTCAAGATGATCCGGCAGCGCTTGAAGATACGAATGGACACAGTCATGGTGGTTTGCCGACAAAGGCCTGGAGCGGCGGATCTACGAGCCAGGAGAGCACACCCCGTTCAGAGTACATTGATATTGTCGTGTCAGATGTGCGTGGCGATGGGGGTGCCTCTATTCCGTTTGGCTTCTCCGTCCAAATCCTCAATGATCAAATTCAAAATCTAGAGACTCTAATGAAAGACCTCTCTGTTCAACCACCATCGGGTACGCTGCAGCCTAAGGTGGGCGATTGGGTCTGTGCCAAATTTTCGGGCGATGGCCAGTGGTATCGAGGCCAAGTATTGCGAAACAAGCCAGCACAAAAGACTAGGGAAATAAAATTCGTCGATTATGGAAACGTGGAAGATGTGCCGTTTGCAGACACACGCCCCCTGGACGAACTTAGATTTGGGAAACGCAAGCTACCTGCCCAAGCACTGGAGGCACGTCTAAGCTTCATCAAACTGTACGAAGGCAAAACCACCCCAGTAGCTGGCTCTGCTGGTCAGCCTGACGAATATGCTTACGATGCTCTGGAGCGATTTAAACAGATAACGGAAGGTCGGAAACTTATCGGCAAAGTGGAGACGCGGTACGTACCCTGAACACATTACACAAAGAAAGCTGATGCAATCATGTAGGGAACCCAGCGGTACTTTACATTTGACTCTCTACGATCCCTCTAATGCCGAAGCCATCCTGCAAGGGAAACCAGAGGTCTGTCTTAACGCTGATTTATGTCGTGAAGGGCATGCGCTTCTGGACCGTCGTCTTGCGTATCTTCAGAATGCTCCTTCCATGGTAAAAGCGTTGGATGCAGCCAACCAAGAGGCAAGGAGATACCACCGTGGTATCTTTGAGCTTGGTGATCCCACAGGCGATGATTAATCATTTGTACTCATTTATGGCATGTGACATTGTACATAATACTAGTTACTCCTCTATGACCTGTGCGCCTTCGGAGGTGACCGAGAGGAATTCTACTCGGCACTGTATGTTCTCTTTTGCGAACTCCGCACAGATGGTATCCGCAATCGGTTTCTGCGTCTTATTTTGGTCCCCTGTGGCTAACGCCAGGATTGTTGGACCAGCTCCGGAAAGACAGATACCTAGGAGCCCTGGATGACTAGCAGGCGTGACTGAGGAAAGGATTGTTGGGAGACCAGGAATCAAATGCTTCCGATACGGCTGGTGTACACGATCTTGCATTGCTTGAAATATAAGTCCGGCATCCGGCGGTGAGCGGGCAAGTGCGGTGGTAAGAACTGCAAGACGCTGCAAGTTGAAGATCAAGTCCTGTTTCGAGTATCTGTCTGGCAAAGCACTGCGCGCTTTGGCAGTTGACACTTCGAACTGTGGAATAATAGCAATGACATTGATTTCTTTAGCCCAGCCAAATCGGATGTAGTGACCAATTCCGTGAGGAGGTGCTGGCGGATTCTTCCCCCATTGTTCTCCGGCATCCGGTGGGTACTCTGGAAGGACCTCTGATAAAGGAACATCTTTAGCGGTTGTGTCTTCTGGACTTAGGTCGAGAAGATATGAACCAACGAATCCTCCAATCAAGGCGGCAGTGACATTGTCTGGATGTCTTTCGATCATGAGAGCATGGTCAAGAAGCCTTTCTTTGGACAGGCCAAGGTCACCCAGAGTATTTCCCAGGAGGATACCAGCGATGACGGCTGCGCCCGAACTACCTAGACCTCGTCCGAAAGGGACTTCGTTATGCACTTTGATAGACACACCTTGAGGGAACTGCGAGACACCTGCACACCGCAGAACATATAGGGCAGTCCGAGTGGTGAGATTCTTGTAGGCGTCTGTTGGTGCTTCAGCAGCACCTTCGCCAGTGTATTGTAAGAGAGGGGCAGAGTTCGATGCAGATGGATCGACAGAGACCTGCAGCGTCAAGTAAAGGGAAAGGGACAAGCCAACTACATCGAACCCCGGTCCTATGTTGGAAGACGTGCAAGGGACTTTGATGGAAAATTGTCTCGATCGGCTGGGGGAAGCCATCTTTGACAACGAGGATGGAGATACACGCAAGAATACAAGCAATGAATGACCTACAAGGTTGCCCACATGGAAATTTTATTTCTTCGCGTGCACGAGTCACACCGTGTAAAAGAAGTAAAGGTAGTACAAGGAATCTGCGTGTTTACCACTCTATTGAGAACGATTAAAGTTAATGTTGTTGTCTATCTGTAAGAGAATCTAAGTGTCTCATGCTTTCGAGCGTTGAGGCACATGTTGAGGCACAATGATTAAGTCAAGAACCATATTTGGCTATCAGCAACTTTCTCTGTGATCAAACCATTTCTTTCTCATCGGAAATATTTTTCGATTCGTGATGTTGCCCTTGGTCTTTTTCATCAACGATCATTGGGTCGCGAGCATATGGAGAAGCTTTCCGAAGAGTTGGACCCCAGTAGGCAAGGGCGAAGGGAATCGGGGCCATAAGGAGTGCAATACATCCCAATAGTGTACATCCCCAAGCAACTGGAAATTCTTTTGGGCCACGGTTGAGGTTGTTGAAAAGCTGACGGCTAACAAGAGGCAAAGCAGCACCAATGCTTGCTCTCATAAAGTCGTTGGCAGACAATACAGAAGCGACATAGTCAGCGTAAGAGATAGTGAGGTGATTAAGCCCGCTGGTGAAAAGTCCAAAAATTGCAGGAGAAAAGAGCATGGTTCCAATGATAGGTACTATCCAGTGTATCTTCGCATTTGCGGTCCAACCAAAGACAAAGAGAGAGATAGGGAGTAGTATCCCTCCAAGCATAGCCGGCTGTAACCATTCTTCTGGGGGTAGTCGTCCCTTTCTTTTGATGTATTTCGGGCGATAGTACTTGAGGAACCATACCGCAAAGAGTGTGTAGGCAAGCTAGTTGACAAATCGTGAGCTTCCATGCATAAGAATAGAAGACATACATACCAAGTTCGAAATCAAGATCCCCAAGTATGCCAGACCACTTTCACCTAATGTAAATCCATACGTTTCATTGAAAACTATAGGAAATGACTCAAAGAAGGAATAGAGAATCCCATAGACGAGACCAATGTGTAGGTTGATAGCTAGAGCTATCGGCTCAAAGAGACCTAGGCGGAACGGACGAACAAAGGTCATCATAGCAATCTCATAGCCGGTCATCGTCTCCGCAAATAGCTCGCCTCGGCTACGCAGATGAGGATTGCCCGTGACTTTACGAAGTCTTTCCGCTCTTCTGGCTAAAATGTTGGAGGCCGATGTCTCTGGCATAAAGAGCACGAGAACAATAAGTGTAAAGGCGGTGACGAAAAGCAACGGCCATATTGTCCAACGCCATGCGCCGGTTCCTAATGAGGTCTTTAAAAAACCTTCGGTAGCAAAAGCACCAACTAGAGGCCCTAACACAGGACCAGCAGAAGCACTAATCCCCCACAATCCCATAGCTAGAGGTGCAGTCATAGGAGTCCAGATATCTTGCACGCTTGCCCCTCCTGTGGCCAGCGGTGGGGAACCAAAAAGACCAGCCAAAAAACGCAAAATCATGAAGCCAGCAATATTCTTGACCAATGCCGTGGGTATTTGAAGAATGACGAAAATTAATAGCGATATAACGTATGGGATCGCCCGTCCAATCGCGGGTATCTCCGACATGGACGTCAAACCCAGCATGGGACTGATGCCATACCCAAAGACGAAAAGAGACAATGCTAAAGCTGCTGGTGTAAGCCCGACATTAAAGTACTCAGCCAGAATAGGTATAGCCGGGGCGACAATGGAGGATCCCATGTACACTGAAGTTGTCAGGATCATAAGCATAATCAAGAATGATCCTTTCTTTGCGCTGCTCCACATCTGAGGATTGGCAGGGTCACTAGGACCGTACCAATCTACAATGTACGGGTCATCGGCATCCATTGAAGAAGGAGGGCATTCCAGCTCTTCACTCGCACTTCCATCACGAGATTCAAATGGGGATGGAACAATTGGTGAGACACCCTGCTCCACATTAGACCCTGTTGCACCCTCTACCATCTTTTTGTCATCATTAGCATTGTTGCTTCTGTAGATGCTTGTCTTGTATCCAGGGAGGTACTGTTGAGGGGGCTGAAAGTCAGTGTGTTCTTCAGGAAATTGGAATTGAGAGAAATGCTTGAGATGTTTGTGGAAAACCAATCCTAAAAATGTATCGTTGAATATTGATCCACTTAACGCGATAGGGTGATTCTCGTCCGACGTCGTCATCTCGGACAGACAACTTGAATGATCTGTATGAATGATTGAGATAGCTCTTGCAACAAAAGCTCCGTCTCTCTCATGGAAGTGAACAGGGAAACATAATATATATGTACTTGAAATCTTTAGTTCCACACCCCAGGTTGGGCAGAACCCCGGGGTTCTATATCCGAAACGTCTTACTCAGCTAAGATCTTCGCGAATTATTTTTTGGGCCCCGCGGGTCATGCAACGCGTCCGCGGCCGCGGAAACGGGCTTTGTGAATCAAGGGGAAGGCGCCCGGATGGAAAGAAATCATTGATTGATTACACAAGAGATACACTAAGTATTAAGAAGCAGGAGAGTTAGAATGATGCGAAGCTTCGGGGTCACCATTGGGTGAAGTTTCCTCTTCTTCGTCGTCTTCCTCAGTTTTTGAGGAAAAGCCATACCAGCAAATGGTACCGATTCCAAGCAGACATGTAATGAGACAAGCGGTGAATGTGCCAATTGCGTTCGGAGTCCAACCCGAAGTAAGCGGTGTAGGTCCTTTGGCTAAAGTTGCAAAGTCTGTCAAAGATTGTACACCACCTGCATTTCCAGAGAAGGGCAAGCCAAATGCCTTGCATTGCTCATCCATAGATGCTGGTAACTTTAGATTCTCTTGAATTTGATCGGTGGCCTCCATTATGATGGCCGCAAGTCCCGAAGACAAATGCCAATCAATGTGGCAGTGCAAAAACCAGGCTCCAGGATTGTCCGCACGGAAACGGAATGTGGCGCTGCCACCACCAGGAATCAGAATTGTGTCACGACGCATAGGATTGGACTGTCCCTCTGTGAAGGGTGGATTCTCGGAGGGATCATCTGAGGTAATATCTTTGCTTTTATGCACCACTTGGAAGCTGTGACCATGCAGATGGAACGGATGGTTCCCACTATCATCATTAGTAATGGTCACTTGCACCATCGCATGGTGGTCAACGTGAAGGGCATTTGAACTGGGCCCGTATACCGCAACATTAGATGTTTCGTTCGTGGGCATGGTGAGAGCTGTAAAAAGGCTTGGAACTTGAGCATTGACGTATGAGGTCCCGTTGAAGGCGGCATAGTTCTTTCCATTGCTATATGTATTGAACTCAAATGAAAGGTAGTACTCTATGTCGGCCGGCTCCATGGCCTCTACGCTTGAGGGAACGAGTTGGGTATCATCGAAGTAATCATATTCATCTAAGGTGGCGATTCCATCTCCAAGGGGGGCATTGTCTTCATAGATGATTGTCGAGGTGCGGTTCAACTGCAAGGAGTCAGGGACCTGGTCAAACATATCTGGATTCATGTTAGAGTGAATCAACCAATTGTTGTTAGTATCGTTGCGAGCAGTCACCAAGACAGAGTAACGCTGTGCAACGGAAAGAGACAAGTGATCTACAGGAAACTGTTCCATGTCCACCCCGTCAGCTTCGATGATCCTCATATCGTGCCCCTCGATCCAGAAGTAAAACATCGACAAGGCAGCCATGTTCACGATGCGTAGCCGATAAGTCTTGCCTACTTCAAATGGTAGCTTCGCATCCTCATTATAGCCAGACAAGTACGAAGCTGTTCCGTTGGCAGGCGTGTGAGCAATGTATAAAAGCGATGAATCCGGAACAGGCTCGGCGCCTGTTGGGTTCTTGACATTGAGAAATTCGTTGTTCAGTAGGTCGTCATGTTCGCGGTGGTACCAATCTGCCAACAAAATGGTGTAGTCGTCATCATACGTGTAGACCTCTTTCTCCGCGTGAATCACGGATGGCGTCCGAAGTCCATCGACATATTGGCCGGAATAATGACCATGGGTCCAGTAGGTTCCCCATTGCATTTTCCGGTCTGCAGGGCTTTGAGGTGAATTGAGAATCTCGTACGACAATGACTGTCCTTGCGGAATGGGGCATTGGGTGACCGAAGCAGCACCATCTATTTAAATGAGTAAAACTGCATCGAAAATGGAAGGTACACTAACCGTAGTAGCCAGTATTATTGAAGAACATGCCGTGGGAGTGTAGTGCAGTTCCACGTCCATCGTCGAAACCATTAGTCACATTGATGGTGAATACATCTGTGGAATTGATGTTCTATCCCAATCAGCTTATATCGACCTATTCAAGCTCTACATACAATGATGGGGGGAGGGTACTGGCCGTTCACTCCAATTGCGCGCCGAGAATAAAGTCCATCTGGGTTGACATCTTGAACCCAGTCTACTGTCCAATTATAGGTCACTTGAGCCGCATTGATCCCCTGTGATGCCACAAGACACAGAGCAGCAAAAAGCGTCAAGACTTTCACCTGAAAAGACACACCAGAAGTCACGGCGTCGACCATATCGATGTCGTTGATATGTGAGAATTCCGGATGTCCTTGCTTATATGTGACTTGAGACTTTCTTCGAGACTAGACCTTTTTTTCCCGAACCTCCTTTGGTTCCTTCCTCATTTGCCTGCTATTATCAGCCACGCAACAGCTTGTTCCTGCTTCTTCCTCAGTTCCCCGCCGGATTGCAGCGCGCCATCAGGCTAGCCGCCCGCCGGTACTAAGGGCGTGTCGGCACATGGTCTGTGGAGAGATTTGCTGTTAGGGCGTGCATAATCAATCAGATATGAATGATCAGTGCAAAAACCTCTCGGCGGGTGTGTGATAGTCAGGCCCCGCTGATCTTAAAAGCAAATGGATTAATCTATGAATACATTACGCTACAAATTGGCACGGAAAGAATTCACTGCTCCCCTGCAATAGTTGTGACAAGGGTATAGAAATCCGCTACTACAACCACAAGGAAGATTATCGATGCACAAAGCTTGACAAGCATGCCGTTTGTAAAATCAAAACTTTGAGTCTCCTCTTGCATTTCAGGAACATCTGCTTCTGAAACGCATCCGATCCGTGGAGACTCTGTTGGCTGTACTTCAGACAAGGGTCTAGGACATGCTTCAGCGTCCTTCGCGGAGTTGGCTCGTGCTTGTGATGCTACTTGCACTGAGACGCTTGATTGTTCGGTTTGATTCACAGGCACGTCAGCAGTAGGGTGGGCTGACGAGGTGTTCTGAGCAGCTTCTTGGTCATAGTCCTCTGTGACTGTCATTCTCGACTTCATTGATGTGACCAAAACGAGAGGTACAATGACAAAGGGCAGGGCAAATGAGAGTGCGACCTGAGAGCCCACCAAAGCATCATCGAGTCCAGATCGCCCCACAGCTATGGCAATTGTCAGCGAAGGAACAATGGTGACAATCCGAGTAAGGAGCCGTCGCACAAATGGATTTGTGCGCCAATTGATGAACCCTTCCGAGACAATCTGACCAGCGAGTGTGCAAGTAATGGATGCTGCTTGTCCGGCTGCCAAGAGTGCGATGGCAAAAAGCACTGCATAGGCCTTGCCAAGCGTGTCATGCAACAAGTCGTACGCATCGTATAAATCGCCGACCTCCCGAGAGCCGGATCCGTAGTAGAATGCAGCGCCAGCTACAATCAAGATAGCAGAGTTGATGGTAATAGCGAGAAAGAAGAGCGACAAACTAATGTCCCACGCTGCATGAGGGAGCGTCGTTCGCATCTCGGCAATCGACATGCGGTCATGCAAGGTTTGGAACGACGACAGACGCGGAGTCGTCCGGAGAGTTTCTGGCACATTGTGTGAGTGCGAAACAGCATGGTTGCTGGACGACAAAGCTGAAGAGCGCCAGTCCATGCCGTCCAATACGGCGCGAACCTGGCGGGCAAGCGAAGGGAGGACCTTCCGCATCTTATGAAAGCTTGTTGCATCGTCTTGGCTGGCCACAGACTCTGCGCGATTGATGCGGTTGATTGTGGAAAAATGACTTCCCAAGTACAAAGCGTGTGGCATGATCACAGCACCAATGATCCCTACTCCTGTGTATAGTGCTTGTGGCTTGACCATTGTCGCTGAGGGAACATACCCCCGAAATACAGTAGGCCAATGAGGCTTGACGCGCACAATCAGAGCAATGTAGCAGGCCATCACGACCAGGACCAAGAGGCCGATCATGATCTCGAAGATGCGGAAGTTTCCGTTGGGCCGATACACCAACAAGATCAATAGCACATCTGCGCTCGTCACAAGGACGCCTCCCCACAGTGGGAGGCCAGGAAATAGAAGATTGAGTGCAATGGCAGAGCCTAGAAGCTCCGCCAACTCGGTCGCCACGATGGCTGCTTCTGATACTCCGTACAAAACCCACAGAACACCTTTTCGCAACGCTCGAAAGCGGACCGGCTGAGTAGTCTGCGAAGAAGGAACGCGTTCCCCTCGCGCCCATTCATCTGGAAGTAGTAGATAGCGAGTACTGCGAGCCAAGTCGCTCCCAGTAACGACACCCAATCGTACAGCGAGAATCTGCAGGAATATCCCAAAGATACCGGACAATAGCACCACAAACAGAAGTGCATAGCCAAATTCGGACCCTGCCGCCAAGTCAGTTACCCAATTTCCAGGATCTGTATAGGCAACGCTTGCCACAATACCAGGACCCACAAACGAAAGGTGGCGGCGCAAGACATTGAGAGCGTTTTGGGTGTTTCGGCGCCAGGAATTTGGGCGGTTGTAGTGCTGTTCGTCTTGGGGATTCACGTTGGCTCCAGAAAAAGAGGGAGTGTGGGTGAATTGTCGGTCTGGTTCTGACAGCGCAGAAAGAACAGCTCCAGAAGAGGGGGTCTGCTCTGCACTGTTTCTGGTTATAGAATGAATGTCCTGTAATTGATTCTTGCTCGTGATTTCATGATTGCTCCGTTCTACATATTGGTTCGCTATGACACAACCGTCCTGTTCTACATGATTGCTCGTGACGACATGATTGTCTTCTTTTACAATATTGCTTGTCTGCACCTCTTTGGGTGCATTTTGTGCGAGACTCGCACTTCCTTCCACCCCATGATCGGCAGCACGTTCCCTACTGTCTGCATACATATTCTTGTCGTGATCACTTCTCTCTTTGTCTGCTGTATGTTCTGAAGTGAAGCGGCTATTGGAGAGGTGCTGCCAGTCATCTGGTGACATCGTTTGCGCAGCAAGGAATGAACGTTGTGCTCCGTGATGGCTTTGAGGGTCGGTCATATGAGACGCACCACGTGTATTGGTCAAATGAGATGGGAGATTCATATTGACGTAACGACAGAGGTTTATATCAAAGGAAGAGTCGTGGAATGATCAGATCGCACCGCCCAGGCAGACGCATAGGGATCGGGGCTGTGTGTATCTGATGAAAGGAGAGATGGCGCAGCCGGAAGCGCCTATGAAGGCAAAGAGAAAAGAATTGTCTCTGTCAGGGAATGCCACGGGAAGCGCCGTTGTTGTGGCAGGAACAAAGAGGAAAGCGCCTTGGCGTTAGTAAGCAGGACGAGCAGCGACAAAAATTCGGACCCAGTCGGGAAACAAATACAGTGCCCGAATTCCTCCCCCAATCCCCGCCGGTCCGTGCACGTAACGAAAAATGCAAAAGAAGTACTACTACAAGAAAAAGACTCACATCTGGAGTTCCAAGCGTACACGAACTTCTCACCGAGCAGAAAACGCTGCGTTATCGATTGGTTTCTTGCTCTCCTTCAAACTACCATCATGGGTCATCCAGTGTGAGGACTCCAATCATCCAATGAATGCCCAGTCTCACACACTTTTCCAGAACCCTCGCCACCTGCTCATTGAATCAATGGGCTCTCGATTTCGCAGGCAACCGAGATCGCATTCTTGCCTCCATACGTATCGCCAAGGAGCAAAACGCAACGTTGAGAGTTGGACCTGAGCTGGAGATTCCGTGCGTGTCGAACAGCAGCTGTGTAATTTACTGACTCATGTCTGGTTCGTGCGCAACAGTGGGTATGGGGTAAGTACTGTATAGATAGTGGCGCCACAGACAGACCTTACCCCGATTGTGTCTAGTGCTTTGACCATTTTTTAGAAGGCGACACTGTGCTACACTCATGGCAGATTCTCTCGGAAATCCTGTCCAATCCAGATGTACATGGGATTTTGTGCGATGTGGGGATGTGAGTACTCTATAGGTAGCGGCTCGGAATCCTACTCACTTCTCATAGGCCTGTCTTGCACCGTTCCACTCTCTACAACTGCCGCATACTCCTCTTCAATGGCAAGATTGTTCACATCCGCCCGAAGATGTGGATGGCCAACGATGGGAATTACCGTGAGCTACGCTATTTCTCCCCGTGGACTCGTCGTGGCGAGGTGGACCAATTCGCACTGCCTCGAATGGTTCGCAACATCACAGGCCAGAACAGTGTTCCCTTTGGCGATGCGGTCGTCGCCACAAGAGACTCGGTGATCGGCGTAGAACTGTGCGAAGAACTTTTCACTCCTGATGGGTAAGTGCCATGTTCGGGACGCCGTAGATTGGCTTACATTTGTGTCTGCTTTCTATCAGTCCGCACATCGCCATGGGTCTTGACGGTGTCGAGATTTTCATCAATCCCAGCGCAAGCCACCATGAACTGCGGAAACTCCATCGACGTGTCGACCTGATCAAGGAAGCTACGCTGAAGAGCGGCGGAGTGTACTTGTATGCAAATCAACAAGGATGCGATGGTGATCGTCTCTATTACGATGGATGCCCATTGATTGCTTGTAACGGGGAAATTGTCGCACAAGGCACGCAATTTTCACTCGATGATGTTCAGGTCGTTAGTGCGACGGTGGATTTAGACGATGTCAGAGCTGCACGAGCAAGTAAGAGCCGTGGCATGCAGGCCGTTCTGTCGCAACGCATTAATGGTGGACGAGGGTTCGAAAGAATCGAGGTTGACTATGACCTTGGCGAGCGAGACGAATGGAATAAAGGTACATCGACCCCCAGCGTGCCAACACATCCAGAACCAGCGACCAGGGCGATGCAAGCAAAGTATTTGCGGCCCGAACAGGAGATCGCCTATGGACCAGCTTGTTGGTTGTGGGACTACCTGCGGCGCTCACGAGCGCGCGGCTTCTTCATTCCGCTGTCAGGGGGGATCGACAGTTGTGCTACCAGTGTAATTGTACACAGCATGTGCAGATTGGTAGTGGATGCGTGCCAGCAGGGCAACAAGCAGGTTCTCGAAGATGTGCAGCGGATCTGTGAGCAAGATGCCCATTGGGTTCCTGCGTCACCTCAGCAGGTCGCAAACCACCTCTTTGTTACCTGCTATATGGGCACGGAAAACAGCAGCAATGAGACACGAGAAAGGGCCAAGCATCTGGCTCAGGATATTGGAGCGTGAGTAGCGCAGTATGGTGACAAGAAGTTTGTAACACATCTACAGGTATCACATCGACCTGAACATGGATATCATTGTGAATGCAATTGTCACACTGTTTGCCCTCGTCACCAATCGCACACCGCGCTTCAAAGTACACGGTGGCACTGCAGCCGAGAATCTTGCACTCCAAAACATTCAGGCTCGCTTGCGAATGCTCTTGGCCTATATGTTGGCACAACTTGTTCCTTGGACGCGTGGTCAAGTTGGTGCTTACCTCGTGCTAGGTAGTGCTAACGTCGACGAGAGGTAAGGAAAAGGATAGAGTAGTCTGTGCTCGTAGCTTACCTATCTCTTAGCTTGCGGGGGTACTTGACCAAGTACGACTGTTCCTCCGCCGATATCAACCCCATCGGCGGAATCAGTAAAACGGACCTGAAACGTTTCATTGCATACGCAAAGGATGCATTTGACTTGCCCATCCTTGACACCTTTTTGACTGCAACGCCCACCGCAGAGTTGGAGCCTATCACAAAGGACTATGTGCAGTCTGATGAGATAGATATGGGCATGACGTATGACGAGCTTTCAGTATTTGGACGCCTGCGCAAAGTCGACAAGTGCGGTCCATACAGTATGTTCAGTAAGCTAGTACATGAGTGGGGACATCGTCTCACGCCAGCGGAAATTGCCGACAAAGTCAAGCGCTTCTTTTTCGAGTATGCCCGCAACAGACATAAGATGACGACTCTCACGCCCTCGTACCATGCGGAATCATACAGTCCAGATGACAATCGGTTTGATCTTCGGCCATTTCTCTACCCGAGTCGATTTCCGTACCAATTTCAGCGTATTGATCAGGCTGTCTCCCAAATGGAGAAACAAAACTAGATTACCGTGGCGTAGATCACCATGGATTTGCTAAAAGTGAAGCTCGTGAAGATGTGTATGTATGGCTTTACAATGGCAATTGGTAAAATTTGTATACATTTTTCATTGTTGACATTATGGCATATCAGTACAGTGCGACATGTAACCTGCTTTAGTCTTTTTACAACAGACGTTCGAGCACAGTTCTCTCACTTAGACTTTTGTACTGTGTTTGTGCATCGCGGGTTCCTGACTCTCCCCACACAAAATCCTCTTTTGACTACTTAGAACAAGTCCCTATCTTCGCAACGTCCTGTGTATACTCAAAATGTGCGGACCCGTTCGGTATTCTTACCCTCCAATAAATCAAACTCACACACTAGCTTCAGCTAACCCTAGCGAAAGTGCATCTATATCTCTCCACAGGTGGCGTAGCGTGGAGAAATAAATAAAACTGATAGCAAGGCAGACGTCGTGCCAAGAGCGCGCGTACCTGTCTCGAAGCAGCGACAGGGTTTGCTTCCATACCACCAAGCCAGCAAGCTCTGGTGATGCAAAGCTATGACGCGGGAGGGGCAGCCAAAACAGATCGCCATACAGCCTGGAGGCTCGACCAATGGCTCGATCGACAAGAATGATGAGGGTTTTGCACCTGTAGCGATCGGTTCGACTAACGACAGCTCCCCATTCAAGCAGAGGATCGATCTCGCATCGCTTCGCACATCGACCATGTTTGAGGCTCGTCAAGCAGATGCAGAAAACAGGGACCGCCCTTATTCTCAATGGACAATTCCTCGGACCCGCAATGGAAACGGCAGAGCACCTCGTGCCGCAACATTGTTCCTCGGAAAAGATCACGAGCGGTGGCAACAGTATGAACGCGAGCGCATGGGCAATAATACAGGAACAGCGGGACTACGAGTAGCTTGGCGCCAAGGCACTTCGAGCACGATCCAGATCGGGCATAGCCTTGATCTAGATGCAGATAGTGATGAGGATGAGGACGATGACGAGACGGATGAGTATGAGCTTGGAAGCGATGTTGGCGATGGACGCACCTTGGATAGCGACTCTATACAATCAACCATTAGCAGTGGGGGAGATAGTCGCCGGAATTCTGTGCGTCGCTCGTCGTCCAACCGTGGTTCGAAAGGACAGAATGGAGCCTCTCGCTTTCCACGCATCACACAGCACCATTCCCGCCGAGATTCGTCCGGGACATCCTCCAGTTCTTCGTCAACGCGCCCTCGTCGATTTTCCTCGAACGGACCGGAGGCGGCGTTTCTACGTCATGAAACGGTGATAGGTATTCACACTCCGCGACGGGAATCACTAGCTTCCATCGCTTCCGGCTATGAGCGTGTGGCGCTTGCGCCACTGTCGCAGATTAGAACGCCAAGTGTGAGCAGCAGCCGCCAAAGGAGCACTGTATCGAGTGCTTCTCCGAAGCAGCGTTCCGGCTCCTTCCTCCGAGAGAGCTCTTCGAGGGAAATCCTCAAGAAGGCTGCCACAGCGGCGGCGGCAAGCGCTACGGCGACAGGAGACGACACTACAACACAGTCTGATGAGCTTGTTTCTGATCTACGCACAGATGTGGAAAAGGAGCCCACATCTGTTCCAGGTGTGGCTCGTATTCGACAAGCCCACTCGCCCCGGCTGGCTCTCAAGCTGGCTCGACGCCGTCGACCCATCCGCGTCGACGGGACACTGTACGACCGGTCCGGCCCTTTCCGAGAAGGGGCAGTGACGGATGGTTTGTGTGTCCGATTCTTCACAGCAGAAGACTCTAGTGAGCATGCTGGTTACGAGTCAAGCTCGCACTCGGCTTCAGCACTGCAAGACGATCATGCCGTGGCTGACGAGGAAATGGTCCCGACCACGTACCTCATCACCACGCCAGACAACCGTGTATCATCTGCTGCTAAACTCCGAAGGTGGGCCATGGATGGGAGCGGGAGGTTTTTTGCTGCCATGGAAATCAAGAGCATTGAAGCCAAGATGCGTGCCGCTGAAACGAACGGCAGCGGACCCGTAGCAAAGAGCGTTATCAAAGAGTTACGAGAACGATACCTGGACGATTTGCTCGATGAGGTTCAGAAAGCTGAGACTCTCAACCCCGGTCGTTCGGCTGTTGCTCATGTCTTGTGCACCAGTGACAACAAATATCTACGTCTTGAGGAAGACTATCCCGAGGAGGCATTTTTTGTCATTGCTGGGTGCGATGATGCAGAACTGTATCCTGTCGTGGCCCTTGTCTTTGCGCAAGCAGTGCGTGCGATCATTGGCTTTCACAGCGCTGGCTGGTTGCATGGCGACATCAAATTGGAGAATCTCATGTTCGATGCGTCGGGGCGTCTGGTTGTTATTGATTACGAAAACGCCAACCCGTACCGAGGGATCGGCAGCGATGGCCGTGTCACACTTGCCAGCTACGACTGGATCCCCCCCGAGGCATTCCCTGGTCCACATGGGCGACGTGCAGGGCCAGCTGCCGATCTTTGGGCTTTAGGATGCAATGTGATCCGAGCATTTGCACTACGCGACAACGTAGAAGATGTAGAGATCCGCGAGGCACTTCTGGGGAAAGGACAGGAGAGATTTCTGACATATCGTCGGAATGTCTTGTTGCAGAGGGGATTACCTGTAGGCGATGGTGTCTCCAGTCGACGCGGAAGCGATGTTGGCATTCCCGGATCGCACACACGCCCACTACCCACTGCGGCCGATGTCGACCTTACACCTTTGCTCGAAGAGGAATCAGACAATGATAATCGTAGCTACTCTGATGCGAGCAATACAGCAGATTCCCCGATTCTCCCTCCGTCACCTGGGCCGTCGCCCCGACGCCTTTTATCACGTTTTGCTCATGAAGCCCCTGACTTGCTTCGGTTGGTCCTTGCTCGCTGTATTTCTGATCTACCTGAGGAAAGATCGACAGAAGCTGAGCTCGAGTGTCTACGATTTGTCGAGGAGATGGAAGAAGAACAAAGACGTGCACAAGCGCAGGATGGCGACAACGAGCAGAGCACTCTTGGAATCGGTCAACGAGCAGTGAGAGTTGCCATTGATCTCAGCGGGTCGTCTTGGGTGCGTCCCAAACTGGATGATGCTCGCATGAGTCTGGGGCTGGAATAAGAGGTCAAGACCGCGAGGCTCATTGATCATTTTACACCGGCCAGCCCAATTGACCGCTTCGGGCCGACCCCGGATTTTTGCAGATGGTTCTGCTGTTCCCCTTCGACCACGACATGCGCAAGCGTCGACGCCATCTCGAGTGTCTGCATCCCTCACACTTCAACATTCTATTATTTAACACACTCATGCACACTCATGCACACACTCGCACACTCACATGCACATACACACACGGATAGTATTGGAGAAGGTGGTCGTTAGAAAGAATGGATATACATGAAGACATTGTACTTTGACACACGAGAAATATATTTGCATGCATTGATCAAGATGAACTTGAGAATTGGATCGTCGATTGCACAGGTTTCAAGGTCTTGTTGGCAATGTCTTGGCCTGCGTATTCCCACCACATACTATCACAAATAAGCGTCATCAGCTATTAAGCGCCTGCGTATCCCGAAACGTACCATCCACCATTCCATCCCTGATCGGCAGCTTTCTGAAGATACTTGCCCAGCACCTTAGCTGTGATCCACCCGTCGGCAGCGTCACTAGGCCTGGCAGGCTGTGCAAAGGACCATGTAAGCCAAGAGATCGCGCGTAACTGACCACGTACCTTACCGCACACCAACTTGCTCATAGGTATATTGTACACGGAATGGAGCTTTGCCTATTGTCAGTGGAACCACGCTGTGCATAGAGAACTCACCTGCAAGAGAGCTGTGTTTGGCCATGTATCGCCTGATTGGACGACGAGTGTTTTGGAGTCGTCATAGTCTTCTTGGTTATAAAACTGGACATTGTAAAAGTTGATCAGACTGCCGATGTCCTGCTCGATCCACGTGTATCCCAAAGGATAGATATCCGTGTTGAAGAGAGGCGCAATCGCTGTGTAGCTCGTTAGAAGGTATATTTCACGCACTTGTCTTTACGTACGAGCATGCGAAAGGTAGTACTGATCTTCAGGAAGCCCGTCACGTAAACCACGAGTCAAGGGAATGATCCATTTGGTGGCCTCCTTTCGATCAAAGTAATCAAACTCCTCGTAGCTTTAGAAATGGAAGTGAGAGTGAAGCGTGTATGGAACATGCCACTCACTCTACATCGACACCTTGCAAATTATTTTTTTTGACAAATTTGACGATCTTCTTTGCAAGATCCCACGGGTCATTATTGTCTGACTGGGGCTTATCTGTAGCACCAAATATAGCGACACCCAACCGAATGCCTGCATCGTTGTAACTCTTCACAATAGCCTTTTGCTGCTCTTGGCTTCCTTGCACCCACTCTTGCGCATTGTCCGAAGCTCCTGTGGACATCCAGAATGCGATGTTGTAGTGTGTAAATCCTTGCAATTTGGACGGATCCGGCACGCCCAGCGAACTGCTCTCGACCCACGAGTCACCGTATGTTACCCAACTGAAAACAAGAAGTGAGCCACAAGCACCCATACGTGTGTAGATACACATACCGTGGCGCCTTATCTTGGTAAGCCGTCGTAGTCGCCTCAAGGACCGGCGGCTGTGTGCCAGCCATGTTGGACAGAAACGACCATGTTTTGTCAAGCATCAATTGCGTGGTAGCTAGAACGCCAGCCGTTTTCCACTGAGCTGCTTGTTTTTCCTTCCAAAGCTTAGTGCGCTTGGATGTGTGCTGATCGACAGCGTCTTGGTGTTGCTTGGCATCGGCCGTGATGTTCAAACGAGCGGCCCACCCGCGAAGAGTAGCTGGAGATGTTTCGGTAGACATGTTCGCACGCAGTGATCACACAGGGACAGGACCAATTGCTTATATTGTAGTAGGATCGTAGAAAGCACTTTAAGCACGTCCCCTATCTTGCAACAAGATTGGCATGATCGACGCTGTTCTGCACAGCATCTCCGTGCAGAAGTACTCTATTTCACACGCTTCTCGACTTCTATAATGTAAATCTTATATGCATAAAGGTAAGGACCGCGCCCCTCCTCCGTTCACCCTGGCACATTCTCATGCGACACTACTCAGTCACTGAGGAACCAGGGCACGGAAACCAGATTACAGATAGGGGTAAGTGCCACGAAGGCTTAGGGCTTCCTGCCTACCAAGAAGGTTCCACTACAGAACGATTTGCATGCAAAGGGGCGTTAGTGCAGACTTAGCACCATCTTGACAAACGCGCCGCGCTACGTTCCTTTTCCAAACGTGAAAATTAGGTTGCACGCCAAAGATGACCGACCATGGGCATGACAGATAGGAGACCCCTATTTGCGAGCTAAAAAAGGATGACAAATGAGGCTATGTGCACAGGGTTGAGTGTGCTCCTTGCGTGAGAAGTGATGGGATTCCCCTAGGAACCTACAATGTATCATATGACCCTAGAAGGTATGCAGGACCGTGCTAGTAAACTGAGCGTGCCGAACGTCGAACAACGTGTCGAAAGTTGAACAGTGTGCCCATCATACGCGCAGGCGATTTACCGTTCATCGAACAGGACATCAGCTGTCAGGCGAAGCACCAGTGAGCAAACGGACTATCAATGAGCAAACAAGGTGTCGATGGTCAAACAAGGTGTCAATGTGCAAACAAAACGTCAATGTGCAAACAAGGTGCTAATGTGCAAACAAGGTGTCATGTGCAAACAAGGTGTCAATGATCAAATTCAAAGCCAATAAGCAAACAAGGTATCAATGGTTGAACTGAAAACCAATAAGCAAACAAGGTATCAATGGTCAAATTTAAACAAACAAGTAAGCACCGCGAAGCAAACAAGACATCGATCCTGGCGCCCATATTCTACACAAATCAATGTGCCGCCGAGGTGAATTTCTATGTAAAACGCTTCCACCATTTCCCCTGTTTGGTAGGTTGAGGAATCTCTTCGCCCTCTCCCACCAAACCAGGTGTTTGTGTATTTGTAGCAGGGGGTTGTGGATATACATGCTGTTCGCGGTTGCGACCGCCACCCATCTGATTGGCGATATCCGACCGAAGTTGACCAGTTTGACTGGGGTTCCGCCCATGGCCTCGCAAACGAGCAAAGACGCCTTGCTTCGGGTTGTTGTCGGAAGGCGGTTGGCGGGAGTTGCGCCGTGAATAGACTTGGTCATGGCGGCGGTCATGGTATTGGCGAGCCCTTTGCTGTTCACGATACTGAAGTTGCTCAGCATATTGACGGTCTGCCTCTTCGCTGGTGAAATCCGATGGCTGCTGTTGCGTCTGGCGAGCAAAATCGCCAGTGAGTCGCGTGGGCTGGAACTTGCCATTGAAGAAGCGACTTGCACTTCCATCGACATCCTCGATGCTTTCCCAAACAATTTCATCCTCATTCTCCAGCGTCCCATCGGTGACAAGCTGGAACAGCTGTGCCTGGTCGTGCGGTGTGCCTCCTGTATGGTTCTCTTCGTCTAGTGGGCGATAGATGACGGACAGATGGGAGTTGCGGAAGAGTGCATAAAGCTTGCCTTTATCCAGTTGGGTACTCAGAGCGTACAATCCAGTATATGTCAGCTGCGTCGACGAAGAGTCGAGGAAACGACGAATTAGGATGGCATCATTGACAGCCAGTTGATCAGCCTCAGACAAGTCGTGTACATTCACAGGTGTGCTTGCTGAGGATGCCTGACCGGCCAACTCATTTCCCACAGCAGAGTCCTTGGCAAGCTCGTTGCCTGCAACGATGCGATCCAGAGCTCGGTCGTAATCGCCGCTTCGTTCCACAACGGCTGCCCATGTGTCATTGTCACTCGCATCAGCTAGCCAGCCATGCACTAGGGGCACACCACATAGCTTGAAGAGCGCCAGTTCTCCACTCTGCTTGTTTGCCGCAATGGCACTGTCATTCTCTGAGGACTTTGCCTTCGCTTTCGATCCCGCACTGCCCACAGATTCCTTGTGCGAGCCAGGGATATCCTCGGCAAACCCATCAATGGATGAGAAGCGCACATTGACGTCCAAACCGTGTTGTGTCTGTGGAAGAATACTGAGCGCTGCATCTACATCAAGCGATGGTTCTGGATTGGTTGTAATGATATCCACTAAAAACTCGCCAAGAAGCGAGGATAGATACGAGTACGACACCACAGGCCGGTCCGCTGGAGTCAGCTGAATAGTGTTTGTCAACAACAGCACATTGCACAACGCAATCAGCGAGCACGGTCCGTTCTCGTTCTGTACAATGATACGTTGTCCACGACCACGCCAGTAAATGTCTTTTGTGTTCCACTGTGCCTCCTCATTGGTGTCGCGATTCGACGACGACCGTGGCTGTGCAGCCACATACTCTGATCGCGGGATATTCCTGGACGATGTGCGTCCGTTTGTGTGACGGCGCTGGTCATGTCGTCGCCGCCGCTGTTGCTCTGCTTCCCATAGCTTGCGGGCGTACGCCTCATCGGCTGCCATCTGGTCATAGGAACGATGTCCGTTTGTGTCCATTGGAGGTGGACCGGGCGGCGGCGCGTATTGCACAGGAGATTGTGCAGTCCCAGGGGCAGCGGAAGATAAAGATTCTTGGGTAGGCAAAGGTGAATACTCTTGAGTATAGCCAAGTGCAGAGTTTTGCACAGCGGTGCCAGAAGCAGGGTCCCGACGAGATGTATCTGTAAGATTTGCATCGAGATGCTGTGGAGATGACACCGTGCCGTTCATCACAGGTTCGGTGCCTCTAGTTGCGCCTTCTTCTTGTGTCTGTTGGGGGGCATCAAAAGATGCATGTGCAAACGTATTGGCCGGTGCAGCTGTCGCAACCGCCGCAGCTTGATACCCATTCGTGTGCACTTGTTCTGGATACACATGGTCTGCTCGTACCTGATTCGTGTATGCCTGATCCGCAGGACTCTCGTTAGGATGGCTTGCATTCGAAAGGACATGCTCTGTGTGGCTTTGGACTGGATGGTCTATGTCCGCCTGGCTGGACTGCACATTTTCCGAATCCGTCTGGGGCGGCGACACATAAGCTTGTCGTGCCAGGTCAGCTACACCAGTACCATCTTTCACATGCTGTGATGAGGAGTTCTGTTCGGTATACGATGGCTTTTGGTCGGTAGACAGGTCGGAGCTTTGTTGCTGGGTAGGAAGCGTACTTGAAGCATCCTGGGAGTCAAAGTTTAATCCACGAAGGTCGTCAGTAATGGAGTCATGGTGGTTCTCTGAGAGGTCCACCATGGCTGGATTCTGTGTTTGTGTCGAAGAAGCAAATGGGTTCGTCGACTGACTGGCACCACTATGTGATGCAGTGAGGAAGGGGTTAGAAGGATTGGAAGGGAACGGGGCTGTGGTAGTGGGATTTATATCGGAAGCATACTGAGATGGGTCATTGTGAGCCGATGCTGTGCTAGACTGTGGCACTTGACTGGTCTGCTGCTGATTCTGTTGTTGCTGTTGTCTATTCAGCTCATTGACAAACGGATTCGTAGACTGGCTCATCTCCGGACGATGATGTGTCTGAGATAGGCCCGAAATGCTGTGCATTACTTCCACGCGCCACAATATTCTTCCTCCACGGATATGCAGCACCGACGTTGCACACCTAAAAATAATGTAGTCTTCGCGCGTTATCGTCGGCACAGAGGAACATGGAAGCAGTGGCTTTGCAGCCCGATGCTCCCAGAAAACCCAAGCCGTCCGTCTCAAAATCACATTGCGAGCCGCTATCATTCACATATGTGCCGGCTGATGTTGACTCCAATCTCCTTGTTCTTTTTCACGGCCTTGGAGACACCGATCAGCCCTTTGTATCGTTGGGCAAGAACTTCCAGAAGAACCTCCCTCAAACATCTATATTGAGTGTTCGAGGATGCGCTCCCATTCCGTTCATGGACATGCGTGCTTTTGGCTACTGGGATGTGTGGGACGCAATGGGCCAAGGTAAGCAGTGATGCGAGAGATCGACATTTGTTTATCCCTCGGCAGACATTTCCCACCCCAATCCGTCCGTTTTTCTCAATGCATTCGACCGTCTCATGCATCACCTCACCCTTTCTATTGAGGAAGGAGGGTGCGGATGGCCGCCTGGCTCCATTCATCTCTTTGGATTTGCTCACGGTGCCACAGCAGCGCTCGAGGGTGCCATTGCATGGACTCGCAGAATGGCGAATACAACCAAAAGTACGGATAGACCATCCAATACGCAAAACACTTCCGATGCGCAAAGCACAACAGCTACGCCCGATACAAACGGCACGAAGGAAAGTGCGACAAAGCCTCCTCCTTCTCTCGGGAGCATTGTCAGTATCTGTGGGGAGCTCCTTTCGGTAAATATTTGCACACGGTTTTCCATGTAAGAGCTGACACCTCGCACAGATTCCTACCTTCTCACCCCCACTGACCACGCCCATTCTGGCTTTTGAGCGCTCACAAGGCACCAACACGTTCCTATCGTACCTCGAGCGTGCTTTTGCCCATGTTGAGCAGGTCCATTTTCCCCGTAAAGATGCTCCGTCGATGCCCAGCTCGGACGCGGAATGGTCGTCCATCATGCGTTTCTGGGCACGCCTTCTTCGGAACCGTTCACAATGGGAGCTGCAAGGACAGCTACACGAGGTGAAGGTCGCATCGTAGATAGGCCGTGGTCACATTTGTACTAGTCATATCATGTTTCATTTCCACAAACAAATCTCATTTGTCCAGGCTACTTGCTGCAGCAAGTAGCCGTATTCTATTATCTCTGCACCCGCGTCCTGCTTTTCGTTGATGTTACACATGTGACATTGGTGAGTATCTCGTATCTCGCGTTGCACAAATCATTTTCATCAAGACGTGGGGGATCTTTCTCTCGGACCTAGTATATTGATACGTGCCATGGTCGCAGACGAGCGCTCTTCCCTGCTAGAAGCTCATCGGAATGGCTCGCAAGGCTACGGAACCAATTCGCCTGTGAGCGGCACCAGCACGCCCCGCCACGGTCCACGTACAGACGATGTACCTATGCCACCCCGTCGCCATCTGGTGTCATTGTGCATTGCTGTTTGGGTCCCTGTGCTTGCTGTCTCACTCGATTCAACCATTGTGGCCACCTTGGTCGGGTCTGTGTCATCGTCTTTCAACAAAAGCGAGCAGGCATCATGGCTCGGAACAAGCTATTTATTGAGCGTCTGTTGCTTCACACCTATTTACGGCCGCCTTTGCGATGTGATGGGCCGACGAGGGGCTATACTACTCGCACTCATCACCTTCGCCTTCGGCACACTACTTTGTGGCCTTGCGCCAAGTATGGAATCCCTCATAGCCGCGCGAATCTTGGCGGGCGTCGGAGGCGGTGGCTTGACGACATGTACAAGTACCATTCTGAGTGATGTCATTCCTCTTCGGCACCGCGGCTTGTATCAGGGATTGACGAATATTGTGTATGGCTTGGGCAATGGTCTGGGCGGCCCCGTGGGTGGCATTCTCAATGATACATTAGGCTGGCGGAATGCTTTTCTCAGTACGTGCTCTCGCTATCGACTCGTCATTACTCATCCTTTCTGCCTCTTGTAGTCCAAATGCCTTTCCTGGTATTGTCCATCATTCTGGCCTTGATCTTCGTCCATGGCGACCCACCTACTACTACGAAACAGGCATCTTCATCCAATTCTGTTCAGCCTCCTTCGCGAATGGCTCGACTGAAGTCCATTGATGTGCTCGGGTCTCTGACGCTAATCGGCTGTGTAGCTCCACTCCTTCTTTCCCTTTCGTTTATGGCTGCCAATGACCTGAGCATCAAAGATGCCCGGGTGTTTGGGAATATGATCGCCGGCCTGGCATGTGGTGTGGCGTTCTTTTTTGTTGAGACACGCATCGCTCGTAATCCTGTGCTTCCCATCCACCTCGTCGTCCAGCGGACACCGGGCATGTCTGCAATCTCAAACTTCTTCTTGGTGAGTATGAAATGTGTCAAGGATGTGTTTTTCTCATTTTGAAATAGTCGGTCGTGACGTATGCTGCACTCTACAATTATCCCATCGTTTTCCAAGCCACTCGCCTGCAAAGCTCTTCTCTCGCCGGTTTACATCTCGTACCGAATTCCATCGCGTTGAGCATCGGTAGTGTGGCCGCTGGCATCTACATGCGACGGACAGGAAGGTACTACAGACTGAATGGGTTTTTAGCTGCCTGTATGGTCTTCAGCGGCATCTGTATTCTTTTCATCACCCCAAACACGCCCGAGTGGTTTACTTACGTGGCTATTGTACCCAATGGGTTTGGTTGTGCGGGCGTCTTGACGTGCACCTTATTAGCGTAAGTCTCCTTGCTGTTTGAAGTTCCTTTCTGACTCTTGCTCCAGACTCATCAATGCCATTCCTCGCTCTGAGATTGCTGTAGCAACGTACGTGCTTACACCTGCCTTTACCGTTCCTTTCTTACATGTCTTTTCCGTTTCCTTTCTTACATGACTTTACCGTTTCTCACATTCGTCTTTACAGAGGTATGTCGTACCTTTTCCGCACCACCGGTCAGGTCGTCGGCGTAGCAGGGTCTGGTGTCATTCTGCAAGCAATGCTCAAGCATGAACTGCGGAAACGCTTCCATGACGAAGAGGTACGTGTATTAATTGAGCACAGAGAAGTACTCATGTCGTTTGTAGTTGATCTCCAAGGTTCGACATCAACTGAATATTATCAGCGATCTTCCCAAGCCGCAACGCTTGGCAGTCATCGACTCATATACCACATCACTCCGTTGTGTTTTTATTTTCATGGTAGCATCTGCCGTGGCGATGACAGTGGCTTCGCTTCTCATGGAGGACATCCCCCTTCCGGATGCCACACCCAACACACAACAAATGTCCCGAGATGAAGAAGCCAACACGGACTCTCAATGAGCTGTTGTAATTTTATAATCATCATCTTCATTTCCAATATAGATAGATTTCCGCACAGCGTGCGAGCGACCTACACATTTCTTCTGAAGGCGTGCGTAGTGGAGACACGTCGGGTAATTCGGCCATGATGTCCCGGAGTGTGGGGAAGAACCAGGACCGCGTTCTGTCCACTCCTTTTGCCTCCTTTCTTACACATATCCTCAACATGAGTCTGCCATTCACACCCACCCGGCCTCCTCCGTTAAATGCTCAGTCATCGCCTGTACGGCTCACGTTCCCTACAACGGGACAGCCAAGCAATGCTGGTCTCGTAGCTGTCATTACCCTGTGCACCCCGAAGAACCTCAACGCCATGACCTCTAGTGATATGCAGTCCTTAATAACCGCACTCGAATGGATCGATGAGCAGCCGCACATTGTTATTACTGTTCTCACAGGTGAGGGAAGATATCTCAGTGCCGGTGCAAATGTCAAAGAGGGCGGAAGAAACGTCGATGAGTTCGAATGGTCGAAGCTTCCTCCGGAACATGAACAGCATCTTTCCAATAAGCGCTCTTATTACGCCAGCAGAGCATTCTTGACAAACGGCCTCCTTACCAGAGCTTTCCACTCTCATAGTAAGCTCCTCGTGGCAGCCTGCAATGGACCTGCTGTTGGAATTATGGCCGCCGTTCTAGGCCATTTCGATTTGGTGTACTGTATGGAAGACTTCTTCCTCCTCACGCCATTCAGTAGTCTGGCTTTGGTCGCAGAAGCAGGCTCCAGTCTCACTTTTGCCAGGAAAATGGGGCTGGGTAGAGCACAACAGGCTCTGATTGAAGGAAGGAGGATGTCTGCAAAAGAATTGCATGACGCTGGTTTTGTCAGGTGAGTCGATCTCTCTCTTTTTCACACAATTCATTGACATGCTTCTCAGTACGATCTTTCCCACACCCAACCGTCCTGCAAATGCAGATACGAAAACATACACTCCTCCTATCCTTCCCGCCGTGCTGGACCATCTTGGAAGCCGATTGCTTCCCCCTGCTGTAGACTCATTTGCTGTACTGTATACAAAGCGTCTCATTCGTCAAGCTGTGTACGAGAACCGGACTCTGACAGAGGTAAACTACGAAGAGCTTCGCGGCGCTGAAGAGGTATTCAAGTCAGGAAGGCCTGCCACACAATTTGCCCGGATTGCCTCTGGTGGCCGACACAAGCTGTAGAGAAGACTCATTTTCTTATTCTATTCTGAATCGCTCTGCGTTAGAAGTGTGTATATATAGTCTCGCGAGTCCTTTTTTTCCCTTCGTCTGCAGCGAATCTAGAAATAATTAGTTCATACTCCACATCAACGGTATCACCACATCTACGGGGAACGTTCCGCCCAGAATTTCACGACAGAGGTCATGTGTGGTAGATTCGCCCAAGCATTGAGCGCCCGTGACTACTTCTCTACCGTAGATATACAGCTTCACGAACCACAAGAGCAGAGGAGCGGAGGTTCAGCTTTGGACAAGAGCGACAATCATCCCGATACACAGCGACAGCTTGAAAAGTCCCTAACGCTGCAAAATAGTGTTGCCGATGACGACTACCATCCAACACATAATGTTGCTCCTGGAGTACAAGTGCCGATCGTACGGCTCGAAAGACCGAACCCATTTGACGGCTACACTGTAGCTGGGCGACCCGCAATCGACACCGCCGAGAATGACATTTATCACGGCAATAGTCCCCGCTCTTTGCTGGTCCAATCCATGAGGTGGGGTCTCCTTCCACATTACACCACAGGGATTCCTCGGGGTCCTGATGCGATGAAAACAATAAACGCTCGTGATGATGCCGTGCTGAGTGGCAGGAGTATGTGGACGCCATTGCTTCGCGGAGGAAAACGGTGTGTAGTATTTTGTCAAGGATTCTACGAGTGGCTTAAGAAGGAGGATGGTGCTCAGCGCATCGCACATTTCGTTGGCATGAAAGATGAAGGCTTCGGAAGGACAGATGTTGAAGGTACTAAGCGTGCACTCATGCCCATGGCCGGATTGTATGAAAAATGCAACATTGATGGAAACGACGTGTATTCATTCACCATCATAACCACAGATTCCAACAAGCAGTTGGGCTTTCTGGTGAGTGTGCCCCACGCATATCTACAATGACTTAGTAAAGTGTTCCGCTAGCATGACAGAATGCCAGTCATCCTTCCGAATGCCCACGCCATTTTTACTTGGCTTGGCATGACAAGTCTATCGCGCTCCTCTGATGCGGTATCTCGATTGTTGAAACCATACGATGCAGGACCTTTGGATGTGTATACTGTACCAAGAGAAGTGGGAAGGGTGGGCACGGATGACCCCAAGTATATTCTGCCAGTCGCCTCACGAAAAGATGGCATTGCTGCTGCTTTTGGACGGATGAGAAAACGAACACCTTCCGTAGACGATGCCAATTCGGAAACAAATGCACCACAAACAGAAGAACTCAAGTCGCTTAATGGTGCAGGGAAACGTTCTCACAGTCAGTGTGAGAGTATCAAGGATGATAATCTGGGTGTCAAACATGAAGGTGTCAAAAGTGAAGATTTGAATGCCAAACGTAGAAAAGAACAGCCAGTCAAGGACGAATCTTCCCAGGATCAAATAGATTCAGATGCTGCTTTGGCGAAGAAACTACAAGAGGAAGAAGAGCAGGGTCATCAAAGCACATCTCTCGAAAGCATAGCCAACTCAAAGCCAAAAGACGTGGCGAGTGGACGTCACGAAAGTCAATCGTCTCTACATCCTTCGTCGAAGTTCTCGCCTGATCCTTTCAATCCTCCTGTGTCTCCGCCTCGTCCATATGGTGGATACAGTACGCTAGATAAGCATGGAACCGCTCAGCGAGTTCCACAAGCAACCAAAATGGGAGGGGGAAGAATGCGTAACGAAGAGGGCAATAGTAGGCGACATAATGAGTATTTAAAACAGGCGGCCAAGGGTACAAAAGATATACGTAACTTTTTCGGCCAAAAATGAGAGGTCTTTGTACAGAGTAGTGTATTTGTAATTATGACTTATTCCAAGCATGGTCTTGTGCGCCCTTTATTTTATTTGATCGTTCCAGTTCATCAATTCGCGATAGAAGAGCCCACACTTGGGCTTCCAATGCCTTTAAGCGGAAGTTTTCATTCGTTACTCCATCTTTCAGAAATTGCTTTTCAGTCATCTCGGGGCCAGAAGATGTGTCTGCTGTCGCTCCCTTAATATGTTGAACCGTCTCGTTGCGTGCCTCTCGCTTTTGCCTTCGATTGTGATCGTCCATCACTTCTCGTACTATCTCGTCCGCGATAAATGCAGATTCCTCCATCTTGGATGGTATATCACAAAGCCTGTAGTCTCCTAGTACTTGTTCTTCCACATGTAGATTTTGATCTGTGGGAACTTTGTCCACTTCAGTGGATCTGGGTCTCTCATCTCCGTTGGCCAGAGCTGGGTTGAAAGCTTCGGTATCAGACGGCGACTCATCAACAATAGGATCCTTTCGCTTAGATGTCGATTGATCCAGCTTCTTGGTGGCCATGTGTGTACTTGAAAAGCCTATACTCCAGGGCGGTAGCCGGCTATAATTCCAACGATGAGTGCCAGTCCGCATGCGAGGAAAGTCAGAAGGAATCCAGTCCCAGTCCTCATGAGGATGCACATATGTCTTCAGAGCATTTGCCCGAGGTTTCGGCTCCTGTGGGGTAACATTGGAAATGCTTGTAGGTTCTAAACCTGGACCGCGTTTTTCCAAAGGAGAGCCTGCTTCGAAGGAACTCGCTGTATTGGCTTGCGAGCCTTTCATCATTGCATCATTTTTATGTTGCCATTTAGAATCAGACAATCGCAAAGCTACGCGACGCCATGCATTAGCATCTGCTCTTGCAGCTCGTGCTCGCCTGTTTGCAAGAATACCTCGTCGCATGAGACCTGCCAATCCAATAATGGACGCTGTCAAAGCTATTCCCTTGAGAATGTCCGGTTGGTGTTCCCCTGTTCTTGCAGACCTGCTACTCTTATTTTGCTGCACTTCCTTTTCTTTCCTTCGATCCATGAAAGCAATTGGCACCCCTGTCGGTAAAGGATCTTTCTCTACTTTTTCCCAAAGGGTTTGTGCTCCTGCCTCTGAGTGGCGAGCCCGCAATGCAGGGTAATAGTATGGATCTAGTTGTCCAAACATGACGCTATTGAAGCGGTTATAATTACTGAGAAAACCGGCTGGCTTTGCACCTTGACTAAAGCTACACTTGGTTGTCTCTTTGGAAACGAGGCGATAATAGCTCGCCGCTTCGTAGTTCATCCAGCCATTGCCTCGAGTATTCCCTGATCCTTGACCACGACGAAGATGCACGAGGTATACCTCGTCATCAGGAAGGACTTGTTGCGATATGGACTTGGACAAGTCTAAATGATCGATATGCACTCTCATGGTTGCTCACAAAGCTGTATCTGGGCACAAACAAAATACATAGTCACAGTACACTTGGTGTGTTGCTCATCATTCACATCGCACGTCAGCGGGCCCAAGTGGCACAACCTCAGTCAGCGAGCGCTCAGAACCCCGCGCAAGCATCGGCCTTATCCAACTTAAGGTTTATCTTGCATAATGCAGCGCACAGATCAGGGCTAGTCATCGACGCAACACCTACACGTGAGAAGTTAGAAGAGTGGTTGCTTGTGAGACATCATGGCTCCTAAAGAGGGGAAGAGTCTACGGCTCCGCTTCAAAGGGGACAAGGCAAGTGGTCGCTTTCATAATGAAGTGAGGGACTTACACGCATCTGTTTCAGTCAGACAAAACAAAGAAAAAGAAAAGCGGTACCAAAAGGAGAGTAGAGGGTGCAACAGAAGACCCCCGCGGTGAAGGCTTCGACATAGGACCTCCTAATGACAATGAGCAAGGTACGTATTACATAAATTGTATACCGCAGTGATCCTGAGAATGGTGAAGCATGGGTTCCCGCAGAGCGCATCACAGACCTGGCAGGGCCTGCTTTTCTTTACCAGCAGATACGTACGCGGGACGATTCCAACGCTTTTGCGTGTCTGGCATTAAACTCAGCCACAAATTATGCCAATATTCAGATTGTTCAGTCATCTAGCGAAAACGAGGCCAAGGCGGATCTGAATGCCGCTGCACTTTTGGATCTCGACGGCGCAGAAATCGTTCACGAGGACGCTCTAGATAGTAATGGACCTGCTACAACAACGCCAGCCGATGTTACACAGGTATGGGTCGCTACAAGGGTTCTTGATACGCCATCACACGCACCAAAATACACATTTAGATCTTCAGAAGGAAAGTTTCTCAAGACAGAGCATCACGGGGAGTTGACATGCTTCTCCGAAGCGCGAGGCCCATTGGAAGAGTGGAAGATTGTCCAACTGCCCGGAGCGACATCACTGACCTTCGGCTTACAAGGTGCAAATGGCCAGTTGGTAGCACTCGATGTGACTGCAGGTGGAAAATACACTGCTCGCTGTGACAGTATCTTGGATGGTGAGCAAGTAGACCCACAAGCGGAGTGGCATATTCAACTCCAGTGGAAGTTTCGTCACGAAGCACGCAAAAAGGAGATAAAAGAGGCGCCTCTTCATATGCGGGATCCCTCCTTCCAGAAACGCGTACGTCATGAATGAACATTGAATGATGGATTGTACAGTACTTGAGACATTAATGGAGTAAAGCTCTCATTATTCAGTGATTCAACTCAGACAGAACCGAGAGACGCAACGCATTCGCAGCCCTCCACACGTCATTGTACGATGAGAATTGCGCCACAGGCGCCAGACGTAACATATCTGGGTTTCGAACATCGCAGACAACGCCGAATTTCTCCTCGAGGTGTTTGTGAACACGGCCAACAAAAGTGGTGTGAGCGACTGGAGTTGGGACACTGCTTTTGCCATTGGACTTCACCGGGCTAGAGGGCTGGATCTTCGATTGAGTTCTGGCTTTTGGTTCAGAGAGACAGATGGAAAGCTGACTACCACGGAACTGAGGGTCGAGTGGTGTCACGACCGCCACATTTGCCTCCTCAGGAAGAAAGCCTGGATACAGAAGCAAGTGCTCCAGGTAAGCTGTCAGCTGCTGGCTCTTCTGTCTCAAAGCAGGCATGATGTAACCCCAGCCAAGCGTACCAGACTGTTCATCTCTTCGCGACGCATATTCTTGAGAAGCAAAGTCATTCGGAAAGTCCTCCAGCTGGTATTGAGTATGGAAGTCTGACTTTTTCTTGCGACTGGTTAATAAACCTGGCGCCAGCGCTAAAGTTTGCAACGATCCCAGTAATGATGCCATATCGAGAGCTGAGGGATTAGACTGCTGCCACCCTGCAGCACCTTGCATGGACCGAAAGGAGTCGGGCATGGTGAATCGGGTGCTTTTTTCATGTCCCCACCATCCAGCCGGACGCGCAACACCCTGAGCTCCAGGTTGCTCATGGGACTGTTTGATGTCTCGGCCAATTGAAGTCGAAAACCCAATGTCTCCCCATCTTTCATTCACAAAGATGCCTGCGATTCCTCCAGGCCCAGACGAACCATATTTATATGTACACCACACTGCAAAGTCAACGTCCCAGTCGTGCAGAGCCAAAGGAACATTGGCAAACGCATGTGCCAAGTCCCATCCCACTATGACACCGAGCTCTCGTGCTCTTTTTGTGATGACTGGAACATCAAACATTTGACCGGAAAGATATTGAACATCGCCTAGCAGCAGAAGGCCAAGTTCGCCGGTGGCAGCTTCTCTTTCTAGAGTTTCGACAATGTCTTCCGTTCTCAATGTCTTTTCCCCTTCTCTTGCCTCCAAACCAATTAGACTTGTTTTCGGATCGAATCCTGCTAGTGCTACAACGCTTGCTAGAGCATGTTGATCCGACGGGAATGCGCGTCCTTCATAAATAATCTTGTGTCTTTTCTTCTGATTTGATCCTACATCAAGGTGTCCATTTGCCAGATCCATCACGTCTGGGCGATAGAAAGTTGATAGCATGACATGCAAATTTGCTGTTAGTGTGCCCATCGCTACTACTTCTTTGGGCTTAGCGCCTACAATGTCGCTCATTAACACTGAGACAGCTTCTTCGCACCGGGTCCATGGTCTATTATAAGGATGGTCCCAGTGACCCAGAACTGCTTTTCTTTTCCATGCATCGATCTCTTCCTCCAAGTATTGCTTACTCCTACGTGCCAGTGGCCCCAGGCTGTTCCCACAAAGATAGAGGCATGGCTCTGTGAAAGGCGTTTCTTTGGTGTTCGTCGGAGACACTTCTTCCATCGTAGGTAGAAAATACTCCTGTCTTAACGCTGCAAGCTCATCATGATCATCTAGGTACCTGGCCAAATGCTGACTGGTTGTATCTTTCCAGCTGTATGCTTCCTTCAGCTGCTCGAGCTCGGCAACAAAGCGTTTGGAGTCAAATGGTATCGTCATGTTTCCTATGGAGATGGTGGTTACCGAAAAATTAGTGGTAGTAAACGCTCCTAGTGCATTTCTTCGATTTTCGGTCCGCGGATCCCGCGTAGCCTTGTACATAGGAGCTTGTTCATACAAAATAAATCGTTTCAGCGCTTCTTGTCAATCTTTACTCTAGACCACCTAGACGACCAATCATCTCTCGCATCTATAGATTCTGCTTCTGTCGTCCTGTTGATAGCATATTGTTATGTCAGATGTGAAAGGTTTTGCTGCTATCATGCCGGGCCAGACAAGATAAATGGTTGTCGGTGTTTTCGCGCACAAGAAAGCCTGTGTCTCAATCTGCTTTTCCCACACAAGTATGTTTCAGTGAGTCTACAATGTATCATTTACAATCCTGAAACAACAACCATTTCTTTCTCATCCTTTAGCTGTGGTTCACTGTCAAAGAGCTCACATGGACCCACATGCCTGCCCTACTAACAGATGTGTTCTTCACATAGCCTTGCCGTTCATTATCATTGTCGTGATAGCCGCAGATACCCACATGCATTGATGGGAATCAAGTTGGATCTGTGTAGCTTAGGATGAGCCTGACTTCCGAACAATTGTCAAGTACTCATAGAAATGCTTTTAGCTTACTTTAACAATCAAAGCGTTCTCTCGTACAGTACGACAAGGATGCACACAGATCTTTACAGTGCTCATTAATGCAAGAATAATAACTGCATGTTTTGGTGTACCTTCTCATTCTTGGCAAATAGTAAGAGTTGAGAGTAGTCTATCTGGCGTGATCGAATCCTTCCCCACACCAAAAAAGAACTGAGCAACTGCTTCGTTTTCCCCGACACGCATAGAATGTTAGCGCCACTGCTTAGTTGCAGCAAAATTTGCGCCACCGCCTGACAGACAGTTGGTGGGAAAACAATAATTGCGTTTGGGGCGTTGCAACTTTCTGCTTTTGGTGTAGCCCGCCACTAGTCTATGTCTGTTGCAAGAACGGTTTTCCCAAAAATTTAGCTCATCACAGAATGATCCTTGTGAACAGCTCTCATCCTCTTCGGAAGTCCCAATCATCTACCTCGGCTTGATTCTCTGTCTTATATAGACTTGCGGTATTCTTTGCACGTCAATCAGATTTGGCTCCTGTTAGGTTCAGGCTCTAAGATCCACAAAAGTTATGGAACAAGCTTGATAGGCCCTAGGGATAAATCAATGCCCGAACCTTCTTGGACATGCCTCTTTACGACCACAATTTTCAGCTACTGCCTATACCGGCACGTACGAGTCTCTCGATCGGTCCAGAAAACACGAGAGCCAGGTTGCCAGATGTGTCAAGCGTCTCTGAGTTAAGCGAGTTCGTCCACCGACTAGTCTACTTGCAACTAGATCATGACGCTCTTGGATTTTGGCCTCAAGTCAAATTGTCACTAGCCTTAGTGTGCTTCCTGATAGTCGTTGTTTTTTTAATCTTCATCCGACGAATGTACGATCATTCTTTCTGGATTGTACGTCTTTTGAAACGTCCGAAGGGGACAATAATTATCGTGAGTTCGTGCAACTTCTGTTAGAATACATATCATTGACATACCCGACAGCCGAATTCATTCTTATCTTTCTCTCTGATCGAGGGTATTTATGGTATTTTATGGATTTTGCTGATGGCCATGCTCCTTCAATGGTATCATTGGGAATCGAAACCACCGACAAATTACCCACTTTGGATCTTGGTGAGTTGATTTCTTCTATGCAGTGAATCAACTGATATGTTCAGTTATCGTGGTGCCCTCTCATTTGTGGAGCGATTTGGGCTGCGTGGGGGACATATTTTGCTATTCCGGGGAAACTCAATTTCTCAGACGGTTCCAGGTCTTCAATCCACCGCATTTGTGTGCACCCGATGTTCGTCAATGCGCTTGGGCTATTTATACCAATCGTGATCCTAGCAACCATTTTGATACTCTCGTTGATTGCCAATCCCTCTTTCAATAAGGCAATACATATGGAAGTCGTTTGGCAACAAAAGTATAGTAAACTTCCTGTTCTCAGTCAAGACATGGTCATTGACGCACAAAGGGTATGGTATGAAATGCTACATTCTCGCAAAATCATCTCAATCACATTTTGTGTTTGGACTGTTTTTGCAATGACAATGATGATCACGTACACGACGTTGTCTTTGCGTCTTATCTTTGGCGTTCGCAAGCAGCTCGTGAAGGCGAGGAAAAGCATGGCAAAGAACGGTGCAACCTCAATTGTGACAAGACGAGTGGAGGACGATAGGAATTTCTCAACTGTAGCGCAAAAGCATCCTGTTGCATATGACATCGAACGTACGGGTGCAAAGATTGAGTTTCCTTCCACATTTTCTTCTCCCACGTCTCAACAAACAGCATTCAATCGATCTACACCTCCTCTAAAAAATCACACTTATCTTGCGCCAAGTGGAGTCACACATGTGCAGCAACGAATGGAAGGGAGTATAGACATACATTCTCCTGATCCTAAACTCAAAAGCGAGGAAATCTTTCCTCGCACGGAGGTAGAGCAATCTCTTGAGAACCATGAGTCGAATGAGGAGGTACAAAAGTCAAAAGCAGATGGCTTTTTCAAGCAACCGCGGCTACCAAATTTTGTTCTGCCTCAACCCCGATCAACGTCCGGATTACAACATATCACACAATATGAGCGCACAAGAGAACTGCGAAAAGCTTTCGTACACATCTGCATTCACTGTGCAGCACTTTGTCCTGCATGTCTCTGTTTTGCGGCAATAGCTGCTTATCAAGCTGCTAGCATTTATGGCCGTTTTGAGCAGCCGCGAGGTCTGGGAAACTACCATGAGAAAGATTTTGCTACAATAGTACTATTTGCTGGATATGCTACAGTTGTTTTTGGTACAATTACTCTGGTAGCTATCGCCCAAAGAGCATACGAGCCAGTCTTCTCATCAATTCTTGGAACATCAGGAACATCCACAGGAGGTGCTTCAGCTTCACACAGTGACTCATCGAAGAGCCATGGACATACTCGGCGCAGCTCCAAGATACTACTTGCAGCACCTTTTCGATTGGTAGGGGGACGTACTGTCTCCAGGAGCAAACGAAAAAGGAATAGCATTCCCCTCCCTCATATCACCACAACATTTTTCGAGACACATAGTCGTACCGTAGAGGATATGTCACAAGAAGAAGCTCGTATAGTTGGTACTCTTGACAACAGGAGAAAAGATGATGGGTTTCCAAATAAAGTATCTGAACCGGCAACTCGTGGTGAAATTCACAACCATCATGGTCCTCAAAAGATCTCAGAAACAGCTGAGACTTTTGCATTGTCCCCTTCCAGGGCGAGCCCCCATGATATGGAAGACGATGGCGACGATGAAGATCGTCGTAGCGTCTCTTCAACTAGTTCTGACAATGGTGCCACATACTTCAAAGGGGGTGTTTGGCGAACACGCCAAGGAATCAATCGAAAGAGTAGGGTATGAGAAAGATTGTTGAGCATTAATGTATACCGTTTGCAATGTACCTAACGATGCTCATGCATTTGCAAATTTCAATTTCATGCTATGTTTGCACACGCATGTTGTGTTGTCCTTACGGTGATATTCGGCGTTGAATATGCGGCTTTGTCTCGTAAGCGCTTTAGCGTACTCCGATAAATAGATCTCCGCCGGGGAAGCAACGAAGAAGCAGAAAAACTACTGCGAAGCCTTTCGTTGCAGTGATCCTACAGCTTACTTCTTTACCAGGCAATGGGTTTCATTCGATATCAGCGTCATTTTACGTACTCCCTATATCAATGAAAGAATGGGAGTGGAAAGTGATAATATTTCTTCACTAGCACAAACCCAGTCACCAAACGTGACAGTATTTTCAACTTCCAAGCATGCTTCACCTGAGAAGGATGGAGATGACCCGACGATAATACAGAAACATGCAGACTTAGAGTCGCATGTAAGTCAGGTCTTTCCACATAAGGAAGATAACACGCTGGACTCGTCTGTAGATTCAAATATTGTTGGATGGGATGGTCCTTTTGACAAGTGCAACCCTCGCAACTTTCCGAGAAATGTAAAGTGGAGCATGACAGCTCTGTGCGGGTAAGTCTCTAAAATCTAAACAAACAAATCTAATACTTTTATAAGACTATATGCAGTTCTTTCACCCTTATCTTCTTCAATGATTGCGCCTTGTGTTCCGGAAATGAGCTCGGACCTGGATGTTACAGACACCGTAAAGAAGAACATGATGGTGTCCATCTATATGGCTGGATAGTAGGTATCATTTTTGCTACCCAAGAGTTACTCATGATTACTAGTATTGTCGGCCCTCTTATCATGGCACCAATGTGTGAAGTATATGGCCGCAAACCTATCCTCATGATTGCAAACGTAACATTCATTGGTAAGTTGGACAACTCTGAAGATAGCTGGAGCTTTGGATGACAAAAACATGTTCACCGTCTAGTATTTAATACTGCTTGCTCTCGAGCATCATCTTTTTCTGAGATGGTTGCTTTCAGACTACTCTCGGGGATCGGCGGGGCAGGTCCACTTTCAGTCTGTGGAGGGGCTCTGGCAGATATGTGGGATGCTTCGGAACGTGGCAAAGCAGTCAGCATGTTTTCTTTAGGGGTGAGTAGAAGCACACCGCTAAAAGCACACCGCTAATATTTTTCTCATTGATTTTGCTTCATAGCCGCTTATAGGCCCGGCTGTGGGACCAATTGCAGGCGGATTTTTGAGCCAGGCTCGAATTGTAGCTGAGCAACAATCTTGGCGTTGGGTGTTCTACCTTACTTCCATGGTGGCTTTTATTCCTGCCATTCTCGGAGGAATATTCCTCCGCGAAACATTCGCGCCGGTACTACTGAAACGCAAGGTCTCGCTATTGATTAAGAGGACAGGCAATCCGAATCTCAAAAGTATTCACCACAAAGACGAAAGCGTTTCTCAGCTGATTGAGAAAGGCCTAGTAAGACCTTTTATCATGCTTTTCACGCAACCAATAGTAATCATCTTATCTATTTACTCTGCTATACTTTTTGGTACTTACGTACGTCTTCCTCTGCTCATTGGATCAGACTTACATTCTATCTACAGTACATACTTCTCGTTACATTTACCCGGACTTTTGAAGAACAATATCACCAACGGGTGGGTGTTGCTTCTCTCAATTACATATCCTTGGCATTGGGCTTTCTGTCCGGGAGGATGATTGGCACCCGAGTCATGGATCGCGTCTATAGGAAAATGAAAGAGCGCAATGGTGGGATTGCACAACCAGAAATCCGTTTGATCCTCATGGTTGGTCCATGTTTTCTTGTGCCTACAGGAATGCTTATTTATGGTTGGACGTGCGTATGTCATTTTGTCTTTGAATGCTGGTGATTATATTTCCGCAGTCTACAATACCACATTTTTTGGCTAGTACCCGACATTGGAGCCTTCATTTTTGGGGCTGGTTTGATGAACATAACTTTTGTGGTTCAAACGTACACAATCGAGTGAGTAGCACATTCTGATCGATTTTGCTCTCATCTCTTCTTTGGATTGCAGTGCATATCCAATGTATAGTGCGAGCGCTTTGGCAGCGACAACATCGCTACGATCCATGGCGGCTTTTGGCTTTCCACTCTTCGCGACAAATATGTACGATGCTATAGGGCATGGTACGTATACATTATCTAGTACATCACCTTCTAATTATCACTCAACAGGATGGGGAAACACACTTCTTGCTTTAGTCGCATTTCTCGTTGGCGGGCCAGGCTCTTTGATGTTATACCTACACGGCCCTCGACTTCGACAGCTATCTCCTTACGCTGCAGGAGATAAATACTAAAAGCAGACAACAGTACAGTCTTGCACAAGTAATCGGCTACACTCCGCTCATCATTGTCGCTCATCACATCAGCATATGGAACCGTTGGCAGTTGTTGCGCTATCCCGGAGCCCCACAGGACAGCGTTCTTGTCTACCGTAGGCGAATCACCGGCACTTCCGTGAACAAGGATATACGGGCGTTTTCTATGTTTCACGACCTTCATAGCTGCAACTTTACGCTTATGTAGAAAGCTTTTGACGACTAGAAAGTGTATGATAAGTTTGATGTGTCAAGTAGCTAGCAGTTGAGTTCCCTCTGCAAAATAGCAATCATGAATTGCAGCTTGAATAATTTTCTTCAATGGCCCTGACCTCTCTGGTTCCTGTGAGCGGGTATAAATTTTTTGCAAAAGTAAGCGTAAGAAAAGAATGCTATCCTTTCCTCGATCGGCAACACGAACAGAACTTTCATTAGATGAGAGTTTTTGTAAAGATAGCAGCAGAGCTTCTTGTAGCGACTCGGATTTTATTTGTGTGGCTGCCAAGACAAATGGAAACGCAAGATGAAGATGTAGGTAATTCCGCACATCATCGAATAGTTTTTGCGTATCGACCACATTGGATTCATTGTCCCATTCGATATTGATTGCTTCATTCGAGGTAGCAACATGACAAATCTTCAATGATGCTTGAATACGTAACAAGTCATTCTCTTTCAATTTTGTCTGAGGATCTAAGGTCAGCATCACTAAGATTTGTACCGTGAATCGTAAAACGTCGAATAAAACTCCTCTCCGATTGGAAATTTCTTCATCTTCTATCAAATCTGTGCTTAACCGTGCCATTCGTATCCGACACAATAAGCATTCCAAGATATCTTCTTTTTTATCCTCCAGTGATTGTGTTGCACAGGCCACTATGTCCAGCAAGTCCGGTGTCCATAAAGCCATGCTGCTTATCGAGCTACTTCGTAGACATCCTACATGGGAATACGGATCGCCTTTCTCCCATGCTCGTATGCTTTTGAAAAATGATTTAGAGTCTGCCGTAGCACCGGGACCAATGGCTTTATATAAAGTATCTTTCCAGTATAAAATTCTAATTAAGATCCGGAAGAGATCTATATCTTTCTGCTGAATACGTCCGCAAAGCGATGCTCGCTTATGAGCTTCTGATCTAACGCCTGTGATGTCACATGTTGTGCGAAAAGAGTGGATACAATGCAGCTCAGGCATTTGAGAAGCTATGTCGATAGCATGTGTCCAAAGGCCTAAACCATTTTCTATCATACTCCTATCCAACTCTTCATACGCCATGAAGAGAATGACGCCTGCAATATACTCTGTAATTAAGCAGAAATCATCGGAAGACCATTCTAATTGCTTTTGCAATGTCGTGATCCGCAACCTCAATGTGCGTAAGCCCTTCATTGCTCTTGCATACTCCTGTTTACCGCGCTTTATTGTTTCAATTGGCTGTATTTGTTCTACCTGATAATTTTCAATATCCTGAACGGAGCCGTATAGCGTTCCAATTGACACCAAAAAAGATCGAACTAAAGTCGACCTAGATGACAAATGTAGAAAAGCTCGTGACCAAGGTTCTTTTTCCAATTGACAGAAGAAAGAGTCATCTACGAGACCTTTTGACTTGCTAAACGCAGGTGGGAACCATCGTAGACTTTGGTTGAATGCTTTTATCGCGAGGAAATCCATGTGATATATCACTTCTTCATAAGCAGCTCGAGCTGATCGAATCAAGTCGTCTTCCACCTCATGGAAATCCTCATTATCCGCTACAACAGAAGCAAGTGACATTAGGTTGTTATTGCTGCTAGACATAGTAGCCTGGTCTGTCTCTTGCATTAGTGTGAACGAATTCAGAAGTTCGTGCCAGACATCATCTGTGGAGACATTCAGAAACGCTGGATCTAGATTGTGTGTATTTGTCTTCGTTGTCCAGCTATCAACGAAAGATGCGTCTCTTGGAGCTCTCGCCGTCAGCACGTTACCAATGTTGATATCGGGGGCACCTCTGTCATTTATTTGCGAATCCCTTGCTCTTTTCTTTGCCGCCGAATTCTGTACATTGTCGTATCCTAAACAAGTACGGTTTCCCCTTCTACAACGCTCACATTCCGGTTTGCTTTCATCACACTTTACTTTACGTTTCTTGCATGTCAAACAACCACTGTGCACCCTTTTGATACCATGCCTATTTCTTTGAGGCTCTTTTGAGTTAATATTCTGGACACCACTCATTAAGATATCGTTACTGTTCGGATAATGAAACTGGTAGAAAGATTTTGACGCGAGAAAATGCGAGCACCCACATGTAGACACGCGCAAGAGGGATCGGAAAACGGCGCTTCTTTTCCGAGCGCATAAAGTATGGTACGGTACATCATTCGAATAAACACGGGGGGTGCACCCTTTAATCTCTTGCTTCCTCCTCACGATCGTAGGATGGATTCTGAGGAGAGGGTTTTCTTCAATGCAAAAGCTCAGCGGCAAGAAATCCTAAAAACGAGAAATACAAGCGTGCTCCGATTTCACCAGCAAGTCTTATCTAACTATAAACCCACGAAATTGACTAGATTTCAATGCGAAAGTAGCTTATGTGAAGTGTTCGTCAAAGAGGAGTCAGATAGGTTTGGTCTTCCCGCTTTTAAAGTTTTAGGAAGTTCATATGCAACTTTCGTAGAGCTATGCGATGTGTACAATTTAGATGTAAACAAGGCGACATTGCAACAATTACGCAGCGCCATACAGCAGGCTGAACGAGAAACTCCTATTCTGGTGACAGCAACAGATGGAAACCATGGACGTGGATTAGCTTGGTTCGCAAAATTACTCGGACTGAGGGCTCATGTATTTGTACCTCATTCTGTCAGCCAAAAAGCCATTGAGCACATACAGTCCGAAGGCTCGTTGGTCGAACAGCTGACGCTCGATTACGATGCAGCAGTTCAACATGCTGCTGAATTTTGCGAAGAGAACAAATCACGATTGTTGATTCAAGATACCTCATGGGACAATTATATTCGCATCCCAAGAAATATTGTTGAAGGCTATGCAACAATATTTTACGAGCTTGACGAAAGCCAAGCCACACATATAGTTTGTCCAGTAGGCGTTGGATCTTTGGCTCAAGCATGTGTAGAATTCGCACCTTCAACTGCAAAAATCATCACAGTCGAACCGTTAAATGCACCTTGTCTTTCACAATCACTTCAACTGGGTAAAATAACAAAAGTCCGAACTGAGCAAACTATTATGGCAGGTTTGAATTGTGGTCTTGTTTCGAAGGATGCATGGCCTGTGCTTCTTAATGGTGTGGATGCTTCGGTGTTGGTTACCGATGAAGAAGCATTGCAAGCAATGAAAGAATTACAGAGCCATAATATTGATGCTGGTCCTTGTGGTGCTGCTTCTCTTGCTGCTTGGAAAGTCTTATGCGAGAGCAAAGATTCTCACGCACAGTTAGGCTTAAACAAAACTTCAAAAATTATTCTATTGATCACAGAGGGCACTTCAGCTGTATAATTATCTTATTCAACTACAAAACTCCATTGCAATGGAATAATAAGCTTGACAAACTTTGCGTAAAGAGGTAGTATCGACCCATTCAATTTCTTCATGAATACCATGCCCAACCGGACCATAGACTATCGAGGGGCAATCAAAGAGTGCAGCATCTGTCCAAAATAGTCCTCCAACTTTTTGTGAACTTGGGTAACCATATTTATTTGCATGCTTAACCACCAAGTCTGCAAAGGTCGAAGTTGACCGTTGCTCTGCTTTCAAATGTGGCCGAGCCAAGATCAAGTTTGCTTTCAATTCAATAGAAGGATGATCAAGCTTTGTCTGACAAATTATAGCTTGAATTTCGGCAAGGATGTCCTCAGATGTCTCCCCAGGCAACGTTCTTCGTTCAATTGTCACCGTACATTGAGCAGGATAGGTCGAAGTCTCTACACCTCCATTGATAGTACCTGCGTGTAGGCTTCCTCTGCCAAGCATCGCATCACTAGGCTGATTTGCTAAACTTTGATCATACTGACGGAGCTTCGACAAAAACAAGCCCATATCGCAAATAGCGTCCCTGCCAAGATCATACCGAGATCCATGTGCTGAGGTTCCTGTACAAGTAATTTCTAGCCAAGTGAAACCACGATGGCATGTGACAACAGCTTCATTGGTAGGCTCAGGAAAAATGGCAGCCTCTGCGCGTAACCCGTGTTCTAATACGGCCAGTGATCCAATACTTGCGTCTTCTTCATCTGCAACTGCTGCTATGATAATGTCACCATTTAAAATATTTTGATCTGCTGCTGTAGCTGCTGCAACCATTGCAGCTGCTAATCCTCCTTTCATGTCAGCTGATCCTCTTCCGTACAACTTTGTACCATCACCGGAAATTTCGGCTAAAAATGGGTCTCCATCGTATCCTTCAGTACTGACCGTATCTAAGTGTCCATTGAAAAGCAGACTTTTTCCTCCGCCTTTTCCTTTTGCTACACCAACAACACTCGGACGACTGTTATGGTTCTTATCGCATATGGTCTTTACCGTGAAACCTCGTTGCGACAGCCAAGTGCTCACGAAATTTGCAATTTCTTTCTCTCCTGTGCCATTTCCGTGGCCCAAACTGAGATTTGTAGAAGAAATCTGAATTAGTTGCTGGGTGAGCGATATAACTTCATTTGTGTCAATCATGGTTTTCACTTCTTTCATTGCTTATTTTTTTGGGGTAGAGGATGGATTTTGACGAAGGTTTCTGACGGTATTTAACGCCTTAAATATACGAGATTTTACCTCGCAAAATGTGCAGTCTCGCAAATATATGGGATCTCGCAAATCTGAGCATGCTCGCATTCCCTATTCGTGAATTAACGACAATGTGCAAGCCTCATCTTCCAGATAACCCTTCAGCACTCTTAAAGTTCGGATATTCCCAGTCTAATCCTACAGTATTACCCGCTGCAAGTAAACATCATTCGACATAATGAGAGATAGGTGGAAGTGGCACTAGGTCCGACCAAGGTCGACACAATGGACATGCCTTGGCTACCTTAATGCCCTCTAAATACATGATAAATTTCACCGGAACTGATGTATTTTGCGGAAGAAAACGATAGCAGGCGTCGTAGCTTCTGGACATCATATGACCATTGCATGTATCCTCTACTATTTACAGGCCATCGTCCCATATACCTCGTTTTTGTGCCTCTTGAGGCAGTACACTTTTCCCGTCATTGGAAGAGTATGCTGCTTTCGCACTATTCGTCCCCAAGCTAGGGGACAGAGTGGCTCTGCGACCATCTAATACATCAGGATATTGTTTTAAGAGTACAGCCAAGCGACTACGATAATCATCGTGATTGACATACGCACCGCAGAGGCGTCGTTGGCCTGTGAATGCTGATCGTCCATGCAGGACACGATGATTGTCGAAGACTGAGCGATTTGATAAGAAGTATAAGACTCAAGAACAACCTACTTACTTAGAGCATTTCCTGGCGTGAGTTGCGACCAGTATTCACTATCCTTATGGGTAAGTATACGATGCCATCTGTTCGAGTAGAGTTAATGAGTAAAAGTCCCTTCACTGATTCAAGTACTTACTTATTTAGTGCATCGTAGAATGGCAGCACTTGGTCATCTGGGATGCGAAGAACGCTTCGGTCATCATTATTGTAACGTACTCGAATGAGTGCACCAGTGAGGGAATCGTGTTCCAAAATAGGGTATCCACCTCGTTGCAGTGGCCGTATAAGGGTGGCATCGTCTCCTGCACTATGTGTTGCCACTGGCACAGACGAGAGTATCTTGTACGCTTCCGGATGGACCTCGCGCAGAATTTTTGCAGCAAAGAATCCATCAACAAGAAGTGACTCTCCACCTTTGGCTGGTGTGCTCTGATTGCCTTTTTTGGAGTCTGTATGACTGAGGAGATGGAACATCTGTAGGCCTGCCGGATCGGTAAAATATGTTGTATCGGTGTGTGCTCCTAGAGCCAGATTGGTGTAGGCAGTATCTCCGTGGGATAGATCGGACGTGAAATCCCAGAAACCTCCATAATGAGTTTCTCGTATGAAAGCGATTCTCTGTATGAGACGTTCTGTGTCTTCTGGGGTGGTAGGAACGCCTGACACGAAGCAGAATCCGAATTGCGCCTGACAAGCGATCAGTCAAAACAGATTCATACTCCCAACTTAACTTATACGTACAATTTTACACAACCAATTGGCTACACCCCGTTCATCATTGTCGCTCATCACATCAGCATATGGGACCGTTGGCGGTTGTTGCGCTATCCCGGAGCCCCACAGGACAGCGTTCTTGTCTACCGTAGACGAATCACCGGCACTTCCACCAAGAGCTAATGATGGAGAATAAGAGTTATTGAAAAGCCATGACCAAGGATATACAGAAGAGTGAGGGTTGTCCGCAAAGACTTCAGCGTTTTCTGTGTTTTCCGAATTCTCGGATGCCTCGCTGTCCACTTTTGATCTTGGCCATTGGACCAAAAGTCCTTCGGTAGTGGCTTCTAGATGCACAGGTTGAACATCAACAGGAACACTGAATGTATCAAACTGCCTCTGCTTTGTGATAGCATGGTAGCACTTTGGACATCGACAATGATCCCGGAGCCAGATAGTATGGCTGTCAAGATGGTAAGCAAGAAAGTTAGGATGCTGAATGTGACTTACGCACTATTTACTTTCGATTCCGCTACTCCACGTAACGCCTACTTGTGCTTTTGCATTGTCAAATCTTACGATGGGATTATCCTGATGCAAATGTGCCGGATGTATTTCCAACCTATCTGTCGAAGCTTCCTCGACTGTCGCAGCTCGAAGGGTTATTGAAGACTTATGCAAGGATCGGGTTACGCACGAAGGCGGAGGTTGGACAACACGGTTCTGTGTGCGTGGTATTAGCGAGAGGCTTCTCTCGACAAAGGGCCTTCCATGAACACAATAAGACCTAATAAGTGGCTTAGATATCCGCGCCACCCTGGATATATGGGACATGCTGCCCACTCAAAGCTGGTTTTGTGGAAGGAAAGCAGGAAAGCGGGTACTCACGCGCCAAGGAACACCCATGCTCAGGCCAACTTTTAGTTGTGCGAGAGCAAGCTTCCTGAGCGAGACTGAAAGTGACAAGATCAATAAGATCCAGCCTCATGAGCGTCCAATTGATGCTCGCAACTCTCATATTAAAATTGGCAGAACCCAAACAGCGCTTGAAAATTTCAAGAGACATTGCGGCGGTTAGGGTTCTTCACACCTCACAAATGGTTTACTCTGCTCAATCATGTTGTGACCATCACCTTTGTTCGCATAGCTTCAAACACTTTGTGCATACGGAGGATTTGTACCTCCATTAGACAAATATACCCTTTTACTACGTGCAGATACGTATAAGATATGCATGCGTGCTCGAAGTGTAATGTGCTAGTCTTCGAATAGTAGTCATCGTTGCATCAGATCGTATTGCAGTCACACAAAGGTCTTGATCAGAAGACACTCTATAGCTTTGTCCCTAAGCACAAATTTCTTAACGAGCAATGAACCCCCCTTGCGTGATACTTAAATGATTTCAACGATGAATGACGGGGTATTGAGTCGAAACTTCCACGTGTATTAGACGGGCAAACTGGAACGTGAAGCGGGAAAAGAGGGTGATCGAACAAGAATAGCATGTGAGAAATGCACGATGCTTATAGAGTTCAAGTTTGAACCTCAAACAAGCGAGGCATGACTGCCAAGGGGATTATGTGACATGAAGATGCGAAAGACGCCATCGAGCATTAGCACGGATACGTAAGATCCGTAGCGCTGTTCAAGTTGGTATTCGGCACGTGGAGGGCGCTTTTCAAGAGCACGCATTACAATCTCCTTGCATTGCTGGCAGACCTAGAGTGCTATATAAGACAGCCGATTAGCCGGTGAAGTTTGGTTCCCGACAACCTTCTTACCCAAAGTCAAAAATGGTTTTCTCTGTCACTGTCAGCTACCCCAACGATCCCGACACTAAGTTCGATGTCAACTACTATGTCTCCAAACACATCCCTCTTGTAGAGAAATACTTCAAGAGTGCAGGCCTCCAAAAATACTCTGTCGTCCAGTATGACGCTCAAGGAAAATCCAAAGACGAAGTCCCTTACGTTCTACAGGCTATTCTCGAATGGCCTGACCAGGCTTCAGTAGAGAAGGCATTCAATGGTGAAGAGGGCAAGCCCGTATTGGAAGACGTGCCCAACTTCACAAACAAGCAAGCCATTATCTACTTTGGCCAACAGATTGCTAGCTCGTCCTAAGCTGTTCAATAGCTGTCGTCCCAATAATGTGCGTTTGCATTGAATGAAATGAAATCTACTGCGTATATAATCATGTTATGTTACCCGAGTGATTTTTGGACTCGTCAACAAGAATAAACCGGCTCCACATGTACAGTCCCTCATTCATGAATTTCGAGTGAGCGGGACGCATGACCACTTCTTTGGGTGGCCTTAGCGCGTGCAGGATCGCCCACTTGTGTACATTTGACTAGCAAAATGCCCGTTTCCCGAGCCGATTTCTTTCAACACGCGGTGGGACTTGCAATCACCCGATCCGGAATTAAAAAGACCGATATCGAAAAGGTTCAAAATTGCTCAACTTTTATTTTCCATCATCATACTACATCCACATAATAAAGAGAAAGAAGATGGCCACGGCTACTTCTCAAGCTCCGCTTCATGGCCATGGAGCCGCTGCAGATCAAGGAGCACGTATTCGTGCGCAAATGGAGCAAAAGAGGAAGAGTCAAATGATTCATGATGGCAAGATTGGAAAGATGAATGTGGATGATTCTGGATGGGGTCGTAATAAGCAGGATGAGAAGCGTGAGAAAGAAAAGAACGCAAAAGAGAAAGAGAAGCAGCCCAAAAGCAAGGCAAAGGAAGAGCGGAGAGCCAAGGAGAAGAAGACATCAGACGAGAAAGCCATCAAGAGAGAAAAAAATACAAAAGAGGAAAGTGCCAGCGCCAAAAAGGCTACAAGCTCGAAGAGATCCTCGAAAAAAGTCGATGAAGAGGAGCACGTGGCTGCAGAAGGCGACTCCGTGAAAGAGAAAGTCGTAGATCCAACAAAGCAAGATGATGGAAAACCAAGCGAGAATGAGAACAAGAAAAGCCAAGATATAGTAGCCCAGAAAGATAGAAGTGAGAAGTCGAACGATCTTCAAGCAGTGAAAGATGCTTCTAAGTCGGATGCGAGTGTGAAAGCTCAGACTCCCGATTCTCCTTCCAAGACAAAGGATGGATCTTTCACCGAAAAAAAGGCTACTTCTGGCGCTGCTGTTGCCGCTGCTTCCACTGGAGCGGCAGGTGCAGCTGCTGCTAAGAAGAATAAGCGCAGGTCCTCCAGCCACTTCTTGGAACCCAAGGTGCTTAGCAAAGGGCACTGCTATCCGATGGAAGGGATCGACAATCTTACTTTACTCCTGGAAGGTGACCACTATCAGACTACTTGCTACTCAATGTACTTGTTCAAGACAGAGCTCGATGAAAAGACTTTGATCAAATTCTTCAATAAACTCGTATCATGGTATCCAAAGTTCCGCTACATTGCTGAACTTTCCCCACAGGAGGCGAGTAAAAAGGAAAAAGCACGCAAATCGGGAAAGCCTTTGCAGCAAGGAACTGACATTAGTCTCGATGCCAAAGAAGGGCGCCGGACAAAATACTCCAAGACTCTCAAAGCAGGCGGATGGCTGCGTCCAGCTCGCTGGCGCTACGATGAAGATTTCGACGTTCGAAGCAACATCATCGAGATGAATGATGGCTGCCCTGAGGGAAAAGATGAAGCAGCTCTATTCGGCTTGGCTGGGGAATTCTTGAGTCAACATTTTGACTTCACCAAACCTCTCTGGAAAGCTTTATGTGTGCGAGGGTTGGACACAAAGGAGGGAGCCAAAAGTGCTCTGATGATCAAGGTACACCATGCATTGAGTGATGGTCAAGGTATGATTATGTCATACCATACGGCTTTGGCAGCCTTGGAGCAAGATGCACCGATTGAAGAGGTTCAAAAAACAGTGGATGTTCGCTCCAAGAAAGGCGAGCAGAAGAAGCCAGGCCAGCGCAACGTCAAACCTACTTTGTGGGGAACTACTAAACACGGTTTTCACACTATGCGGGGACTTTATCTAAGTAGTCGCAAAGCCTTTGAGTATGGTCCTGTCGCGGCAGGAGACAGTGATTTCGAAGGTCGGACGGGTAATGGACGTGCGAAACGCCGATTCTATTGCCACAGCGAGGGTATTCCAATGGCGGACATCAAGACGGTTCGAGACGCTTTTTCTGACTCAGGCCTGCAGTTATCATTAAACGACGTTGCCTGTGCTGTTCTTTCTCGTGCATTGCGTGTGGCTGCTGAGCGAACGGAACCTGGTCGTGTGAAGGATAAAAGGGTGGCCATTTTTGTTCCGATCAGTGTCCGCCCCATCGGTAACTGGGAAATGACCAACTTTACCACCGGAGCCATTGCTTGGTTTGCATTCAATGATCCTCAAAAGGTTCCATACAAGGACCAATTGGCGCAAGTGAATCGGGAAATGAACCGCATCAAGCGCTCGTATTGGCCCAAGATATGGTTCAATCTTTTCGGATGGGTATCTAAGCATCGTGCGTTGTACCTACCCAACTATCCTGGATGGAAGCAATTTTTCGAGAAAGCTTACCGAGAATACCATGTAGCCACGAATCTTCCTGGCCCTTCGAAACCGGTGAAATTCGGCGAGCACGAGGCGTACAGCTATCACGTTCTTCCACCTAGCTCTCCAGGCAAATCCACCCTCTCCATTGGAATGATCTCGTATGCAGACCACTTTAGCTTAGCAGTCTCTTGCGACGGAACCCGGGAATTTGAGAACCGGCGTCTTGCTTCTACGATTTGCGAGGCATTCCAACACGCTGCTCAGGAGCTTGTAGAGGCCGCCCTGGCTGAGCGTGAGAAGAATGGCAAAGCACAGTAATTATGGTTCTCTGAGGTTCATTCATCCATATGCACACGATGTGAATACCCTATGGCCTTCTCATCACGCTGGCCAGACACAGCGCATTGCAAAATCACTGATACGATACCCCACGCATCTTGCCGATTTCGATGGTGCAGCCCTACTTCTATTTCTGCTAATTCTAGGTATACTTTGCGGTTCCAAACGAGAATTCTTCGCTATTATTTTTACAAATCATGCAATGTTCTGCATGTCGATCGAGTTAATGATTTATTCGTCTTTTCGTTAATGATTTATTCGTCTTTTCGTTAATGATTTATTCGTCTTTTCGTTAATGATATTTTCTTTTTGGTTAAGTGGATCCCATCCCCATCTTTTGTCCATCTTTTGCCCATCTTTTGTCTTCTCGGCTGGTATGGCACGTGTGTAACACATTGGAAGACCGTGTTCAATATACACCATTTACGCGTTTACGCTCGGGTGCATGCTTGTGTATCGGATAATGGAGACAGCATGCTACAGGAGCATTGGGCCCAGGAGAGTATTTGATGTTTTCCGGAGAGCTGTATTCCTACCAAATAAGGACCCTTTGATCTCTGTCAATCGAAGCTACGCAAGGAGAGCATGTCACTCAACGCTCTTCGTATCACAATACGGGAACGTTTCGCTGTCGCGACGATTTTCGACATGCAGAGTCCTGGCAAAACAAGGGGCGCACGCGGAGGATCTTCAATCTTATAAACTAGAGGAAGAGAAAAAGACTCGTACTGTATCGTCTTCTTCACGCTCTCGCAGACAAAAGACAGTCAGAGTAGATGACCTTCCGCTGCACGCTGTGGAAAAGAAGAGCGCTTCACGATCAGCTCAAACACCCCCTCGTGCGGAAACCGATGCTACAAAAGACACAAAAACATCAGAGAAGCTGGAAAACATCGCTTATTCTAGCAATGACATCAAAACTTCCCCGTCGAAGGCAGATGAATTGGGTCCCGAAGGTCAGGCATGGCCACCTCTCGCTAAGGACGTCCTGACAAACATGGCACGTTTTCCTTCATGTATATTGCTCACCAGAGTCGGGGGGTTCTACGAGGTAAATAGTGCTTTTCGCTTTCTCATGACTGTTTCTAATCTTTTATTCCTTAACAGTCTTATTTCGAACAGGCTCCAGTGCTTGCCAATCTTGTCGGGATCAAGCTTGCCAGCCGTACATGGGGCGGTCGTACAGTTCCTATGGCGGGATTTCCCATTGTGCAATTGGAAAAGTATTTGAAGATGCTTGTCATGGATCATCGCAAGCTTGTAGCTGTATGTGATGAATTCAAAGATATCACTCAGAAAGGATCTGTGGAGGGTGATGCTCTCGAGTCATCACAAAATAGACGTATGTCTCTCTCTCGCCCACAATCGCCTTTTGCTCCTTCAGCATCATCTCGTGTTGGGCTTAACGAGACAATTCAAATTTCACGGAGGGTGACTCGTGTTGTCAGTCCCGGTACTCTCATAGACGAAGGCTTTCTAGACCCGTTCAGCAGCAATTGGATCATGTCCATTGCTAAGGTAGAAGACAAGTACGGCATAGCATGGCTAGATGTCAGTACTGCGGATTTCAGCACAACATTTTGTGATGATGAACAAAGCCTACGTGATGAAGTGGCGCGAATTGGACCGACTGAGGTTGTTTTAGAATATGGAAAGTTCACTCGTACTGCAGTGGACCCCTCTTCTACAGAAGAACAGAAGTCTGTCGTATTAGAAACGCCTCTCTCAGAGGAGTCACCAATTTTTCTCCCCAATGACAGTGCTCTTTGGGAAGTACTAGATCCCGCAAAGGTGCACATCTCATTCATCCAACCCAGCAGTGCTGCTGAAATCCACCAGCGTACCCTGACGCCAGAGGATACTGCCGTCACCAACCTTACTGAGCATCTTCGAGCGCGTCTTCTCGACATCGATATTGAGGGAATGGAGGATCTCACAGGCCATGACCAAGGGCCGGCTCGAAGACGCCGTGATACTGTAATGACCATTGATGCCAGTACATTCTCGGCACTGGAAATCAACACAACTATGCGACGAGACGAAGCCTCCTCAAACCCACTGTCCAACACTCTTAGTGCCCGTGGAAGTCTGTTGTCTCACATTCGCCGAACTGTGACAAAGGGAGGCGCACGCTTGCTTGCGCAATGGCTTACTGCACCAAGCACAAACTTGCCCCTCATTCATCGACGACAAGCACTCGTGGCTCTATTTCACACACAACACTCATTTATGACGGAAGATCTTCGCATTTTGCTGCGACGGAGGGCTGGTGATATAAATCGTGCATTACAACGCCTTATCACAGGGAGAAATGATGAGCAAGATCTTCTTGAAGTGCGGGATTTTTGTCAAATGTGTGCTGACGTGAAGGCACAGTTGTCCTACGAAATTCAAGAGCAGTTGAAAATCAACAAAGATGCCGACGAGGGATGGACTGCACTCAACTCGGTTGTGCAGTCCTTTGAAAATCTCGACGTGCTTGCCGAAAGACTTGGCTCTGCCATGGATGAGACTGTTTTGGAGAAAAGGACACGTCTACAGGAAGACCGAGTACGTGAGCTAGAAACAAACGTTTCTGTTGACGATGCACGAATAGCAAGTGGGGATGAAGGTCGAAAACGCCGGACCAGCATGTCAAGCCGCCAGAGTCTTGCGCAGGATGATGAGACAGAGGGAGACAAGAGAATGTGGGGTACGGCATTCGAACATCTGATCCGACCGAGTACATCTACACAACTGAGTGCACTGACGAAAGAACACAGTATGCTGCGTCGTCGTGCGTATCAACTTGAACAAGAGCTCAAATCTAAGTACAGCGAGAAGATCTCTCTTCGCTTCTTGCTTGGGCAAGGATACGTGGTCCACTTATCGGACGTACGTGATGGTATGCTGAAAGGGCTCAACTCGATGGAAGAGGAGATGAATCTAGCCTACAAGAGTAAAACAACTAGAACGTACTATCACGAACGATTCACCAAGATCGGCAGTCGCCTCGGGAGAGTAGAGTTGGAACTGCAGGAGAAGGAAGCTATAGAACTGCAACGGCTTCGGCTAGACGTACTGATAGAATTGGCAAGACTCCGACGCAACGCAGCACTAATCCACGAGCTCGATGTGCTGATAGGATTTGCTGCTTTAGCGCGCGAATTGAATCTTGTTAAACCTGAGGTTCATGACAAGGATCAGCTGTACATCAAGGCTGGCCGCCACCTAGGCGTGGAGATGTCGCTTTTGCAAAAGAAGTCTCAGACCTCTTTACCCGATGCAATTCAGGCTCGTCCTTTTACGCCTAACGATGTGCTTCTCGATGCAAAGAGCCGCTTGCATCTCATCACGGGTCCAAATATGGGCGGAAAAAGTACTGTGCTTCGCATGGTTGCCATTATCTCCATTCTTGCGCAGATTGGAAGTTTCGTTCCAGCAGAACATTGTTCCATTGGTGTGGTGGATCAGATCTTCTCACGCATCGGTGCACACGATGCAATTCATGCGGACCGATCTACTTTCATGGTGGAAATGCTGGAAGTAGCGCAATTCCTGCGCAGAAGTACGAGCAGGAGCCTCATCCTTTGTGATGAAGTGGGTCGTGGAACTGACCACAAAACGGGAGCTGCACTTGCCTACGCCACTGCTTTTCACTTGGTGGACTCCGTGCGTTGCAAATGTTTGTTTGCCACCCATTTACACGACGTCGGTGACTTGCTTTCTTCTGTCGACGGCGTCGACTACTTTTGCACAGACTTGGAGCAGACAGATGTGAGTCCAAAGCGTATTGTTGTCATTGCTTGCACTAATTAGACTGTCAGAGCGGCGAGATTCTTTTCTCTCATAGACTGCGTCCTGGATTTAATCGCGACTCTCACGGCCTAGACATTGCTCGCCTAGCCGGCCTACCACAGAGTGTTCTTTTACGTGCTAGCGACACTCTTGCCACTCTGAATGGGGCCGACGTCCCACGCACCGATTCCTCTGGATAGGTTGGATTGACTAGAGACATTCACGCAATCGTCAACATCCACGCAATCGCCGACATTCACGCCGCAAAGCAGTGTAAAAGTGAAGTTCTCAAAGGTGGAACGTGATTATGGTGAAGTATTCCAGCGGTGAAGGATGCACTGGTGAAGGATGCACAATCATTTAGATCCGGCGTGCTAGGCCATACACACCCCTCGTCCAACACACATGTACTTTTAGAGCATACCTTTTGACACACACATTATCTGGACAGCAATACACATACCAAGACGGTCTTTTCATCTTTTCATGCAGACCTTCGTATAGATGTATTGCGCTGCTACATGACATTCCATTGCTTTTCTGCTGATGCTTATGCTCGTTACCCGGACCAGTATCTGTCCCCAAAGTCGCCAAGCCCGGGGATAATGTAGTTGTGTTCATCAAGTCCTTCATCGACCCAAGCACAGATTACACGAACTTGAGGGAATCTAGAAAAGCTCTCAGCTCAATTTCTATACCGCTTGCACGTTTACGTACTGCTCGTATACTTTCTGCAAGCCTTGAGGACTAGCAACGAGGTTAAGAAAAAGGATGCGTTCTTGTGGAACACCGCGTTCCAAGAGCACCTCAATGGCCTTGAGAGCCGAACCACCCGTCGCTGTGCCAAGATGAGCCTTGATCGTTTTACATAGTGCAACATACCTAGCATTGGGTCTAAGAGAAGGATCCATCTTTGCGCGATGTCCTCTGGGAACTTTGCGTAGACTGAGGGCCAGACATCAGCAAGTTCAGCTTTTATGGAATACACGTACATAGTTTGGGCTGTGCCGTCTCTTCATCTCGCTGGATAAGAATCTTCCCGATGCGTACTGAGCGGCAGCATTCGCGCAAACCGCTTTCCATTGCTTCACCGGCCCGCAGAATGCTCACTCCACAAATCCTTCCTTCGAAAGCTACACCATGATAAGGAAGTCCAGTGGGTGTCTGTACCGTCTTGGAGAGTGTTGGCAGGTGATTTAAGCCTTCCTCTACGAGAAGACGTATGATTCTGTCACTGTAGAAAATGAAGTCGCTTCGGCCTGTATTCCTGTCGCGAATCATCGTGAGCAGGGCATCCAGCTGGCTCGTTTGTGCCAGACGAGTACTGTTTGCAGGCATGGGTGGACATGAGTCTGTGATCCGCGGTGCAGACTCGGCGGACGGGAGAGTTGTCTGCGTAGCAGTTCTTGCGGGCGTGGGTCTCCCGACAGGCATAGGCGACGCAGCTGATGCCGTAGCAGACATGCTCGAGGTGATTGTTTCGAGAAGTGGCACACTTGTCTGTGCGAAAGGCTAAATTGGAGATAAGACACGGTCTTCGGCAGAAATTCCGCTCACACGACACGGAAGTAGCCCATGCGTGGACCAGATTATACGTAATGCATGGGTAGAGCTTTTATTGCATTGCCTTGTAGAGGACAACCTACAACATTTCGTCGCCACATTGTAAGATAGGATTAGTTTCTGGCACATCATAGGCCTCTGGCATATTATTCGATAGGACATATCTAGCTGAGTCCAGATTTATATCACAACGACACGACGCAGCAAGTTGCCCTCTTAAGTGAATATTATCGACTTCAAACTTTATTAATCAAATACACTGGAAGTACATCTTCCTTGCATGATATAAAGACCTTGTTCGAGCTGTTAGAAGATGTGCTCGAGCCTCAACGGTATGACAAATTCACCAAACGAAATGCGACAGGGTTTTGAGAGAGTTTTGCACAGACTTAGATGGCTTGATTCGTATGATAAATGCAGTGGTCGGAATTGTTCCTAATGATTATTAGTGGGATGGAAAAGTTTCTGGTTGTTGCACAACTTGCAGCTAATGTAGTGCCAGATTGTATACTTTAAGTCCGTTTGGTTTATGATATTCTGTCCTGCTCGAGTGCAAGTACTTCTGTATGCTTGTTTCCAGGGATCGTTGTCCTTGGCCAGAATCTTATGCCTGGCTGTTCTTATTCTTGCTGTCCCATAGAGCTAGTGCTTCTTTTAATTGTGACCACTCTTCCTTCTTCATCTTGTATGTCTCCGTGTCACTGGGAAACTCTCGACTCTTTACCGCAGAGACATATGATTGAACAGCACCCAGTCGAAGTGCACCAAGAGATGATCCGTAAGCCAATGGTGCGACGAAGTTCCGAGCAAAACGAGGACCAACAGGCCACTGTGGCGCTGGTTGCGGGATTCCACGACCCCTTTCTCCACCATCTTCTATTGATTCCGCTTTTCTCACACCAGCTAACACTTGCAGAGGAGAAGTCACTTCACCCATGATGTCATCTCCCACCAGAACCTGTCCATCGGTGGAATTACCTGCACCAATACCGATCGTAGCAATGTCTAGCCTCGATGTGAGTTCTTTTCCCACACGAGCAGGAATGCATTCGAGTACAATAGCAAATGCACCGGCCTTCTGGAGTGCTAGTGCAGTGTCAAGCATGTCCATGGCCTCATGTGATGTGCGCCCTGCTAGATTCAGTGCACTTCCACTAGAGGATCTCTGTGGCTGTAAACCGATATGTGCCATGACGGGGATGCCGAAAGAACTCAGCCGTGTTACCAGTGGTACTACCTCCTTGCCTCCCTCGATCTTTACACCATCGGCACCCCCGTCTTTGACAAGCGAGGTTGTGGCTCGTACCCCCTCTTCCATGCTCGTTTCAGTGTAACCGTAGGGCACATCGGCAATCAAGAGAGGCACAGGTGGCATTCCGTGTTGATGCAGGGCAGGGTGCCGTAGTCCTCTGGCAACTGCTTGGACGTGATGGATCATAGCTTGTAGTGTAAGTGGGTGGGTGGTACGGTGGCCAAGGGCCACATTGGCAAGACTATCACCGACAAGGCAGATATCAACCTCAGCGCTTCTTAGAGAAAGAGCTGACGGATAATGGTATGCCGTCACAACCGCTCTACACAACATGCATCAAGAAAAGACAGAGATTCATGCTGGTACACTTACATTGGTTCGCCTCTCCTTTTTGCATCCGAGATAGACGCCATGGTGATTGCTTGCTCACCGGGTGGTATGTGATATCTGTCTGAAGGCTTTTCGGAAGCATGCGTGGGTGCAGTGCCACCAACATCGTGTCCAGCAGGCCACGCACTGAGCGTTCGTGAAGATACAGAGAAGGCTCTAGTTTGACAAGGGACAGGCACATTACTGTTTGAGATCCTTGAGAACGAGTGTAGTGCTGTGGGCGATGATATGCCAGAGCCTAGCGGGGGGGATGAAAGTTTGCTTTGCCTTTTGCTCATTGGGAAGAGTGCAGATGAAGTGGATGCTTGGTTTTTACGGTAAGAATAGGTTTGCCCCAGAGATGTGCTGGCAATTGGAGTCTGTACATAGCAGCATTCTGAGTACCAACATATATTTCCAGAATAATTAGACACCATACGGGATGTCAGACGGGAAGAAGACGACATGGCGGCGTCTGCTACAAGAAGATGAAAGTTGCGAGGAAACCTTCTCTTCATGCATCTTCGCGTCCAGGCTAAAGTGTGGAGATATTTTTTTTTCTTTTTCCGGAGCCGCTTGTTTACCGGCGTTCAGCTTTCAGCGAGTAGGTGAAAAGCACGCCGACGGGCCTTTATCAGGTCATTCTGAGTCATCTTGCAAATTGAAGGTTCGTTCTTTGCAGGTAAACTGAACAGATGCTATTGTAATGTAACATAGCGTCCATGTTTGGAATGCATTGTAAATGCATGGTAAATTCGTTGCTGTCTGGCACTCAAAATCGCTTCACTGTTGGACAAGATACATGTCTATGAATAATACTAAATATTCCGATGTATTAAGGAGACTTTGTGCTCGTGCTAAAGAATTATTGTACAGGAAATTGGATTGGTCTCTACTAATCAATGTACGATTATAACTGTGCTTGAATAAGCTCCAAATACCTCCCATGAAGGGCCAAAAGTTCCTTATGTGATCCACTTTCCACTATGGCACCATCTTCCACGACGTGGATAATGTCTGCATCACGGATTGTTGAGAGTCGATGCGCTACTGTGAGCGTTGTCCGTCCTCGGCTTGCATTGTCCAGAGCTCTTTGCACACTGACTTCAGCCTGTGCATCTAGGGCAGAGGTTGCTTCGTCTAACAACAAGATTTTGGGTTGCTTCACTAGCGCTCGAGCAATACAAAGTCTCTGCCGCTGTCCTCCACTGAGTTGAGCACCTTTGGAGCCAATTTCGGCGTTGAATCCATCCGGAAGGCTGCGTATGAAGTCCAAGATACAAGCATCCTCACAAACCCTCTCCAAATCTTGGTCGCTTACTTGTTGCCCACGGTCGGCGCCGAGCTGGAAACACAAAAATAAGCATTCATGAATGACATGTGAGAGCTTTCTTTCTTACCATCAGATTGAAGCGAATTGTCCCATCATACAGACATGCGTCTTGGGAAACATAGCTCATTGCGCTTCGAATCTCGTCAAGGTCTTTGGTACGAATATCGCTTCTTCCCACCATAATCCTTCCGCGATACGGGTCGTAAAATCGTTGCACCATTTGCAAGATGGTGCTCTTCCCACTACCACTTGTGCCACAGAATGCTTGATGTTGGCCAGCTCGTATAGTCAAGTTAAGATCACGAATAGCAGGATGATTGGGCCTTCGGGGATATCGCAATTCGACATCCTCGAAAGTGATATCATCGTGAACCCAATCTTGTGATCCTTGATCGCTGCTGCTCTTGGGCAACGAAGCGATACGAGGACGACGTTCGAACCACTTGCAAAGTGAATGGAAAGCAGCAGCGGCTCTTCCAATGTCGCCTGTAAAAGTAAATATTCTTCCAGCCGCAAAGATACTAATGATGCCAGCTTCAAAAATGGCATACAGTGCAGTTGTCGATAGTTGTCCTTCTGCGTGCAGCTTCCCGCCGTAGTAGAAGATGAGGGCGGCAGATGCGAAGACAGCCGCTTGCGATACTGCAAACCCTCCACCACCTAAGACAAGGTATCGGGTCTGCTTTGGGGTATTTGAGCGCACACGCTCATCAAAGATGCGCAGAGTTTCACGCTCTCGTCCCAAAGCTGAGACTTCTTTTATTGCGTCAACATTCTCCGAGATGAAAGAAGACGCTTGCGAAGCTGGCTCATGTAGTGAAGACTCATAGCGTTCTAGCATGGCAATGTTGATCCATCCACTGAAAAACAAAATGACGACAGGAGACAATACCACCAAAGATACCTTCCAGCTGAGAATGAATGCAAGTACGACCGATCCAACCAAATTTGCCAGAGAGATGATAATCTGCGATAACACAAGTCCAGTTGCAGCTGCAATGCTTGCCGGATATCCGGCTACATTCGCCGCAAGCGCTCCGCTTTGTGCATCAGCTTTATCGAAGAAGCCAATCTCTTGACGCATTAGTGCACCAAGTGCACGATACTTTAAATTCTTTCCCATACTCTCTGATGCTGTTTCTAGGTAATAAGACTGTAGGAGTACTATTGCGAGCACTGCGAAAGCAATGCATAAAAACACCAATGCCCACCTCTCTGTTCCCGACGCAATTCCCTCCTTAGTCGGCGAATTGAGCGCATCAACAGCAAGTCCCGTAATCCAGCCAACAATGGGAAAAGACACTCCGACAACGACTGCGCCTATAATACCAATGGTGAACTCAAACCAATGCTGTGACACAGTACGAGCAAACCGGCGCCATAATTGTGGTCGAGAGACTTCATTCTCAGGTGCAAAAAATGATTCAACGCTTGATCTTGATCCATTTCCTCCGGAAACCTCGCCGCCCTTGGCATTGTCAGATTTATCCATAGCTGCACCAGGAGAGGTTTTGAAAAGTTCAACAGAATTAGTGGATGCCTCAGCTGCGTGTTCAATTTGACCAAAAGACTTGAAACGTCCAGATACACTCCAACCTGACTGGTCAGATGCAAGACTGGAACGATGTGTCAGAGCAGCTGGCCGTTCAGAAGGCTGCTGAGTTGTGTGGGAAAGAGGAACAATGGTACTGGCTGGTGCCAGCGTTGTGGTTGCATCCGATATCCCTTCCAGCTTTGGCACAGCATCCGATACTATCTCTCTCTTTGACGAAATCGACGCTGAGTCGGATTCACTAGTATCTTTGTGTGCTTCGGAGGGGTCTTCTACAGATCCGACAGCTCGCTGATGGTTCACCATGTCACGATACGTTTGGTCTGGACGTTTCGTTTCCATCAATTCTGCATGTGTGCCTTGGTCAATAACGCGGCCGTTTTTCATAACTATGATAGAATCTGCGTGTTCAACCGTGCTGAGTCGATGTGCTATAAGAACGGTGGTCATGCCTCTGTCAGCATGCTCCTTCTCTAGCATGATTCGGATTTTGTCCTCTGTATTTGTATCGATGGCTGAGGTCCCTTCATCGATGACCAACACCCTTGGTTCTCGAACAAGAGCACGTGCCAGACTCAAACGTTGTCGTTGTCCTCCGGACAGAAGACCTGTCTTGCCCCCGCTGATCGGGGTATCCATTCCTTCGGGCAAACGCTCAACAAAGTCCAATGCTTGCGCTTTTGCAAGAGCAGTTCGCACTTTGTCTCGAATGAAAGATGTGCGCTCCTTGACTTCTAATGGTGCATCTTCACGTCCATCTACATCAGGTCGGTATGCCCACATTGTACCGCTCAGCCCTGCAGCTACGTTCTCAAACACGGTTGCAGTAAATATTTGAGGGTTTTGTCGAACGATCGCTATCTGACTGCGCAACCACCGAAGGTTGATATCTCGAACGTCTTGATCAGAAAAGAAAATTCGGCCACCCCCTTCTACCCGATGGACTGGTGTTACTTCTTTCTCACCGCGCTCCAGTTGATCTACATCTGACACAGCAGACGGGGATGGTGATTTATTTCTTTTCCCAGAGGAGGGCTTCCACATTCCGAGTCGAGACTTCACATCATTTTCCTTGCGTTCCTGTTGAGCTTGAGCCTTTTCATCTTCTTTTTTCGCTTGGGCCTGCACCTTAAGGTCAGATTCGAGAGGCACATTGGCATTTTGAGGGTCATACTCTCGTAGAAGCAGAGAAGTTATTGTGCTCTTCCCAGAACCACTGGGACCAACAAGCGCTGTTACCTTGCCTGAACCCAATGTTAAAGTAACATTGCGAAGACTTGGAATGTTTGGGCGACTAGGGTATGCTAATGTGACATCTTCGAGTCGAAACTCAGGTATGATGTCTCGATCCTGAAGACGAATGCCACTTTTTTCTCGTACATCTATTTTGGGATCCCTTTCGATAGCCGCTCTCAGAAAACGGAGTGCAGACATAGCTTCGACGATGCTTGCAATATGAGGAACTGCAGAGGAAAACGCGAAAAGCGAGTTGATCATGTTCCAGAAAGCCGTCAGACCATTACCAAGATCGACTCGGCCTCGAACGACTTCATGACCAACAAACCAGAAAGCTGCACTGTATGTAATGAACAGTGCAAAATAGACTGCCCCAGCTTCAGTGCCTCGAATCAAAGCCTTGCGTCGGCCAAACTTTTCCATTTGCCGGAGCATGTCAAAGTTGTACTTGCGAAGAAGAGCATCCGTCATACCAAAACTCTGTACTATTCGCATCGAGCTGAGTATTTCCTCCACAAAAGTGCTTGCACGACCTTCAAGTCGAAGAGCAGGTGCACCGACCGCTTCGGAAGTCCAAGCTAGTATGGCGAAAAGCGCCAAGACTAGAGGAACCACAGCAAACAGAAAACCAGTTACGCGAGCAGCAACGCAAAATCCCTGAATGATGGAAGCCACCAAAATAGTTGTCGTCCAAAGAGAAAATCCAAGTTTCTCGCCAAATGCAGTCCTCACCATGTTGATTTCTTTACCTGCATGTGCGGCAATCTCTCCAGCTCCATGTTCATCAAAGTATGAAGCATCTTGCGACAACACAGAAGCAACATATGCGTGCCGAAGGTTTGTGGTCAAGCTACTGGAAGCGAGGCTGAAGCAAGTTTGGAAGACCCATGTACAAATGAGAGTTGCAGCGGCGGTGCTGATGAGAATAATTGCAGAGAAATTGCTAGCATGACGAATGACATCCGGAGAGGCAGAGTAAGAAATTCTGTTTGACCAATACAGTCCATAAATTAAGTCCAAAACAGGGAAGCTGGCGAATCCTCCCAAAATGGCAGCCAAAAGACCAATAGTATACATTATGTAAGGATGGCGGAAAAATTCCCGGGGCGTGCGGATGGGCGAGGGAACGGTAGGTGCAAAAGAGAGAAGATAAAGGAAAGTTGGCAGAGAAGAGTGATGGGACTCAAGCGTTTCTCGAGACTCCTCTCCTAGTCTACTGGCACACGATTGCACCAGTGTAGCAGGATAAAATCCTTGCCCTCTCGGAGGAACCGCCGGAGTAGTATCTTCTCTACTTGACATGGTGGCGGGGAGGTGCCAAGAAGATGCGGATATTGGTACCTTGATGAACTTGGTATACTAAACTATCCTCCGGAGCGTAGTCGCATTGGAAGAAAATGTGATGGTGTGACTCTCTCAAGTATTCGACATATATACTTCTACTGAAATTTGGCCTTACGCTGAGTCACGAAGATTTACTTCGCGATACGCGGTGTGGAGTGGCGTTTCGCGCGAAAGGCTGCGAGATCTTACCTAGCATCCGCGGAGAAAAATTCAATTGAACCTCAAGGTCTCATAGAATCAGCCCGTTCTGTGACTCGTTCGCGTAGGAAATGTAGATGCATCCTATCCTTTCTTTCAGGGGTATAATGTTCCTTTGTGCAAACTTCTTTTTGCGCAGCTGAGCACAAAGATCCTTGGAAAACGGAATGAACGATGCAAAATATCAGAGCACCAATAGATCATCAATTAGATTCAGCACGAGGAAAGGCGTGTCGAGACCAGTCAGCGATGCAATTCTGAGAATGAAGAGGCTGAAGAGGCTGGGCTGGGAATTCGGCCAATTTCTCCTTCCAATTTTCTCCCTTGCAGATGCACCTCAATCACTGGCACGCGGTACTTGTGCCACTTCGGTCTGAGTGCTTTTGACTGATATTAGCCCTAATATGCACGAGCGTGCAAGACGCGGGCTAAACACTGATTTTGATGTTCTAGCTTTGTTAGGTGACAATCCCAGGATGTCGTCTAGTGGGCGCGGTTCGTCAATGAGATACTAAGCTTCTTGTTGATCGTAAATGATCTGAGGTTCATTTGTCAATCTCAGACTTGCCTTCGCTTCAATCACCTGTTCGTTTATAACCATTCACCACCGAACATTTTGAGGTCAGCCTAGTTTGTTGACGTCTCCACTCTTTTGGGACATTCGTCTACCCTACACTCTTTTAGATCTTGGTTTCAAAGATAGACATGCTTTCTAAGCCTTGGGTTTTTGTGATTGCATTTTGGGCTCTATGTCATGTAGTGGCAGGGGGGAAAGTGCAGTCTACACAAGCTTCAGCAAACCCGAGCCGCCGTGATGCAGTAAAGGCAGCATTTCAGAACAGCTTTAATGATTACCTCAAGTATGCTGAAGGAGATGATGAACTGTTACCGCTAAGTAAGAAGGGTACAGGCGGCTTTGGAAATTGGGGTGCTACATACATTGATGCGCTAACGACTGCAGAGATCATGGGCCTTGATGATATTGTCAAGAAAGGCATAGCATTTGCCGAGCAAGTCGATTTTACCAAAACCAGTCAAGAGACTATTTCGCTCTTTGAGACAAACATTCGTTACGTAGCTTCGCTTCTTTCTTTATATGAACTGACTGGCTCATCTAACAAGAAATTGGTGGAACAAGCCCAGGTTATTGCTGATCGGCTTCTCCATGGCTGGGTTGGTACTGACATTCCTTACAACAATTTACGCGACTGGTCCAAAGACACAGACCCAGACACTTCCAAAAATGCTATTATTGCTGAGGCAGGAACATTGCTGCTTGAATTCGACCGCTTATCAAAATTCTCCGGTAACAAAACCTATCGTAACTTTGCGGCACGCTCTATGAGGGCCGTCATTTATTCTCCTGGCATCTTACCTGGCCTTTATGCCCAAGGAATCGATCCAAAGACGAGACAGCCCACCAATGACTATGTAACATGGTCGGGAGGTTCCGATAGCTTTTTCGAGTATGAAATCAAATACGGCTATCTCATCGGGTCTTCCAAGACTTACATTCCCGCTTGGGTCGCCGCCGTGAAAAGCAGTATTGAGTACTTGCTCATCAAACCAGCAGGTACCCAGGCGAATGTTACATTCCTTGGTGACTATAGTCCTAGTCATGGAGGGCAAATCCCTCAATTCAGCCATTTGGGGTGCTTCGCGGGAGGTAACTGGATATTAGGGGGTAAACTACTAGATAACGATGGTATTTTTCAATACGGCTTGGCATTGACGGATGGATGTGCGAAAACATACACGAGCTCAGTCACAGGAATTGGCCCTGAGCTGTTTGTATTTAAGTCAGCCAACGGTGAGACGAATGGTGTCACCATCAACAATCAGTCCTTCTACAAGAAAAATGGGTTTGACTATGAAGTTGTGGACTACGTTCTTCGGCCTGAGGTTCTCGAGAGCGTGTTCTATGCGTACCGCGCAACTGGAGATCAATATTGGCAAGATCTTGCTTGGGGTGCTTTCCGATCCATTCAGAAGTATTGCAAGGCTCCTGCAGCCTATGCAGCTATTTCCGCAGTCAATTCGACTCAGCCTGAACAACTTGACGACAGCGAAAGCTTTCTATATGTAAGTTCATATATGTCAAAGATTCGAGTACTCATAACGTGTCATACAGGCCGAACTTTTCAAGTACTTATACCTAATCTTTGACGACCCAAACCACATTTCGCTCGATGAGTACGTCTTCAACACCGAAGCACATCCATTCAAGGTAGACAAGCCTGGCATCAGCTACGATGAGGTGAACGTGGGCTCATTGCCGGTACCCGCCTCAGACGCCTCCCGTGATGCACAACGCGTGGCCAGCTCGTCGGCTCCTGAAACTTCAACGCCTTCCGACCGCAATGCACCCCTTCCGCTCGCATCTGGGATCGGTGACCTATCTGACCGTCTGCAGGACATTCTGCGCGGAATGTTGGGCGGCTGAGCGTTGAATTTTTACGCACCAACTTCTTGGCCGGTGTCGCTATAAAATCATATATCACCTCACCAGACAGACGTATTTTGCTTTCACGGACTCTCTTCACGCACACGAGACAATCTATCTGTCCAGTATGCTTATTACAGATTGATGTACGCTACAAATAAAATAAAATGCGAAAAGTGTACAAATTACTGCGCCTTGGACGCTTTTGACGAGTTGGCATCCTCTGCACTGGTCTCTGGTATAGGCAGGAAATTGCCAATGATAGCATAAGGTATCCCCCATGCATCGCGCCGGATGGTGAAGGAGAAGCAACATGATACAAGTCCAGATGTGCTAGACTTTGTCGACGATAATTGTGTCGACGCTACATTATCAGAGTTCTTCGATTGACTGTCGGTGGGTTTTGCTGTGGGCGTCTGGGATGAAGAAGCTTCATTTTTAATGGGAGGTGACTCTTCTTGTGCTGTTGTTTTTGCAGACGTATTGGTGTTCGCTATGTCAGCTTCTTTGCTTGCCGCACTCGGCGACACTGCCTTGCTTCCTGTCTGGCTCACTGCTCCACGCTTGCGTGCTCTCTTGGTGGTCAGCACACAGCTCGTAAGAACGGCCTTCTGACCTGGGTCAAAGCACACAGCCCCATACTTTTCCCAGTAGTTGACGGCACTGTCCTCTTGCATCAGCTCATAGATGGCGCACTTGCCTTCACGTAAAGTCTCTACGCTCACGCCGACAAGATCAGCGAATTCTTTGTTACCCTTGTATATCTCGCCGGTCCGCCGCCAAAGACAAGCAGGCATGCCCTGCGTACTGAAGACGCGGTCATAATCCAAAAGCAGCCGCTCAAATGCCTCCTCGATAAAAATCAAATCCACGTTTGTCAGCCTCTGAGCGATGGCCCGAAATGCTGGTCGAAAGACTGACAGCGGTTTGAGGATACGCCGCTTCGATGCCTGTGAACAATTTTGTTCCATCCAGCGATTCAGACGTGCATAGCCCTTGACGTGATTGTACGGCCTGAGCAGGCCGGCATCTAGTTTCGCTTGGATGACCCGACCCAGACGCTCGTCTCTCGAGCCGTCTTTCTGATCAGCTGCTGTGAGAAAGAAAGTCTCTGTCTTGCTGTTCGCAGCAATTGTCGCCGCTTCGGTGATACTAGTGCCTTGGGTACGGGAAGGTGCCTGTGCATTTCGGCTTGATGACGAGGAAGTCACCAGATTCTGCATCGCCGCCGCCGACGACGTCAAGCCGATCGAATTTATATCTGCTGGTACATGTGCTGTCGTGTTACTTTCGATTGGATTGTAATTTGTCTCGGCGGGCTTCTGGTTGCTCAAGTCACCATGGACACCCAGCTCCGCCCCAAATGACGGCGTAGGCAGGGCGCTGGTACCGTCTAAAGACTCCAGAAATTCACTCAAGATGTTGTACTCATTTCCACCCGCCGCATCGCCGCTCGCCGTCATGTCTGCACCTCCAGACGACGGACCACCGCCTCCCAGACCCAAAAAGCCTGCACCTCCAAGCACAGATGGACCCCAGTTGGTTGACGACAGAGACTCTGTATTGGAAATCATGTCGGGCGGGAGTGTGAGGCTCAACGTTGGCAGCGGAGTCTGTGAAGGGAGAGCGGGCCCCGATAGGGTGGGCCCGGCATTCACGTTTCCCAGCTCATGAGGTTGTAATTGATTGGACTGTGTATCTAAATTTCCCAAATCCTGTGGTTGTAATGGGTTAGTATGCACATCCGAAATGAATGGGGACGCATTGGACGGCCCCTGTCCGGTGCTGACCGGCTTCGATGGTGTAGAAGACAGACTACTGCTCCTGCGCGAGGTCGAGATATTACTTGGGCGAGAAGGTGTTTCGTCGTGGCACAGATGCCCAATGTCTCGCTTTATACTACTCGCCAGAACTCGTAAGCAAATCCCTCTGTTTTCTTGTCTACATACCATCGTTTACACGGCCGGCTCTCATCACACGTCATATGACTGCGTCGGCAGTAAATACAGGCCTGGCCTACCTTTCTCCTTTTGCTATTGGCGGAGGCCGGCTTGGATGTTTCGACCTTTGTCGTACTCATAGTGTGCACGGGCTGCTCTTCAGACAATCGAGCATCTAGAATGGGTGGATGGAAGCCGAATTAGCGTTGGATGGATTGAAATGTGGACAAGGCGGGCACTTGTTTGGAAACCAATGAGAACAGAGAACTGGGCTGAGCGCACGTGACCGGTGCGTCTGGTCCCCGCCCTAGAGAGCGGCCTGCCTGGCGGGGACTTGGAAGTAGGGCCCATAGACGACACACAGTCGAAGAAATCCCGCCCATTACCTCCGTGTTCCTGGTGGTACGGTCGTCGCTGCTGTCTCTCACATACCACGCTCCAAGGCGATAGGGTGTACGTATGGTTGGCAGATCCCCTTTTAGGTGAGCGCACGTACCCAGATCCAGGGTCCACGTTCCTTACAAATAGAAACTTGGACTAGACAATCCTGCCGAAAAAAAAGCGTGCCAAAGTCAATCCTGCTCCCCGCTGCCCTAGTTTCAATCCATTGCTCGTTCTCAACACAGCACGAGTATGGCACATAGCTAAGTACGATTCTGTCAGGGATCGATCACATTGCACATCGGATTGCGCGGGAACTACCTGCATGGCCCGCATCAAGTTCGTCTGACGACATTTCCGACTCGAACGAGCTCGTGTGACCGTCTTTCGACTCTCCTCTGCAAACTTCCGTTCCCTTGGAGGCTTTCACTTGGAACTAGGCGGATCTAGTACGACAGACACGCTGACAAAACGAACAGGCACACCACTTAAGCTGACGAAATTTATTCGATATGAAGTTCGGCAAATCTTATATGGAGACACTCGCCAGTCCATCCTTCCCGCAAGAATGGCGCGAAGGTGCCATCGAGTACAAACAGCTCAAGAAGCTCATAAACGGTGTAGTTGCTGAGCTTGAGTCCCTCGGTCTTGGTGCTGATGTTCTGCGTGACCTCATTGTGCCTCCACGTAATGGCGAGGGACAAGACGATGACACGCGAAACGACTCGGATGAGGAAGTGTTGGAAGAATTGGATGACCGTTTATCACTCAGTAGCCGCCCTTTGCGCAGACACAGCTTGCACGTCATGCACCGTCGCCACAGTGCATCGCCTTCCGATCCAGGATCCTCTTCCCAAGCTATAGCCACTAGCAGCAGTGCGGAAGACTGCGAGGAGTGTGCACATGACTTTCAGAAGTACAACGAAGAGCAGGAGCATTCGTCAGCCGCTTCGGAATGGGTGGCATCCATTGCGCATGCAAAGCACTCAAGACGAATGAAGTCTCAAAGGCGTCGGGCGGCCGGGCATCGTTCATCTGCCATCAGGCCTTCGAGTAGTCCGGACGAAGGCGACTCGTCATCCAATGTTATTGCAGAAGAAGGGAACGACGTCGAAGTGATGCATCCGCCGCTCATTCAAGCGAATCGACCGCAGGGACGTGTATCAGTGTCTAGCTCTCGGAGCAAGGAGAAAAGCTCGTCGGATCGGGCAAACTCATTGTACTCAGGGATGGGAAAGAAGGACCTTGTTGAACTGAGGCGGCAACTGAGTCACAAAAGTGACAAACGAAGCCTGTCACAAAGTCGAAATGTCTCTTCAGAAGATCAAGTACACGATTGGGGTGGCCACGGATGGCGAGAGAGACCAGGACCGAAGCCCGCCCCGCCAAAGTCCAAGCCTGTCCTTGACAAGATGGCAGGGAAATGGGTACATGGTAAAGACGGGCGACGAGCAAGAGCCGAGTACGAGCTCGGGGGAACAAGCGAGAAGCCAATCCCGCGCATTCGTCTCTTCGTGGAGTCGCCGGTGCAGTCTGGCGACGAAACAACGGCTGGTGATGAAGCAGACTCAGAAGGTGACTCGGAAGAGGACGATGCTGTAGATGATTCTACTCAGGATGCAAGTATAGTGGAGATTCCCGACACTCCGAAAGCCACTGTAGCATCACTCCACCCCACTGTTGACCAACCTCGTTCGCCTATCATCAAGCCACAGCAAGATGGCAAAAGGCGTACGCGGGTACGTGAGATTGTGATTCCGCTCAGCGCAGATACCGAGTTCTTGGATACACTGACTGGTGCACTTTCCAATCTCTCGTCGCTGCAAGAGTCACAACGTGTGCAATTCAAGCAAGACACAGATGTGCTCTGCAAAACGGTCGCACAAGTTGCTAGTCCTTATGGGAACAAGCACGATCTGTATGTTTGGCGAGAAATCTTTTCACTGTGGAGCGAACTACAGATCTTCGAATCGCTCCGTGAGAAAGATCGAGGCGAACTGAGTGTGGACGAAACAGAGGCAAGGCTGAAGCACTTTGCTGATGAGCTCGCCAAACGTGGTTGGAGTTCGGAAGCGCTTGCTCTCGATGCAACACAAAGAAAGCCTTCTTCGAAACGGATGGGAAAGATGACCAAGCGGACCCAACCTTCCGGATCGGCCTTGCCCATGAAAGATCCTCGTAGCATCAGCGCTCTAGAGGACTTCCTCCGTTTGAACCTGGCACTGCTTGATGTCAAGAAATTCCAGCGCGTCAACGTAGAAGCGGCGCGCAAAATCCTCAAGAAACACGATAAAAGGACGGCATTGACCGCTAGTAGTGATCTTGGAGCGTTTGTAGAACATCAAGAGAGTATGCGAGCGACGACAGCTTCAGTTGTAGCAGGCGTGGGAGTCTCAGGGCTCGTAGGCATTCCTGGAAACTCCATCACAGCAAACAATGCACTTGTGTCATCACATGGAGCGGCAACACATCCGTCACTTGCAGCTCTGCTGCCGTCATCTACATCGGCACTCATCTCCTCTTCGCTGCCACACATTCTTCTTTCGCTCATGACAACAACACTGTTACCCATCTTACCTAGCATAGACGATTACAGCTGTGCGATCTGCACAAGTGTGGCCTGGCGGCCCATCCGTCTGGATTGCTCGCACTTGTTCTGTATCCGTTGCCTCGTAAAACTACAGAAGCAAGGAAAAGCGGACTGTCCACTCTGTCGGGCAAAGGATGTCGTGGCAAGTGCTGATGAGCGGAATATGGACGAAGCAACAGTTAAATTCCTCAAAGCATGGTTTCCCAAAGAAGTCAGCGAGAAGAGTAAAGAAAACGAACGCGATCGGCATAAGGAAGAGATGCAGGAACTCGGGTTTGTAGGTGATAACGACAAATGTGTAGTGATGTAACGAAATGTATCATATTTCACGTGAAGATCCAGGGTCCATAGTATGTACACATCTATGACGCATGACGTCACACTCACGAAGAAGGTGGAAGCGATGAGACACTCGGCTACATAAACGCATACGTTCGATGTACATTGTTGATCTCATCCACATACCACATCTACCATTATGCAATCCACTTTCCAAGACAAACAACCCGATCCCTCTCAGGACGCTGAGCGTCGTCTGGAAAATGCCGCACGCGCTGTCCAAGGCGAGAAGCAAGAGGGTGGAAGTGCCGGCCGGGAACAGGTGGCGAGCAAAGATCCTGCTGGTGAGTAGATATCGTCTGAAGGATGCATTCGAGATGCTCATTCGTCTTGTAGACTACGCAAAGACCACCGGCGGCCCTGGATCTCAAAGCCACAAGCCCGTGCAGGATCCCACAATCTAATCATCGTGATGTTCAATATTATTATTGCAATACATAAAGGCTGCTAGTTTCCAGGGATTACCTGTCATTATTGTGAAGGGTTCTGACCCATGTCTTGCAGGGCTTCGCGGAAGTCTGTAGGAAAGTCTATCTTGCTCAATTTCCGGTAGTCGTAGCAGACGCACACTTCCTCCGCTGTAGCGGCCATAGCCTGCTGATTAAGAGAAAAGATGCCTGCTTCCAGGGTGAATCTGTCCTTTCCCAACGGTAACACTGGTTTCTTCCCAATGAGAAGCTGTTCAAGCGTTCTCCGTGAGAGTGTCACGATAGCGTATTAATATTTCTACTCACCGTGTCCGGGTAACTGTTACGCGGATTCACTAAGTTTAACATCGGACTCGCTTCTTGGACTCACACGACGGGCCTTCTGTACCTGACGGAGATACCTTGCAAAATAAAGCTCTCGCCTGTTCCACGAATGATATCCATCTTCCTCTGGTGCTCCAGTCGCTCTGCTATTTTTTCCGCAAACAACATCCGGTTCGACTCCAGGAACCGAACATAATGAACATTGTTCACATGTTGGAACTAGGAAAACATCAGCATATCCCCACCACAATTCTTCTGAAACGTACCTGATCGTGATCCCCCCAACATATTTGCTGTACCCAAAGACTCGGTCCATGGTACCCCATATCGACCATGCGTTGCTTACCTTTCTGAATCTTGACGCTCATATCCTCTTCTTGGGCGGCCGAAGTAGACATCAAAGCACTTGCAGGGGCTCCGTACAGAGACCCTACTCTTGCCATCAGGACTGAGCGGGTCAAATGCGCGGAATGGGTGGCCAACATCATTCGAGCAATGGAGGCTGTGAAAGACCTTGTGTCTTGGTGCTTCTTCGTAGCGCCCGCCCGCCGAGTCGTAAGTGTGTGTGCAACGCGTGACAAAAAGGCGATTGGATTCCGACGCTGTTCATTACTACACAGCTGCTGTCCCCTTTCACATCCCCTCTTTTCACAATCAAGGTCTTCATGCCATGAATGATCTACCCTTGCAAGCGCTGACGATGTGAATGACAGCATGTCTGCCAATCAAAGATCCAAAATGAACCGAAGAGTAGAGGCCCGACCGGCTTTCTTACCCTGTTTCGTCGTATTCCTCCTCTTACATCTCTTCCTTCCGCACATCCTCGCTCTTGAGACGCCAGGCAAGAATGCAAATGCCCCACCATCTGACCAAAGTGCTGTATCTCCGTACTCTCGATGGGGTCTCCGCTCCGTTTGGCCAAATAGTCACAATACGGCAGGTCACCTTTTAGGAGATGCGGAAGACTCCGAGGCGTCAAGCACATTGAATAACCTTGTGTTGGGGGAGGTACTGATTGTGTCATCGATCGAGGGAGGTATCTACGGCATCGATCGTGTTTCTGGAGCAACTCGATGGAGCCACCCGGCTGTTGCATCACAGAGGACCAACGCTACCGATCACTCCTCAAAGCAAGACAATGAGCAAAGCTCTCCCTTTGAGCCTCTTATTGCCCAGTCGTACGGACCGAATCGTCGTTCATACTCTGATCTGGCGGCAAACATGCCTCTTATAGATGCTACATCTATTGCTTCCCATTCAGATGACCATACTTCCGGACAAGATGCTCTGGACGCACTACAGGAGCTGGGGATGTACATTGTGGAGCCAAATAGCGGTCAACTGTACATCTTGAACAGCAACCCCTCCTCAGCGAGTGGGGAGACGAGGCTGTCAAAACTGCCCCTGACGCTACCCCAGCTTGTCGAACTGAGTCCCTTTTCTTTCCCTGGAGATGCTTCCCGCGTTTTTGTGGGACACAAAACAACAAGTTTGGTGGAACTAGACGTGCGCACCGGGAAGATCGGTGCTGTGTTTGGTGGAAAGGATGCTGGCTTGTGGTGTAGCCAGGAAGAAGCAGCCGACAATTTGGACCAGGACACAGACAAAGAAAGGCTCGACAATTCGACTGGCTCCAAAGCGAAAGACGAATGTGCTCATGACTATGAGAAGAACAAGCAATGGGCATACATGGGGCGGACAGACTACACGCTTACCATACACCTACGTGGTCGCCCGACGCTCTCGCAAACGTTGCACTTTAGCACGTTTGCCCCTAATACGGCTGATCGCGATATTGCCTCTCTGTGGCTCAGTCGAGAGGGGTCAGGCGATCACCGGGTCGTGATGGGTATGCCTGAGGAGGGAAGTATTGTTTGCTTTAACACTACCCAACACGAATCCCATTCATCGGACAGGCAAGAGCGTACTCTGTGGATCAATGACATAGGAGTCACTGTGGCAGGCATATTTGATGTGGTGTACACAGCCGATTCGTTACAGCAGGGCAATCCGCAACCTATGATCCTACCACATCCATCCATATCGCTACAATCGCTCTTTGCAGATCTATCGTCGCCATTTGGACGAAGCAATCAGTACGCTTCCATGGAATCTGTCCTGGGAAGACAAGCAACATACCTTGGACTTTCCAACGGACACCTTTATGCCATGGGCAATGATCGTTTTCCTCTTGTTGCCTTTACACCGCCTGCTGCAGCAGCCTATGGGATCAGTGCAGAAGCACACGCCGGTCATCATCATCACAGCGGTGCTAGCGGACCAGCGACATGTGCATCTCATGGATGTCTTCTCGGCTCTTACGAAGTGAATAACGTTGGTGGCACAGGCCCCAGTGCAGACCAGCTGCTTGGTTTGGGACCAGGGCAGGCGCCTCTGCTCGGTATTGGGGACGGCAGTGATCAGCCAACACAGCCCAGAGCAGAAGATAGGTCGACTAATTCTCCTGCTGATTCCGATCGTGCTCCAGAGCAAAGGCCCAAAGGACCTTCATCAAGCTGGACATCGCCGTCAATGGTCATGACGCAAATCATTGCTCTCTTTTTGCTGGCTATTCTTTGTGGCTTGGTGTACATAGGCGGACACGAATTGCACAAGCAAAGGGCCGAAGAAGCTCGCAATATCAGTCGAAATATGGTGTGGACACCATTTGCTCCCGACAACGATTCAACAAAAGCAGCATTGGATGCTAAGGGTACTAGGTCGCCCAGCAAAACGCGCCAAGATCCCACACCCAATAAGGTGCATGAGAGCAGCGATTCAAATACTCGCGATGAGGTACAAAGCACTACAGAAGCTATCGATGCGTCGGGTTCCGATATTCTCGACAAGAAGAAGCCAGCACGGCGGAGGAAACGCGGGAAACGTGCGGGAACAGCAGTACAACAGCGAGAGCTGAAGCGCGATGGATCCAAGGGGACTATTGAAGAAGATAGTGGCGAAGAAATGGACGGAGACACCTCGCGAGCGATGGCGCTCGATACGACGGCAAAACCTCCAGTCGCCAAAATGGAAGATACTTTTGAATCGGACAGTGTCCATCAGATCACACAGTTGGCCGCAAAGCAACTTTTGACTGCCGAAGGCGGAAGCGAAGTGACCTTGGCAAGTGGTGGCAGTGTAGTGACGCGAGGTACAAATCGCTCATTGATCATCTCTGAAGACGTGCTGGGGTATGGCTCGTCAGGAACAGTCGTGTTTCGTGGCACATTTCAGGGTCGAGCGGTGGCAGTGAAGCGACTGCTGCGCGACTTTGTCGAAGTGGCAAGCAAGGAGGTATCGCTGCTGGAATCGGCGGACAATCATCCCAATGTGATTCGCTACTTTTACAAGGAGGTTACGGACTCATTCTTGTTTATTGCATTAGAGTTGTGCCCTGCAAGTCTCGCGGATATCATTGAAAAGCCCCGCGAACACCAGGAGTTGAGCGCTCAACTGAAGCCTAAGAAAGCGCTGTTTCAAATTGCATCGGGCCTCCAGCATTTGCATACACTTTCCATTGTCCATCGGGATATCAAACCGCAAAATATTCTCGTTTCGTACACGGGCGGAAAGTTAAAGATGTTACTCTCTGACTTTGGCTTATCGAAGCGCTTGGATGGTGTTGCGCAGACTAGCTTCAGCCAGACAGTGGACAATCCTGGCGGCACAGTAGGTTGGCGAGCGCCTGAGATCCTGCGAGGCGATGTCTGCCTTGATGCAAGTGGAGAGGGGACGAACAGCTCGATGGGTAGTCAGAATACCACTCGACCGGATGTGTCACAATCGTCAAATGGGGCCAATAAAAAGAATGGAGCTGACGAACGCAAGAGACTCACAAGAGCCGTCGATGTTTTTGCCTTGGGGTGTCTGGCATACTACGTCTTGTCAAATGGAGAGCACCCGTTTGGATCGCGTTTCGAGCGTGAAATTAATATCTTGCGCAAACACATCGACCTACAGTGTCTCGATGGACTCGGCGAAGAGGGGCACGAAGCACAGCACATGATCATGGCCATGATCCGCCACGACCCCAACTTACGGCCCACAGCGACAAATGTGCTTTCGCACCCATACTTTTGGGATGCTGGAAGACGCTTGGCATTTCTGCAGGATGCCAGCGATCGCTTTGACATTATGGAAAGGGACCCACCTACGGCAGCACTTGTTGCGCTAGAGCTGAACGCTTCTCATGTTTTAGGAGGCACGGACTGGCACCGACGTATCGATCGGCAGGTCATGGAAGATCTTAATAAACGTCGGAGGTATGATCCGAAGAGCGTTGCAGCTCTTCTTCGAGCCATCCGCAACAAGAAGCATCACATTCACGATGTGCCACCGGGTGTGAAGCGTCTGTTCATCACAGCCGCTGGTGCTTCTGATCAAGCCAAGCTACTACCGGATGGCTTCCTTGCCTACTTTACGCTCCGCTTTCCTCGGCTCTTTCTGCACACCTACGAAGTGATAGATGCCAACGAGATGCTCAAGTGCGAACCTTCGTTTGCGCCGTACTTTGTTCCCGTCCATTCCGATGTGTAGCGTATTCAGCTGTACCCTTCTCCGTCAGATCTGCGACTGGATCACTTCCTCGTATAGACAGTTACTCGATCTTTATGGTCCCTCCCATTCAATGTATAGTACAATAAATGTGTCAATGTTATAGGTATATTCTACAAACGGTGTACATCGGATACCAGATACAAGCTTCCGGCAATGATAATCATGTCACCACGCAGCACCGTTTTTCCTTCGTGGTTTGTTGCAGTAGCGAGGGTAGACCCCTGCAACCCACAATTGCTGGTCCAGTCTAGTGCTTCTTGCAGTGAACAAGGCCCATGAAATGCTTGGATATCGATGACATTGGAGCGGCTCTGCGAACGCACTAGTTGAGAGACCGTGTGAGGGTCACATGGTTGCACCCAAGGCATCCCTTCTACGGGCGTCGAGAATGACACACAGGCTAGCCGGTGCTCGAAGCGAACAGCACTTGTGCCGTGCAAGCTTACCTGAGACATTTGTGACGTTAGATCGGATGACTTGCTCTCCTCGACCGAGGGACCCAGCAGACCGTCCAGCATTTCCGACACTGCCTTGCCCTGAGAAAAAGCCAGGATCCATGTGAGCGTAATGGTCACCGGAAGAGTGGAATGTTGCTGCTCACGCTGTACTCTTTGTGTCACACAACTTTCGACATACTGTCGCAAGGCTCTTGCCGCTGATGGATTGTGTGCACCATCTACAAGCGCTGTGAGTGGCACCGATGGCGGTTCCAATTCAGGTATGGCTTCTGTACCGTCATGGGACGCAGGAGTAGTCTCCAGATCCATTGATTGGTTACTCTGATTCTGCATCCTCTTCCCGCCAAGGCTTCGCCACTCCGCTCGTCCCGCCAGTTGCACGCTCTCCACGCATTTTTGCAAGGTCGCAGTTGCGATTGGATCATCTCGCAAAGTCCAAGCAATCTGCAGACGAAGATCTTCAAAAGCATCGTGACCGCCGATTCCTAAACCGCACGGCGTCTCGTCTCGTGCGATACTCCAAAGCGTTTGAAGAGCCAAATGGGCGCCCATCAACGCCGCACGAGTCGCAGGAACACGAAGAAGCGGTCCAGGCACAACTGCATCCCCCGTTGACGCCACATACTCCCCGGTGCGAACTTTGGAAGGGGAGAGCGTAGGATTGTAGCGAACGTGCGACGTACTTCCAGCGTACCAGGGCAAGGTATCTGCTGTCCGTTGATTGTCGATAGACTGAAGCGCCGCCCATGGAAGGTAGGAACGAACAAGACGAGCATTCTTATCAATGCACGTCTGGCGAATGGCGTTGTGAACGTCACCTAAAGCGGAAGGTTGTTCGACTGGCAAGCGTGTACCGTCGCTGTGCGGGTCGAAAGACGTGGCATGTTCTTGCTGGTCCGCCATAACACACAATCCGTTTTCTTGGACGATGCCCGCTTTGTGTGACGCAATTTGCCCCAAAGTCGATCCCAAAAGCGACTGATGGTCCCAATCGATGGCTGTAATGACGCTTGCCAGCACTTGTCGAGGAAAGAAGACGTTTGTTGCATCTGTTCTTCCGCCCATGCCCACCTCGACCAGCAGAATTTGGGGCCGCACATGCTCTGGAAGGATTTTGAATGCCACAAAGGCCTGTGCTGTCAAAATCTCGAAAGGTGTACAGGTCCCCTGCGTCACTTGTTCTGCTGCATCTTGAACCACTTTGCCTGCTTCTTCCCAGACGGATTCGTCGACAGCGAGTCCGTCCACTTGACAAGAGTCCCTCTGCGTGCAGAGGTGTGGGCTGGTGAATGTGCCAGTGCGAAGCCCCACGGCCTGTGTAAGAACAGTTCGAAGATATGCGATTGTACTACCTTTTGCATTGGTTCCTGCCACATGAATAATGGGAAATTGCGCTTGTGGATTCCCTAAATGCTCCAGCAAGGCTGTGATGCGATGCAATGATAGATCAATCATTGCGTGGGATTTGGTTCCAAAGAACACTGTTTGTGCGAGAGAACAGCGAGGTACAATGGAGACGGGGCGGGTAGAATGGCGAGTATAGGGGCGAGTACAGAAACGAACTGCAGGAATGGAGGGAGAAGAAGATGGAAGGATGGCACGGACCGAAAATGAACGTATACAGTCGTATCCAGGCGCTTGCACATAGACCGATCCAGATGTTCTAACAGAAACGGAATTGCCAACCCTGACGCAGGGTCTAAGCATGGACCAAAGTGACCGACACTTTTCTGCGACAAGAAGAAATCGTCGTAGCGCAAGAAGATCGAGCGTGGCGTGGCTACTTATTTACGCGTGACACAGAGTGAATTGCCAGAATAAGGAGAAAGGAAAGTACATGATGGACGGAATCGTGAACGGAATTGTGAACAGGAAGCATGGAAGAATATTGTTTGGATGAACAACGTAATGACAGAGTCATATCCATGCACAGGGACAGAATCTAGTCTGTGAGCAGCAGCATGACAGAGTATGGTCCGTGAACAGAAGCCGTATGACATGTCTAATTCGAGAACAGACTGTCTGAAAAAAAAAGGCGAGAAAGGGGTCGTGAGTCGTGCACGAAGCGATGGAATGCCGTTCCAGTGCACAATCGCAACGCATCTATGCAGCGCTCCTGGTATACTATTATTCGTTAGGCCATGTTATGCTGTTCCTTCTCCATTTGCTTGAGCTGTGCGGGCACAATCCCTGTGCGCTCGATAGCCTCTTCGGCAGCAACCTTGACTTCTTCTTCACGACCCGGTGCAGTGATCTCACTAAGTGGACTGGTGCTTTCTGTTACCCGATAGTATAAAACAGGAAGCACGAGAATCAGGGCACCAGCAGACACAGCCCACGTGGCGACCAGAATCACCTTGTAGGCTACACCTGCGTAGTCGATGCCGAGGCCTGTGGCAGCACCAGCAGATTGGAAGGACTTGTAGAAGCCGGCGAGGAAGGCTAATTTGGACAAATCGTTGGAAAAAGCACCAATTAATGTATAAGCAAAGGCTACAAGGCATGGGTTAGAGGGGTCACCGCGTCTCGCTAGACCACTTACCTTGCCACAGAGCATCGAAGAAGCCCGAAAAGGCATACAGCAACGCAGGGCCAGCATAGCGGCGGCTTTCGGTCAGGTCAATGGGGTTCGGCAGTGTCATTGTGTCGTCCAAATCTCCACGCGTGTATTGTGTCTGCTTCACATACGAGCCGATCCAAACCGCCCAGAGGAACGCAAAGACAATTCCCCATCCTACCCACATACGTTTGGGACGCGACATACGCTTGTTGTCCAGGACAAACGAAAACAGATAGGCAGCGACCATTTGGGCGAACCAATAGATCATCGAATTGAGCGAGCGTGCACGGAGAGTGAAGACGACACGGTTAAAGTCCTGTTGCTGCCATGTGTAGAACAAATTCGAGGCGTAGAAGAGGGGAAACAGTAGAATGACCCAGTAATCTGTCGTGAGCAGTCGATACAGACCAATGAATTCCGTTTTCCATGTTGTTTGAGGCGGCACGTAGACACGCGTCCCGTCGGAACGGACGATGGATGAGGGTGCTTTGAGCACTGCCGCACAGCATGCGCCCAGAAAGGTGAGGATGAGAAACACAATGTATGCGCCATCTCCAAGAGACGAGTCGGGGTTGTCGTACGTCAGACCCAACTCGATGGCGCTTCCGATGACGGCACCCAAATTGAAGATGACCCACACAATGGCAAATGACTTTCTATAGAATGCCTGAGTACCATCCTCCAATAGCAGCACCGCAAGTGCACTCACGATTTGTCTTGCTCCAGTGGATACGAGAGCATCACCGCACCTTGGGCGGACCAGAACATGGCTGCACACAGACCAAGGATAGCACCTGCAAAACACTAAGCTGTGCCGAACAAAATCTTACATCCTTTGCACTCACCTGCAGCCGTAACGAAGCCCGCATTTTGCGTGTGATTGTAGCACAGGAAGGAGGCAATGTACAGACTGTATCCACACGCTCCCAAAAACAGAGTCAACCGCGTGCCGAGTTTGTTGTGGATTGTTCCTGCAAAGAACGAGACGCCAGCAAAAACACCATACTGCGGAGGGATTATCAGTGACACCTTTCAGCCTTCCTCTTCGGCACGCACCAAGGCACAGTTGGCTCGCGAACTGACGCCAGTCTCGATCTGGCCACCACCACCGATCCCACTAAGAGCATTGAACATCCCCGGGCTACACAGGAAATGGATGAGCAAGTCGTATTGTTTTATTGCCTCTCTCGACATACCATAAGAAGCAGCACATGCCAATCAAGGCGACCTGGAACAGACTGTCCCCGTACAAATGCTTCACGCGGCCCACCAAGGAGGTGTCGTGCGGAGCATCGTGTCGGCCGGAGGCATATTTGTGTGCGTCCGTAGACTCATACTGCAGACCGCCGCTGTCGTTGGAGGAGGAGTCTTGCTCGTTTTTCGAAGACATGATGGGCGTACAGGGCAGAGCGAGCGTGCTCGAAGATAACACACTGTCCGCTACGCACAATGGCCTCGTTCTCGTGTGTGTGTGTGTCTCACTAAGTTTTTTAAGTTACCATGGAAAACAGCCGCGCACCACACTAGCCACGGATTTTCGTCCGTGGACAGACGTAGTGCGCAGAAGACGAACCGGCCAGTTCGGCGCAGGGCGCATGACTTTTTTCTTCGTGAGCGATAGCGTAGAAGAGAAGGTGGGAGGAAGACCTGCATCACACGAGTCTGGTGGCATGGTTCAAGAACTATGGACTACAAGAATGGCGGATACATAATAGAAAAGATACAGATGTCAGGGCAGGAGGAAGTGCGGTTCTCAGCGCAGTAGTGGCGTGGATTCATCAGCCTGGCTATCAGGGGCGTGCTGGTCGTTTGCAGCATCGGTGGTTGGGTTTTCAGGTGCCTCTGTAGAGCCAGGCACCGCACAGGATGAGGTTGTGCCTGAACCAAGCGAGGGAGCCGGCGGCGTTGGAGGAATGGGCACCGTGATATCGCGTTTGCAGATAGGGCACAGCTTCTTCACTCGCAGCAGCCAGCTGTCGATCTCGGGCAGATGGAAGACATGTCCGCAGGGTAATACGCGAACCTTGTCACCGTCGACAAACTCTGACAGGCAGATGGCGCATTCATCGCAGCTGTAATTGAACGTATTCGTTGTGAGAAACAGTAGATCGTGTATGATGTACGTACCTATAATATGTCCGTCCAGGTGGGAGGAACGAGTGTTGCACAGTGGGCGTTGGTGGCGGCACAGGAACCAGTTTCACATTCACTTTTGCATGTCCAGACGATGGCCCCGCCTCGTTGGGTGGCTGTTGCGAAGCACCAGTGGGCGGTGTCTGCCCCAACTCGACATCATCAGGCCGTCCGAGGAAGACTGTACTGCTTCCATCACCACTCGCGCCTGCTGCATGAGAATGATCTGCTTCGTCCCCTTCCTCAACCTTCTCCCAAGGTTGCCCGTTGCCCCGCCAGATCAGACAGGGAAGGCCCAGAACGGCCATCTGGGGTGCCCTTTCTCTGCGGCGCTGCCGTGCCAGACGAATGCGATGCACGATGATCGTAATGATGGTCATGAATGATGGCAACAATAGAAGAACGAATGCCAGATCGAGCAAGGGCCACTCCCACGAGAAATCGTCCCGCCACAGGATGATCTCGACGCCGCGTCGATGGGTAGAAAGATGACTTTCCTGGCAGGCATCATGAGCGTCTCCATGTTTCTCTCGACAACTGCGCAGAGCGTCTTCTGACTCCTCATCGATGAGCCGCATCAGATCAATGTAGCTTGGTCGGGTAATAAATGTGCTTGGAATGTGGATATCACGAGAGTCGCCAGGCGCAAACATCGTCACCAACCGGCCAGAGAATCCAGGGTCCACCTCGCCGTCTGGTGATCCGTGTTCAAAGCCTTGGCTGGGTGCGTCACCAACAACCACGGCTGTGGCACCCAAAGCCTGTGCGACACGAACCTTCGCCACAAACGCACACTCGCCTCCCCTTTCTACGAGTGCGATCCAGTCCTTGGGAGGCTTTGTGCTTTGGGCAGACATCCTTTGACCGATGCTGCCTCCCGAATGGTGATTGTCTTCATCAAAGTCCTCATCACGCCACCCTGGACCGCCACGATACGGACAAGCATGGTTGTCCTTTCGTGGAGAGGTCTTGTTGTTGTGCTCAGACTCCGTATAGAAGTCGTAGATGGGGATCAATGTACCTCTCAGACCGTCGTCCGACAGGATTCGCGGACCAAAAGCGGCGGGCCGCGTGAAATAACTTGCCTGTGTTTTCTGTGGATCTCATCAGCTGCTCATCTTATGTTCCGATGCCACTACCTACCACGACCTCTAGAGTGCTACTGCCCCAACCGAACGAGTCGCCTTCTCCAAATAGCCCTTCGCCACTGCCATCGTCTATGTGGTGATTCTCGTATGTACCAGGATCCGGTAGCAGGCTGCTCAGGAAATGACCCAGCCTTTCTAGGATTGATGCACTAGATGCAGTCAGTGCCATGTGGGGCATGAACTTTTGTATGGGCTCATGTTGCTGCTGGACCGAAGAGACGGTGTGCTTACTGCGTTGGCTCGTATCAATTTGATCTTGAGATGCATGTGTGTTCCATTGATCATTTGGTTGTACAGCGAGGGAGTGTTGCTGCATCAGCGAACATAAAAATAGTGCTGGTAGAATCCTAGCGGTGGCAGTCTCAAGGTGCCACTTCACCATCGTGGATGGTAGGTAGTGCACAACATAGAGCACGGGCTGCCGCGAGAATGGGGGGGTGCTGCTAGATTTCTCCACTACTGACTGACACGCGCACGAAGCACAGAGCACCGCACCGCATTATATATTGATCAGCGCAGCGAGCGTGTCGAACGAAGAAGAATGGTGGATGTGCGTAGCTGAAAAGGTCTTACATCAATAGTCTGCTCATAGCTGTGAAGCGGAGGACGTTCTATCTTAGCTTGTTGCATGCTTTCGTATTGGTGTTCTTTGCGCCTCTGTCATTTTTGCCAATGCTCCAACAAAGTGCGTGCCATATGGATTGTCACGCACAATACATTGCAAAGTAAAGACCTCAATTGATGAATCTTCACTTATAAGACTGTACTCGCTTATTGTATTTGCTTTCTCTCCCTTTCTCCCTCTCTCTCTTTTCTTCCTAGATTGGCTTACTCGTGGCCTTCTCTTAACCTCTTCTCTCTCTGGCCCGACCCCATTCCGCCCACCTCCACTGTGGAGTAAGTAAGCGCGTAAGTTTTAAGAAGCAGTCGTAGTAATCTTCCACCGTCCGGATTGCTGGCGCCAAAATGGCCTTTCAAGGTGGTCCCTCGGATGGCAGAAGCTCCTTGATTGGTGTAGCCATTTCGCTAGGTGGGAACGTCCTCATCTCATTGGCTCTCAATTGCCAGAAGCTGGCTCATCTACGCCTCCAGCAAGAAGCGGAAGAAAATGACCCATCTCTGACAAAGGCCCACCGGCGTCGCCAGTCTTCCCACGCCAATCACAGAGGCCACTCCTCCGAACAGCCATCCGAGCAAGAGCCTCTTCTTCGCTCCAATCCTTCTCCCACACATTACGACGATGCCTCGCCTACCTCGTCCTCGGGAGCAAGGGTTACATCGCCCAACTCCAAGCCTACTTCTCCCTCCGCTCATTCCCGCAACTCGAGTCAAATTGATGACGATGATGAGCCTGTGAAACCGTCTTCCACCTCTTGGTCCACAGAGTTCCTCAAAAGCCGACTGTGGTGGCTGGGTCTTGCATTGATGACACTCGGCGAGTTTGGCAACTTCTTATGTATGTTCTTGGCAGCCTGTGCGAGAGGTAACTGATCGTCGCACATCTAGCATATGGTTTCGCTCCCGCATCTCTGGTGGCACCTCTAGGCGCAGTCGCTCTCCTTGCAAATGTTGTTTTCTCACCAATCCTTCTCAAGGAGAAGTTTCGCCCGTCCGACTTGGGTGGCATGCTCCTGGCCATCATTGGCGCTGTCACGGTCGTTTTCAGCTCGAAGCAAAGTGACACCACTCTCAATCCTGATCAGCTCTGGGATGCCATCAGTCGCAAAGAATTCATCACCTACGCTGTCGTGGCGATTGTGTTGGGCCTCGCTCTCGCGTGGGGAAGCTCAACTCGATTTGGCGATCAGTACATCATGCTCGATTTAGGTGTATGTGCAGTGTCCGGCGGTTTCACAGTTCTCTCAACAAAAGGCGTGTCATCGCTTTTATCTCATGGTCCTCCAGTCGAGCTGCTCAGATCGTCCATAACGTATGTTCTACTTGTCGTTCTAGTGGGCACGGCTTTAGCACAGATCACCTACTTGAACCGAGCACTCCAACGCTTTGACTCGCGAGAGGTCATTGTAAGTTATTTGCTACGTGCTGTCCAGCCGCATTCTGACGTCCTTATAGCCTACTCAGTTTGTGATGTTCACCATCTCGGCCATCGTTGGATCAGCAATACTGTACCAAGACTTCGCCAACATGGACGTGCACAGGCTCATCAATTTCTTATTTGGTTGTCTCACAACATTTGCTGGTGTATTTTTCCTCACCTCACGCAAGGAGGACAATGACCAGGATTTGGAAAATGTACAGTCCTCATATGATGAAGAGGAGGAGGAAGTGGATGCGATCGAAGGCCAGAATGCGGACACACAGTCTTCCCATTCTCCCATTGCCGCTCTGCCTGTTGCCGTACCCAAGTCACGCGTGCGTCGAGGGACAAACCCGAGGCGCCTTCGAGCTAAACCGTCCATCCTTGGGCTCACATCATCGGGCTCTTTGCCCACCGTCACTGTTCGAGCCGGGAATCGTCGAGGACTCGCACCCTCGATAGCAACCGGTACTAGCTTGGACCAAGCACGCAGCGTCCCTGTAATGCTCACTCGTCGGAGTATATTTAACCCGACGTTTGCCATCTACCTGGACTCGGGACACAAACATTTTCCGAGGAAGTCAACACCGAGATCTTCATAGATTTTCTCCTCCATGTATATGACGATACGCCTCTAACGAATAGCTAATGTAGGCAAAGCACGAATAATTTGATGGATGCTCGCAAGCCGTTTCCTTCTTGCACCTGCATGCCAATGAAGTGCTTTCGGCGCAGTGAACTCCCATTCCGTGAAATATTAGGAAAGAAACGCCTTCATTTGTTACTGTCCTATTTGCGCCTACTTCAATTGGAACACAATCATCTGATGCTATTTAACTACCTCATCCATTCTGTAAGCACATATGTAGCTTTGGCTTTCACCGATGCACATGCTCACACAAGTCATGTGAGTGGTCACTATCTTTGTGGAAGGTTTCTGACTAAACGTAGACACAAAAGTAATCTCGTTCCATGGATGAGAAGCCTTACTCTCGTCTGCCTTCTTTTGGCTCTTACACAATGGTTTTTTGATCTACTCATGATTAGCTCATTCGGAACAGCACAGACCTCTTTTCAGCGTCTCTGGCTCTGCTTTCATCTAGTTATTTTGACGATCGAACAGGCAGTGTTGCTGTATGGATTCTCTGTCACGGTCATTCAAACCACGTATCACGGCATCTCAAATTATAGAAGTTGGCTACTATTTACTGGGACAAGTCTCTTGTTTTCCGGACTTTTTGTCGTTGTAGGCTACTGTACAGATGGACACCTCTTTCGGAGATCATGTAGGCGCGGTTTTCATATCAAATCGCTTTCACATCAAAAAGACTCTGATCGTAAGAGATTCATCGATCTGCGTATTTGTATGCAGGTACGTACGTACGCGTAATGCCTCTGTAAGCCTCACGCTTGCTCAGATATATTATAGCGTCTTCAGCACCTACCTGCTCCTTTGGATCGTGTCGGAGGCCTGTGTCCTTGCACTATTTTTGAGTGAGTTAACATGAAAGCCGATGGTACATCTCACCGCAAGTCTCTATGAAGCTGTGAAACAATATAAAGCTACCAGATACTATCACGAGCACCAAGAAGAAAGGAAATCTTATAAGCAGCAGCTGGAGGATCGCTTGAGATCCCACGGTAGAGAAGCAGCAGGGACCCTGGAGCCTCCCAACGGACAATCAGAGACTTCTACACGTCCATCAAGCCCTTTATCCCCACACGCCAACCAATCGTCTGCCAGTACAGAAGGTCCGCGAAATTCGCTCCCAGACCTACCCTCTGACGCTCGGAGAATTTTATTCACGCGCTCTGTACGGTTTGAATGACACGCTACGCTATTCCTTTTCGGGGAAAGCGTAGTATGGGCCGATGGAAGTTTCCCACTGCATGATTCGGCTTCCCCGTGACGGAGTTTAAAACAGATCTAATAGATTTATACAAGTCTGTAGAAAGAGTGGATTGAAGAGACATGGTGTTTGGGCAGAACAGGACGACGTGCGTCGGATTTAATACAAGAACAGGGTCAATGCCTGATCTTTCAGCCCATCGGAAACAGTCCAATGAGCGAGCTTCTCAATTCAACAATTCCGTACCGTCCCTTTGTGTCCAGTGCACACAGACGTCCTTGGTGCTCCCCATCATCATCCAAGCTGCATGAGTACTGGCAGTCAGGCGTCGTCACAGACCTCTTCGCTCCGCTCTGCTGAGTCAGTCGTCGATTCGGCGCCCATACGGTGCTATGACTGCGCTGTAGCACCTCCCTCCAGCACTAGTGAACACCTTTCAGGCCTACGACAGAGACGTTTACATCACAAAGAGGCACGGTCTCGCCCTTCCGTTTTGCACAGCAGCCCCCACCTCGCATCCCACTCACTGTACTGGAGTGGCCGCGACTGGATATGGAGGTGCTGGCTTTGGACTTTGGGCGTGTCTGGAATGAGTACCATGGAGACTTGGGAAGTCTGCCTCACAGGTAAGTGCAACTGATAGACCACCTGCATGCATTCACAAACATCTCTACACAGCATCTTTCTATGTGTCGCTCGCTTTTTTGTTCCTCCTCGCACTTTCGCAAGTCCCCTCATATATAGGATTTGCCGTTCAGAGACTCATCTTCTATCTCACGGGTCGCATATCGACCTAGTTTGCAGCACTTCCAGCGACGATACCGCGGGAAATATTTCCATCCTCACAAAATGTAAAGTGTCCGTTTCATCATCCATGTATCGTACGGGCAAATAGAATCTATAAATCGGCATTGTCAGGTTGTACATTGTGAATTGTAGCGTCTCGTTTCTATGTGGATAATACTATACAAGAGGGGTTGTGTTGTTCGCACAAGAACATTTCACAACGCAGCTTGCATTTTCAGTAAAAAGTTGTTGGGCAGCCTTGCCGCTTGACACATCGACATGAATGGTCTGTGGCTCGTATGAGCTTGTGTTCCCTTTGCTTATTAGAACAACCGTGTATTCTTTGTTCGTAAAACTGTGGAGCTGCGCAAACTAGGATGATGAGCCGACGCAACAACACGCCGTGCTAGGTAGAGCCTAGTAGCTCCTTCGCCAGCGACGGAGAAACTCTTTAAACTTCAACTGCTGTTTGCCTGTAAGCAAGTTGGATATGCGACTCCGACGACGCGGAGAAGGGCGCCGACTTGAACGGGAGCTGGTGTCATCCACTTCAGACGACGTCTGTCGCCTTCCTATGGTGTTAGATTCGTGGTCTTCTGCAGTGATCATCAACAGCTGGTTTTGATGGCGCCGGCCTCTTCGTCCGAGTGCCCTATCTTGCCAGTCTCGCAGCGCAGAGGATGTTGCTGCGTAGTAACGCACACTGCCTACCAGCGTAGCATCTTCAGACCATGCTCGTGAATAAGCTCGTTCACGCATGGCTCTCCACCGGGCATCGCGACGATCCAGCTCTTCTTGAGACACGCGGTGCGAGGGATCCAGAAACAGTACGCCTCCAGGGTGCGTAAGACTGCGCGGCATGACACTCGTCCTGGAATGCATCATACTGAGCATCATCTTGTCAAGAGCAAACGACAGTGCAAGTGATATGTGGAACAACAGGTGTATGCCAAGACTTCACTGGTGAACGCCAAGACTCAAAGGATCGCGATCGTGTTGGCGACAAAGAAAGCGTTGCATAACAGTTTGCAAAGCTTTTGGGGGACTTTGGAGACGACCAGGTCGTGTTGATAAGGACGTTGCCGGACAGGTGATAGCTTCAGGGCCGAATATCTCCAGGCGCATGGAATGTACATTGACAACATCGGCGGCTATGACGGCATCGACGCGTCTATTTTCAGACGGCTAGTGTCAACAGAAGACCCAGGAAGATCCGCACGATAAGGGCTAGGTTGCGTGACGAGAAGGGGCGCCAGTACGGGCAGTGCCTCTACGTAGGCGTGAGTATGTATGTTGCTCCACTCTGGCGATGGTGACATGGTGACACTGTGTTATAGTGACTCAAGCCACTGTGGAAAATGCCTCGGCCGCTGTGTATTGGTGATTCAAACCACTGTGTCATGGCGATCCAAGCCACTGTGTCATGTGTCATGGCGATCTAAGCCAGGGTATACCATATCACTGCACAACGGACCTACTTTTTTTACTTGCATTACAACTTTTATCCTCTATCGGAAATTAGTTTGACCATTGAGCTGATGGGGCGATGCCGTGGATTTATCTTTAGCACTGCAGGAAATACAAGGTAAACCATACAAACACAATTTATAAGAAAGCTACTTTGAATGCGAGAACCACACATATTCTCATGCACAGCGGATTACCTCTAATGAGAGTAGTTTCGAGATCCTTATCCATTACGGTGCTGTTCTGTTTCTGTCTTGCCATGTCTTGTTGTTCTGTTGTAACCAGCCAGAAATCCGATGTAAAGCCAATTCCATTTCGACTGCCTCACTTGACGGAACATACCACATCTCTTCCTCTTCTCGCTTTGCAGAAGCGCCAAACAAGTAGGAGAGGCAGATTTTTCCTTGGTACCCAAAACTTACCCGCTGTTGGAAAAGATCTTAACGAAGTCTTGCCTCTTTTCGAAGACTTCATTCGTAATGACAATTTCGCCAGCTTCCGAATTTTGCAACTTCCTGTTCGAGATATGCATGAACCCGCCAAATTTCGCTTCTCCGCCAGAAAAAGATATCCAGATCACAATCCAGAAGAGTATTCGCCTTACTTTATGTTAGAAAGAAACACACCACCAAGCCCTTCGGCAATGAGCATCTTTGGAAATAGACCAGTGTATGGACTGGAAATCATCTACAACAAAGTCTCAAACTCGGGCCAATCATCCTATCACAGTGACAGAATTTCGTATTTGCTCTCTGGATATCAAAGTCTTGCTTTTGTAAATCTATATTCAGCAAGCAGAGCACAGTTGGAGTTTCACTCGCAAGGCCCATTTAAAGATCAAAGCATTGAACAACTTCCGTCCGAATTTGAGGATCGTCTCGTTTACAAGTATAGACTACGTGGTGTCACTGATCCGACTCTTCCGCATGTGACTCCCGTCTATTCTGAACCGTTCTATGTAGTTCATACGTCAGGGGATCATGAGCTACCATTACGAAAAAGAGACAAATTTAACCGAGCAAATTTAGATACGGCACTAACCCTTCGTAACGCTGGAGATTTCCATTTTTCATTGCGAAAGCGGCAGCGAAAGTTCCCGGATCCAATTCAGCCCCATCGATCTCCCACTCCAGCTCCAGTACGTCAGAATACAGGAGCTGATATGCAAATCACACTTCCTATTCTGCCAAATCTACAAGCTGCTCGTGAACGCTTGATTACTCGAGCTTTTCGCCCAGTAGTGGAGCCTCTATACGATACGTACAGATATGAATTCGTCTCTGGTCCTGATCATGCTAACTTGTCTCACTATATTTTACGCGGATCATATAGAACCAACAGCGGGACAGTGGTTCAGTGTACCTTTGAATTTTTGGCTCCAGGCAACCAAAGGACAATAGAAAAAAAAAGCTTGCCAAATCTCGATGACAAGGTGTGTTTCTTCATGTATGAAAAAGATAACATTTGACTGTCGACATAATTTTTAGAATGTGAGGAGTCGGCGAAGCTTGCGAGGCCAGAACCATTCGCAAATACCTACTTTCGCCTCATTTTCTAATGCGATCGAAGGCTTATCGTATACGTGGAGCCATAGACCTCGCAAAAATACCAAGATTCGGAGTCTTTCAAGATATGGCAGGCGAGACATATTCAAACTTGTGGTATTGACTCAAGATGATGATCTAGCCTCAGAAGAATTTCAGATTGGCCAGTTACAGCTGCATATGGCGGATGATAGGTACATGCCGTTACCTACAGATCATGATCTAGAGACTTGGCCGAACGACGTTCTTCCAGTATTTGAATCTACTGACGAGCTCGCTCATTGGGTGGAAACACAAATACCAGGATTTTTTGGAGGAATGATCCACGTCGACCGAATAAGTCAACGTGACAATGGCGGATTGGCCAAGGTTTGTATTCGGAGTCTTCGCTTCAGAGATTCGACCAGACGACGCAGCTACATTGCGTATGACTACGCACTCCTTCGGACGCCAGATAATGGAATGCAATGGAAAGTCGTCGAATCAAGACCGGATAGCAACACATCCGAAGATAGCAACCGTGAAGTCGATACGGATGTGCGGAAAAGAAAAAGAGAAGAGGATATTGTTCAAAGGTCCGACTTTAGTGGGATAAGATCGTTTGCTTCCATGTCGCAAGCCATTGATATCCTCGCTGCTGAACTTCAACTAAATGAAGAAGATCTTCATGTTAGTATCCGTCACCTCGCTGGTCCAACTGAAGGGCGCACTACCTACCGTCTGCAGAATGAACGAGCACACAGCCAGAAAAGAACCTTCTGTCTTTTCGAAGCTGCTGACTCTCGTTCTAGCTCTTCAAGCCAAATGAACCCTTCTCGCCTGCCTCCTGCGAATATGCATGACAATGCATTCTGGAATCAGCGTGTCGTACATGTAGTCAATTCCATGGACGATCTGCAAGGGTGGATCGAGAATGAAATATTAGGCCAAGTTGTCTCGGTGGAACGCTCAAGTCTACCTGATGGGGGAGGGATGGCACGTTGGAAGCTCACTACCTCACACATCGATCCAGACGGAAACGTGACTCATTTGGCAACCAATATTCTTATGAGAAGTGGGTGAAGAACTCCTTCATGACATCATGAAGGAAGCGTGTGATCAGAAATATATCTTTCACTTACGAAAACAGTTGCTTCTTCGATGTACAAAAGGCTTGAAGAGCTCACATATATCAACGAATTGCTGAGAAACACAACATGAGAAGCGAGCAATTCTTATTGCCATTTGAGATGAGATTGGTATAATACAGCAAAGGTCTATGACGGCTATGTTGCACTGGCTTCGTTGACGTTGGTATCGCCATCCTCCTCAGCCACTGCAGCCCCAATTTCGAATTCAGCGCTGATGTCCCATCGGCTTCCTCCGGCACTAGCAGAGAGGTACTTGACAAAACGCATGACACCTTCATCGCGGAGAACAAGAGAAAGAGTGTTGAAAGTTGGCGTCAAATTCAAAAGCACACCATCTTCTTCCATCTCGTCCATTTCCTCGTCTTCATCTTCGTCTTCTTCTCCTTCCTCTTCTGCATCGGGCTCGTTGGCTTCCTCGTGTTGATTGTCATGACCCTCTTCTTCGATGTGGCCTTCGAATTCCATCTCCTCGACTTGTCCATTCGATTTGCTTCCGCTTCCATACACAGCAGGATCGTCTCCTTCTTCGGCAGGTGGCATGTACGCTTCCCATCCCCCTACCTCGCCGTTTTCCCAGGCATCTTTCAGCTTCTTCGCTGTTGCCTTTGTGATGTGACTGGTGCTCTTCGACTGGTGCGCAGCTGCAGCTCGTTTCTTTCCTGCCAAGCCTTTGGGAGCAGAACCTGTGGCGCCCGATGCTTTCAGGGCAGAAGCAGCTGCATCAGGTGTGAGATCGAGCGTTAAGTCCAGTACCGCTTCAGCATCACTACGAGCCAGTGTATAATCCAAACCCGGTCGGAAACGACGAACCTGTACGGGCCGTGCAGATAAGGGAACCAACTGACTGATGTTAGCGATAAAATGTCGGAACGCTGGTGAAGGTATGAGCACCGTTTGGACCAAGCGCACAAGTTCAGTGGGATCCGATGGTAGATCAGAGGGCAGTCTTGGATTCTCAGACAATAGCTTGCCACCCTCAGAATTCAACGAAAGGAATCTCTGCCTGTGCGGCGGCCCACTTATTGTCCACCCTGCACTCGGGTCCACTCCGAGTTGATGCGATGGAGGAGAAACCTTGGTGCGACTACCATGTTCCCACCAACGCGTCCCGGCAGCACCATCGAGGCCCTTGAAACCGCGCTCAAATTGCGAGGCTACATCTTTCTTGAGAAAGTCAATGAGCAAAATGTGACTTTCGTCCCCGAATTTTTCGAAAAGAATCGATTGTGTCTTTTCTTGAAGATAGGCTGGATTCAAAAAGAGAGATAGGAACCGCTTGTCATCCATTGATAGTTCAGTACCCGGTAGGGGTGTCTCGAGGGATTCAGGATAATGTGTGAATGGAAGGTCGAATTCTTTCGAAAGAATGCCCTCGGCGCTTGCATGGTCTTTCCGGGCCTGCTCTTCTCGCTCTTCATCTTTGGCATCGAACCCATCTTCGTCAGGTTGTGGGCGATGTAGCCATCCACTGATACTCAGACGACTCTTGCTAGGGTGAACAACCTCTTCTACGGCGTGGAAAGAATGCCCCGGTTGCACGGCAAAGAACGTAAACTGGTTCCATTTGGGAGGAATAATGACCGTCGGTGTATTGGAAGGAATATGCTTGCCTTCGACGGGGTACAGCTCAAGAGCACCACCCCAAGAAGCATCCCAGCTCTCGGAGGGATCAGGAAGATACAGAATGTATGAGAGGCGCCGTGTGGAAATGACATCATCGTGGTTAAGCAAATGACAGCCATTTGTGTAGTCATTAATGCTCATGTCCTTCTTTTTAGCGCTGAGTGGGCCACAGCCAGTGACATGCTCCAGCCATTTGCGGAATTCGCTTGAGTAAATTGCGTTACGTACTTTGAGCACGGCTTCTAGTCGAGACGCTTCCTCCTGAGGCAGACCGTCCAAGTTGGCTAGATCACCCGTCTGATTGACTTTGTATATGTCAGTCTCTTTCTCTGTGAAACGAAGTTCATCTACAATTTCTTTCCGGGCTTGACGCAAGAGATCATCATTGATGAGCTCGTCGACAACTGCATGCTTGTAGGGCTGGGAGTCATCGTATGCTTGCTTATACTGAGTACGCTTCTCGGAAGAGAGCAAGCTGTCGGAAAAGGATGACTCAATGGGCACAGTCGACATGCTGTATGGCAATGTAATCATGCAAGGCGGAAGGAACGTATGGAGGGAATCTTTCGCGTTCAAAACTTCTCGGCACGTGCCAAGTCACTCCGAGATCAAATTGCGACAAGAATCCAGATATTCTTACAAGTACACAAAAAATCGGTAATGTCCTGCTAGGGCTAGTTGGGATCTAAGCCTGACCCACGTTCTTGAAGCGGTGCAGTGCTCTTTCACGGCCAAATTTGTAGTCCACAATCGGTTCCGGGTAGTTGAGCTTTTTGAATTCATCAGATGGAAGGCGATCGTGGGGTGCATGGATAGCGTTTCCTTGGACATTAGCAAGCTCCGGAACCCAATGACGAATGTAGTCTCCAGTAGGATCACATTTTTCACTTTGTGAGAGAGGGTTGAATATACTGTAGCAGTTATCGTCAGCTTCGCAGTCTACCTGTACATGTACAACGTGCTTACCGGAAATAAGGTTGTGGATCCGTTCCAGTGCTCGCACTCCACTGCCAGCCCCCGTTGTTGGAGGCAAAATCGCCATCAATAAAATTTTGCATAAACCACTGTTCGCCTTGTCGCCAATCTATGCCAAATATTTTGACTAGAACCATGGCAACAATCATGCGTCCACGATTGTGCATGTACCCTTGCTTGGAGCCCTGACGCATGGATGCATCGACGATCGGGAATCCCGTCTTCCCGTCTTGCCAAGCTTTAAGTACTTTCTCGTCATATTCCCAGACAACGTCTTCATACTTTGTAATGTATGCTCGACCCATGCAAACACGCGGCCACGATGCAAGAACATGGCCATAAAAGTCGCGAAAACCAATCTCCATGTTGTACGCAGCAGGTCCTGAGTCGCGACCGACAACGAGCTTGTTGTTGGTGGTGGACCGGATGCGACGCAAAACACCACGAGCACTGATGACACCAGCACTTAAATATGGACTGATTCGGCTAGATCCGTTCTCGCTCATGAGATTACGTCCTGTCTGGTATCTACCAATTCTCGATTCTTTGTCATTGGACTTGCTGGTCTCTTTGCCATCAGAGAAATCAGTAGCGGGCCCATCAAGCACCTGCAGGCCTCCCTTTCCAGCAACAAAATTATCGAGAACCCGATGAGCAGAGTGTGTGCCAGCCGGCCAGAGTTTCTTCATGTATTCGACATCTTTGCATTGAAAACCCGGTACCGAGTCGGGAATCTTCGACCCAAATAAGGATGCGACTTTTTTGTCACTTCCGACTTTTTTGTCATTGGCGCTAGGTAGCGGCGATTCGTCCAGGTACTTTGGATTTTTCGACAAGATATCTACCCACGCACGGCTCCACGGAGAAAACACACTGTACTGTCTTCCCTCCTTACTTTTTACTATACCTGGCGGCACCACATAAGTATCATCTTCGAAGCTGGCATGCACGCCGTATTCAGGGGCCTCCTTGACCGTGGCAATATCGCGCCAAAGCTCGTCGACCTCATACTCGACGTTCCCAAACAAATGGGAAACACCCCATTCTTTGCAGAGCTGCAATACCTTTTTAGGGACATCTGTACGCGGTTCATGACTTAAGACGTGGAATGGAATCCTATATTTCTCCTCGAACTCGCTTTGGAGTAGCTGTAAGTTTCTCAAAACAAAGTCGATACGTCTTGGGGAACGGTCGTGGGCATGATAATCTTGTGGACTTATGACAAAGATGGCTATGAGATGTTTGCCATTCTCATCACGTTGAGCACTTGCGCTGGCTAGTGCCCTGTTGTCCTCGATGCGCAAGTCGCGCATACGCATCCAGTAGACGACATTCCCCTTCTCCTTGACCCCCTTCTGTTCCTTGAGTACTTCCCGCAGCGAATCAGTGGGCGTGGGGCTCTCAGGAAGCTTTCCTGTGGGATTGAAGTCATTGCGTTTGGGTGCGTTCGGGCTTGTGGAACCAACAGAATCGCTTTGTGCATAGTCCACTTTGGGACCGCTTTGCGTAGGGATGGAATTGTCCTGTCCACCGGAGGCGTACTTGGTTTTCTTCTTGGCAGGTTTGGCCATTTCTTCGTCAGACACATCGGGGTCTGAAGCTAGCTTTGGATCAAGGACTTTTTCATCCTCATCGGTGTCTTGGTGTCTGTCTTGTGACGTCGAACGCTTGGTTTTCCCAGCCATGGCGACGATACTTGTTGTGCAAGGGAAGAAAGAGACACACTTGTCTGGACGAGCGATAGTACGTAGTGTGGTTCGTACAGGTGTGATTGTGTGTCCGAGGCACACGTATGTTGAGAATGGGTGTAGTGAGAAAAGTAGACGAGTTGGGGTAGTACACGCTGCTCTCAACATCAACGTCTAAGGCGGACCATCCCCTTCCGATTTCTTCTCGACTCCTACCTCCACTACGATGACCTAATAGCTTCCAAGATCATCGAAGCGCGTCATGCACCGGAGAAATGGATCTGCGCTAAGTGTGCGTGTTGTTGACGGGTACACGTCGCGCACTGTCCAAGCCCAAAAAATGCGGATGCACCTTTCGTCTTGACAACAACAACAGCACTTCTTCGCTAGCTATGGCAGCTTTCGACTCCTCAGCCTACTCTGAGGGGATATACATACACAAGGAACCGCCTCCGACTATAAAGCCTTTCGTTCCTCCCCATGTCAAGCTAGAGGCACCGTTTGCTCGTCAGGGTCTTGCGGATGCATCCGCATCCTTCGCCAACGCCATTGGCAATCCGTACCTGCTCATCCTCATCTCCTATCTGGCAGGTGTCGCATTTCTTCTCTTCTTTGTGTCCAAATCCGCTCTTGGAGGCTTGTCACCAAAGCACGTGCGTCAAGATGTCCGGCTCAGTGTGTTGTCCATTTCTGCTTTCCTCAGTCTGATGGTCACTTGGTACTTGTATGTGATGCCGCTATCCTAAAGTACTCACTAACCAAACTCACAGTATGATTTCTTATCTGCACTGGTCATATGGTGCGTTCCTTGGGCGCGTCTTCCTCACCGGAGACGGACTGGCTTCCGTCCCCGACTGCGGGCAGGAGCCATCCTTGGCATGCCATTTGAATCGTGCCACTGCGCAGGTCTTACGTATCACACAATGGCTGAAGCACACGTCGCTATTCCAGGAGGCTTGGCTCCATGTCGTGACAGGCAACCTGAACTGGTGGTGGAGTGTCGAGGTGTGTACGTTCACCGTCGGTGTGTGGGCTGTCTACCTTCGTGTCCAAGGTAAGGATTTCACCGTGAGCAGCAGAAGAGTGTCTCATAGTCTTCTAGGATATCGGTTGCAGGTCCCCCATGTGTGGGCGTACATGCTCTTGGGACAAGTATGTGCCATTAGTGTTGCACAGGCTTTGTTTGCGCTGGCTGTCGCTGTGCGAAGCTCGGACGCTTCCCTGTCCACTGCCTCACCAACCAAACGCAGTCGTTCGTCCACCTCGTCCACCTCGCCATCTCGTAGCACGCGTCGTACGAAAACAGGCATTCCGGCGCTGATCAGCGAGCCCACTTTCCGCACAGCGTTGTTCATTCTGACCGTTTTGCTGGCTGGCTTGTATTCGGTGCACGTCGTGCCATCGAGTTTGGCTACCATACTGGCTATGCATTTGGGTCCCCTTCTACTATCGCTGCCGCTCGTTCACGACTTCTACGTGCCCGAACGGGAAAAAGACACCGATCCACATTGGCTACACGCGTCGACACTGTACGGCTTGGCTGCGTTTGGGAGCCTTGTGATCCGTGTCCAAGCACATGCCTCGGTGGGCAATAGCTACACAAAATTATGGCGGACGTTGTTGTCGCACCCTGCCCAAGCGTCTATCTCGACGGACGCTATATGCATCACCATCTCCGTCATGACGCAACTATTTGCTGCACGTCGATCGTCAGCCGATCTCGTTCTTGTGGCTCTTACACCTGTGCTTGGTCCGAGTACAACATTGGCCGTCTCACTCTGGCTGCATGAGAAAGCACACGTCGGCACACAAGTACGTCGCCGCTCTTCCAAGGTGACTCCACGCACATCCACTTCACAATCGACTGTCCACCGTCATTCGGGGACGCAATCTTTGTCGACACAGGCACCTACGCGCCGCAAGAGTGCCTCCTCGTTAAAGCAACAAGACAGAGATGATGAAATCAATGCAGCCCAAGCCTTTTCTGCTGAAAAGACGCCTAGCCGTCGCTCGAGCGTCAAAAAAGACAAGGCTAGTCGCTCTCGCCGTCCAAGCTCGGCGAAGGGCTCTTTGAAGAAAAAAGCGCAAGAAGCCGTCCACGCGTCCGAGACGGAATCCAACGATGACGTCCCGCCGTCCACGCCGCGAAGACGCAAACCAGCACGCTCAAAGGAGGTCGAGCCCCTGGTGCAACAGTCAACTCCCAAGCCCAAGCGCAAATCGTCCAAGCGTTCTTTGCATGAACCAAGCGACCCGACCAGCGAAGTGGACTCGTCCGCATCCACACGACGCAGCAATCGACGTCGCGGTGCGTAAATACTCGGCCGGATCGTTTTATATTGATGTAGACGTAGATATGTAACGAATTGCAATATATATATTCCATGAGAATTGTGCATGAGAAATATAGTCAACAGATATGTGAGAGTCGCTATGTAGTACAAGGGTGAGGACGTTTGCAGATGAAGGGCGATGTGGTGCGATGGGCGACACTTGTGCGGAGACGAAACTTGTGAAAAAGTGACATACACTGAGCAAAGTCGATAGTACGTCCGAAACAGTGGATTGAACAGTGGCTCAATTCTCTGCCGTGCAGGCCTTGATTGTATGGAAGGCAGGAACGACGGCGTGGCAGGCAGGAATGGAAGGCAGGAATGGCATGGATCAAAGTACCACCCTCTAGTCCATCGCCTCCAGTTCGCGGCCACTGCCATATCGATCAGCAAACATGTCCTCCTGTTGGCGACTGACGGATTTCGCATGCTTGGCCTTGCCTTTGTCGCTGCCAACGTTACTGAGCTGCTTGTCGCTGCTGTTGCTGCTATCGGGGTGCTTATCACTGCCACTGGTCTCATTCGGTGTTGGGGTATATACTGCCTCGCGAATAGCAGAAAGATGTGTCGGAGGAAGAGACGCGTTGAGTGGCTCAGGCTGAGTGTCGGCAGACCTACTGTCAGCGTCCATGTATGAAGCAGGCTTGTCACGAGACGTCCATCGTCGAATTCGTGTCGAAGATTGTCCTGTGGGAATGCGGGCGATTGGCTCCAAAATGTCAGGCTCATCCACGTCGGTCGTCTCCGTCATTGCAAGCGCGTTTCGCGTGAGAAAACTATCGTCGTCGGTATCCATAGGCAGCTGTGAATCTTGCCGATGGTCTTCCATCTGCAGTTCATCGGGAAGCATAACGGCCCGATCAATGGCCACCGGAAGACCTCGATGACGGCCACGCAACATGACGGCGATGACGACAAGCTTGGATAGTGTGGAGAATCGTCCAGAGAGACTAAAATTGTCGTAGGGAGTGCCAGTACTTAATCCAACCGTACCGTATGCAGATGTCAATTCGAAAAGGCAAGAGAACACCGTGAACCAGCCATTTGATGCCGGGTTCTCGATGTTGCTGCGCTCAATGATGCAGATGAGCCATAAGGCAAACCCAAGCCACCACATGTCAAAAGCCAGCTGTCTTCTCGCGTGCGAGGCGAGATATGTTCCCCACACACGAGCACCGCTATCCATGCTTAAAGGCTCAGGAGCTGCCTCAGGATCTTCATCGTTATAGATGCCGAGCGACTTCTCTTCGTAGACATTCGTGTTGCGGACCGACATGGCGATCGGATAGACGGAAATGTACATCATCACGATGAATAAGAACTGGACGGCAGGCGCCACTTCAAGAAGACTGATAACCTGGAAACCAGCAGCGCGTACAGCAATCGACTGGAAAAGTCCGTCAAAGATGCGCTGACCCACGCTCCATGACTCGATCGTGGAGTTCCCCAAGTCTAAAATTTGGAAGAAAATCCAGTCAGTACAATTGAGCACAATAACCACCAAAAGCAAAAACCACGTCTGCGCAGACGGGAAGAGATACACGAAACAACGCCGTGGATGATCGAGAAGGAATCGCAATGTCTCGAAAGTACGGCTGGTCTTGGGGACGCATAACGACAGCACCCAGATGACGAAGCGCAGAAAGACGGGATACGCCGTGTTACCAACCAAGATGAGAAAGGCCATAGGGATAAGCATGAAGTACTGGGTTGGGAGTTGTGTCATGCTCGTATCGATCAAGGAAAGGCCCGTGTTGCTATAGGCAGAGATCACTTGGAAGAACCACATCCACGTAGTGCTGACTGCGTTGGGTGTTTGTGCGGCAACGACGCTCTGCACTTTCTTGGACGACCCACTTCCGCTGGCAAGCCATGGTGCGACGAGAACTATGAAAAAGAAGTTGACCAGCAGCACGTAAAGGGGAAGAAGCTTCGCGAGAAGATCGATTGCTCGGTATTCCACACCACCCAGTTCGTCCCTCTGAGCCTCTGTCAACTCATGGAAGCGCGAATTGCGCGATACCATGGCATCGAACGATAGATACGGCGCTGGCCGGATCGATCCGCCATCCAGCGACGTAGCTCCTGTGGACCATCCAGATGCATACGTTGCAGTGCGGCCCAACGTTGTTGTGCGCTGTAATTTCTTTTGAAAGGCGGGAAATGCCTTCTCCACTACAGAACCCACAATCTCCACAGGGGTAGGGAAACCTCCAAAACCACTTCGTTTCGATGTTGTCTGCGTCCGAGTCATGGGAATTCCCGTTGGTCGGCGATTGCCAGATCGCGATGTCGCCATAGTAGGTGTGCGGTCCATATCCAAGTTTGGCGTCCGATACCGCAAAGTGGAGTCCTGTGAGGCATAGTTTCCTGCTGCACCTGGAACAGCCGTAGATCTTCCTGCACCGTGTTGAGGGCGAGGTGTATCGGCAAACTCGATTGTCTGCGCTCTAGGAAACATGTCCGTACGTAGTTGTGGACGAGAAGAGGGAACGTCTGACCCGTGGCGGATATGCCGATAGGAGTTCGAATGGTCCTCATGAATATCCGACCCATCTGCTTCATCTGCTCTTCCGCGTCTGGACCTTCGATCCCCCTCGACGGATGTATGTGTGCGCAGTCGTCGAGAACTGTCCGACAAACTGAGACGTAAGTTATGTTCTTCGGCATCGCTCATACGCTCGGGAGACGAGCTCCGCACCACAGAAGCTCTACGTTCCGAATGCGATCCGCGACTGCGGAGATCTCTCTCAGAGGAACTACTGCGGGCGATACTGGGGATTTTCCGCAACGAAGTTGGCGATGCTGGAGGCTCGGCAATGCGAATGTTTGGTACATTGGGAGTCTCGTCGGCGTCCGATGCGGAACTTAAAATTCCCTCTACACCCTGTCTTGAGTCGCCCGTGTCCTGTTTCGTCTTTTCTTCTGCCACAGCATGATCGGCTACTTTACTGTCTACTTCATCGTACCCCGTCCTAGTCACATCCTTCTTGACACCATTTTCACCTTCTACGACACTTTCTTGCGAGGGGACCATCGTAGAAATGCCGCCCATCGGATTCAGTAGAACAGCCGGTTGGTCCATCCTGCGAATCATGTCTGCTCGTAGTGGACCATGCTGTTTCTTCTTCTGCCGCTCTTTTTTCTTGGCTAGTCTCTCTGCACGTATTTCCGCTTCTGCTTCTGCTTCTGTCGATGCACTGCTGCGGGGCGACAGGGGTGTAGAATGATCATGCGAGTCGACTGGCTTGCCATGCATTTCGTGATCCTCGTGCCTTGTATGTTTGTGCTTTGCTCGAAACCCCACGAGCCTCTGTAAATGGATCAATTGTTTCCGTCTCTCTGTGCGTTGGGCTACTTCCACATCGTTGCATCGTTTACGTGCCTTAGCACTTTTGCGAATCACATCGTCGAACTTCATGCGAAAAAAGTGTCGTCGGATCCATACCATGGTGATGGAGACCGCCGAGACATTCCCTATGCACATGAGAAAGAAAAGGATGGCTTGTTGCCAAGCGGTTGCCGAGCTTATATTGATTGTCGTTAATCCTGTGACCGTCATGGCAGATACACAGACGAAAAGACAATCGATGTATGAGATCGGGTTTGTGTTGGATGCATAAAAGATTCCCGAGAAGATCAATGGGAGAAATGTAAAAACGAGAATGTGGATTCTCTACATAGCAAATGTCAGCAAGTGGTCCAAGTGGATGCTCCGTAAAGGCCGCAAAACTCACGTAAAAGTTTAAATGATCAGAGCAAAACTGTTGGAAGCGTGCAAAGCCTTCTGCCACCTTGGAAGATAGCGGCAACGAGGCTTTCCGCGTCTTTTTGATGCCATGCGTTACATGTGAGAACGCACGAGGAGGGAAGGAGCTGCGACGCCTCTGATGATCGTCATCTTCGTTGTCCTCTTGTTGGTCGGATATGTCCTTAACCTTGGAAGATTGTTGGCTACTGTCCAATTTGCTCGCTTCGCTCTCTCGTTCCAGAGATGACGAATAGGCATTACCTTGCTGGTCTTCTGGAGAGGAATTCATCTCTGGCTCGCCGCTCGGCCGCTCCGGCTCTGCTAGCACCCTGGGTGGACTCTGGTGTATTGGAAAGTGTGTAGTAGGAGGTCGTGAATTGCTTGAATCATGAGTGTACTTTTCCGAGTGTGAGTGATGTTTATCTGTGTCTGGATCAGTGTCGAGAACACTTGATGCCATATGCAATGGCGACTAAGAATGGTCAAGAGGGAAACGATTACCTAGCATGCGTAGGAACAAAAATTGTGCGAGCACAACACGCATGTCACGCCAATCAATATAAATAGTTACGAAAAGGAACTATATGAGTCCTGCATGTTTGTTGGCCAGGCGCGAATCCGTGCCCTGTTCTTCCGCTCGTACTAAACGATTGGTGCAGAGAAAGGCAGGCGGGATGTCACGCGTTGTAAGCGCACAGGTCAGGGGCGAGGAACGGGAAGTGGATTAAGCCAAATTGGCTTGATTGCCGACGGAACAGACTATACACTACTACACTCCGGGTAAGTCAAAGTGAGTGAGTTCCAGTAGTGGGCGAGCCAAAAACGACTGCCAGTGACCGATGAGCTAGAGTAGACTGTCGTCAGCGATGGGCGCGTGTAACGCCATTAGTGAGGCAGGTTTTCACAGAGTGAGGCAAGATTTCCTGAGTAAAACGTGCACAAGTATGATAGCGACATCACTGCACGTACACATGGCTCCACAGACGAGCAAGTGATCCGCAAGTGATCCGTCAGTGTGCTTGTCACCACGCATCTACTTAAATTTTCATACCGATTCATCAAATTGTATTGATGTACAGCTTTCCACATGTAGTGTACAACTTTCCAGTGGAATGCAAGTAAAGTATCTTGGCGAGCACGCTCAACAAGCACACTTCCCCTCTACCAATCTATCTATCCATACATCTCCCCATTCATTCCACCAAAAAAACAACGTGAGCGTCCCATTTACGCGTCTACACGAGACGCGCTCAAATTGTGTGTGCATTTCCAAAAATGTGGAAGAATGTCGTTAGACGCCTCTCCACAAATCCATGTATCACCTTTAAGACCGCAGACAAGTGATCTGTCAAGTGGCAAAAAGGTCTGCATCGACCTCGCCATAACATGGAAAGAGTCTCGTCTCCCAACGCCGAAGATGATGGACGTGATTTCTTCTCCTCCACACCATCTCAGTCATCAAGAAGCCTTCCGCACAGCCAGCAGCTCTTCTTGGGCGGCGAGAGTGACGAAGAAGACGACAACAATGAAAAGACAGTTGACGCACCTGATGCACCTGAAAGCAAAAGAAGGCGTATCGACGATGATGCCACCACTGTTGCAGCTCTCCACCCTCCGCCGATCGCCCGCTCGGACAGTGACGTATCCGCCAGCTCGAGTGTTCAAGCGGGGGAGTGGGACAGACGGTACATAGGAAATTTCGTGATTTCGGCATGGTCATTGAGTAAAGGTCCCAACTATATCCAACCTGGAGACAGGATCTTGATTCAACGCCAAAAACCGAAAGCGCCTACAGTGACCACGCCACAGAAACCAGCTGCCAAAGGGACCATGAAGAAACAGACGAAGCTTAGTTTTGGCGCTACATCACAAGCGAACTCCAAGAAAACAAAAGTGAAGGAGGACTACGTTGTACGCTTCAGCAACGTGCGAGGCTTCGAAGTGGGACGTGTACCTTCTGATGTCTCCGTTTGGATGTCCAAGGTCATGGATCTGGATGCGGCTTCATTCGAAGGTACAGTGGTGGACTGTCCTCCCAGTCTTACGGTAGGATGCGACTTGCTGCTCGACATTCGAGCATATATCTTGCGTAGCGCTTTCCAGTCTACCGACATACCGTCTGCCATTACAAAGTCGGATGAAGTATCATGGGGATCAGAAACTGCTGAGTCTGACGAAGAAAAAGGTTTAAGGGAGCGCAAGTCATCGCTTGTGCGTCTTTTCCGTGCTTGTACACTTCGCCCGAGCGTATCCAATTCTGTTCTTTCCCGCCGTGGCTCGACAGAGGACACAGAAGACGAAGATAAACATGACGATTACCCTGCTCCCGAGAATGGACCGTCAAATGGGAAGGCCAACGGCTCTTCTTTAATCAAAGAGGATGACCGTCGATCCTCCACACCGGAAGTGGATGACGGTACAGAAATGAGCGAAAATCAGCTGGATTCCGTATATACACGGGTGCAACGACAAGATGCTCAGTTACCCGAAGTAGAAGCAGCTCAAGGATTCGCCCTCACCCTGAGACCATACCAGAAACAAGCACTGGGCTGGATGATCAAGATGGAACAACGACCTAATGCACGAAACAAACACAGCTCAAGAGATGATAACACGGCTGAGCGGAGCCTACATCCCCTCTGGGAAGAATACCTTTTCCCTGTCGACGAGATGCGGATGGATCTGCTTGACTCGGCGACAAACAAGTTCTACTTTAAGTGGGTGTCAACGTTACAATGAAAAGCGTTAGTACTGACTTCCAGCTTTTCAGTCCATACACTGGCCACCTGAGCCTTCACTTCCAAGCGGCCAGTCGGGGTGCGCGTGGCGGGATATTGGCTGACGAGATGGGTCTCGGGAAAACAATCCAGATGGCATCTCTGATTTTGACCAACCAGCCGCAGCCAGATGAAACTCCGTCTGAAGATGAGACGGACGTTCCGGAGATCGACTCGGCAAAGGAGAAGAAGTTTCGCCAAGTCTCCCTTGCAAAATCATTTGCTGCCGTAACAAATGACACCCTTAATGCAGGACAAGCATCTCAACGGCGCAAATCGATTCTAAAGAGTGCAGCCTTGTCGCAAGGACGAGTGACACTCGTTGTGGCACCGATGTCACTGGTTGGACAATGGCGTGATGAGATGGAGCGCTCCATCCCGTCCATGATAACCATGCTATACTACGGCGATTCGAAGGCAGATTTGGTTTCACGACTAGAAGGAGGATCTGTCGACATAGTCATTACATCTTATGGAACACTCGTTACCGAGTACAAGCGCTTGTGCGACACCAACAGCCAATATATCGATCGTGTGGCACCCTTGTACGCTGTAGACTGGCTGCGAGTCATTCTAGACGAAGCTCATCAGATCAAGAACAAGTCGACAAAGAATTCCCGTGCATGTCGTGATCTGGTGGCACGTCGCCGGTGGTGCTTGACGGGAACACCCATTGTCAATCGGCTCACAGACTTATATAGTCTATTGCGATTTTTAAAGGTGGAGCCGTGGGGAGATTTTGCGTTCTTCAACTCATTCATTGCGAAGCCATTTATGCAAAAAAATCCAAAGGCACTAGAAATTGTCCAGGTCGTTTTGGAGTCTATTCTCATCCGTCGCGAGAAAAAGACGAAAGACAAGGACGGCATGCCTATCGTGGAACTTCCCCCTAAGACGACCGACATTGTTCGATTGTCGTTTACGCCGCTCGAGAGGAAGATCTATGAAAGCGTATACGAGCGTGCTTACATGCAATATCAAACGCTTGCGGCTGCTGGCACAATCTCGCGCAACTTCACGTTTATTTTCTCCGTTTTGATGCGGCTCCGTCAGGCAGTGTGTCACCCTCTTCTTGTGCTGAAAGGGTCGAAACTTGCTGTAACAAACGACGAAAATCAAGGTGAGGATGGCGAACAAGCTACTTCTGCATTGGGCGAGGCAGAACAGAACGTTCGGCAGTTGGTGGCAGCTTTCCAAACGGGCCATGACTCCACAGACACAAGTCAAGAAAAGTTGTCAAAAGAGATGATTGAGACGTTAGTGCGCGAGCAAGAGCAAGACGGTGAGGCGGAATGCCCTTTTTGTTTCGAGGAGAAGTCAGAGATGACAGTCATGCCTTGCAAGCATTGGGGGTGTAAGACATGTATCACAGAGCATCTCCAGCGTAGCGAAGACAAAGGGGAGGAAAGCACTGTCTGTCCTACTTGCCGGAGTGGACCAGTGACACCGGCAAACATTGTCAATGTCATACGGACACGGAAACACAAACTCTCCGACACCATAGGTAGTCAGGGTGGAGAGTCTGACGAGGATATGCCTTCCTCACAACCCGCCTTGTACTTTCGTCGCAATGACTTTCGGAGCAGTACCAAACTCGAGGCGCTAGTTGAACATCTCAACCAGCTACGGTACGAGGATCCGTCGTTTAAAGGAGTGATTTTTGTACGTTGAATAAGTGCAAAAGAACGGACAATGCTGACTGATTGGCAGTCCCAATTTACCTCTTTTCTCGATTTGGTGGAGGTTGTATTGCATCGTAACCATCATGCATTTGTGCGTCTGGATGGTACATCCTCCCAGAAAGAGCGAGAGGCGGTTTTGAAAGAATTTGCTAACGCACCAAAGCGAATGCTCATTCTCGTCTCTTTGCGTGCAGGAGGTGTGGGATTGAACCGTGAGTGAGAGGATATTCTCTAGAAGTTTCTCACATATGTTCTCTCTAGTCACAGCTGCCAACCATGTCTGGCTGTTGGACTGCTGGTGGAACGCTAGCACAGAGGACCAGGCTGTGGACCGTATACACCGTTTGGGACAAACCCGTCCTGTGTTTGTCCACCGTTATCTGATCGATGACTCTATCGAAGATCGAAGTGAGTATATGAACGAGATGCATGCCATTATTGAAACATTACGCAGTCCTCGCTATCCAAGCTCGCAAGACTGCTTTGGTCGGTGCAGCTCTTGCAGGTACCCGTAATGGCCCTGAAGAGAAGTCTGAAGCACTCCAGAATCTTGCACTGCTCTTTTCGTAGAGAGACTTCTTTCTTGCTTCTAAAGATGACTGACATTGGAAACAGTGTCTCCATGGATTTATTGACAAGCACGTCTCCTTACAATACACATTTGCAAAGACGTCTCCATACGGTGCACACTGACAAGCACATCTCTACATTGTAATTTTTGTAACAAAGTAGCACATTGCTCGTTACCTTCACATGCCATTTCACCTGTTTTTTCCTCCATAAATGTACCATTCTCTTGCAAGCAAACAATGCACACATTGTGCGGCACGGACCAAGTGCTCGATTGTATTATTTCCACGCAACCGCGAGATCAACTTGTCCCTGCACTGTCAAGCATGGCGCTTCGCATTGCCAATAAGCGTCTGACCAAGGAGCTAGCTGGTAAGACAGATGTGATAGCAAAATTCTTCTTTGTTTCTCAAATTAACTATTTAGACATTCAGCGCTCCGGACCACCTGCCGGGACAGCTTTGTTACGAGCAGACGATCTCAAGGAGTGGTTCTTCACTCTCTCTGTGCTAGGGGAGAGTGTGTATGAAAAAGAAACTTTTGCTCTCCGTTTCAAGTTCTCAGACAATTACCCTCTTGAAGCGCCAGAGGTTGTTTTCCTGTGCAGTGAAGGATTCAAACCACCCGAGGTACGTCCTAATTCCATCGAAAATACAGCCTCAGTGTTCATCTCTCCCTGTAGCACCCTCACATATATACGAACGGCCATTGTTGTGTATCAATTCTTTCGACAGAGTGGAGTCCGGTGCTCAATGTCAGCAGCATACTGCTCACTATGCAAAGTATGCTGGCGAGCTGCAAGGTGCGTCTTGCTTCCCACAGCGTGGAGCGATATCTGACTCCTATGGCAGAAAAAGGAGGTCCCCAAGGACAATGACCGGTACATAAAGCATGCACCTATCTCTCCAAAGGACACTGTCTGGTCCTTCCACGACGAGTGAGTAGAAGGACGAACGGAAGTGCATGCCTGATACGTTTCCAGTAACGTGTGAGCTTTGATCTTTCCATCTGTATACTATACATTCGAACTTTTGGGGAGTCGTGTGCTCCGAATGCACAGCCTTCCCAAAACAATTTACCATTTTTTCATGTGAGAGAAGAAAGATCGAGAGGGTGTCGACAACGAGCAATAATTTGTTTTGTAGTGTAAGGAACTAGATGAAAAAGTCAGCTTTTTAGTAACTAGACAGAATTTATTTTCATGCTCACCAGTTGAATCGTAGCTGGCCTGGAGCGACAAATTAAGCAAAGAGAGCTGCTAAGTCATTTAATCAAATGATCAACGAAGTTTCGAGCCTTTCTTTTACATTATAGGCAGATTGGGTCACTGAGCTATTGTATTTCAAAGCAGTTGAAGCAGTCGCAGAATCTTCCTATCACAACAAACACGAAGGTGCAAGTGACAAGGAATGCACCTGGAAGAAATGAAGAAAATGTTTTTGTTCCTCTTGTTTCATATGAAACTTCCGTCCACTTCTTATTCAGGCTGCTCAATTCTCCATCATCACCCTATATTTGTCAACTTTTTCATGCAATCCGGTCTTGTGATAGTCGAAGAGAATGTAGAAAATAAAAATGAAAAACCATTTCCTTTTCGCATAATAGGTGACTGCTCTCACTGTCGTTATAGGTACTCGAACTAATGCTATACAATATGCTCCGAGGGCAGCTAGGGGCGTCTAGCCAATCCAGTGCGAATCCACGGTAGAGCAAAGCCAGAGCTTTTACCGAGAGAATATATACTTAGACATTAGTATGACCTTTCAGCTGCATAATTGCACTGCCTGCTTGTGCCCCGAAAGAACAAACCTCGAAAGATGTACTACCGATCACGTAAAGCGTCATGGTATAAAAGAACGCATGTGCCATACTACTCCTTTGCTACCTATCTGCCAAAGAATGCGTGGAACTCTTGTTCTCATCAGCCTGCTCATAACTGTCGTATACAACATCTCTGCATTTGAGCATACTCATGACCGACGAAGTAACACCGTCAGCATGTACGTCTCGCATGGACCCTATGTCTTTGAAGTAGGGAGACCACCGTCTGGCGTTGACAAGGATCTGTATTACCAAATTGTTCAACGTACCTGGGACATGGTCATAGAACGAGAATTGGGGAACTCGGATGTTCTTTACGCTATCGAACACTCGGACGAATTTTCTGACAGTGTCTCTCCTGAATTGCTTGAATTAGTACGCCCTGTAGTAAGTCGTGCAGTGAAAGAGGCCAAGAAAATGCACTCTTCACGCCATAAGAAAAGAAGCGGATATAATAGATCCGGTGGGATAAATTCCCAGCCGTTTATGGATGTCCATCCCACTGAAGACCGGTATTTGCAAATGGTCCATGGCCTCGAGAGTACTATCAATGAGGCATATGAGGAGGAAAAGATCAACCGAACCCAATATTCCACGATGATGGCCCGTGTGGGCGAGCTGTACAGACTTTCGCGCAATACGTCAAGAGAATTGAGAGATGCCATCTCCAGGTGTACAAATGCTTGTACAGAAATTCAGCAAGAAATTCTTGGGCTACTATAAATGGGTGGAAGTTTTCCATTGGGTTATTAATAGATATTTTTGTAAAGAGCCTCTCATCATATCTAATATCTTTCACATTAAAAAGGACTTCCTACATCTTGCTTGCTATTGACTATATAATTGATATCGTAACAGATTTCTATTTATTTTGTGGAACACATGGCAAAATTCGACACTGAAACGTGAAATTTCGTCGTAGATCTTCATGGTGTGTCTTTGAGGCTGTACACTAATATGAATCATATACTACGGCGTGGTCTGCACGTCACCTTTTGGCATGACTGCCCCTTTGTGAACTTTCTCTGAGCAGGCATAGCGACAACAGCCGGAAACCTTAAACGATCACCACCGCGCTTTTCTCTGCGTCACTCGAGCTAGTGAGTGACACGCCAAAAAATTCCATGGCTCTTCCTGCCTGCACCCACGATCCGTGCACATTATGCTGCCCATTCTGGCTCGTCCAGTCTCCTGTGTGGCACCCAGTCATACGCTTCTTCGGTCATTCGCCACCTCAGCGGTACGATTGCAAGTGCAGAAACCTAGTCCTGGCGCTTCGCAGTCCTCGCAGCCCACGCAATCTGTTCTTCCTTGGGATCGGTACCTTCGTCTCCGCAAGCAACGAAGGATCGCCGGCTTTGTAACAACAGTGCCATCGACCTTGGCAGCTGCTGTTGCATCGGGTTCCTACTTTCTGAGCCAAGAAATCGACCCTACAAGTACGCCCATTGCCGGCCTGGATCCAGTGTACGTCTACGCACTTCTGACTCTCGGATGTACGGGTATGTAGAGGACGGTGTGTAGTTGTTTCCCAAAACTCACATGCTTACGCAGGGCTTGGATACCTCGTGGGACCCACATTAGGGTCGTTTGTCTGGTCACTTTTCCACAACAAGAATCGCAAACAGATTGACGAAAAAGACAAAAAGTTCTATCAACATATCGTTCGCATGCGAGTCGACCCGAGCCGCCAAACAATGCAGAATCGTCTACCAGATTACTATGTATGTCGCTTGTGCTGTCAATGGAGTGTGACTGACTCTTTTCATCAAGGGGGAGAAAATCGGCAGCGTGAAAGATTACCGCCAATGGCTACGGGACCAGGCGACGTTCCGACGCAAGGCCGCTCATGGTGTCCAGGAAGACCTGGAGAAGGTATAATTTGACAGCAAATGCACGGAATTTATCACCCTTGTACCATGTAACTTATTGGAGAAGGAAACTGCCAAGTGTGCTGCTTGTGTGACGTAAGATTTTCTAACAATGAGCCAACAACAATCCAGCGAAAGAGTCTATCGGGTTGTTCTCCTACATACTTGAGACTGTTGAGAAAGGGAACATTGATTCAAGGGACAATTGAGTTTGAACATTGGTTCAAGTGGCAGCTGAGAATGAACATTGGTCCAGGCGAATAAGAGAAGGAGCTTGATGTTAGTTCAGGCAAATAAGAGAAAGAACTTGACGTTAATTACGGCGAATAAGAATGGTCTTGACGGTATTGATTCTGGTCATTCCATGCTCTATCATACGTGTTTGGGAAATACAAATAGGCAGTATGGAGATCTTCAGTAAAACTTTGCATCCAGGGCATGCAATTCTTTCCAAAATGGTACGGATGTTGGAATAGTACGATCATTGCATCATAATTATGCCTGGTGAAAGTGTTTGAATGGGACAAGATCGCCACCCTATTTCAAACATGAGATTGTTAAAAAAGTACGAATGTGACAAGACCGCCTCCCCATTTCAAACATAACATTGTAAAAAAAAGTATGAATGTGACAAACGGTACCCTTCTCTCTCGAACCTTTTTACGAACGCGGCAATCACACTACTATCAAGACCATCGTGACCGAAAGTGAGGCGTTCCACTAAACCCTTTTCAAAAGTCTTTTGTGGAAATGTCAAAACCTGCATACTTGACGAAGCGCTCCGCAATGGCATCGGCACCAATTGTAGCGGGCGTCAGAGCGCCACCTTTCTTTCCAAGCGGATGAAGCTTGTCATGATCGAGTGCACATGTCAATGCCGTCTCGACGATCATACGTGCCGTGATAGAGTAGCCTGGAAGGTGTGTGAGCGCCATCCATACTTTTGTATTGAAACATACCTGGGTCTCCCTTGCAGAACATCGTGCACAAGGCCTTCTTCTGACCATATGTGGCGAGTGTGCGTACATCCGTATTGATACTGTTCTGTACTTTCTCCGAGGGACCCCCATTTTGAGGGAGGGCCCAACGGAGGAAACTTCGAACAGGACTGAAGTTCGCCAAAAAGAAGGAGCCGACCTTGTTGACGGTAGCCATAGCCTGACTGGTGTACCATGAACCGCCGACAAGCAAATCATCGTACTCGAAGTTCTTTCCGTACTTGTCTGGACCGTCAACATCTTCCAGAAGGCCCCAACTGCGATATACAATCTGCCATAAAAGATGAGAGGTTTTCTTTCCATATACATGGGCGACTTACGCGGACATTGTGCGGCGTGATCAGATTCGACAATCCGTACGCGTTGAACTGGGGAACCCAGACAGCACATGTGAAGCGCATATCGTTGTTGGGCTTGTGTGTGGACAGTCTGCCGGCATCTTGGAAAAGCAATGAGGACGGGTCGGATTCCGCCATGTCAATGGCCGACTGGATCGTTCCGGAGGAGGGGGGCATGATCTGGCCCAGCGCCATGTGGACGGTGTCGGCACCGGGACAACCTTGTTTGTTCTTGAGATGTTGCACAGCCAAGTACGTGCTCACATCAGAAGGCAGACTGTCCAAGCCGACCGAGCAACCAATGACGACATTCGCTTTCTGTGCCTTTTCGTGGAACTGTTGAATGATCTCCTCGTTGAAATTCGTCTCTCCACTCAAGTCCACATAGTGTGTTTTTTCGGCAATACACGCCTCGATTACCAGGTCCGCGCGAAATTTGCGGAAGGGACCCACAATGTTGACGAGTGATTTCGTTTGACGAGCCATTGTGCGTAACGAGTCGGGGTTCCCTGTCTCAGCCTCGATCAAGCCAGGGTTGCTTTTCAGTCCAAGCTCCTTGACTACACTCTCCAGCTTGGTCCTGGAGCGCCCTGCAATGGCCCATGACGGTTTACCAGCATGTGTTTCCAAGTATCGGCAACAAAGCTTCCATGGACGAATGTTTACTGTCAGTCAGATCACATTTATGTGGGCGGAACACCACCGCCTTCCACGATACGCACCTTTCCTGTGAATCCAGTTCCTCCAAATACAACGACGTCGTACTGTTTGGACATTCTTTTCGGTGGATAAAGCGGAGACTAGGAGGTGGTAAGGGAGAGTTCAGCGCAAACGCAAACCATGTTCCATGGCAATCCCACACACACACATGACGCATCTTTTCCCTTGGCGTGAATGGAGCCCGAAGACCACGCGTCCCCGAGTTCCGCACACAGTCATGGTGCACAGACATGAATGATGCACCTACCTACTTACACCTCCACATCCACAAATTTGCTTCCAACTTCCACTCATCACCATGTCGCAACAAACGGGTAACAACGCTGCCGAAGGAATTGGTAGTGCTATCAAAGGGTATGTCTATCCATAATATTCCCGTACATACACTGATTCTGCTCTCCTAGTGCTTTCAATGCCGCCCATGGCGCAGGCGAAGCCATCCGTGGAACCATCAACGACGGAGCTGACAAGATTGGCGAAGGCATTGCCAATGATGGGAAATCCATCGGAACAGACAGCAACCGCCAAGATGCCCTGGAAAGTAGTGGACATGCTCCCCAAGACCATCAAGGGACCGTGGAGAAGGGAAAAGAGGAAATCGCCCAAGGCCTCGGTGCTCTTTCCAATGCCGGGAAATGAGCACCAATTGGCGTTTGAGTAAACTTGGAGATCACAAACTTCCGCAGCACCAATTCGTGGAATTCCTAAGCAGATCATAACTATCTCCATGGCAAATAACTATCTCCATGGCAAATAACTATCTCCATGGCAAACTAATTTAGATTACCGTTAGACATTGTATGGAAAGTCAGACATAGATGTATTCAAAGTAGACAGAAGTGTATGGAAAGTCAGACATAGATGTATGGAAAGTCAGACATAGATGTATGAAATGTCAGATATAGATGTATGGAGAGTCAGACAAGTAGTATAAAGCCACTATTGCTTTTGTTGTCTGCTCGACATTCTATCGAGACATCTGATCAATGTGACTAGACGAGTAGTTTTTGCCGAGAACATGATAATCCGAAGGCTGCGAAACAAGCGCCTTACTTCTGTCAATCTTACATTCCATCTTTTCCAAAAATTATCTTCACACTCTGCTCCTGCCATACCTACGTCCTGCCATACCTGAGTTCGCTCTCGGCTTGGCCAAAATGATCTTCACACCTACCTTTCTCGGCAAGAGGCAACCCCTGCACATACCTTTCTCAACATGCAAATGTTCTGAATTATATGACGCAAAGTACAAGGTACCAAGGTCGTCGGATTCCACCACAGATTTCAGTAATATACAACGGGAAACGGAATCGGGATCGGGATCGGGATTGGGATCAGGATCGGGATCAGGATCGGGATCAGGATCGGGATCAGTCATCGGATGTACCGTTGAGAATACGAAGGATGCTAATAAAGAGATTCAGGATGTCAAGACTACAAGAGACAATCAGCACCGGTGTACCAAAAAACAGCGTGAATATACTCACTATAGTGATAGCACCGCAAACACCCACTCCTCCGGGCTCAAGCGTTTGAGAATCATGTGCGTGTCGTACAGGATGTATCCGCTAAAGATCAGACAGCCGCCGGCAGCAAATGCGAGATCCACCACATGGCTGAAAGGAAGGAAGATCTGGACAAAGCCTGCACCAACAAGGAATAGAAGCCCCCCAAAGAGCCACGGGCCCATCTTGGAGAAGTCATACTTGGATTGGAAGGTGAACAAAGTCAATCCCAAGAAGGTGAACACCGTAATAACCAATGCTTGCAATACCACCACTTGGGATGTGTACGACACAATCAGCCCAAGGGAGAATGATTCAAAGACTGTGAACTGAAGCACAGCGTGAGCACAAGTGGCTGCGACGCAAAAAGCACACTTACCAGGCCTAACAAGATAAAGTTGAGAGGGTGTGAGTGACGCTTGAAGAACAGGAATCCCATTGTCACGATGCTTGCGATCAAACTGGCGATGTACGACCACGTGTTGGAGCGCACCCACGCAGTGACGGAGGGTGTGCTGAACAGACCAGCCATGACCGTGGTGGCGAGGAGTTGTAGAAAGAGGACGGAGTATACCTGGAGAAGTGAGTGAGTGGAATGCTTCAAGCTGCACGAAAACATGTCACACCTTTTTCAGGAACATTTGGCGGATTTCGGGCGCACTTTGTTCCACGGTGACGCCGTACTTAAAGTCGTCCGGGTCGACGTCGCCTTCTTGGCGAGGCTGATCATGCAAGAGTGGCTGCGAAGAGGACGTCGCATCTATATCGGCTTGTGGAACTTCCCCATAGCCCCCAGTGTGTGTCTTGGGGGCCGCATATGAGGGAGGTGCCTGTGAGTAAGACATGACAGCAGGCTTAATTAGATAGGTGAGCGGTTGATGGTAAGGTGGCGTGGAGATCTAGACTTTATTTCCACGTGGACGGCAGCTAGCGCGCCGCGTGCACAGATCACTGGACCAAGACCAGCGCACGTTCGCTGCACAACTTCTCACACGACCCATGCCCATTTGCGTTTAGTGGACGTGGGCTTGCATTGGATAGAATGTCAGGAAGACGCCAAACAATTTGTGTCGTTCATTGTGTGTAAAATGAGTGTCTCCTACCATAACACCCCCTAACGAAGAGCATGTGGCCTGGAGCACAAACAGCCCCTGCCAACGTCACGTATCCTAGGATCATCCAAGCCATGTCGGAAATGAAAGACATTCCGAGCGATACGAATGTAGACCGTGAACATTCGCATGTGCGCCGCGAGGCCGCATCGGCTTCAAGCAAGAAGCCAACCCGCGACAGTAAGAGGCGTGCCTCTCACAGTCAGATCGAGAGGCGGCGACGAGAAAAAATCAACGATCGATTGATTACATTACGGACGATCGTACCCGCATGTGCCGCGGAGGTGGAGGAGCGACGCAAGCAGAGACTACAAGAGGAGGATGAGGCTCGCCGAATGGCGGCTGGGGAGCTGATTGTGTCTACTGGTGGGGAAAGCGACGGGAAGCGAAGGAGAAAACGGAGGAGAGCCGCGGCTGCTTTGGCGGCCGCCAAGAATGGCGACGGAGCCGCCAAAAGGAAGCCCGCCGACAAAGAAGACGAGCTCGGTCTGCATAAACTCGAGGTTCTCACACACGCGATCGAATATATTTTCGAACTCGAAGCCCGGCTTCAAGAATTACAAACAGGTGTTCCCGTGGCGCGTAAACAGATCTGCGACGAAGAGGAAGCGCAAGCCACAAAAGATGCGTTACCTGCCGGGGTTCCCATGGAAGACTCTGGCATCCGCACTCGCCCAGCCAGTGTAAATGCAGACGATCTTTCACAGCATAGCATGGACGTTGATGAGAGCCACCAAAACTACACTAGCAGCTGGCACCAACAATTGCCCGATGCCGACCCGACCAGGCTTGCTCGACAACCCACGGCATCGTCCACCGAGAGCTCCAGCTCGGCCACGTCACCAACATTCACAAATTTCACGGCACCCGGCGAGTCGCCCATGTTTGCAGGAGGATCCACCCCCTCTACATATACCAGTCTCACCTCCTCGATGATGTCCCTTTCCGCAGAGTCACCCATTCTACGCTGGAACTCCAATACAGCTGCGTCCGCGAACCGTCCATCGCTGACGCTTCCCAAGTACGACGATGCGAAACGTGAGCGAGGCGTATCGGTGCAATACCTGCCTATGCTTCCCGAGCCTGCCATTCCTCTTCCACACGACCACGAGTCACGTCTGGTTTCTCAGAGTCCTGACAGAATTGCAGACGTTCCTCACGGTGCAAAGGCTATTGCACCCGACCAACAAGCTGCTCCGCCTTATCGAGACGCACGTCTCCTCCTTTCCCTCAAGGCATCTGTCTCTCCAGAAAGCTTGCGTCCCGTGACGAGTTCTGTCCGTGAAGATCTCACGAGCTCTGTACAGGAAGATGATCCAGCTTGGGGCCCACATACGTACCCCAGAATCGTGCGTCCACGACGGAGCAGTGTGAGTACACCAAGAACCACCACTTCCACGCAGAACAGTGCCAACGTGGCGGTGCCACCGCCTTCGTCTTTCTCTCGAATCAAGTACCGATACGCAGATCCACACACACATAAGTTGATGGGGGGAAGTGCACCAGGAGGAGCATATCCCACTACATCCTTCTCCTCAAGCACCCACAATGACCCACCCAGACATTCGCTTCCAAGCCCGCCTCTGCTGTCGCTTGACTCGCCTAGAAATACAGGCAGACAGAAAGGCCCGCAAGAAGACCATGACCGCTAGACACCGTTCTCCGATCCCGGCGCATCAGGCACAATTTCCACACATAGACTGTAGATAGCGTCTAATATAGATCGATTTCCTCCCATTTTGCATATATATACGTTACTAATGCCGACTGTCGAACATCAAATTTTGGCCATGAATTGCAAGTTCTGTCCTCCGTCCACGACAATCTAGTGGGAAATATTACCAGTGTGCTCAACGTCTCACCTTGTACACTTACAGCATTGCCCGTCATGTGCGAGCCGACACGACTCGCCAGCGTGATGGCGAGTCCACCAATGTCTTGAGGTGAGCCAATACGACCTGATGCAGGGATCAGCGTGAACGATAAGAAAATCGGCGTACATACCTGTGGGTTGGATACCCTCCAGCACATCCTTGTTCTCTTCCAGACCGTATGCCGTCATACGGCTGGGGAAGACACCAGGACAGATACAGTTGACCAAGACATTGCGTTCGGCAAGGGATACAGCCATGGTGCGAGTGAGATGCACAGATGCGGCCTTAGATGGCTGGTCTGTAGATAGTAGTCAGTAAGCGACGATGGACCAACCAGATGATGATGAACGTACATGAGAATGTGCCAGATCCGGGCGCAGCTAGGCCGGACTCTGCAATAGGATTGAACCCAGCAACCGATGAGATGTTGATGACGGTGGCATGGCCTTCAGACAAGATCAGCGAATCCTTTCCCGTTCCCGCATACCCCACTCACTTTCGTTCGTTGCGTCCTTTTCCAGAAGCGGCAGAAGACTGCAAGGGGGGTGTGAGTTGGGAGACGCACGGCGCATTCTCGTACGTACGCTACAGTCAAATAAAACTGGGATTTGACGTTCAATGCAAATATCTTGTCCCAGCCTTTGTCCTCAGGAAAGTCATCCATGGGCGCTCCCCAAGTGATACCGGCATTGTTGACGAGGATGTGCAACTTGGACTCCTTGGCTTTGATCTGGTCGGCCAGCTTGTCGCAACCTGCCTTGGTGGCTACATCGGCCTCCAATGCAATACAGGCAGGCTGTGGAGCATCCTTAGGTGCCAATTTGCTCAAGACTTCTGCTTGCTTCTGCAAGTCGGCCAATTTGCGTGAGGCAATGTACACACGGACGCCGTTCCGCACATAGGCGGCGGCCATCATCTTTCCGAGTCCCGTGGCACCGCCCGTGACGAGTGCGACTTTTCCACGAAGGTTGAACAGGCTCTCGATACCCATCTCGGGCATAATCTCTGGTGCAGCATCTTTGGGCATGTTGAAGGAAGACCGTGGTGAGTGATGGAGAGGGAAGTACACCAATCTTTGGACCGGCGAGGTGTGGGACCGACCTTCCGGAAGGCGGGGAACGTCGCTCGTTTGGTGCACGTGTATTTTGCACAGCAAAGCACGCAGGCTCCCTCTTCTCCACAACGCGAATCACGAATGTTTCTACCTGATCTAGGAACAGCATTGTCGCGATCTCAATTGGAAAACTGTATTACTGCGATCGCCACAACTGGAGGAGAATGCTGAGGAATGTCAAAGAGTAGCCGGACTGCTCTTCTACTGACACACCGTGTGCCAAGGACATTCCGCACGTCAATATTTATGTCGGATCGAGATTTCGCTTCGCATCCTACCCGGTCCGGGTACCACGTCCGCGCCAGAGCTCTGAGGGCTTTGGAAGCCGGTACTGCGTACATGAGTACCACACGTACCGAATATTCTGATACCCAAAGTACAGTGCAGCAGGACGGCCCACCATCTTCGTCTGCATCGTCGTACGACTCTACCTCGACAAATGGCTCCTCTGTTCGCCAACTCGGCAGGAGCCTGCGTGATCGGTCATCGACACTGCTTGCGTATGCAGGGGACGCTCTAGAGCGCTTGGAACTGTCTTTGGACGGCGCCGACCGACCTCGTAGGTCGATGCAAGACACACTCCGACTTCCGCGCAAGCCGTTTTCCACCTACTCGCCCACCTACACGGGGCGTGGAGTAAACAATGACGAGTACCGCAGACACAACTTGTTCCCGCTTCCACCTCCTGGCCACGTAAGGCCTATTCTTCTGCCTACGTATGCCGTCCATGTCGCGGAATCCGACCACACGGCCGGTCTTCACATCCGCATCGATGGTTTCGTGGAGCAGTGGCCCTCCACGGTGGGAACGGGGCAACGAATATTTATGCAATTGGCCCGGCAGCTCGCCAACCTTCCCCGTCTTCCAAGGCAACAACCCGCTCCCTACAGTCGACCAGGCTCTCAAACGCCTCCCGTAGCCAAGTCACATTACACAACAGCCGAGCACACCACAATCGTCCCTCCCCCCTCTGTTAGTGCGCCTACGACCCCATTACACGCCGATACAGACGACTCTGTCTTTTTCCCAGAAACACCTCCAGGGTTGCCGCGCAGGGAGGCCCACCACATTGCCGATGACGGAGGTGTATTTCCGGACGAGGGCACCGCCGACCGCCTTGCCCGTCATGCTCTTGCGCTCGGGACACCGGAGAGGACCCTGGGACGTGTTCTTCAGGGCATGGGCGCTCTTCCCGTGGAAGGATACATGGATGATCGATGGCAACATCAAGTACACACCGCCATGGAACAGCTGCATGACGAGCAGCTAGATGCACAAGAACATGCTCCAGTCGCAGGGCCAATGGGTGGCTCCGCATTCTGGGCAAATCGTACACAGGACGAGGTCGAGAAGCTTTGGAGGACGCTCGAGCATCGGATCCGGTGTTTTTGGACATACCGAAAGCCGTTTCAAGACGTAGTAATTGAAGTGGTTCCGGTGTTCCGTTCCGAAAAGGACGATCGTCCGTACGAGAGAAGATGGATCTTGGACGAGTACGGTGTCAATCTTGAAGATCCGTGCAACGATACACCCGTGCTTGCCGTGACGGAGATGCGCTCCGACTCACACGGTCTGTTCACGGAGATGGTTGCCATTCCGTGGGCCAAGCTGGAGCACTATCTTTCGCATTACTACCCCAACCAGAAGACGTTCCAGGATATAGTCGGCCTTCGCATGCGAGCGCGCTTGCAACACGATCCGTACACCAATGACCCATCCTCCACACATTCTTCACCGTGGCAGACTCTCCATATCTCGCAAGACTCTCCGCAAACGGTTCATGTGATCTGTGACATTGACGACACCGCCAAGCACACACATGTTCTTGGAGGCGCTCGAGCGGTGACACGCAATGTTTTTGCAAGGCCCTTTGAAGAAGTTACCATTCCCGGTGTTCAGTCGTGGTTCGAGCATTTGCGCAGTGAACAAAAGCTCGTCAGCGGCTTTCATTATGTCACAAATGCACCTGCAGAGATGCATGCCATCATCAAGGCCTATATGGCCACAGCAAAGCTCCCCGCGGGCACTTTGCTTCTCAAGCACTATTTTACATCCAATAAATCTTCTGGTGTCCTCTCCTGGCTACAGGCATACATGCAGCCGGCCGCTGCGCGCAAGCGACAGAACTTGTTACGGTGTCTGGATGACTTTCCCCAAACTCGTTTTGTGCTTGTCGGCGATAGTGGCGAGATGGATCTCGAAGTGTATTGTGAATTAGCCAGACAGAGACCGCAACAGGTCGGTGCGATCTGGATTCGCGATGTAGGTAACGTCAACCGAGCAACGAAGCGTCTTGTAGAAGAAAGAAGCAAGCGTCTCGATAAGCAGACGTCCACACCACCAGAATGTGAATCTACGCAACAAGACCCATCTTATTCATCCGATGAAGAAGCAGACGAATACATGGTTCGCATGCGAAGGAATCTGACCCTTCTTCCTGACTCCACCACACTACATTTCTGGAAGACAGGATATGATGCAATAGAGGAGAGCGTGAAGCGAATACAGACGATGGTCTCGTAGCCACGCTATTGTGCTTGCTGCTTTACTATGTTTACATTGTATAATTTAGAATGCCATGAACAGGGATATTGCTCCCATCGTAGAATACACGAATTACATACTGTCAACACCATACAATTACCAGGAAATCATAGAACTGCCTTGAGCCCATGACCTCTCAAAAGTGATGCAATTTCGAAGAGTCTCTATCACATGACAGAGAATCTTTCTTGAAACGGCAGGGTTTGTACGGCAGAGAATCAATCTCAAGTACGGAACAACTCTCAATACTGATACTATTTCACACAGAACTCAATACTGATATTATTTCACACAGAACTCAATACTGATACTATTTCACACAGCACTCAATACTGATGCTGTCACACAGCACTCAATACTGATGCACATGTGAACAACACTATGGATGCCAGATGCAAAGTGCAAGCAATTTATCCGTCCACATCCATACCTGCCTTCTTTGCTTTTGCCTTTGTCGCAGCATTCTTCTTCTTCTTTGCAGTGGGTTTCTTTTTTTCGACGGGTGCCTGTTCGCTAAGACGTTGACTTAGAGGTAGGCTCCCAATTCTTTGTGCCAGAGCCAGAGAGCTGGCGCTTGGTTGGTTGGGTGCTCCATTGCTTTGTTTTGCCTTTGTCTGTTGGCGAGAAAGCAGTTTCAGCTCAGCCGCTGTGAGCACTCGCGGGGACGAATCTGAAGATACGATTCCTTTGATCTTGCTATTGCTCTTGGCCTGACGAGCCCCTTGCGATGTATTGGCAAACAACTCCTTGTTTGTCGTCGTGGGTGCATCGCGTAGAAACACTTGCAGAACTCTTCCGTCAGCAAGAGCATTGTGGAGCTTGCCAATGGCCTTGTGCGCTGCACCTTGGTTCGTGAAGGCAATTTCAAAGCTTTGCGAAGGATGATTCGGAGAAGGCGCCTTCCGTTTCTGCAGAAATCATGAGAATGTATCGAATGATCTTTGATTGCTTCACTCACCTGGATGGCCTCGATGGTTCCAAAGGCACGGAATGTCTCCTGATGTCTCTGACGTCAGTCCCGTGCACAAATTCTAGCATGGACTTACGTGAATGTCGGCTTCCGACACCCCGTGGATCAAGTTGGCTACGATGATCCATGTTGGACCCGATACACCTTTGATCGTGATGTTTGCCGGTGCTTTGTAGGTCGTTTCAGCTGGAAGAGTAGGCAAATTCAGTCAATCAGTAAGAATCGCTGACGATCAAGAATTCTCACCTGCCTCTGCGTTCCGTGATGGACCTGGTCGCTTTTTTCTCTGTCAGTCTGTCATCTTTCCAAGATGTCCAACACTCACCGAGTACGGCGTTGATCGTGCACCGGAGGCGATCCGCTGTGTGGGAGCCGCACGTCGGCCATTCCCTCTCGGACCTTTTCCCAAAGAGTTACTCATGATTGTCTGATCAGAACGCGCCATTCCGCGTGTGCACGCACTTCTGAATACGACTTCGAAACGCGAATTTTGCGCGTGACGCACGTCTTAGAGACAGACACTTGGGAGACCCGTGAAGATTTCCTATCCAAGAAGGACTTTGGAGAAATTCATCCATATTGCTAACTATTCTATTTCTCTGGCTTGCACGCCACAAATCCTTGCTGGCCATCAATAGATTCTTTCATTTACATCATATCAATCTGCGATAAAAGAAACTGCAAAGCATCGTAACATTCATGTAAAAAAAGAGCTGACAGACAAGGGTAACAGAGGAAATTCCATTCTGCTTCCTTATTCTTCTCGCTCGTTGGTCGTCATTTCGATTCGCTCTGGATCGAGCATCTGATTTTCTTCATCACTCCTCGTCGCATCAGTGGAATCTGAATCCCATTGTTCTGAGTACATCCAAAGCTTGTGAAACTTTGAAGTACCTCCCTCCTGTAACAAACAAACTGTTCCCATGGCAATCATGATAGCTGGCCACGATAGGAATAGAGCGAAGTTCATTACTGCGTAGTTAGGCAGCTCTTGGACACTGCTCCACGTCGTTGGAAATTCTGGTCGATTGAAAGAAGGAGAATGAAGAAAGTTCAAACATAACCAAAAGATATGCATGCCGATGAATGTTACCATACTAGCATAAAATGTTGGTAGATTTGCCGGATTATTTTCGATGGCTTGCTTGATGTCTCTGATCCCCACTGTACTTGCAGCAATGGGAATGAGTCCCAAATCATCCTTACTAACCCCTGAACTCTGCATGTTTTCTTCATTCACTTTTAGGATTGTTTTCTTAGCTGAAGCAGACACTATTGTGATGTCTTCATCCAAACAATGTACATCGAATCGATAGGCAAGCCCGATCAGTGACGCGTTGATACAAAGGGCGAGTCCCCATCCCAATGAAAACTGCATACTTCGTAGTTGCGCCATAGGAAGATCATGCGCAAAATTTTCAAGAATTGCGGGAACTTTCTCGTCGTTTGCCGGTATGTTTGAAGATAATAATGAGCTGAAGGCCCATATGACCAGAAAGACCAACGACAGTAGTGCTACAGCGAAAAGTATAATTGCTCCGCAAAGAATTGCAAAAAACATGACGTGGTAACGAAAAGACAGCCGGCCCTTCCAGAATGTGAGTGGGATGTTAAAAAGGAAAATGTCCGATAAGACACCTGAAAGCCCACAAATGAGGAGTGTAGTAATTTCGCTCGAATTTGCAGACCACCATGCTACGCATATACAGAATATAGATAGGCCAGTGCGCCAGAGTACTTTTTCAGTTTCTGATCTTGAACTTGCCGAAGTGAATATTCTCAACATGCCTGGTTTTGAAGAATTATCTTGTAGCGAACGACCAACAAATAGCGTACCTTGCCGTTTCCCAAGCGGGTGTGGAACCACAAAATAATAGAGTACTCCAAATAGGATCAGAGCTAGTAAAAAGGGAGGAACCCAGAGCCGGATCGCATTTATGAAGAACCATGGACCGTCCCATTTTCCGTATGCGCTGAGGAGGACCAATGTACACGAAAGAAAAGTTGTGCGCAAGCAAAACTTGAGGAGCCTCTGCGGTGATTTAGGAGGAGAAGGTGGAAGTGTATCAACCTCTATTTTCTGTGTATCATACACCTGTAAAGCCCTCCAGTAGACGAGACTACAGTGTGCATTCCGCCGAAGTAAAAGGTAGGTTGCAAGACTCAAGAGAGATGGGAGTGCCTGCGAAGTCAGTCAGAAGACACCATACTCGCATTCCAGCATATCTCACCTGTATCAGTCTGTCTCTTGCTTCCATCGTCTATGATCGAGGGCAGGGCACAGGACGTATGGGTCAACAAGATAAGCCAGCCCCACAATTATCATTGAGCCGCCGGGTGCCTTACCCAACAGATCGATCGAGCGCGTAGCGCTAGAGAATCCTGACTAGACTCGCGGAATCAGGCACGAAAAGCGGAATAGTAAAATCAATATTCTATCGAGGCAAATACCTTTTCAGTGAAGCAGCCGTCCTCGCATAGTTCGTCTCGAAGGGGTCACCCATATCACTCTAAATTTATTGGCGTGATCTTACCGTGCCTAACAGTAAGCAGCACGCGTGCATTACTCCACAATGCAGCAGCAACAGTAGCTCACTAACACCATCATGGCCCTTCTCACTTCAAGTAGTTTGTGATGAAGTCACGAGAATCAACGAATTGACTCTAGTTCCGCCACAATGTTTGCTGGATCCAAAACGTCCCTTGAGAGCGAGCTGGCAGAGGCGACGCAGGATCTTCTAAGTTTAAGTAGTTCGTCAAATGCCGACCGACGCTCTACGAACGATGTTCCGCATCTCAAGAACATACAAGTAGGTCTGAATGAAGCACCACTACCGACGCCCAGCCCTTTCACTCTGGCAAGCAGGGCTCCTTCGAGAAACAATCAAGTAGATGTGGGTGTTGCATTCGGGATCCACCCAAAGGCTCGGATAACTCCACTCTATGATCATGACAGATCTACGGTCGGCCCATCCTCGACCAAGTCAACGAGAAGCAAATGTAACGAAGACTATGAAATCGAGTATTCGACCCATGTATCTGATGCGGAGAAGAAGCATCCACCGTCCATCGGTCTGGCCAATTACGAGCGCTTCCCAGTCTCTAAATTGCATGAAAATTCTGACTCTGTGGGCTTAGTCCATGCTCCTTCAAATCGTTCAAAATCTGTGTCACCCCATATTACAGCTGTGCAAGAGGACTTCCGGGCTCGCTTTAACTTTTCTCACGGTCAGGGGGGCGGTTCTGCGGACAGCAGACTAAAACAGCAGATGGAATTGCTTCAACATCGACTTGATGGATCGTCTTCACCTTTTCTCAATGAGACTCATTCGGAAGAGGACACGCATTCTGCCGATAAAAATGGTTCGAAAAACACCTTGGAGACATCGACGTCTCCATTGGTATCTTCCTCACATCGAGTTCCGGACTTTTTCTTGGAGTCGTTTCCTGATGCCACTTCTTACATGGACCGATCCAAACCTGTTTCAACAATCCAGGAAAGCGCGAGCGGCACAATAAGAGACATGAGCAGTGTTATTGATGACATGAAGGTGCACAATAAGTCGTCTCCTTTCTCAGGATTGCAGCCTACAGCCTCAAAACCATCTCAAGCTACTGACTGTAAGCAATCTCCAGTCACCGTGAAACTTCACGGAAATCGGCGTCTGGAGAGGGAGGCACAGTTGTCATCCTCTACATCCTATTCTCGTCATCCGCGCGGTACGTCCCTACCCCAAAATGAGCAAGAGGATGGAATCGTATACGATGCTACTCCGGACACCTCCTTAGCCCCTGCCAATGAAACATTGTCTCCGCTACAGGAGATGGCGCCACTTCCCGCAGGCGAAGACACTAGCTCGCTTCTCAGCCTTCCCGTTTCCAGCACTGGCACTGCATCCTATACCCCTCCAAGAAGCAGATCTGCATCGCATCTTATCCGTAGACGAAGATCCACTGGAAGTTATTCAGCAGGTGCCGCAAGCAGCGTGACGAGCGATGACACACCTCGCCGTGAACGATTTGCACGAGACGTGTTGGTGCGTGGCTTTTGTATCGTAGGCGGGAAGGCGCGAGGACATGTGGCATATGAAGTGCAAATCGTTACGCAGACAGGTCCAAAGATCACCATTCTTCGGCGTTTTAGCTCCTTCCTGGCTCTCCGGCGAGCGATCATGGCAGAGTGCGGCTCGAGTGTTCCTCCGAATCTGCCACCCAGAAGGTCAGGCTTACTGCACAAGTACGCCGCACACCATCTGGAGAAAAGGAGAAGGGCTTTACAGAAATGGCTTGCCACTGTGATGCTCGACTCACCGTGGTGCTCGTGCCGCGCCCTTCAGGCATGGGTCGTGGGAGGCGATGGTGATTCATTTGTATACTAGCTTCATTTTGATTCATGCGATTCTACCATTCCCAGTGTAAGGAGCTAGGGTGCGGGTTGGGAAATTATGTGTCAGAAGCACATGCGCAGCAGCTTCGTGAGCGGGGCACAAGAGCCCTTTGTAGATGGAACTAAATGAAATATACAGAAGTGCCTATAGGAGATGCAGGACACAAAGTGCTTGAGTAAAGTGAGAAAAAAATACTCGCTGGATGGAAACACAAATTGCTCACTGAACGGAATACACAAAAGTATTCACTGAATGGAATACACAAAGTATTCACTAAATGGAATTCACAAAGTACGCACTGAATGGAATACACAAAGTACGCACGGAATGGATCACACTCTACTTGCTTCCACAGCTTCTCGTGCAGACACACCAGACACAGAAGGCTAAAGGAGTGAGTTCGCAAACTACGACACAAAGTAGAATCACGCTTCGTTTTTTGTCGAAAAATTCATGCAATGAGAACTCAGCAGATGGTAAGGCTGCAATGAGAGGGTATCTTGATTGTTACATAGAGATGCAAGGTATGATGCAAGGTATGGAAACCAATCAAATCTAAGAGAGCCTTGTTAGTTTGCTTTGTAGTCTGCACTCGGCTCACTCACTAAACTCAGCTCCAACGTCCACACACGACGGGCCCATACCCTTGTTCTTCGCCCACGTCCTTGTTCAAGAAGTGCAATCTCATTCGGAGTCATCCCACCGCCCTGCACTGCTGCTGTCTCCACGGTGACGTCTACATCGCTCTTTGGAGGTTCTTCTCCCTCCGCTACAGGCAAGACTACGTCCACACCGTCCCACCAGCATTTTCGTGCGGGCTTTCGCCAGAAGAGAAGAAGCTTTTGAGCCGTATTGAGCTGTTGCTGATCGATATCTACATCGCCGTCTCCGACATTGTTATCCGAATTCAGGCTTCCGTTGGGTTGGTCTTTGTTGTTGGCTGTGATGCCTGTCTTGAGTAAGACAAGGGCGATGGAAGTAATGCAGCAGCGGTTGGGTTCCAGAGCGCGGAAACCCCATGTGTCATCGCGGTCAAAACCACTACAAGCGATCAGCAAGGGGACAGACACAAGACGTCAGGCAACATACCTCATGCAGAGCATATCAATCAAGTGCTGTTCGGCCATGTTATTTTCCTTGTTCACGTTGCGCTGTAGTGCGGTGAAGATCTGTTTTCGCTCCAACAGCGCAGATCCGCACTGTCCTTTGAGGTCGAGAAGAGGCGGTGAGGTGACTGTATTTGCGGGAATCTCCATGTCGCTGTCGACAGAAGCACGCTTTTGATCAGCGATCCCCTTCTGTAGATTCTTAGGAGGGATGCTAAAGTACTCGAGCTCCTCGCGGAGTACAATGATGGCTTGTTTGCTCATCAGCGGGGTAGGGCCATTCATCCCACCAAGTCCATCGTAGTCGTTCTCCCCAAGTTGCTGAGATGCATGTGACTGGGCAATCAGTGCTCGCTTCGAAGGCTTTCCGGGTAGTCCGTAGAAATCTTCCTGTGCTGCTCTGAAGAACTGGAGCACATATGACAAGCATTCCGGATCGAACTGGTTCTTGTTCAGCAAAATAGGAGAACAGAATAGCGCACACTTACATCAACCATGTACACCTCTTCTTCGTCTTCATCCAAATCCCCAGACTGTGCACCAACCTGTGCTGCACCGCCTGCACTCTGCTGTCTGCTGAGCACAAGCCCGTTGGGGAAGAGACAAAGAAGCACCGATTCAGGCAGATTCATGAGCATATCTTGCTCAATAGTAAAACGAGTCCCACGCAAGTCGAGGGTCAAGCGAGTGACGGGCGCATCTGGACCCACATTGATATCTTCCATTCTGTGCGAGCTCTTTGTGTAAGTGTATGTATGTTGCTGGTATGAAATTCGTTTCTTGTACGAAGGATGCTGCTTGTACGGATACGAATAGCGTTAGTCGTGGAGCCCTCCCTAGTCAAGGCAGTCCAGAGAAAGAAACGCAAGGGCCCATCTGTTTGTTTCTTGTAACGCGCGCAACGTCCGCGCTCGGACCCCAGGAGTGGAAGAATGCCGTTCGTGTCTGACATCTTCTACGAGAGTAGATGGCCACAGATTCGTCGGCGTCCCGAGAGGCAGGCGCCAGACGAGGAAGCAGGGAGTCTAGAAATTCCAGAGAGGAGGATCTTTACGGAGGTGACCACCATCAGAATTCACCCGCAGCATATCTGCCTGACGCACAGCAGTATGCAACATATCGGACACGTCCGCCTGCGGTACACAGTTCTGGACCTTCGTACGGAGTACCACCACCGCACGGCATACCACCACCGTCTCGAGGACCACCATATGGATCACATTCGTATAGGCCACCCCCAAAGGGAACGTACCCACCTAGACCAGAGCCACAAGGAACTAATCCGTCTGGATCGCAGCCACAAAGAGCTTATCCGCCTGGATCGCAGCCACAAGAAACCTATACGCATGGAACACATTCACGGGAAGCTTATCCATCTGGATCACGGTCACATGGGACGTATCCGCATGTCCCACGGCCGCCTGCAGCGCACGCCCACGATTCCAAGCGAGATAGTGCCTCGAAGCAGCTGCGTCTGGTCAAATTGACTTCAGACATCCTTCCTGCGCACCAGAATGTGGCCATTGTGGACTCCAGCCTAGAAAACATCAGCATTGGAAGAGACAAAGTGTTCACTCCTCGTATCCGACTAGCTGCAATGGAGGTCTCTAAACATCACGCAAATGTGTTTCCCCTCAAGGCTCGCAGAGGCACCGACACCTCCTTTGCTATCACGGACACGGGCTCCACACACGGGACGTACGTGCTCCCGTATCCGTACACTTCAACATCATCTTTGCCACCTCTATCAGCCTACGATCGGATCTCGCCGCCTAAGCAAGCCAGCACACCCTATGTGCTCCAGCATCAGGCTCTCATTCGCATTGGCCAGACTGTCTTCCAGGTTCATCATCACGTATCAGGGTGGACTTCGTCATGCCAGGACTGTACGTTGCTCGAAGATGGATCGAACGAAATTGCCCTCAATTCCAAGCCTAGCTCTTCTTCTGCGAACAAAGTCAAGCAGGATCGACAGAATCTCCAGCCAAATCACGGCGGCAACCGCAAGATCGAAACAGAAATAGCCCGTCGAGAGGCGATGAAGCAGCTCCGAACGCACCACTTGGGCACAGATCAGGGTCGAAACAATGCCGACTCTCAGCAGTACATGGACAGAGCTGCAGCTCGTCGATCGAGGATCCGCCAAGGGTACGGAGCGGGCCAGGATGCGGATCTCGAACCGGAAGTGGCCGCGCCAAACAGCCGTGTTTCTCACGAACACGTCGTCGAGCACGACACCATCGACCGCTCTGAGCCCGTGCGACGCTTAGATGAATCCAATCGCGGCTTTCAGATGTTCCAGTCCATGGTTTCCGGTGGTGCACAAGTTGATATGACGGAGAATCCTGTTATCGCACGAGGCACCGAGGGACGTGCAGGTCTTGGTAGCAAGCGTCTCATCGATGTAGAAGAGCTAGCTTCCAAGCCACAGTCTTCTGATCCGTATGACCAAGACCAAATCCGTGCACGTCAAAGACGAAGATACGAGGATGCTCACTAATGTATTATTCTGTATCCCATACAATGTATACTGGACATGTTTCTAGAATGTCCAGGATAGCAAAGGTAGCCAGCAGCGGAGTGGGTTGTAGGCTCAACAGACAGCACAGACAATACAAACAAGACACCCAGAGCGGGGCACCATGCAAGGTGCAAGGAGCCGGCGACAAAAGAGGAGCGTTTGTTTAAAGCTGCCCGAACATCCCTTCAACTATTTCGTCAATCTCCTTGCAAAAGTACAGATTTTGCTCTCTTTTACTACAAGCATAAGTATAGAACAAATGTAGAGAGAGGGGTAGTGCTGTTTAGGGAGGCATAAGGATTACGACGTATCGCAATATTGTTCGTCAATTTCTCCACTACATCCAAGTTCCCACTCAAATGAGAACAGCAGGGCTTGCTCGACGGTGTACAAAAAATTGCAGTTTTCTGCGTCATGTACAAATATTAGACGTGGATTCATCCGAGCCATACAACATTGATTGAGTTTGGTCTGTGGCTTGCTTGAGCTATTGTAACATTTATTTCAACGTCTATGAATGCATACATCCAATTCTATTCTTTTCGAATACTTTCTCAATTCTGCTTTGGATACTCATGTAAGTTTTACTATCGGATAAGCGCTAACTTGGTAAGCATCAGGAGCACCATTGTTGTTTTCTGCTAAGAGAAGCCCCATCCAAGGATGAAGTCGCCATTCATCTGGGCACCTAAGGAGCATCTCTAGAATCTACTTATCCCTTAAGCTCTCTCTGTATCTTTGTCCCAGAAGACCGTACCATGCTTTTTCAATAGGCCAATATGTATTCATGCTAAATCCGTTTGTTTCTGTGCAAGCTCTTGGCTTCTATGCGGAAGAGGCGAAAGGAACGGTAGTGTGCTCGCTCCACACACTCTTTCCCAGGCACACACGAAATTCGGTAAAACTTCCTTCGCACGCCCCCGCAATGATGATAAGAAGAAGGTCGTTGGCGCGTTTCGGCATGCAGAAACTTTTTCTTCCATCCGTTATCTCTATTGCGTTCAAGTCCACTCATCAAGATGGCTGTATCTCGTACATTTATCCGTGGTATTCAATCCTCCTTTTCCAGCTCGTTGCTCAGGCAGCCTGGAATGTCGGCTGTCGCCGCTTCGACCCGCGGCTATCCCGCCGTGGCCGGTCCATCATCTCGCCCCATGTCTACGAGCACACCTCGCTGTAATGAGAGCGACAAGGACATGGAGAATATTACTATTCCCCGCGAAAAATTGGAGAAGCTCATGCCAAAAGGCGACGTAGGCCATGACCTAGTGAAAGGCGATGCGGGAAGCCACGGTAAACGCACCTTGAAGGACTTCTCTATGGAAAACAAAGTGTGCGTGGTGACGGGAGCCGCTCGCGGCTTAGGGAATCTCATGGCACGCACCTTTATCGAGTCTGGCTCCGACACTGTGGCTTTCCTCGACTTATCTGCTGAGGATGCTCAGCAAGCAGCACAGGATGCCAATGCTTGGTTTGAGGAACACGGTGACGCTGCCAAGGGCTCACTCAATCTTATTGGAGTCAAGTGCGATGTGGCGAGTGAGGAAGATGTCAAAGCCGCCTTTTCCAAAATACACAATCATTTTGGCCGCATCGATGTAGTTGTGAATAGTGCTGGTATTGTGGAAAACTTCCCGGCCACGGAATATCCCACGGAGCGCTACCAAAAAGTGAGTAGAGAAAACGGTCACCGTGAAAGGCTGTGCACGAGAAATATGGGTGCAAGTTGAGGCGACAAATTGTAAATATATTCGAGCGAGACTGACATACACCTCTTCTTCAGCTCATGGACATCAACATGAATGGCTCCTGGTATGTGGCAAATGAAGCTGGCCGCTACATGATGCAGGACAATGTCAAGGGGTCCATTGTTCTTGTCGCAAGCATGAGTGGGTCCATCGTCAATTTTCCGCAAAAACAAGCTCCCTACAATGCAAGCAAAGCTGGTGTCAAGCACCTGGCTAGCTGTCTGGGTGTAGAGTGGGCCCAGCAGGGCATTCGGGTCAACTCCATCAGTCCGGGGTACATGCTCACAAGCCTGACGCGTGTTATGACGGAGAAGTCCGAAGACGGGCGTAGGCTGCGTGCTTCATGGGAGGAAAAGATCCCCATGGGCCATATGGGTGAGCCCGAAGACCTCAAGGGTGTGGCAGTCTTTCTTGCATCTGGTGCGAGCAAATACGTGACCGCCACCGACATCCTTGTGGACGGCGGGTACTGCGCTGTGTAAGAGAACGAACTGCCTCCCGATCGCTCATCGAGATCGGTTCCATACTAGAGTAATGTAGATGATAGATTAATGACATTGCTAGAGGGATTGGCGAGAGAGAGAGTGTGCGTGATGCCGAACAAAAATAGACGTTCTGGCGCCGACAGGCAGACGGAGGCATGTCGATGATGGGCAAGTGATGAATTGATAGGCACAGATGAATACATTACATTGGCACGACAATGTACATTTATGTGACTCGTGGAATCATAAAGGATACAATGTCTCGTTTTGATCATGTTCGTTTGAGGCGCTATAGAAGCCCTTGCATACTATTTTGCTGCTGAGAAGTAGTCTGCTCATCGTGAAGTTGTGCATCGGCAAGCATAGATGAGATCTCTGGAGCCACGACAAATTTCCGTCGCACCTCGCCGAGTGTAGTGGCAGTACCCTCTTTCTCGTCGAGAACCATGGTGTGCTGCAGGAAGCTTGTTTGCGACCCACCCATGACTTCCATGATCAAATCGTTGCCAAAGCGGAAATGAACACGGCCGTCTCGAAACACATCTAGACGTCCAATCTGCCCTTCTGGTGGGCCCGAGCTCGATGATGTTGACGTGCCCTCCTCCTTCACAGCTGGGGAATCGCGCGGTGATCTGCCCGCTGCACCTCCACCTCCCACAGTATCGTCTGCAAACGCCACCGACCGTCGTTGCTTGGTCTTGGAGGGGGGATCTTCTTCCACCACCTGGTCTTGCATCGGTGGGCGAGAGAAGTTTGGAAACATTGGTGGGAATTGAAAGAGATAGAGCTGGTTCTCTGGACCGACGTCACCAAAGCTGTTCTCGGGCACAAAATCTTCTAGCAGGTCGTCCATTACTTCTTCATCCTCGCTTTCACTCAGGTCAAGCGCATCTGCCTGTTGCGAAGCTTTGTCTTTCTCACCTTCCTCGCGAGCCGCGGGTGCTTGGCTACCTTCCTTGCTTGAAGAGCGTTTCTTGGCCGAAGCACCTTGTTTCATTCGAGGCAACGCTCTAGGCGCAAGTTCATCAAGCTCGTTCACTTCGTCCAAGTCGACGATCTCAAACCCATCGTCCTCCTGGTCACTGTAATTTTCCCGTTCCTTCAGCACCGCACGATCAGGCTCTCGATAGTCGGCGCGTGAAGAGTCACCCATAGAAAGCCCTGCCAATACGCCTCGTCGAGCGCCACCACCGCCTCCCGCAGTTTGCATCCGAGCTCCGCCCCTCGGCCCAGAAGCATCATTTCCCCGCGCGAACGGACCGGAGGCCGTCATCACAGGAGGCCCTGGACGTGGTCGTGGACGTTGTGGTCTTGCAGTGGGTGCAGGACTTCCGGCAGGAGACATACTCAGCGGACTTTGGGCTGGACTGAGTGATGCGGGGCTGTCGGGATCCTTCAAGAAGGTCAGAAACACATTCATGTGCTATAGATTCAATCTACGTACCTCTTTTACGGCTACACGTCTCTGTGGGGGGCGGACTGGGCGGAACACCATGCCTCGTCCACCACGACCACGCGAAGAAAGCATGCTTTGGGTACCGCTTGCGATCCTTTGGGAGGAAGATGCAGTGGACGAGCTTGGCGTAGAGGATGAGCCCGCTTGTGAAGCATTGCTGGTGGGTGTGCTCCTGGCGGCGTCCTTTTTGCCGTGTCTCTGTGCGGACATCTTGTTGAGAAGAGACTTATTAGTGAAGAGACTTGCGAGGAGACTTGCGAAGAGACTTGCGAAGAAATCATGTTGCGTTACCGTGCAGGAAGGAAATTCTTTGCGCGTTGCAGGCCCATGCGTACAAAAACAAGGTGGAGAGCGAGCGAGAGGGCTGGGCAGTGGGGAGGAAAGTGGACAAGAAGAGCATGGCGTTTCGTATCGTACGGAAGGCATACTGGAGACTCGAGGCGAGGAAGTCCATCGCATTTCATTACAGATATTGTCGACCCTCTTCAGATCCGTCCGATCGATTAAAAGAATACAAGTGAGGAACAGGCGTGTGCACGTGACACGTCGCCAATCAGCTTCGCAACGGTGCGTGCACACGACTCTGTTCACGAACAGCGCGACAGTGTCCACGATCTCTTGACTTTGCCGTCCATCGTAGTTCGGAACAGACTACGCCTACTGACGTCCACGGAGCGAGTCCGCAACGCTGACTCTGGGAGCTCACTTGATTGAACGGCGTGAGAGGGCGAGAAAGTGGTGATCAAGGATGGGATACCTCAGCAATGGAGAGATCAAGGATCTCAGCAAAGACTTGGGAAACGCGGTGGCGCAAGATAGATGGACTGTATGTCTGTTTGTGGAATGCAGTGACAGGTGTTCTAACAGTGCTTTTGAAGGATGTTCACTCCATTCTAGAAAGGCTCCAAAAGGGAGTCAAGCCCACAGAGGATGTCATCCGAGCCACCAAGGTCGGACAGACGGTAGCCAAGCTCCGCGGATGCAATGACAAGGCCGTTTCGCAGCTCGCCAAGGATCTTGTCCAGACTTGGAAGAGTAAAGTGAACTCCCAGCGCGAGGCGAAGAAGAAAGAGTGTGAGTGTGAGATGGCGAGGGACTTGAGGTGGCTGGAGGGTGTGTTTGACCGGGTGGCGAATCTTGCCGATTCGAGAGTGTTGTCTAGGATCATACGTTTTCCGCCGGTCTTTTGCTTGAAGTGGTGGAAGTTCTTGCGGACTGGAGTGTATTTGAGGTGTTGAAGATTTTTGTTACCTCGAGGATGTCTTCGTTGTGACTCTTGTTACCTCGAGGGTATCTTCGTTGTGATTCTTGTTGCCTCGAGGATGTCTTCGTTGTGATTCTTGCTACCTCGAGGATGTCTTCGTCGTGTTTCTTGTGACCTCGACGATAGTGCCATGCTGAGGGCATATCCAGGCGTTCGCCCGTCGAGCGCTTGTGACCTCAACAGTCTCTCAGATTGTTTCTGTCTACACTGCCCCAGCCTCTTTCTTTAGCCACAACCCTCTTTTTGTGCATACTGATATGACCCTTGCAGCACCGAGCACGTCGGCCTCGCCTTCAACGACAGTAGCCTCTCCACAATCTGCTAAACAGTCCTCTGCACCTACACCAACATCTACCAACAAGAAGGAGCCACTCAATTTTGACGTCTTGCAGGATAAGACACGGAATGCATGTCTGAAATTCATTCATCAGTCGCTCGAAGTAGACAATCCACCTGGTGAGTGCACTTTGGAACTCCAAAACAGGCCTGACACAAGAGTGTTAGATACACACCTTGTGTTTGATCGTGCTTTGGCCATCGAGGCTGCCATTCTGAAACAGATGGGCCATGGTCAAGTAACGGGCGAGTATCGTACGAAAGTGCGAAGTCTGTCGCTCAACATTAAAGACAAGAAAAATTCGTCGCTGCGACAAAGTATCATCTCCGGGTCGCTAGAGGCAGAGAAGCTGGTAGGCATGTCTGTTGAGGTAAGTACGGTAGTGTGTCTTTCGCCAGCCTTCTAATGCTGTCCGGCAGGATCTTGCCTCGGAGGAGCTGAAAGCGGAGCGCACTGCTCTGCAGATGCAAAACCTCTTTAATGCCAAGGGTGCTGAGGCACAAGAAGCAGAGACAGATGCTTTTGAATGTGCAAGGTGCAAGCAGCGCAAGTGTCGTTATTACCAAAAGCAGACGCGGAGTGCTGATGAGCCAATGACTACGTTTGTGACGTGCACAAACTGCAATCACCGCTGGAAGTTCTGCTGATTGCTGGCGGTGGAATGTGTGGCAGCCCAAGACATTTTGCTTGCTGTGCGATGTACACTACTGTGAATGAACTGTACCAACATGTTTGCAGAGAGACTGTGTTCTTGTGTTGGAAGCCCGCTTTTGGCCTTCTTGACGCTTCCCTGGCCGAACGATTTCTCCAGCCATTTTCTGTCTCTTGAATAATCCCGCATCCCCCTCAAGGAGCCTCTGCCTCTACCTGGGCTCGTCTTCCTCTCTTCTCTTTTCCATCTCAGCCACTTTCCGCCATTTCTGCCTTACACACCTCTCGCTTCCGTCGTACTTGATGACTTCGGAAACTAGCGCGTGGCACGCACAGCCAGCCGCGCGCACTGGCCTTGCACCGGCGAGGCCCCGCGCTCCGGACGATCATCGCGTCCACCAACGACGTTCGTCTCGGTTTGTGTCGGTAGCAGCGGGTCCCTAGTATAAAATGAAGGGGTTCACCAAGTTTGCCAAGCGGTAAGTATAATGACCACTGGCAAGCATGTCTGATAGCGCCTTCTCAGGACACCGCACATGCTCAGCGGCCGCATTGGAATGGCAAACACCTCGCATGACGCACAGTTTGACGATCTGAATCGACGTCTGGAAGTCATCGAAAAGTATGCCGAGAAATTACAGAAAGACTCGACAACGTTTCGCGACTCCGTCAAGAGTAAGTGAAAAGAAGGCATGTCAGTGCACAGACTCACGCTCGGCTCGGCAGACTTGCTCATTTCTGGCAGCGGATTTGTCGATAACTTCTCGAACCTATTCAAGCCCTTGGGCTCCGAGATCGATATTGAGAGGAATCACCCAGAGGCCTCCAATACAATTGTCAATGTTTCCTATTATGGGCAAGCCCTAGACGAACTGCGTGACATTCTAACGCCCGAGGTAGAATTGGTGGAGAGCCGCATCATGGCACCCCTGCACGACTTCATTCTCGTCCTCAAGCAGGTTCGCAAGAATGTTACAAAGCGCGATCACAAGCTTGTGGACTACGATAGACACAACAATAGCTACACGAAGCTGCGCGATAAGAAGGAAAAGTCACTCAAGGACGAGCAGAATCTTTTCAAGGTCGAGCAGGACTACGAAACAGCTGCTGCAGACTACGAGTACTACAACAATCTCATGAAGGAAGAGCTTCCGAAACTGTTCGAGATGGCCGTCCGTCTGATGACTCCGCTTTTCCACTCCTTCTACTACATGCAGTTGAACGTCTTCTACCTCACTCTAGACAAGATGCAGACATTCGCCGATGGCAAGTACGACATTTCGGCGGCAGCCGTGGCGAGAGTGGAGGACGACTATGTTGCACAGCTCAATGATGCTGCCGAACGTCTCGAAGCACTGACAATCCGTAAGCCTGCAATGCCCTCGGCTCGTATTCTACAGCAGGCTCGCAGTCCATCGGGTTCCACCAAGAGTAGCATCAGTGCTGGCCCGCCATCCAAGACGGGGCTAGGACGTAGCGCTTCCTCGACATCCAATGCCCCTCCATCCTACTCGGCGTCCGGTGCGGCATCTGGCAAGCGTGCGCCGCCTCCGATTCCCGGCAAACCCAAAGCGGCGGCGCCTGCTGTCTCGTATGTGGTTGCCCTCTACGACTACACGGCACAAGCCGACGGAGATCTCTCCTTCCAGGCAGGCGACCGCATCGAAGTAGTCGAACGCACCCAGAGCACCGAAGACTGGTGGACGGGCAAGTTACATGGGCAACAGGGAATCTTCCCCGGCAACTACGTGCGCGACGAGTGACACTACAACGTGTGACTTGGCTTCGCTCATGTGGTAATAGAATGTCGCATGTGACTTGGCTTCGCTCGTGTAGTGATAGAATGTCGCATGCCCCTGTTTCATGGCGATGACGTCAGCTGACGTCTGCAGCATCTGCTAGGTGTATTCATGTTCTTTTTTTGCAATCATACGATTCATGTTGTTACAAAAGAGTACATGGTTGTCGTGCGTAGAGTAGTGTACACGGACGAAAGAGGATAATGTTGATAATGACAAGGGTCACATCAAGCGCCATGACTGGCAGGAGGCACGCCCGACGGCACGCGGTACCGATTCAGCTTCGCCATGAAGGGATTTCCCTGCTTGGCTGTGCTGTCGATGCCACTTCCGTCCGATGGCACCTGGCGCGGCTTGTTGGTCCGGTCACGAATCTTGGATGTGCCTGGTGTTGTCGGCTGTGTATCAGACATGGTTTGGCCGTTCTGCAGCCGCATTGCCACCATGTCGCTGGGTTTAGACGTGTGTGTGTCTCGCGCCCGTGGTCGTTGTCGCCCTGGTGTAGCCCCAGACAAGGCACTCGGCATAGGCGCATATACATAGGCGCGAGTGTGCTCTGGAGAGGGGTTCGATGGCTTGTCTGAGTCTGCTGGTCCGTCTGGACTGGATCGCTTGCGGCTTCCAGACATGCCTTCAGACAGAGACTGTGTCGAGCTCGATGACGGTAGATTGGAGACTACTTGCATGGTTGCGTTAGCTGTAGATGGTGCGGTCGTTGCGGCGGCTGCAAGTTGTTGCGTGCTGGGGAGGCCTGTAGATGTAGAATGTATTCCACCGCTCGCCACTTCGGACGTCGCTGCATGTGACGCATGTGACTGCGCTTCAACAGGTGCCTTGGGTTGCGTAGTACCAGAGTTTGTTGAATGTGCTCCTTGGACAGCATCGCCTCGGCTCTGTGCCCGACTTTGCAGCTTCTCCATCTTGGCCTGCAAGCTTGTCAGCCGAGCAGCAAGCCGCTTGTTGTCTTTGCGTAGTGCAAGTTCCTTGTCATCTGCTTCTTCACACTCTTGTGCTTTCAAAGTGAGCTCTTGCTCTAGCTGCTCAATGACACTTTGCGCCGATTGCACCTGTTCGGTGAGTTGGGTAATCTGTTTCTCTGTGTCATCAGTCACCACTGGGCTTTGCTTGGCCTCTTGTAATTCTTTGCTCTTCGCAAGCACTTCCGCTTGCAGCTCTTCTAGTTGAGCGTCTTTGTCCCTCAATGACTTTCGCAACGAATTCTCCAGCCCCTCCAACTCCTTTGTGCGCTCCTCACTTTCTTGTATTGCATGTTCGTTCTCTCTGTGCTTCACGAGCTCCTCCTTCGCCATCGCAAGCTCTTCATTCATCTTTTTCGCCTCTCCCTTTGCCTTTGCCAATGCATATGACACGCTCTTGACGTCTTCTTGGAGTTCATCGCACTCTCCACGAAGCTTTCTGTATGCTTCTTCACGCTGCTCCAACGCCTTTTGTAAGTGGTCGACTTTGGCCTCCAAAGCCGCTTGCTTCTCCGCCATGTCTGCAATCCGGGACTCGTTGTCTTGCTTCTGGCGGCACACTTCGTTGTAGCGTTCCTCATGCCACGCAGGGTCCAGCTCTGCAAGCCGTGCCTCGAAATCGCGTTCTTTGTTCTCTTGTTCTTCAATGAGCACAGCCTGGCGTTCCGCCCTTCCTTCCAACTCCGCAATGTATTCTTCCAGCTTGGCGCGCTGCTCATCGCTTGATTGGCCTATTTCGTGCTCGACTTGTACTTTGGATACATTCGCTGCATCATGATCCTGCGCCTCGCTTGCGACATGATCTTGTGTTTTGCTTTCGATATGCTTCTGTTCCTCGCTTTCCGCACGTTCGAGCTTGCTTGTAAGTTCCCTACACATCTCCTCAGCACTCGACAGTCGTGCGTTCAGCTCCTCCTTGGCAGCGTTGGCGGCCTGAAGCTGATTATCACGGTCTATTAATAGTGACTCCAGCTCTCTAATTGTGTTCTCTGCATCAGCAAGCTGGTGTTTAAATTGGCCCAAGGAAGTGCGGATCTCTTCCAATTGCTCGGCATTGTCTTCTATCGGTGGGGGTGTAGAATCGCTCAACACAGTCACATCGCTGTCGTGAATTGCAACGAATTGTTTCAGCGAGTCTTCTGCAAGCTTACGGTTCATCTGCTCCTGCTGCAAATCAATCTGTAAATTCTCCATGCGCTCTTCGCGCCGTTCGAGCTGAGAGCGCAACTCTTGCACTGTACTCCTCAATTGCTCGATCTCTCGACGTGACTGTTCTTGAACTCCGTCGAGTGCTTGCAAATGCTCATCATCTTTGGCTTGGCTCAAATGGACTGCTTGGACAAATTGTTCGTGCGCATCTTGTAGCAAGGTCTGCCATGTCTCGCTCTCCTCCTTCAATGCGACTTGGAACTTTTTCACAAGATCATCATATGACTGGGACTTCTGACGTGCAGCGAGTGATGCTTGGTCAAGTTTGGTGCGTGTGCTGTCTAGAAGCTTGGATGTTTCCGCGAGGGCCTTTTCTTTCTCATTCAAGAGCCCCAACACACGCTCATGGCTCACTCGAAGCTCTTTCTCAGACTCATCTTGTTGTGAAAGGCGTTGCGCAAGGTGTGCTTCAGCCTGTTCCTTCCGACTCGCTGTTTCTTGCATCTCTTTCTGCTGCGAATTGTATCGCTCTTCCAAGCTCTGAAGCTCGTCTATTTTTCTACGAGCTTCTGCAGTTGTAAGCTGCAGCTGCTCCTCCTTGGCGCGCTGTTCTTCCTGATTTTCTTGCAATTCTCTCTTTAGAATCTGATGCTCGCCTTCCTTGTTTTGCAGTGCAGTTTCTGTGTTCCGCAACACTTCTTTGAGTGTGAGCAGCTCGCCCTCCTTGTTTTGCAGCTCTCCGTTGAGAGCAAGTAGCTCTCTTTGGCTGTTCTGCTGCTCTTCTCTCAACGTCTGCAACAAATCATCACCTTGCTGTAATCTGGACTGCAGGGCTTGTAGTTCGTTCTCCTTCATTTGCATTTCGCCTTCGTTTGTCTGTAAATTACCCTTGAGAATTGCAAGTTCACCTTCTCTCATGTGTAAGTCTGCTACACTCTTGTGCACTTCTTGCTCTGTGTCTTCCAGCTTCCGTGACAGATCTTGCATTGACTGCTGCAGAGCGTTATGCTCTTGCTGCAACTGCTCCAAAGAAGTGTGTCTTTCCGTCAATTTTGCGTCGAGATCTGAGACAAGCTGTTGATGCTCCTCGCGCGCCTTCTCAGCAGCCATATTGGTATCGTTTAGAACACCTTCCAGATTGTGGATCCTCCCTTCGAGATCCTCGAGATCCGTACGTTTGTCTTGTCTCTCCTTTTCTAGAGACGCAAGTGACTGCTGCATGGCAAGCTCTAGCCCCGAGATCTTCTCTGCTTTTGTGGCAATGTCCGCTTCCAGATTGGCCTTGTCTGTCATAAGTTGGAGTTGTTCTGCTTCCAACTTGTGCCGAGCAGCTTCCTCTTCCACCTTCTGGAACTCTAGTCGAGCGTCCAGTTCCTCGACGTACCCCAATACTTGCTCCATTTCGTCGATCATGTCCGTTTCGAAGTCACGCACATTCAACGTCGAGTCTCCCGAGACAGTTTCTTCACCGACCAAATTGGACACCGTGCTCATGTCACCTGCTCCGATCTGGGAAGACAATGCCGACCAAGCTGGCATCACCTTTCGCAGAGCCAGGGAAATGTTCTTGAGACGTTTTTTCGCGGACGCCAATTCTCGTTCGCGGCGTCGGAGGTTGTCTTGGGCAGATTGGAGCGGAGCAAGTTGAGTTTCCAGGGCTTGTTTTGCTGTTTGTAGATTCAAAATTTCATGCTGTCTTTGCTCAGCAAGCTCTGAAGTACACTGAAGCTTATGGGTTACAGCAGAAGCAATGGCTGGGAGGGACTCCACAACCACCTGGTCTTGTAGAGAAAGAGCTTGACTTAGGGTATCCTTTGCAGCGTTTGCGTCTTTTTCATGATGTACAAGGGTATGTAGACGCTTCTCCATCTTTCGAATGTCCATATCGGCATCCAATGGGCGGACGACATTATGCATCTCGTCTTTTTCCTTCTCAAGAGTGACGATGTGCGCATCGCGCATTTGCAACTCGTCCTTCAGATCGCTTATGTGCGTTTGAAGAGCGCCCAATTCTGTCTGAGACCGTTTCTCTGCGGCTAGACGCTCATTCGATGCTTTGAGAGCCTCCGTCTGCGCCTTGTTAATTTTGGCTTGTGCTTCCTGCAACTCGGTGGATAGCTCTACGTGGGCGGTCTGGAGGTGCTTGACCTCGTCATCATTAGAAGCAAGGGTACTTTGTGTCGCTTCTGCTGGTCCCACAGCTGCTACCTGGCCTGCTTCTCGCAGCACGCGAATCTCTGCTTTGAGGGTTTCGTTCTCTGTTTGCAGAGCCACATCGGTGGGTGCAGGAGACGCTTGCTCCAACGATTTACATCGTCTTTCGAGTCCACTCTTTTCCACTTCAAGCTTCGCAATCAATTGAGAATGCGTGGAATCGTTACACAGGACAGATGTACCTCTGCCTCTGTCTTTTTGAAGAAGTTGTGCTTGTGCTTTACTTAGTGCTTGCTCCAAATTTGCATTAGCCACCGCTTTGCGGTCGCGGTCCGATTGCACGGTGGACAATTTCTTTTCCAAGTCATCTACATTAGAAAGCACGGCGGTCAGACGACTTTCGAGCTCTTTTTGCATATTTTGTAGCTCCTGACATCGCTCCTGCTCACGAGAGTGGTTGACACGGAGCTGATCCAGGCGGAGTTCTAAAAGGACATGAGCTTATGGAGCATATAAGGAGACGTGAAATTCTCACCATTTGTAGCTAGCTTCTTTGTAAGTGTGCGTACTTCGCTTCCTCTCTCTGGAGACAGACCGATCATGGCGACGACGAGCTTGTCAGTCGTCACACATGAGACTGTTGACGGCGATGTGGAACAACAGACGCACAGGCAGCGAAGCGCGCCTAGCTTTTGCGCGTCGCACCACGTGAATTGTGTTCAGTATTCTGGATTAAGAAGTCTCCATGGCTTGGTACCACTTCATCTCACAAAGCACCATGGCATCGGCATCCGAAGCTGATCCCGCCACTGCTACCGCGAGAAATGGGCATGCAGAGCTTCCGTCCCTGCCTTCGCTTCTTTCCTCTTCTCGGGGGCGGACAAGGATGCTGTTCAGCAGCGATGCCTCCCCGCTAGCACCGGGCGCCTCTTCATGGAACTCGGATGCATATGAACAATCCACAAAATCAAGGCTATCTAGCAAGATCGCATCGGAATTCAAAGATGCAAAACATCTTCCTGGTGCGCTCCTTGCGCAACAATCTGGACCTGCTAGACCAGGACAAGAGACCAACACGGCCGGCCAGAAACGCAAAGCGCCTTCCTCGTCTCTGACAGAAAGCTACATTGATGAGCTTGAAGGTGGCACCAGCTCCAGGCAGACTGCGGCCAATAGAAGCAAGACAGATGCCGCTCAACAAGCAGGTGTTGTTGCTCTGCGAAGGCAAGAAGGCATCGCTCCAAACCAGTACCAGAATGGTGGTGGGAGTCTTCTGTCTACTGCACTGATCCGTAAGAAGGATGCCGCCAGTCGTGTGGCAAGACCCGAGTATCATCCGCAGTGGAAGCTTTCTCGTGTTATCAGTGGCCATCTGGGATGGGTTCGTGCCATTGCAGTCGAGCCACAAAACAAATGGTTCGCTACCGGTGCGGGCGACCGGATGATCAAAATATGGGACCTCGCATCGGGCGAGCTGAAGCTATCGCTAACAGGACACATTTCCACCGTACGTGGACTGGCTGTATCGTCGAGACATCCCTATCTGTTCTCGTGCGGAGAGGATAAGCTGGTCAAATGTTGGGACTTGGAGACGAACAAGGTCATACGGCAGTACACAGGGCATCTTTCTGGTGTGTACTGCATGTCGTTGCATCCGACGTTGGATGTGCTTGTCACGGGTGGGCGCGATGCTGTAGCACGGGTGTGGGATATCCGCACAAAGGCGCAAATCCACGTTCTGGGAGGGCACAAAGGCACCGTCGCCAGTGTCGTGACACAGGAGAGCGATCCACAAGTGGTGACGGGTAGTATGGATGCCACGGTGCGACTGTGGGATCTGGCTGCGGGCAAATCCATCACCACGCTCACGCATCACAAGAAGTCTGTCCGTGCACTGGCTACACATCCGCAACAGTTCTCGTTTGCCTCTGGTTCGGCAGGCGGACGCAACATCAAGACTTGGCGATGTCCTGAGGCAACATTGCTCAACAACATGACACACGATGGCATTGTCAACACGATGAGCGTCAATCCGGACGGCGTACTCTTTTCCGGCACAGATGATGGGTCTATGAAGGTGAGCTGTCCACATTGCTGTGTGGTAAATAGCTAATTGTGTTGCAGTTCTTTGATTATGATACGGGAGTCCCCTTCCAGTCAAGCCAAGACCTTCCGCAACCAGGTTCCCTGGATGCCGAAGCAGGAATCTTTTGCTCTTCCTTCGATCACACTGGTACACGACTCTTGACAGGAGGTGCAGACAAGACGATTAAGATGTACAAGGAGACTGCGTAGGGACCGGATTTGGTGGCTACGTAGAGAGAAGATGAGGACACTGCGTAGGGAAGAAGCAAGGAAGCTGCGCAGGAACGAGTGAGGCCAGGAGACTGCGCATCGCATACGAAAGATCAAGCGGGTATTGTGGCCGCGGCATGGCGTCTTTAGGACGGCGCTTGTACCATTCTCTTGTAAAGACATAGAATTTTCAAAGAATATTCCAGTGTATACAGTACAGCAACAAGCACATTACCCTGTGGGTGAAGATGTTAGAAGCTACATTGGTCCCTTGAGAGGAGTGAAAGTAAGCCCAATAGTATGTGTGAAGTGGACATCAAAGGTAAGGGGCGTGAAGACAAAGTGCCCAAGGACATGATCCTCAGGGCATGGGACCAGGAGCTTGGAGCCAGAAGTCCCCAGGCCAGCAGGCCAGAGGCTAGAGAAACACGCGACAGACCGTGGCGGTCACGGTGGCATCATGCTTTCCTGGTGGCTGCGCAAAAAGGATTTGCTGCTCGGTCGTCGACGGCCATTTTTGGACCCTTTCGGCGACGACACAGAGTGGTGAACAGACGTGTTCGGAAGCATGCCGGGAAGCCCAGACGCTTGTGGCACCGGTGCAAAGAACGCCGCTTGTCGATACAGCTCGCTGTCTTCGTTCGACATACCAGACGCGTGAAGCGGAGTATGCGGTGGCTGTGCCATGGAGAACATGGAGGCGTCACTGTGCAAGGGAGGGTAATTGGGAAGCGAACCGCTACCTAGTTGCTCCAGTAGAGCCTGCTCGTTCCTCGCACCACCGCACCAGTCCATCGTCGGGTGCTGCACATTGTCCATTTGCGGCATGAATGCGCCCAAGCCCACTGATGCTTCTGGCATGGTATTCCACTGGCCTTGGCTTACGTCTTTCTCCACACCAAACGGTGCGGCAGCGGCACCCAATGTTGCTCCTTGCTCCTTGGCCTCCTGAAAGAGAGGCAGTCCCACATCTGCATGCGAAACTGGGACCGTCTGTCCGGCGACAGAGCCCTGATACGAGCTTGGAGGGATCGGATCCCATCCGCTGCTTTCGATTGCCCGACGCAGATTCTCCTGCGAGCTGTCCAGGTGCAGTCGACCGTGGTCCGAGAGCGGCCGGCCCATTCTATGGAACGACTGTGCTGCTGTAGGGACATCGTGTTGCGGCACCGCTCGATGCGGTTGCGCTGTGAAAGGCCGTTGTGCCATCATGGGGGTGAACGAATTGTCGCCCAGATGTGAATCGCGGTTCGCAGAAAGGTCCGCTCCCGCCATTCCGAAACTGCCCAACGGCGCAAGCGACGACTGTTGCTGCATCATGTGGGTTGAGTCTGTCCATGAAGGCACTGTGTGCCTTTGAGGCAAGTGTGCCGCCATACCGGCGCCCTCGACAGGCATTTGGAATGTATTGAAGAAACCTCCATGCTGAAAATACGGCGTCGACGGCGTGCTACTCGGCGAGGTGGACAAGCTCGAGCCGCTCTGTCCTCCCTTGACCTGAGCTGCTCCTCCGTGCGTGAAGCCAGAGACGCTATTCTTCTTGTATGGCCCAAAGCGGCTGCGCGAAGTTTTCAAAGCCGCGTCTGAGGAGCGCCGATCCCTCGGCAAGGCGCCTGAGCCACCGATTTCATTCGGTGCAGGCGCAGATCGATCGACCGTGGTGTCAGGATGTGCACCTAGTGACGACATGCTCTGCGATGTGGAGAGACTGGACTCGTCTCCTCTACTACGCGAGCCCGGCTTCTGTTTTGATTCACGAACCTTGCTCGACCGAGCTCGACGCAAAGCGGAGTCGCTTCCCGAGCTTGTCGCTTCTCCACTCGATTCAAGCTCGCTCCGCCGGTGCGCAGACTCGTGCGATTCGTCTGACTGGAAACGAGGCGTGCCGTCTGGGCCTATAACGACAGTTGGCGGGCATCGAAAGGATGTTTTGGTGAGAAAGATAGGCGAAATGGACAAGGACGCGATTTCCGGCAGCGACGACGGCGTTCGTAGGCGGCCAGACCGTACATCATCGAGTGTGTAGTAGGCGATGAGGTGTTGCGTAGAGTCCTCGATCTGTATGGAGATTGTCTTTTTGCAAAGCCCACCTTTAGCGAAAGGATATGACTTGGTCAGGCTGCCTACTAGGTGTCGCTCGAACGCGCTATCGCCTTCTTCATAGAGGTTTTCTGCCATAGAGACAGATGCAGTGCTCATTGAACGGAGCCGACTTGCTTGATTAGATGGTTTTGTTCCTTGCATGGGCTTGAACACCGAGGCAAAAGGCGACTCGCCCGATGTATGTGGATTGGCAACACCCAGTGCAAATGGATGCATGTCCTCAGCCGAATGCAGTTCTTGTTGTTCATATGGTGAGTCGACATCTTGGCCGGAATCCGGCTTGCCCGGCTTGCGTTTTTCCACCTGTCGGTATACCAGAAAGTTCCACAAAACTCTACTGGGGCTCCACAGCAGCCCATCTGTCCAGCGCTTTATTCCGCTCTCTTTCTCATCAAAGACAAAGATCTGACCGCTTCGGATCAATTTCCGTTCATCTTCTCGCAGTCGTCTTTGCAGCTTGGGGAGAATGCCGCGACGGACACATTCGAATATGAGTAGGGCGTCATGTGTACTTGATCTATTGCGAAGGAGAATAGGTCAGGATGATGTTTGCTTCGGTTTCCTCACTTACATATACCCTTGACAGGTGCTTTGGATCGTGTGACTCATGGTCTTGTGTCCGTTACCGATGGAAAGTAAGATGCTCTTGCTTCTCTACGAACTCTCCACTACACAGCTTACCTGTGTAGTGAGACAAAAGAAATACAGCTTGGCCTGCGACAAAAGAAGAACAGGACAAATCCGTCTTTGATCCTACTCTCAGTGGATCAGAAGATCAATTGGACTGTGCAGCCGGAAAATCAGTTCAACACGTTCATATAGCAAATTGGGACAAGCCCCGAAACTCACATACTGATGAGCCACCAGCACGGTGGAACATGCAATACAGCAAGAAAGAGGATGGCGATGACAAGCAACCGAAGCACGGCCAACCCGCCGCCAGTTTAAGGAAAAAATGATTTGGTGACCAGCACACCAACTTGTAGAAGGAAAGGGGATGGGGATCCGTTGCCGTTTTCAAGACATGTGCATGAGACAATACAAACCTTCCGCGCCCGAAGAGCGAAGCAATGGCAGGCCGTGTATGAGAACTCTGCCAGGCATCCAGGCACGCAACTTCGACGGAGCACTAGGCAGCCAGCCGTCACCCGGAGTGTATTTTTACTTGCGTGGCCTTCACTGGAAGTCCAATGATTGCACAAGTGGATGCACAACTATGAACATGCAAATCTGCTTCAGTATTTCATCTCGTCCCGACGGCCAAACGGGAATAGGAAACCTACAGGAGCCAAGCCTCTAACGCTAACGCGCTCCAGGCAGAAACAAAGTGTCCCATGCTTGGGGAGAAAATCAACTAAGTTACAAGCGCGCATCATGTCAGTGCTCGCATACGCGACAAGCTTTCGAACAATACATATCTGTATTGCTGAATGGATAACAGTCTAAGCGCTCAGATCTGCAAAGCTCAAGCTAATCGCTTTCAGGTCGCATACCATCGCTTCCCACCCTTTTTCTGGACAATGGATCCAGATTATCAAGTAGACCGCGGACATGACTTAGCTTTGGATTCTTTTGATCTAAATACCTTGCGGACTCTTGGATGACTCTTGAACAGACTCGCCTTCTCGCACGTAAGGTTTAGAACCATTACGCCCTCGATGCGAACCACTCGCCTGTAACGCTATTGTCTCAGACGTACAATCCAAAGCTTATTTTTCTACTGAACACATGCAGCCCAACAACCAGCACGAGCACAGACCGACCTGAAAATTTCTTTGTATGGCCCGAGCGCGTCCGAAAAAGTACTTCTTCCTGTCTGACGACACGGAATGGCGGACGAGGCAAAAGTGTTGCCAAGCGAGGAGCAGGTTGTTGCGCATGCTGCGTCCAAGCTGCAGGATGATCCAAACTTGGGAGCTGCAAAACTGACAGGCTTGCTCCAAAGCGAGAACAATTGGAGTTTGAGCGAAAAGAGACTCAAAGCCATTCTCATCAGTTCGGGTCTGCGTTCCTCTCCAGCTGTTGTGCAGCCCGATACCACAGCTTCCCCATCCAACGGTACAGCAAAGAAAAAGAAAAAGAAATCATCTCCATCGTATATTCCGAGATCGCACCTCGATGCAACTCTCGCTACGCCTGATGGCGTCAAGCCGGTATACTTTGACTCGGTCAAAGGAAAAGGTTTGGTTGCCGATCGCGATTTCAAGGAGGGAGATGTCATTTTTACAGAGGATGCATTTATCTCAGCACCACCAGGTCATGCCCTGAAGGCTGTTGATGATGGAGAGTTGTGTACGAGTTGTTTTGCTCCAATCACTGGATCCCTGGTGGCTTCTTGTGGTCAAAAAGACTGTCATGCTCGCTTCTGCAGTCGTTTATGTCAGAACCGAGCACAGTCTGTCCACCATCCGCTTCTTTGCCCCGGACAAAACCCATCAATCAAAGTGAGTATTATGAGGAAATCTCTTTGTGTTCTTTATCTTATCTTCACTAGCCTTTCCTCCGATTTCTCTCCATTCAAAAGTGGCTCTCATTGTCGCTCGTTTCGAGATGCATAGCTCGAATTTTGCTTACCAGCACCAACCAAGGACCGCCTTCATTGACAGCACCAACGCGTAAGGGTGACTCTCCTCCACGAGCGACACTCGAAGAGACAATGGCTCACTTTGATGCCTTTGCCACGGTTTCTGAGCTGGAGAGAAGAGCCCGCAACCCAGGCTGGGACATTGAGCAAGATGGTTTCGTTAAAGGAATGCAAGAGGGCCATAAACTTCTGTGCGAAGGTATGGACCCACGTAAACAACACAAGGGCCGATTTCCAGTCCCACCCACATTTCCTTCAAAAGTAGCGGACCATTTATTCTCATGGGATTCGTTTCTCAGGTACGTCCATGTATCTTTGCTTCACATTTATCGTTGACAGTGTCCCCAGAATGCTAGGTCGAGCCAATTTGAATAGTGAAGCACAGGGTGGAATGTATCTAGTTCACTCGCATCTCAACCACTCTTGTGCACCCAATGTATCCATCCGTCACCCCCCACCACCCAAGGGCGGTGTGCGTCAGGCCACAAAAATTGCAGCTGTGGCGAACCAAGGAATCAAGCAAGGCGATGAGCTCTTCATTACTTATCAGCACCCCGACACACCGTTGCTTCGTCGCCGCATGCTTCTGTGGCGCGAGTATATGTTTGGACCTTGCGAGTGCTCACGATGTCTCAGCGATCTCGACTCTCTAACACCCGAAGAGCGCAACGAAATGAACACAGGTGCTTGGAAACGTGATGCAAAAGAGGAAGAGGCAGTCATGAAGCGCAAGGAGCATGCTGATATGATTGCCCAGCTGGACAAGGACCGCAGGGAGAAATTAGCCGCCGAAGGAAAGACTGTTCCCGAAAAGGATTTGACCGGTCTCGAAGATGAGCTGCGCACCCAGCTGGGTTTTTGAAAAGCCGCCTGCTGTCACGCTCCTTACCTGGCTTATCGTGCCAAACAACATTCAGAATGTTATAGAAAACATGTAAGCAATGTCGAAGCGTCCTGAGCGTCTCTAATGTATAGTAATCGAAGGAATGATGCATATTTTACATGATTATTGGCGTTGCATCCTAGATTTGAACAACGATGGCTTTCGTGGCGGCTCTGGCTCCACTTTCTCCTCCTCTTGATCTGCATCGATCCCGGGACGCCGAAGGGGCACACCCTTGGAATGCGATGACGTGGGCGCATGGCCGTGATCGACACCTGCTGTCGATGCCTGGTCTCGCTGTGAAAGACGCAAGCGCATGATATCCTCGAGACGGTCATCGTCATTATCACTATCGCCTTCCAAGTCTTGCGCTGTAGCAGGCAGGGAGCCTTGCAGATCATTCTTTGGATAGCGCACCTTAGCAAGACTGGGAATGAGCATACTAGGACCCATATTCTGCGCTTGAGCAAGAGTAGCGGGCCCATCTTGGCCTGTCCCAAGCTCCTGAGAGACAGCTCTCTGGCCCTGCATCGCACGCAAGATGCGCTCGCGCTTGAACTTGCTATCTTTGGAATCTTGCTTTGCATCCTCTTCATCTTCCATGGTCAGGTCAATGCCCTCGCGAAGCGCTGCTTCCTCATCGTCGCTCTCCTCCAGTGGACGTCGGCGAAGCGGGATACCATGCGCCTGCAAGACAGCCGCCTTTGTTCGCTCGTACTCTCGACGGAGTTCTTCGTTTGATATATCAGCACCATCCGATGCAAAGTTTGGCGCTGCTTCTATCAGGTCATCGCTATCGAAACCGAGATCTGGATCGTTTTCGTCAGACAAGTATCCTAATGCCTCCACTTGATCACTATCCAGCTCTTCATCGTGCATTTCGAGTCCCATGTCTGCCATGTTCTCATCTTCCTCTTCATCCTCCGCTTGAGAATCCATGTCCACGTCGTGCACTGCAGGCACCTGACCTTCCTCTTCGATATCGTTTGTGGGGGGATGAATCTGTGTGCCCGATTTAGCTGTTCTAGGTTTATCGATCTTAGTGGACGTAGTGGCAGCTGTCCCCACCTTTACATCCACATTCCCGTCATGATCTTCACCAAAGCGCACTTTGCTCATCTTGGCGGGAAGCTCGTCCTCTGCCTCATTGTCTCCTTGACCTTTGGAACGAGCCGCTAGTTTCTCTGCATACGCCTTACTGGGGCGTGCATGAGGCACTGCTGCGCTCAACCCCATCTCCGTTCGTCTCTTGGAGAGACTGGCATCAGACTGTGTAGCGCGTTCCAATGCAGAGATACCCTGTGATATACGGGGTGCTTTTGGTATTTGTGTTGTGACAGCTTTGTTTGGCCGTGCCTGTGCAAGACCTCGTTTGAAGTTGCTCGGTGCCGAAGCTTGCTTCCGTGTGTTTGCCGAGATTTGGCTGTCTCGCTCGACCACATCGCGTTTGATAGCTGTACCTGACGTGGGTTTTGGAGTGGTAGGGACTTGTGAAGCGGGTGCTTGCGAAGCTTTTTGATTGGCCTCAAGCTGCAGATTGTTACTCTGCACCAGTGCTTCGTATTGTGGGTGTCCCTTCAACACATCTATTCCCAGAAGGTCGACGATACGCTGCGCCTCTTCCTCTGTCCCTTCATCCTCATCGGTGAAAGGATGCGAAGAACGGGAAAATGGCATACCAGAATGCTCACCTCGTACTGCTCGATATTTGTCCTCGGGACTCTTGATGCGCACCGACTTCTTCTTTTTGCTCGGACTTTCCTGCGAGCTGACCTCTACGCTTCGGCTCATTCGTTCTCCAGCACTACCCAGAGAGCTTGTACTGGCACTCATCGCATCTTCTTCCCACTTGATCTGTTCCACTGGGTCGCTGCTGTGTTCAGCCGCTGGACTACTCGGATTCAGGTTAAGGAACCCGCGGCGCATCCCCGACGCTCCAAATTTCGGAAGCGGCGTCACAGGGGATTGTGACGCTTTCAGCACAGATTTCACCGGTGCCGGACGATCTGCGGAAGAGACGCGAGAATGGTTGGCTCGACCTTGCGCTGCATGGGAAGGAATATCGCTCTGTCTACCTGCTTGTTGTGTGGTACCTATTGCATCTCTCTGAGATGCTTCATTATGCTCTAGAACAATATTCGTCCCGCCGCCCCGCGACTCCTCTTCTTCGAGTTCGTCTAGTATGTTTTCCATCCACGTCTGACGATCTTCCTTCGATCGTTCATCACGATGAAAAGGCTGCAAAAACTTTTGCACGGGTGCTGCCTTCGCACTCTCGTCTACATCGGGAACGGGTTCTGTCAGATCAACAAATGGCAACCCTTCCTCATTTAGAGCCTGATAAGACACACGTGAGATAGATGGAATAGATCTATGTGAAACACTCACCTGGCCCTGTTCATTCACTTTTGTTTCTCCTTCGCCATCTTGAAGTTGTTGCATGAGAGACTCCCGTGCCATCTTCAGAACTGTATCACGTTGTGACAGGACCTGTGCCTCGAGAGCTTCCATGGTATGATTTTAGTTATGCTTCAGTGTTCCGCTCATCTCGACTCACTTTTGTACTCCTCAAGAAGTTCCCGTAGCACTTGACTGATCGGCCTTTCCACAAGATCCTCATTTTTGGCCGGAAATCCTGGTATGACCTCCGCAAAGTCGATTTTTCCGTTCCGAACAAGTACCGTCTTTCTGGTATGCCCCGTACCGTTTTGATCTGGCTTTACAGCTACAGGTACCATGGCCATGGGTCCAAATTCAGCAAGAAATTCTCCAGATCCATTGATTTCCGTAGATAGAGATGAATTAGAGGCTCGGTTGTCCTGTGAGGAGGTTGACGAGCCATCGATCTTCTGCAACTGGCGGATCAAGCCGGCTATCCTACCAAGCTTTTCTTGTGATTCCATGAGCAGCCCCTGCTTCTGAAGCAAGTCGCTTTCCTCTCGTTCTTTTGTACTGCTTTCTCCGGCACTTTCCATGTTTACACTTGCTGGCGGTGTTCCCGAAGAAGACACCATGACGACATGGAAAAAGCCTAGCGGGGCGGTCGCGTGCCTGCAAGCTTGTGGAGAAGATCCGAGAGTTTTTCATGGCGCTTACGTCCGATTCCTTCTATGTCGAGTGCTCATGTTCTCCCAGGCTTCTACGCACAAGCGTAAGCGTAGTGCTGCTCGGAGGGATGACAAACATTCTATTTACCAGCCTATAGGATCGATTCTTGTTTCCACAACGCAGGGCCGCTCCGAAAAAGAAGGTGCTCTCGACTATATACACGAGACAATCCAATCACATCCGTTCAATCATCAGGTAAGTCCGTAAGCGTATGCGGTTCATAGTGTGCTCAACCTGCAGAAGCTCCAAATTCTCATTCCACTCCCCAGTGGGAACCTCTCTTCGTCATTGCAAAAAACATTGACAGATCTCGGTCATGCCTCGAGCTCGTGCGTTGCAAGGGTCTCCTTGTTGCTGTTCTTGGATCCGCTGTTTGTCACCTCATACTTGAAGCGGGGAAATTTGGTAGCCCTGAGTGTAGGAAAAATTGATACGGAAGATGTGGCGTGCGTAGATGGCCAAGGTACGTACCCATCGATAGAAACGGAATATCCCACTCATCTATTGCACACCAGGAACTCTACACCTCTCGCTGTGCCGAGATACATACCGGACACTTGGGCTTGAAGGACAAAAGCTTCATCGCTCCAGAGGGTCAAGTGGAAGGGCAGCAGACAGGCAAAGTGGGGAGGCAGAACGATACGGTAAGTGGAATCGGCTTCCACTCCTGTGAACCTTTCTCACTCTGTCGCGCAGTTGTCCGCATCAACCTCACCGCCTCCCACTTCACGGCAGGAAAACCAGGCTACGAGCGTGTCCGGACACGCATCAAGGCATGGGAGACCTCGAGAGCAGTGGGAGATCATGTATGGACGATGCTGTTTAGCTGGTCTCATGAACATGATGCACAGCTCGGGTCAAGACCGCAGTTTCCCGCACGCCATGTGCACACCGACACAATCCACGATGTTCCCATTGGTGTGTCCCTTGACGAGATAGAGGATGTGTGGATTCCTTCCGCTACCCACGCTAATCTGTTGGAAAATTGGGGCGATGCTTCCTGGCAGGAGAGCCTGGAGGCATTGTGGGAATGGGTGTTTCTGAGTTGTAGCTCCTCTGAGTCCATTCGGACATACTGGCGACCAAATCACCTCACACTTTATCAAACACCGCAGCCTCGCCAACAGGGCAGGGTTGCTTGCATCAAGTACACAGGCTTTTTGACGCCCATGTTTTGTTCCGCTCTTGTTTCGGCTCTATCCAAGACATCTGTCGAGGAGAATAGGTTCTGTTCTGTACAGTGTAGTGGATTTGCGGACGCACCACTGGCCTGGATCTCTAAAGCTTCCACCAAGCACAAACGCAATCTTTCGGGCACCCACCACCCCCGTGACATGGGTGCTGACGCCAAGCTTCAGGCAAAGTCGACAGAAATTCCGACATCGCAATTCCAAGCCGAGCCAGAACAAGGTCTCCGGACCAATCAAGAGCACGCTTCCCCCACGGAGCCTTATTTCAGCTCAGACGACGACTCGGATGTGTCTCATAGTGCTACAGGTCTTTCCGCCCGTCGCAAACGCAACAAGGCCAGACACAAGCGTGGATACACGGACCCCGAACTGCTCGGATACAACGTAGCGAATCCTGGATCCCCTAGTCTCACGTCAGCATGGCAAGTCATTCTCACAGGCCGAACGGATTCTTCTTTTCAAAGTTTGCTGGTGGAGAATCTTGGTGCAACAGCGCGCTCGTAAGAGCTGTATGTAATTGTAGAAACGAATAGAATGGGTTGCGTTCGCCGTTCCGTTTCAAGCGGAAGGAGCTCTGAGATGTTCGCAAGCTGCAGCGCTCTTCACTTGGTCCTCACACATGCGTTAGTACGCCTATACGAACATAAGCACTTGATACCAATGCGAAATATACACAAGAACGGAGAGAAGTACCCTCCCTACCTTTCGTAGCACTTCCACCGCGTTTATAGCATGTCCACTTTCTTCGTTGTTTCGACATTGAAGTAAGTTCAGTTCAGATCCCACACGCGTCGCTTGGCATTGTCCGTCCGTCCCTGGCTGTGCGTTTCTTATCTCTGCTTTCCCGTCGTGACACTCATTGCCGATCTCTCCCTCACCTCGACATGGCTTGACCACCTTGGGCACGCAAACCAACATGCTGACACAGCTCGTGCAGCCCTTTGCCGGCCCGTTCCTCTCCTTCGACCGCCAAGCGGTGTCCGATCTGGCCGGGTCCGCCTCCTTCGTAGTATGGCTCTTTGCTCAATCTCCGTGCGTAATTTAGGGTGCTCATTAGAATGTCTTGCTCATATGTCTCACAGACAATTATACGAGAACTATCGCAACGCCAGCTGTGATGGGCTTTCGTTTGTGTTTCTTCTTCAGTGGATGGCCGGCGATGCAACGAACCTGATCGGGTGTCTTCTGACCGGCCAACTTCCTTTCCAGATCGCTGTAGCCACGTACTTTTGCTGCATAGATGTCTGTATCATCGCACAGTACTACTACTACTGGCGCCGTGATACTCGTTTGGCCCAAGCCCAGCATACTCTGTATCATCAGCACATTGCCTCTCCCACTACTTACGCATCCCATCGTGCCCATCAAGACTGGCACCCTCCCACTTCCATGCGAAGCCACAGTGTAGTGAGCGCTCGTTCCAAGACTGAGGACAGTGGTCGAAGGCTGGCGTACGACTCTCACCGCCGTATGCACATGATTGGCGATGAGGACCGCTACCGTGCAGGTCCAAGCAATTATCAAGCCGTGGAGCAAGCAGCGAAAAGCGTTGCTGAGATTGCCGCCGAAGCAGAACGTCTACGAGTACGAAGGAACAATCGTTGGCTCCACAAGAACGGTCTGTCTCCTCACGCATCGGAGTTGGTGGCCTCGTGTGACGACGGCACGGACGACGGAAAGCACACAGACGAAGGGACCGACGAACGCATGATGGCCAGCTTCACATCCTCCTCCAGCAGCCAGGACTCGGCTGCTCACGACGAAGCTAGCGATGTATTCGGGTACGCATCTACGCCCAACATCCGTCTTGGCGGAGGCAGCAGCGGCGGTGGGTTTAGCTCTACGCCTGTCTCTCCCACCGGCTCGCGACGTGGTCGGAACATGAGCCGTGCTGCTGGCAGGAGTGACCAGTATATGGTAGACAGTGTATCACGGCCCTCCGCGAGTCGCAGCTCTACACGCTCCAGTAGACGAGATTTCGCACTGTCTTCGCAACAGACAGGGTTCGTCCTCCTTGGTCTCGTTGGTCTTTTCAGTTGGACGGGTGTTCCATCAACGTCCAGAGAGGTTCATCATACCCGTGAGCAGTCGCTTGGGTCTGTTCTCCAAGCCTCCAGGCCCGAGCACTGGTCCATGCCTCTCACACAAGCTGAAGTGCGGCACCACGATCATGATACTGTCTTTTCCACCGACGATCCTAGTATTTTCTTTAACCCCGGCAATCCTGATATTGTCCTTTCCACCGACGATCCTAAGATTGTCTTCCCCACCGGCAATCCTGATGGTGTCTTTGTCACAGACAATGAGCATTCACCGCACCACCAGTGGCCGCCGCACCAGCGCTCCCAGTCGTGGGAACACATTGTAGGCCGCATCAGTGCTTGGACATGCACAATTCTGTACATGACCTCGCGTCTACCGCAGATATGGACAAACATGCAGCGCAAGTCAGTCCAGGGCCTGAGTATCATGTTGTTTCTCTCGGCGGCCATGGGCAACTTTCTCTACTCACTTAGTGTTCTTGTTAACCCCAAGGCACACATTCCGCCCTCCACGCCAGATCAGCAAGCTGCCTATCTCTTGGAGAGCTTGCCCTTCCTACTAGGAAGCGGAGGCACACTGGTATTTGACGGCATTATTGTAGCGCAATGGTTGGCATGGCGCGGCATGCCACCGCTTGCCCATCCCACACAAGCGCACGGGCAAGTGCACCCTCAGCCTAAACGACCGTCATTGTCCTCTTACAACAGTTACGAGTTTGCTCATGGGTCCAGAAAGAGAGCTGCTCACCATCGCACAGATAGCAGTGCCCGCAGCCGTTGGAACTCTTTGGAGAGACAACCACTGTTGGAGTAATAATTATTCAGCCCTCGGACTCGTGCCAAGTGCTCTTGACACGAGCAGATGCCGCTTTGCGTGCAACCGTTTCATTTCCACACCATGTGTATACTATCATGAAACAAGGATGCGATTACTGTATACATATGTGATGCTACTGTGTCTGTCTAGGCGGAAAGTTGGAATTGTGAAGGTGATGGGCATTGCATGGACATAGGAGCCAGTGTAGGACGAATAGGATTCGACTATTCCTTTGGCTGCCTTGTAAGGGATTGGGTTGTGCGCTCGGCTGCCGTGCAGCCTTGCCTAGCTTGTTCAGTGAAGAGGTGGAGGCAGCCAGAGTAGGAAGGCGGTCATCATTGATGTGTAGTTCTCATGAGAAGACCCAGTTCCGTACATCGAGTAGAAATGAGTTGAAATGCATACCATCGATACTTGTTTTAGAGAAACATCCTGCGGCATAGAGCTCGGCCACAAACCAGCGAGCAGTGAGCAATAGTGTTCCCCACACCCACACAAGCCGGAGAAGCCAGAACATGTGTTTTCTCCATGAAGATTGAGGGGCGATTGTTGCACGCAGACGTGTGCCGACAAACGCTTCCAACAGTGTGAGCACACCTTGCATAAGGAAGAAGGACATCACCCCAGGATTGATAAAGGAATGAATTAGCCGCAGACTGGGATGCCCCCATGATGGCGAAGAGGTGGAGTGGATGAGCACCATAGCTAAGAAATTGTCAGATGTGTCTTCCCACTTCGCTTTTACTCACAATGCATCACGCCGCTCAGAAAGAACACTTTCAACACAGCGAAGATACGGTTCTCCTGGGCCCCAAGCGTGACTAAACTACCAAGTCGAAGAAAGTCTCGACGAACATAAGCATGCCAGCGCCATGACCACAGCTCTGAAAGGCTCTGACTGCGTGCTACATCACGGAAAGATGGCGGAAGAAGAGTGGGCGGCAAGTGCAGCCAGCCGACGAGAAGTGGAAAAAATACGGCCTCGATCGGCCCACTGACCAGGGCAATGAACGTTCCTGTGCATAACGTTAAGCATATTTGCGTCGAAAAAGGAAGCCGTTGGTAGAATTCGCTAGTCGAGTGACCAGGTAAGTCGATGCTGTTCATGTACTGATAGGCCCAGCAGACTAAAGCAATATCGCTCAGAAGATGAATCGGTGTCTGTTCCACATAGCCGAACGGCTGTACGTCGGCTTGTAGCCATATCGGGTGCCCCCCTTGGTTTGACTGCTCATATTGTACGTTGCCTGCTTTCTCAAGCTTCTTCTTGTCCCATTCCAACGCTCTCATTTGTTTGGGAAATATCACACAGGTTCCTGTACGACGAGACAGGAGAACGTCGAGTGACCAAAGCAATTTTTCAAGCGGCTGCCGAGGAAACGGCATCACACTCCAGTACCTCGGGATGATTTTCCTTTCCTGGGCCCACTGCGGCCTTGATCGAAATACAGTCTTGTCCACAGCAGAACAGTTGTTGTTCATGTCGTCCGAGCCATCACAGGAAGATGAAGTAGATTCGCCTTCTATGTTCCTGATGCCGCGATCCAACTCCTCACGATCCCAATCAGGGATGATCCAACGGGGACATTGTCGCTCTTCCACATCAAAAACCAACCCGACATCCAAAGCTCTAGCAAGAAAGTGCCACCCAAAGGAGCCGAACGACAAATCACGAATAGGGTTTCCCAGCGTATATTGTGGATTGAAGGTGAAATCCACAATAAAGTAGATCGTCGTAACAAGGAGCACTCTTCGGCACCATCGTCCTCGTGCGGACACGTCCCATGTCAAAGTCCAATGTGATACGATCAGAAGAACAAGAATAACAAGAACTGTGGCAAACGGAGCGTAGCTGCTGTCTCTCCAGACAGTGTGTTGAGCAAGAAGAGACATGGTAGACGCTGACGAAGGTGCAATACGCCGAAAAGGTTCCGGGGAAGCACTTATTAGATCCGAAAAGGAGTCTACCCGGATTTTTCGTCGAGTAACTTGTGTCTACTCATCTATTTCCACCATTCAGTACGTGAAATTACTATACTGTCAGGAACGACACGATACTAGAACTAATTTCGATCCTTCCTTGGTCGGCTGCTGCACTTTACCTTCTTCGTAGTTGTAGGCTGCACCTCATTTTCTTCTTGCTTAGACGCTGCATTGATGTGCGTCGTGCTAACACGCTACGCAAGCCTAGCGTGAACATCGTGGCTTCGCAGTGTCATTGGCAGCTTAAGGCGCTAGTAGTAGTCTTCCTGTCGAACGGTGAGACATTCCAAGCATTGTTGACGGGCGTTTCAGCTCGCTCACGGTATCATTGCTCTTTCCGCGAGGATACTGGAGCACACACGGTGCTCATCTTTGATCATGCAGATTTCGATGGAGGTGTCCATTCCGCTATTTCGCGGAGTATGTGGTGCTTCCTGTCTCTATCACTCATGTCCTTGCTCACTAAACCCTATCGCGATCTACCTTTTATTGAACCCTACATCTCGTTTATCTTTCAACAGCACCGCCATGCAATGTGCAGATAGAGAAACGATTGCGTATCCCCACGTGTTTCCCAACTTATCCATCAAGATCGTACTGACTAGGTTCAGTCGCGTTTTTTTTTTCGGAAGAGTTCTATCTTTACGTCACAAGGGTCACATTTCTCATTGCAGACGCATCGCGCAATACGCCAGGAAGCCTTCCGATGACGATCACTTTCCCTCGCCTTGCTTGTAAATCGATTGTCTCGTAGACAAAGCGCTGTGCACTCATGCCTTATGCCTCTCTCCATCCTAAAATGATATGATCTCCCTATGCTTCATTGATTCTCGGGTCCAGATCTGATCCGTGCATATTTGTAGAACGTGACCGTGCTTATTTATATGCATCACATATGCAACTTGATATTTTAGTGTCTTCTTAAGTATTGCATCATTTTCACTATCGATCGAGCGTTGCCCCACAGATATAGTGCTGCACAGATAGGGTCTGATCAGAACGGAGACGTGGGTCTAGAATGGAGGGTGTAGTGACCTCTCCCCCCCCCCGTATAAAGCGCCCGCGACAATTATCCTATATCCACATTCTTCCCCTCTCCTACCACTGAGCACGGGTACCTCTAGCTATGCCTACGGCTATCCCTCCTCCCCACATGGAGTCTATTAAGAAACACTCTACAATCAATCATGATGCAGAAACCGAGCTAGTATGCTCCATTGATGCAGGAACCACATCCGTGCGTTTCATCGTCTTCAACCAATTTGCGCAGATTCAAGCCTCAAAAGGCAAAGAGTTCACACAATACTTTGACAACCCAGGATGGCAGGACCAAGATCCCCATGAAATTATGGACTGCATTTACGAATGTATCGACAAAGCCATCGAGGAATTGGAAGCCAAAGGCAAATATACGCGCAAGGACATTAAAGTTATGGGCATCACGAATCAACGAGAAACCACAGTCGTTTGGGACAAAGCGACCGGTAAGGCTCTCACCAGAGCTATTGCATGGCCCGACGCCAGAACTACAGGTGTTGTGAAGGACCTTGCCAATAAGAGCTCGCGTGGTCTTGACGCCGTCAAAAAGTACACGGGATTGCCTCTTTCCACGTATTTTGCCGCCGTCAAACTTCGATGGATGTTGGAAAATCTAGAACATGTACGCAAGGCTCACGACGAGAAGACAATGCACTTTGGAACTATGGACAGCTGGATCTTGTATAATCTCACGGGCGGAAAAGTACACTACACGGATGCAAGTAATGCATCACGGACCATGTTCATGGACCTCCACCAGCAAGCATGGTGCCCGAAGCTGTGTGAATTTTTCGGTGTTGATATAGATTGTCTGCCAGAAATCCGCAGCTCCTGTGAAGTATATGGCAAGGTGGCTCAAGGAACATTACAAGGAATGGAGATCGCAGGCATGGTCGGTGACCAAATGTCGGCACTTGTTGGACAGAAAGCGCTACGGCCAGGACAAGCGAAAAGCACGTACGGCACAGGCGCGTTTGTCTTGTACAATACTGGAAGCAAAGTTGTTGATTCCAAGAAGGGATTGTTGTCAACGATCGCCTACCAGCCTGGCCCGGGGCTGCCTCCCGTTTATGCATTAGAAGGCTCGGTTGGTGTGGCAGGTTCTGCCATCAAATGGCTACGTGATAACATGAGGCTTATCTCGGAGAACGAAGAAGTGGGACGGGAAGCAGCCAAGGTCAAAGAGACTGGTGGTGTTTACTTTGTGACGGCATTTTCGGGTCTGCTCACCCCATACTGGGACTCGTCGGCTCGGGGGACCATTATTGGCATCACAGGATATACCAACAAATCACACCTGTGCCGTGCCACTCTGGAAGCCGTCAGTTTCCAAACAGAAGATGTACTGCAAGTCATGGCGGAGGAAAGTGGAAGCGTAATTGAAGACTTACGCGTCGATGGGGGTATGGTCAGCAGCGACATCGCCATGCAAATCCAATCCGACATCCTCGGTATTCCAGTCTCGCGACCTGAGATGCGAGAAACGACGGCCCTGGGCTCTGCTCTCCTAGCAGGTGCCTGCAAGGGCCTCTTTGGATGGAAGCTTTCGGACCCCTCAACTTTTAGACACGTTAACGAAGCCAACAGTGACCAGTTTCATCCTCAAATTGACGACTTCACCCGCAAGAAGTATATACATGGCTGGAAACGGGCAGTCGAGCGTGCTCGTGGATGGGAATTGGCCGAGGTAGAGGAGGAGAATAAAACCCTGGAAGACAAGGAGGTTTCATAGATATCCAGAAAGAAATACATTATGTATTCCTTCTAATTGTGAGAGGTTGTATATCATTCCATCTGTACACCATCTGCATTGCATAACTTTCGCTTGTCTGTCTACTTCTACAACTTGGCCACCCGTGCTCGTAGCACACTGTCAAGGAAGGTCAGTATGTACACCTCATTTTCACTCCACCTACTTTTTTTGTACCTTCCCTGTAGACGTCTTGGGAAGCTCTGGAACAAAGTCCACGTATGTGGGCACGGCGAACTAGAGAGCTTGTCAGAATTTTCACGATGATCAGATCATGCCTACCTTGCTCATCTTCGTACGTAGGAAAGCGCGTAACTCTTCAGATGTGAGTTTGTGGTCCTGTTTCAAAACAACAAACGCATGTCCTACCTCGCCCCACCGCTCGTGGGCGCGGCCTACAACTGTGCACTCGAGAATCGCACCGTGGCTCGCCATTTCGTTTTCTACAGCCAGGCTTGATACGTTCTCCCCTCCGCTGATAAAGATGTCCTTTAGTCGGTCAACGATAGCGATTTCTCCTCCGGGGTGTCGGACAGCCAAGTCACCTGTATGAAGCCAACCATGCTTGATAGTTTTTGCCGTTGCGTCCGGATCTCCGTAGTACTCGAGCATGGCCAAGTTTCCACGCATGATAATTTCGCCTATCTCCTTGCCATCACGCTCCACATCAATCAAATGTCTTTCATCGCTATCCGATGCCCCGCTTTCTTCTCCTTCTGCCGGGCGCTTGATTACGCGGACCTCGTCTGATACTAGGAAGCCATGGCCTTGTCGCGCCATCAACCGTGCACGTTCTTCCACACTCAGTGTCGACCAAGATGGATCGAAATACCGCTTCGTAAATGGCCCATAGTTTTCTGTGAAACATTAGCGGTCATATTTTTTGATCACCAGTGGCACTTACCGGTCTGTCCGTATACATGTACTGGTGACAAGTTGAGTGCCTCCATCTTTGCTAGGAGGTCTGCCGTCGGCGCACTCGCAGCTATGGGCACGCGGACCACATGCGGAAGACGTACAGCAGCCGGGTGATTCACCAGCGCAATATTGACCGTAGGTGCACCGCAATAATGGGTGACTCCGTCGTTACGGAGCGCCTGCCATATCTTGTCGTTGTCCACCCGACGTAGAATATAGTGGGTACCCATGGCAGCCGTTACTGCCCAGGGGTATGTCCAACCAGCAGCATGGAAAGCTGGCAGAATCCACAGATACACACTGTCCGGTGTTAATTGCGACTCAAACGCATTCGAAATCGCTGCTAGGTACGACCCTCGATGTGTAGTCAAAACGCCTTTAGGCTTCCCCGTGGTACCTAGAAGCAAGTCAGCTCATATCAATCCAGCCACCGTGAACTTACCGCTAGTGTAGCACAAGCAGCATGCTGAATTCTCATCTTGAACGACATCGATCAACTCCCATCCTCTTTTGGCACGGTTGCCGTACGTCTTTTGTTCCTCTCCCTCTAATCTGTCCCATATTTGTCTACCGCTCTGGAGAAACTGTTCGTAGGGGTCAGAATCGATGCCCTGGGTGCCGCCAGTATCTTTGCTGAGTATCACATGGACTTTTTCGTCCAAATTGTTGGGAAGAAGATGCTTGTATTCGTCGTCCACCAGTATCAAACGTGCACCGCTGTGTTGAAGAACATACTCTATCTCCCGCTCATTGTTGCGAATACTTTGGCATGCTCGTCAGACGAATCACTAAAAGAGCGAATTGGTACTCACTTCAACGGTGCGTCTATTCCGCCGGCTGCGAGAATAGCCCAGTGAGCTTCGAGGATCATGGGAGTGTTCGGAGCAATGATGGCCACACGATCACCATGTTTCCATCCAGGTAGGCTGCGGATCGCGAAAGTCAGGGATAGGCATCGTGCTGCCCATTGCGCGTAAGTAAATTGTACGTTTTTCTCCGGATGCACAAGTGCAATTTTATTCGGCACAATCGTTGCGGCTCGGAGCAAGAACGATACCGGCGTTAGTGGTTGGATATTGTGAGGTATGGAGCGAGGGACTGACAAGCGGAGCCCAAATCGGGACCCAACCGGCGGTTGCGATGATGATGGGGGTGTGTAGGTGTTCATAGCGCCCAAGAGAGTCAATGTGACAATGCAGTTGGGAGACAAACGCAACGTTTTCGCCTCCGTGTATGGAATTTCGGCTATGCCGTGGACCGAGCTGGACGATGTGGGATTGTCAGAAGACCCGCCATTACTAGTCAACGACGCGCACGGACCGCCCTAGGAACTTTTTAACAGACATGACAAAGAGCAGGGTACGTAAATCCTCGTTGGAGATGCATTGCACTACGTGAAATATACATGATTATTCTGCTTCGGCTTTGGCAAGAAAGTCTGCACCTTGTCCTTTTACTTTTCGCTCAAAGTGGTCTAGCCATCGTTTGAGCAATGGTACCGTCTGCGGTGCGCTATCAGGAGCAAACGATGAGAGATAGGAGAAAATATTGGAGGCTGAAACATTGTTGAAAAATTTGTTTCTTCATGTCAGTTACACTTACCAATTTTTGGTGCCAGAGCCAATGCCATTGATGCCTGCAGATTCGGGTCGTAGCTTCCGCTTCGCACAAGTGCCATGCTGTTTGTTGGCGTATTGGATCCTTCCATTTGCATGTTGTCCACATCTACCCCATTGCTTCCACTCCTCGAAGATAAAGCATCCATTTGTCGATTTACATCCTCGATAGATTCAATGCTTATTCCGATCGCGGCCGAATTGAGCCTGGAAGACAAGCCAGAGGCGCTGCCCATGACTGTGTTCGAAGAGGTATTCTGTTGAGTAAGACCTTTGATACGATAAATAGCGGAGGGCTTGTCATTCTTCAGACTTTTAGAGCACATCAGTGCTACATGTAGCCATAGTGGAGCCTACTTACCAGCCAAGCAATAGCCACTTGTCCTCCCCTGCCGTCTTCCAATTTAAATGTACAGTCGCTGCATAGCCAGGCGGAAACGCTTGTTGCCCCGTCATGAACACGGTCACATGATTGATACTCGATGCATCCTCTAAGGGAAACACAGCATGTGTTTCATCAATTTGTTGAGGAGCAGGTAGTGGTAGGCGACCTGCTACAACTACGGAAAACATTTCAAATCACCGCCAGGCTGTGCCTAGCGTGGCTGTGTGTCTGTAAGTGACGACCCGGATCCTTCCAATGGTAAACCGAGCTTTGTAGTCACTAAGAGCGATAGCTTTGTTCAAGCTGAGGAGAATGGAAGATTAGACTCTTAATGCCTGTGACCGAGACAGGCAAAAGTCGTTCTTTTTCTGTCACCTTCGTGGAGGGATTCTGCACGGACGCGCGATGAAATAGTGCAGGATTCTGTGTAAATTTGCTGGAACGTTCATGCTCCCGAAGGCAGTTCAATAAACCTGTTCGGGGCATGTTATTGGCAGTGTCAACAATGTAGACTTCTCAATTCGACTTTTCTAAGAAACTTTCTACCGGTTTTATAAGTTCTTATATTTCGCACTATGCCTCCCCAATCTCTCAATCTTCTCTGTGTCGAAGAAAGGAGGATCTGCGCAGTTCCTATAGGAGACCTCCCTGTATTTGTCCTGAAAAGCACACACAATGAAGACCGACATCGCAATTGGGATACTCTTTCTTGCCTCTGCTATTGCTACTAGAGCACATCCATTCGGTGAAAATGTACAGGTAGAAAGTAACCTACAAGGAGAAAGTCCAGACAATAGTGAATACCTAGAAACTGGGTATGATGTCGACGAGGATGCGACTACACAGCCGTTGAGGCGCAATATCCCAGCTGAAGTTCTCGTATCTGCTCCTGCTAAAGCAGCTGGAAAATCAAACCTCATTGTGCAGTTTTGGAAGCCATTCAAAACGAAAAAGGTCCTCATACCCCTGACTGCTGCTGCTGCTGGCGGCGCTGGATACGTCGCTGATGAAGCGTACCATGCTCGCCACCATCATTGGAATCCATGGAACCGAGCAGAAACAGCTTCTCGCGGCGAAATTAAATTTGTGCCGATTCGAATTCTATCAAAAGATTCGTCTGAGGCCGGCTTCAATTCTCCTCAGGGACAAACACCGTCAGAGATCTTTGAAAACGATGAACACGACACAGGTGCTTTGAGTAAGCGTACTACGGAAAGCGTTGTCGTAGAAAGCGTCGCAAAGGAGGCCAAGCCTTTCAGCAAGCATATTAAAGCGTTTCTTACGAACAAACATACGGTCCGCACTGGTGCAGCTGTTGCCTTAGGGTCAACTGGGGCAAGTGGCTATATCCTCGGCACTCACCATGACCACACTTCAAGTCCAGATCAAGTTTCGTCGGAAGAACCTTACTTGAAAGCTTCCGAGTCTTTTCATAAGCGTGGTGACAGTCAATTAGCAAACCTTGCATCTACTTCCGGAAAAAGTGCAGCTTCTGTAGTCGCCGAAACAAGTAAGACCGCTACACCTTTGATAAAGCAATCGGGTAAAGGACTTTTTCGAGGCAAGGGAAAAATTGGCGTAGCCCTCGCGGCTTCTGGACTAGCAGGTCTGGGTGCATATGAACTTCTTGATCATTTCCGCAGAGATCTAGATGATTCCTACCAAAGTAGAGATAGGGTCAAGCGGTCTCCACCAGTAGCTGACGTAGCCAAAGCCGCCACACATGTTGGTGAAGCAGCTAATGTCGCCGTGCATGGTGGTCAAAACGCCGTGAAAGCAGCAGGACGAGGCATCAGAATGGGCAAGAAAGCAGTGGCTGGAATATCGGCCGCCTTATTTGGAACAGGCGCAGTTGCATACCAGGCAGGAAAGAAGAATGGATCACAAAACGGCGACTCACCTACATTGTCATCGAAAGAGCCTCACATTCCACAAGAAGTCGCAAATTCTCCATTAGATGAATCTCACTCCTCTTCAGGGCCAGCTGTTACTGACGATTCTTCGTTCGAGACTCCTCAAGATACACCTCTCACTCGCCGTGCCACTTCAAACGGTCCGGTCAAAGTCTTTCTCCGAAACCCCATTGTCAGCAAATCGCTACTTGTTAGTGCATCTGCTGGCACCGCTGGCTTGGCTGGTTATGCGTGGGGTGCCAGCAGCGATCATATCCATGATGCATACATGAAGATGCAAAAGCAACGTCATCCTGTACATCATTCTGAATATGAGAGACAGACTGATTTTTCATCGCCAAGAGATACTCATAATCTGCACGATGATGATCTTTCTTTAATGAACCAATACCAAGTACGTATGCGACTATAAATGGCTCATTTATCTGACAACCCTTCTTTCACAATCAAGTCTCACGATCAGCAGAGTCACTCCATTAGATCAAAAACTTTGACTGGAGACAATGAACGACTTCGGTAAATTTCCTGAACTATCAGTTCTGGATCTTAGCAAAGAAAAACTGTGCTGTATTCACAAATGATTTGTGAAAAGCTTCACGAAACACGATAACTTTGCTCTGTATATATATCTAATCTTTTCCCTGAAGATATCTACTGTCTCATCACGGTCCCGAGCCCGTGTCTAAGCTTGAATCTGAGGCCGAGGCCGAGCAAGAATCTGAGGCCGAACATATTACTGTCTGTGTTCCGCTCCTCACGGAAGAATATCGCTGAAGCTGTGACGTATTTGTTGGGATAAGGCACAAAAGGCGTATACTTTGACACTTCTAAATTCCTCGGTCATCCTTCGGGCACGCTTCCAACCCAGCAACCTCCGAACGCGAGATGAGCTCTTGATTTGCAGCGTAAATTCTTGACCCCGATTTAGGCAAATATGACATGCATCGACAGTGACGTTGGGCTTGTGGGGTACACGAGCGGGGGAAACTAAAATGCAAAAAAGCGCTACTCCCACAGGTGTGGGGCCCCAAGTGGAGAGGTGACGACAAAGGTTTCTAAACTGGTGAAGACTCGAATTGTGCACAAGCGGAAGAAAATGACCTATGTCCCGGCTTGTCGTCTTCGCGGCATGGGTGTTCGATATCCGCTTATCGAAAGACCGTATTCTGTATATATATCCGGATACAAGTTATCGACCTCTAAACCCACTTCTGGATTGTATCGTCTCTTCGTTCAGAACTCAGAAATATGATACAACAAGATATTAAAGTTTTACCTCCTGCAGACATCCCTACTGCAGAGGGATACGTTGGCAATTTGACAGATGTTCAGCACGATGCATTGGTGAAGATGTGGAAGTCATACTTTGACATATGTGATCGAGCAAGAGGAAGCGCCTCGAAAGGATCAGGATTCAAAGAGGATACTATCGGGAAAGATCCAAAGAAGAGTGGGATTCCGGAGGATGATGCCGCCAAGGATGAAGTCAAGAAGCAACAAGAGCAGCAGGGGATGAGCGAGCTACTCGAACAATATGGGCCCGAAGCTTTGAGAGATTCTTGGTGGAACTTTGTCAGAGGAGACAACCCTGATGGCAACATGCTTCGATTTATTCGAGCCCGAAAAGGAGACGTGGATCGAGGTCTGGCAATGATGGCAACATGCTTGAAATGGAGATTGGATACCGATGTGGAGAAGCTTATCGCAAGTGGTGACTTGATCAACGGAAAAGAAATCCCTAAATTCACAGAACAGCAGAAGTCTGGCAAAGTATTCTCTCTCGGAACTACAAGTAAAGAGCAGCCCATCTGCTATGTTATAATGAAGTATCACTCCATCTGGGGGCAACCTGCGGCATCGATGCAAAAATTTATTGTGTCGCAAATGGAAACTTTCCGTCTCTTGATGCATCCTCCCAATGATAAAGCAACCATTTTCTTCGATCTCAAAGGATTTGGGGTTAAACAAATGGACTTCGTCAACCTGCTTTATCTTGTCAAAGTACTGGAATCTTACTACCCCGAATCGTTGGGAACCATGTACGTATCCAACGCACCTCTTATTTTCTGGGGATTCTGGAAAGCAGTCAAAAACTTGCTTGATCCTGTGGTGCGGAACAAGATTGTATTCATCTCCACACCAGAAGATACAAACGGCGATGTTCCAGCCGATCAGATGATTGAATACTGCGGTGGAACGGTGACAAACAAGTTTGACTACGTTGAGCCGAAAGAGGGAGAAAATGATCCACAGAACAACTCTGATGTCAAAGAAAAGCTCCTCGCCCGTCACCACAAAATCACGGATCGCTTTGAGGCTGTCACACGGGAATGGTGCAAGACAGGTGGAAAGGACGAAAAATTGCAAGAAGAAAGGCAAATCCTAACCAAGAAGCTACGTCTCAGTCAGTTCGAACTGGAGCCATACACGCGTGGACTCAGTGTATATCATCGTAATGGCGTCATACCTGCTGGCAACCAAGGTATCTCAGTGTTTGACTATCAAAGAAAGGATGACGAGACAGTTCGCCAGATCCTAGGACGAAAGACATGTCGCAAGAGCATTGAACGCGAATTGTATGAGATTGTCAAGGAAAAGTCAACGACAAAAGCCGCCGAGGAAAAGACGAGCAAGTCTTTACAAGATGGGACATTCGGCTCTTGGGAAGTCAATGACAACAGCGATGAAATTAAGCGTGTTGCATTAGCTACCTTGGAAGATACTGAGAACACAGGCGACATTAACCCAACACAGGCGCCTGCTAATGGTGGTTCACAAGCTGTAGCAGCTGCACAGGTTGGAAAAGAAGACGAAGTCAAGGCACAGGCTGAAGCTTCTCAGCAAGATACATCTGCATCCCAAGAACAGAATGACAGCGCTGAACCCTCCAATGCAGACAAAGGAGAAGTCGCTGGGGCTGGAGCTGGAGCTGCTGCGGGAGGAGCAGCAGCAGCCACTGCAGCTACGAACGGGAAAGTCAATGGTGATACACAGACACAAGCTACCAATGCGGAGGGAATGCGACGAGCCGCTAGTGGCACATCGACCAAGGCAAAAGCAGGACCTGATCCCACAGCGACGACCAACTACAAGCAGGAAGGTCCACCAGAAAAAGACCGCAGGAAGAGCATTATCGGCTCCATTAAAGCAAAAATGGGAAAAGTGTCAGCATAAGTTTTTCATATAATACGTATATCCGCCTGTCGGCACAGACTTGTGTTAGCTTAGCTCTTTAGTTAGTAGTAGTAGTAGTTTAGCTTAGAATTTACTCGGTGTCTCCAAAGCCCCAGCGTGTGACAAAATAGAATGATTTCTCAGAGGCCACGTGCACGCCAACAATTTCCACATTGCTCGGCATAAACTCTCGCATGGTACCAGAACCGCGTGCAGTACTAGTAGCGCATTGTTGGAGCGCACGAAGATTGCTCGTCGACAAATGTGAAACGAAGACTTTCCTTCTTACCTAGAGGTCCTCCTACAGCAGCACTACATATTCTCGTCCTCCTTTCATTGTGATTCTCCTCAATAGAAGATAACGAAGTGATATCCTTAGATTATGGCAACACCCACCGGTGTACTCTCCAACTCCTCATCACCCAGAGCATCACCGAGTGAGAGACAAACGTCATGGAAGAGTGAGTAGTGATGATATACCCTTCCGAGCCGTTCTCATCCCAAATGATAAAGTCACAACGAAGATCGAAAAGGCCAAGCAGGAGGGCCGCATTTGGTGGAGCTTTGAATACTTCCCTCCTCGTACTCCCCAAGGTCTGACCAACTTGTACGATCGTATTGAGCGTATGGCTGGTTTAGGCCCTGATTTCGTCGACATCACTTGGAATGCTGGCGGTCGTACTTCGGATCTCACTGCACAGCTCGTCAAGACAGTCCATACATACATTGGCCTGGAGACCTGTATGCATTTGACATGCACAAACATGCCTCGTGAGAAAGTCGACACAGCTCTTCGTGAAGCAAAGCAATTCGGATGCCGCAATATCCTGGCGCTCCGTGGTGATCCTCCAGCTGGAGCGTCGGAATGGGAACCCCATGCGGCTGGTTTTACATATGCGAAAGAATTGATCGAATACATTCGTCAAGGATATGGGGACTACTTTGCGATTGCTGTTGCCGGCTTCCCAGAAGGCCATCCTGAAGCGAAAGATGGTGTAGACTGGGAAATGAAACGACTGAAAGAGAAGATCGATGCAGGTGCAGATTTTATCTTCACGCAGATGTTCTACGACTACGACATTTTTGCCAATTGGGTCAAGCGTGTGCGACAAGAGGGCATCACTGTTCCTATTGTACCAGGTGTGATGCCAATCCAGAACTACGGAGGCTTCCAAAGAGCCACAGCAAGATTCCGAACGATTGTTCCCAAGTATTTCCAAGACACTCTTGATCCCATCAAGGATGATGACCAAAAGGTTCGAGAAGTGGGTACACAGCTCGTCGGAGAATTGTGTCGCAAGATCATAGACCCTGCCAATGGACTTGGTGTGAATGGTCTCCACATCTACACGATGAATCTGGAGCGTGGCTCACGTATGCTGCTTGAGTATCTGAATCTGCAGCCCTCAGTACAACAAGTCAAACAGCTCCCTTGGACTCCCAGTCTGACTCCCAAGCGAAGAGATGAAGGCATTCGGCCTATCTTCTGGGCCAATCGTGCAAAGAGCTACGTCGATCGTACAGAGACGTGGGACGAATTCCCAAACGGAAGATGGGGTGATGCACGAAGCCCAGCATATGGAGATGTTGATGCATACGGTGTCAAGTTGCGACACACCAATGAAGAGGCGCGAGAGCTGTGGGGAGAGCCTCGTGACTTGGCAGAAGTCGAAAATCTATTCATCAAGTTCTGTCAAGGCCAATTGAAGGCTTTGCCCTGGAGCGAGACACCCATATCTTCTGAAACAACAGTGATTGACGACAAGCTCTCAAAGCTCAACAGTCTCGGCTTCTTGACAATCAATAGTCAGCCTGCTGTTGATGGAGCACCCAGTAACGACCCTGTGCATGGATGGGGACCCAAGCACGGTTATGTATACCAGAAGGCTTATCTCGAGTTCTTCTGTTCTCCCAAGCAATTAGACAAGCTCATCTCGCAGATCGAAGCAAACCCTCAAATGACGTACCACGCTGTGAACGCACAAGGCGACATGCAGACCAATACGACAAGCGACTCGCCAAACGCCGTTACGTGGGGATGCTTCCCGCACTGCGAAATCATCCAACCGACAATCGTAGAGTCCATCTCTTTCTTAGCTTGGAAAGATGAAGCGTACGAAATCGGTCACCAGTGGGCCAGAGTATACGCCCCCGATTCGCCAGCCAGGAAAACTCTCGAACACATTTTCAACACGTATGTCTTGGTCAACGTCGTACACAACGATTTCAAAGATCAACAAGGAATCTTCAAACCCTTTTTTTCTGCAGCTGAGAATACCATCAACGGTGATGCTGCAAATTAAACCATATCATCATTCTGCATCAACTGCGGATGTGCCTAAGTCCTTATATTTTTGCAAGAGACCTTCTATCCACATACTCTCCTCGTGCCACATGTATCACTATCAGGCCCACATATTATCATGTACTCCAGATCCTTCCACAGGATTGAACACCAATGCATTGACGGTCCAACACTGTCTTTATCACACGCTTGTAGAAATTCGTATGCCGATTGGGCGAGTAGGCGCAACTGCGAAGGTACCGCGTCGGCCAGCAGAACAGGATGCTGAGAATTTGATGAGGTGTCATTGGCTGCGCAATGTCCGTAGACTGAAATTGTGCTCGATTCGATCTATTAGCGAGGTCTCTTTGTCAGGTTGGTGGTATGCAATTACGTTGTTTGGCAGACCTCTGAGGAAAATGACCAGAATGAGACAGCAGTATTGCATGACAAAATTACCGTGCGATTGGGCGGCAGTATTTGTGTTACAAGTTTTTTTACCCATTCAAAGAATGGAATTGGGTTTGCTCAGATTTCATCAATTTCTTCCAGTACATTCACCTCTACTCTCTCACAAAGCTCTTGCCATGGCACCGATCGCTATAGAGAAAAATTCTGTATCTGAAAGTGAGCCAGTCGCTACGAAGGCTCTACAAATACATGAACAAACACCGTCCTATTCGAGACCGGACGGCAAAAAACTCCCCGTGACGCTCCTAAGTGGCTTTTTAGGGTCCGGCAAAACTACCTTGCTTGAGCGCATCTTGACGTCTAATCATGGATATAGAGTTGGTGTGATCGTCAACGATATGGGCGCTCTCAATATCGATGCAGCATTGTTGGCAAATCATCGCGTGCAACAATCCCAAGAACGTGTAGTAGAAATGCAAAATGGGTGTATTTGCTGTACTCTTCGAGGAGACCTGCTGGAAGAGGTTGCACAATTGGCTATGGGAGGCACCGTGGATTACTTACTTATCGAATCGTCGGGCATTTCGGAACCAATGCAAGTCGCAGAGACATTTTCGGAAGAATTTGCGGAAATGCACAAAGTAGCAGGTCAAGATTTGCAGGTCGAAATGGCAAGCGACGCCTCATCAGCAGAAAAAAATGCAAAAGTGGCTGAAATCTTGTCAGCCGGTGGCCTGTCGACCATGTCTCGACTAGACTGCTGCGTGACCATGATCGACGCGGTGAATTTTTTCAATGACTATGAAACAGCAGATTTCCTTGTGGACCGCCACAAAGATCAGGAGGTCCCAGAAGAAGACGACAGAAATGTGTCTGATCTTCAGACAGACCAGATTGAATTTGCAAATGTGATCATCATCAATAAGTGTGATTTAGTAAAGCAAAAAGATGTAGACCGTATTCAAGCGCTCGTCAAGACACTGAACCCTAACGCACGAATTCTCACATCAGTCAAGGCCAACATCGATGTCAGTCAGCTGCTTGACACAAAGCTGTTCAGCTATGAGGAAGCAGCCATGGGTGCAGGATGGCTGCAAAGCCTCCGCGAGGAAATTAAACCGGAAACCGAGGAATATGGTATTGGAAGCTTCGTATATCGGGCGCGTCGTCCTTTTCATCCTGCCCGTCTTTGGGAAACAATAAAAAAAGTATTTGTCGTCATTCAAGAGGAGTACATTGATGATGGTGAAGAAGAAAAAGATGAAATGGAGCAAGATGATGATAGTGATGAGAGCACGAGCGACGACGGCATGGACTTAGACGAGAGGCAGCCACAACTAAATCCAGCTGCGCGTTTAGCAGCAAAGAAGGCGGACAAGACATTTGCACAATTGCTGCGCTCCAAAGGATTTCTTTGGCTCGCAACGCGACCTCAGATGTTCGGTGAATGGAGCCAAGCAGGTGTCATGCTTACGTTGAAAGGAGGAGATCAATGGCGCTGTGAATTACCCGAGTCTGAATGGCCGGACTCGGAAGAAATCCGTAAAGCTATTCGGGCTGACTTCGAAGGTCCTTGGGGCGACCGTCGACAAGAGCTCGTCTTCATTGGACTGGACATGAGAGCAGGGGGCCAAGAGGCCATCACCGAGAAGATGAACGACTGCCTCCTTAACAATGACGAATGGGCTCAATGGCAAACAATCATGAGAAATAAAAAACTAGCCGATGAAGACAAGAAAGTAGCCCTCGAGCAAATCTTCGAGGACGGATTCGAAGATTGGATGCTGGAAAATCACGAAGGGCATGATCACGATCACTAAGAAGCTTTGTTATCCAGCAAATGCAGACAGAATGTACATAATGATATTGCCACGCAAATGAAAGATCCTTATGTCAGTTGTGCTTTGCTATCAGAGGATGACGCCTTGACCGATGTGCGGTGAGGAGGGCTCAGACTACTCTGTGGAAGAGGGGTATGATCGGTGATTGCGTCGATCTCGTCTTTAGCTTCCTTCCAGCTTTCCATACTGGCACGGCAATAATCTCGATGAAAGTATGCAAAAGCGAGCACCATTTCTCTGATATCTTTGATTTTTTGACGCTGGAAGCGATCTAGATCCGCTTGAATTGTTGACGTTGCGAATTTGAGATCTCGTTCAGTTAATTCTAGAGCTTCCTCGAGCTGAGCACAGTTGTCTTTCAGCCTTGAGATGGTGTTCCGTCGTGTGGCTTCGGGATCCACATCCATGACAGAATGGAAGGTATGACTCAATGCTCCTAGAATTCCGCCGCCACCACTGCCGCCGCCTCGTGTGGAACCATATGCTCCTATCCTTGCTGCTGCAGTCCTTCCATGACGCTGCGTACCAGACGTTCCATCGGCACCATTTGACTCATTATGCTGTGTGTTTGGTTGCTGCGAGGAATGGGCGGAATTCGTCGGATTTGGCTCACCCCAGTCTTCGTCGTCCGCTAACGTTTGGGCCGTGCTGCGTGGTGAAGCGCTGGAGCTTGTGTCTTGCCGTTGACTGCTGGGGACATCAGGTTCTGCAGCTGATCCATATACACTCTTGCGCATTGTACTACTTCTGGCATTGACTGAATCCCACACGCCCTCTCGGCTCTGGTTGGCACTTCCACTTTTGTTCACCAGTCCTCTTCCACCGCTCTCTAGTGCAGCATTGAGTCGACTTGCCTCTGCTTCGACTCTCTCCAGCTCCTCCAACTGCAGCTTTTTCGCCTCCAATGCATCTTGCGCCATTTCAAACTGCAGATGTTTCAAGTGTCGCCACTTGAGCAGCTTCTGAAGGATGGTAGCAAATTGTGCATACTCGTGCAGAGGCTCGGTGAATTGCATCTCCCAGTCTTGTAGCAGGTGCCCAATAGCCATGAAAGTGGAGTCGGCTGCCTGTCCAGTTCTCTCGATGGCACTCGCAAGCGACCCGCTTTCGCTCAAGCTGAATCCATTTAGCACAGCACCCAGCTCTGCATAGTCTCCCGATGCTTCTGACCATCTCTTGACGATGCGGCGATTCACCTTTTCCAGACTACCCTGTACATGGTTCCTGAATCGTTCTGTAAATGCCTCGCTGTCCAGAAAGCGCGTATTCGGGTGTTTCAAAGGTGATGTCGCACTGTTAGGAGGGAGAGGCAGGGCTAGGTAAGCAGGCGATGCGAGAGGGGAAGAAGGATCTGCTGCCGGCGCCCGCAAATTGGAGCGCGGAAGCGTAGAAAGAGGGGGAGATGAGGTAATTTCGTGCCATGACCAGCGTCCGTCTAAAAAGCGTCGGTACACGACGCTTCGACTGAGTTTTTCGTGTTGCTTGATGCGATTTAGAAAGACTTGAAGCATGCGTTTCCGCCGCGCAATAATCGTTGCATCTTCCTTAGCTTTGGATTGCCGAGCTGCATAATCGGTCAACGAGTGCTTCGAAGGGATAGGCGGGATAATGAGCGTGGGATGCAGCGTCACTAGAGCGTCACGCAGCGAAGAAAATTCGCTATACCTTCGCTTGGCGCTCATTGTGCCGCACTCAATCAGATAAGCAATGTATGGGCTTTGTCCCACACCGTCCGAAGTCTTTTGTGCGTCGACGATCTTGATAGGGTCCGGGCCCAGGACTGGCGCCGCATCCTGTTCCACAAATGCAGATTGTTGCAAATCTGTTGTCTGTGAACCCCTCTCGCTATGCTTTGAAGCCGTAGGTGTAGTACTTGGATCGGAGGAAGGGTTATCCTGTCCAACGCCTGCCTGGTGGGGATTGGGTCCCTCAGGAGGGGGTGATGCATCCTTGTGATGAGAGGATGTATCACCGTCAGCCTGGCTGGGGTAGCTGTCGTGATGAGAAGAGGATAAGCCTTCGGCATCTTGCAACTTGCTTGTATCGGTGAAAGTGGGGGCCTCCTGGGCATCTTCATCCACTATAAACGGATCTGGACCTGCTTCAGTTTGATGAGATGCCATGGTGAGCTGTAGTCAGAACCAAGCCCACTGCCACTATCACCATGAGCACGGACTAAGCGCGCGGCTCCACAGGCGCACGGACTACCATCCACGTGCAGCTGGGAAAGTTGGAACTTCTTCGTTACTTCCTCCTTCGTCACTGTCAGGAGGATGCCCTAGCTGGACGCAGTATACATAAACAATGGCGCGACTGGTTGCTTCTCGTCAAACGGAAGCCTTCTTGCAGGCAGCCCTCAGCAACGCACACGTTCCGCTGCAAAGAGCCAAGAGCATTCTTCCTGGTGACCGGACAAGAACATACCATGTCGTTTCTGAGTCTTTTCCCCATACACTGAGCTCCATGTCCTATCTATCCAGCAAAGGCGGCCAAAATGCAAGGGAGAGAGCTTCTTCATACAAAAAGCAGGCTCGGTACTTGCCTAAACAGCAACTCTTCTCGACAAAAGACCACTCACCTCCGTCGACTTCTCTTCTTGTCGATGGGACCAGAATCCTGTCTCTCGCAAAAGTACAAGAATACGTCGACAACATTCACAAAAATGGAAATTTGAGCTCATCAGAGAAAGATGTGCAGCTTATACAGATGCTCTTGTGGATTCTTGGGACAAGCGATCGGTCACTGAATGACGTGAAGAGGGACGAACGCATGTGGAAATCGAATATTTACAGCACGGCCGTACCTCTGCAGTCATGGGAGAAGAGACAAGGCAGTCGTACGGATCCAGAGAGCTATGCATACACGCTGAAATCCATCGACTGCTTGGTAGCTGATGTTCTAGAAAAAGAGACGTTTCGGGAGGGTGTACATGCTCAAGGCTGTGGACTGCTCGAGAAGATGGCCAGCACAGCACTTAAGTCGGGCGCTTACAGAACAATAGACTGGATTGCAGCGCTCTGCGAACGAGAACTACGGACAAGCAAAGTCAAGGGGGGAGAAAGGTATGCATGACGCTCCGAAGAACGACCCTGGTACTAATAACTTATTTTCAGTGAGCAAGGAGAAGGCAGTGTACAAGAAAAGCGTAGTAATGAAATTCTAGAAAGGACTGTTTATACATGTCTATCTGGATATTCTCAGCGAGGAGAATGGGGAAAAATCTGGCCATTGCATCAGCTTGTATATCCTCTTCTTCAACGTACAAAATGGTCCAATGATGCAAAAGAACAGAAAGTCTGCCACATTCTGCAGACCATTCTTTTGAAATCTGCCATCAAGACGCCTTCATCCTCGTCAACTTCAGCCCCTATGCAGCAAAAGGTCCACAATCAACTGGAGCTATTTCGCCGCTTAGAGACCCTGGCAGCGGACTTCGAAAGCATCAAGGTACAACCGGATCAAACGTGGATTCGATTGTATTTCCAAGCAGTAGAGAAAGGAATACAAGCCTGTCAATATTTCCAAGGCGATTTGGCCAAGCTTCGTGGAGGGGTGATCCCTAGCATCCGTCGAGTGCGATCTTTGTTTTTCAATCAAAGCGGTGGGCTGCCTGGCCAACATGACTTCACCACGTTTTGTGGCATTCTTGATGTCGAGCTAGAGATTGCAATGCTCCTTCAAAAGCTGGACAATCATCAAGATGCCAAACAGGAGGCATCGCTCTCCCATGTAGCTTCGATTGCAGAAATGCTGGCGGATACAGGAGATCGACTCCAAGGGAAAGAGCACTTGGATGCTTCCCAAGCTGTTCGTGCTGATAGTCATGAAACTTTGCATGAGCTCTGGGTGAGCATGAAATCCTCCAAAACGTTGATCAAGGCACATGTTGCGCATCATCAGGAACTCAAGATTCCACAAGAACTTTCATACATCTGCCGACGTCTGGAAGAGTCACAATCTCTTATGATGCGCGACATCCTCGATACAGACAAGAAAGCATTGCAACTTACGCAGCAGATCTTCTCGACAGTTCGTGCGACCTTCATCTATGCTTCTCGAGGTCTTCGTCCAAAAACATGGTTCGACCCCAGCAATGCCGATGTCCGTCAGTGTATTTTGTCCGTCTTGGCAGCGATCAAGAGATCCACAGCTGTCGGCATCTGGGATCCTTTATTGGTGTCAGAAAAAGTGTATCAACCTCAAACACCAAGCGAGCAACCGCCACAGGCTTTGGTTCGGCTTTTCCACTCAACTATGGCCATTCTGTCTCCTTGCGATAGAATCGAAATCAAGGCAGGTAAGAAAGAAACCAAGCTTAGCCTACGTAAGGATTCGACACTCGCATTGGACTATTACAAAGGCCTAGGCATCCTTGCCAGCCTTCACCGGGATGTCATGAAAAGAGCTCAAGACCTTGCAGATAGCCGACATACTTTGCAGTGGCGATCCACATTCAAGCATTTCTTCCAGAAGGACGAACGACGCGTTCTGCGCATGGTCTCTGGCTTGGCCACAGTGCAACGCGGCGGCGACCTTAATCACGTAGACGAGATTGTGATCGAGCAAGTCCTTACTTTAGTTCTCCACGACATTGTTCTGACCCTGGGCCTTGCTTCGCGGATATGGGAAAGCGTCCATCGCTTCTACTTTCGTCATATCCGTCATGAGATCCTCAGCAAGGCAGCGCGAAAAAAGAGCGCCACTTACTTCCTTGCAATGCGGAACAACGCCATACAGCGCAATTACACTGCCATTCTCCCACCCCCTCCCATTCAGTATGACCAAACTAAACTCGACAAGCTCGTCGCGGTATCGACGGACAGCATTCATGTGAGCCCTCCCTCGCTGCATGGAATGCCCCCCCTTGCTGCATAAATTTCATCACACATTGTAAGGGATCATTGTACACTATGCATCATGTGTTGAGTTTACTATAATACAATGTAGGATAGTACAATCAAGGACAGAGTTGCTTGATCTGCCCAATGACGTCCATATACGCCTTGCTTGCAGGGCTGTCGGGAAACTCATCTACAAAGCTTTCTCCTGTGTCGCAGCACTTGCCTATCCGAGGATCTAGTGGGACGCTGCCCAGGAAACGGATACCCAGTTCCTCGCACAATGCTTTTGCACCGCCAGTAGATGGATAGAAAATATCGCTGCGGCCATGACATGATGGACACACGAACCCAGCCATGTTCTCCACGATGCCGAGGATGGGGACGTTGACTTTGCGACAAAAAGAAATCTCCTTTCGAACATCTTGAAGAGAGACCTCCTGCGGCGTGGTAAGCAGCACGGCGCCATCGAGACCTCCACTATCCCGTAGCAGGGAGACGATCGACAGGTGTTCATCCGATGTACCTGGAGGTGTGTCGATGAGCATGTAGTCCAAGAGAGGCCGAGTGTGTGTGGCGTGGTTTTCTCCTTCTTCTTCTTCTTCTTCTTCCTCCTCGTCCTCCTCCAGTCCGCCCGTCCAATCCACGTCGAGCAAAAATTGCTTGATCAAGCCATTCTTCTTTGGACCTCGCCATATCACAGCGCTCGATGCGGACGGAAGCATGAACCCGATGGACATCGCACAGAAATTGTCGCTCACAAATACCGGAGACCAGCCTGTGGACGAAGTATGAATGGAGGCATTGCCCAAGCCGAGGATCGTGGGGATGCTGGGGCCGCAGATATCGATATCCATAATCGCAGTCTGCTGTGATTGGTCAGTCGAGCACGCCCAGCCAAGCATGGACGTGAAGGTGCTCTTGCCCACGCCACCTTTCCCGCTCATGATCAGGATCTTCCGCTTGACCCTCTTCATCCGCGCAGCGATGCGGGGCAGGTCTGGGTCGGGTCCTTTGGGTGTACTGGCACAGGTCGCTTGGTTTGGACAGCCTTCACAAGCGGAAGCTTTTCCTGCATTTTCGGACTCTGTCCCTGGACAGTGCGCGGGAGCATTCTACGAAGGGAATGAGCATAAGATGTGTGCTTCGTCGTAAACTCACCTCCGGGACCTGGTCGGGGAGAGCGCGAGCGATAGATTCTGGCGGAAGTACCGATACGGATGCGGAGGCAGGATTATACCCACCCAAAGATTCTGGACCAGCTATCTGTTGCGTAGCGACAGCCATACTTTCGTACCGTTCGATGGTTGTGGCAAGCAGGTTAGACATCCACCATCGGCCGTAAGATCAATTCTGGCGCGCCGGCACGTGATCGCACACCGACGTCCTAGGGATCTTCTTCCTGGCTCCTGGCCCTGACTGCCAGAGCAAGATGTCCCTGTTCAAGTCGTTCCAGCCCCAGAAGGGCGACATTGCCTCTTCCACAGCCGTGAAATCCTCTGTACAAAGGGGAATGCGGACCAAGTTGCTTGACCAGTATGACGCACTGAGCAAGGATGATGGTGTGCTGCTCGAGTCGATCTGGCCCAAGAAACAAGGCATCACACTGGTCAAATTTAGTCGCGAACATGTCTCATTCCTGGTCAACCAGGGCGAACCGCTCTTTTTCCAGCACTTTGATGGGCCGTACCTGCCTACTCTTCACCTGTTGCAAAAATGTGCGTAGGATGGAGTCCGTGTCGATGTGCACTGATATTGCTTTCTAGACCCCTTTTTGCTCCCCTCCATTCAAGTCGATCGCGGCGCCATCAAGTTCCTGCTCTCTGGTGCCAACATTATGGCACCTGGTCTCTTGACAGCTGGTGGAAGGCTTCCCGACGCAAGTAAGGGTGAACAGCCTCTGCCCAAAGGCGCGCCTGTCATGATTATGGCACAAGACAAGGAATTGCCTCTCAGTGTCGGTATTCTCAAAGAAAGCACAGACGATATCCGCGCCAAGGGGAAAGGCATTGTCGTCGACAACATCCACTACATTGGAGGTATGTATGTGATACGGTCATGGCTCGCGTTCTGACATCTATCGTAGATGACCTGTGGGCGGCCTGTTCCAAGGGGGGCTTCTAGAAGCCGTTCCATCTATGAATCTTGTACTATATTACAATGTTTTACTGTATGTCTGCGAACATGCGTACAAATCATGTGCTTGCCAACTCACAACATGCCTGTCACGAGCCATCGCTGGGCATACGTGCAATCATGTAAGCTACACAACAAAAGTGAGAAGATCGACTGGCCACTCCAACGTGCACTCACTGCCAAAGCTTTTCGTGGCAAATAGCTTCTGTCCTGGCTCGAGCGCCTGATAAGTGCTCTTTTCAGCTTCGTGTTTCTCTGTCTGCTTGAGGAGATTGGCCATGTCTTGGAGTCCCAGTTCGTCGCTGCTGCTGCCATCGGCTGTGCCTCTGTCGCTCATGCTCAGGCTGCTGGAACGCGATCTGCTGGCTTCCTCCGCATGTGTTGTACGAGGAATGGCGTGAATGGCGACATCCTCAAAGCCAACTTCGTGCATGGCCTCCTTGATCTCGCACAGACTCCACACACGGAAATCATAACTGAAGTAGTCCCGAAGCCATGAGTGGTCGGCAAAACGGAAGCTCAGACTCATGCGGAACCGATTCGTGGCGTAGTCCAAGGGACCGTCCTCACGCCAGTACTCATATCCACCACCAACGTGGCCTTTTCGCACCAGAACAAGACGTCCTCTGGGCCAATGGCGCCAGTCTGCTGAGTCGGCCGAGGAATCATGAGCTGGCTTCCAGAACTCTAGTGGGTGCCCTGCCGCGGGTGCTGGTGGTCCCTGTTCACCAGCACGCAAGAAACCTGGTTCGTTAGCGAATGTTGTCCACAAGTGCTCCTGCTCCTCCCGCTCTATGGCATCCTTTGGGTCCCAGCTTGTGGGTCCAGCGAATGGATCCACGATCAACACGCCCGTCTCTTTCCGCAGTGTTCGGCGACATTGCGACAAATATGCCAGGAGCGATGTTCGGTCGTGGAAATAAGACAACGCATAGTTCCCAGCATACACCAAGTCCGGCGCTTCAATGTCTGCGCCTTGCAGAGGTAGACGAAGCACATCGGCATGCATCAGCATGAGAGTCCCAGCGCCCTCCTCGACCTTGGTGGATGAACCTTTTTTCTCCTTTGCCAGGCGGGCCTGAAATCGCCTTTCAAACCGCTCGGAAGCGGCGCCTTGCGCCCACGTAGACGGCTCACTCGCATGATTCTGTCCTTGGCTCCTGTCTGTGGTATGATGAACCGTGCTCTGCTCAGCTCCAGTGGGAGATTGTCTGACTTCTATCCCTTGTCCATCGTCTATTTCTTGTCGACCATCTGCGCCTCGTACCTCGTCCACATCGTACTCCAATGTGCGCAGCTGTCCAGTGGATGAATAGTCAGCCGATTGGATGATGCTGACTGCACGACCTTCTCTCTGCGATGCAAGAAGACGTCGTCGGGCGACCTTGAGAGCATCTAAGTCAATATCGACGGCCTGTGATCTATTCTGTGCATCGAGCTGTAGCCAAGTCTGCGCCACAATGGCTATCAAGGAGGTCAATCACTCGGAAAAGGAACGTCGATGCTCCGCTTACCCGAACTGCAGAAATCTTCGCGTAAGATCCGTGCTTCTGGTCTCGTGGAGCCAATTATTTGTGCTTGATAGTACATGCCTGCTAAGTTGGAGCATTCGAGAAGCGGCTCTTGAACAGCATCTTCATACACTTGCAGAGCATTTGCTTTCTCGGCCAACGTGTTCGCCTGCGAATTTCCTTCGGCAGGCTCCCCGAACTGGGGCAGGCGGCTATCTTGCGCCATGGTTGTCAAGAAAAAGTAAGACGTGTGTGCATATCTTCTAGCGCGAAGCACACGCACTATGCACACAGACCAGGTGCGATTTCTGAAACACCATTGGGAGATCTAAACGTTGCCTGAACGTCCTCCTTGTTGCTATCCTCCTCTCGTCTACACCATGGCGCCGCTATTCCCGGATCGAAAGCATCCCGATGTTCTCTGCCTATTCGATGTCGACGAGACCCTGACACCTGCAAGACAGTCCGTCTCGCCTGCCATGGCGCAGCTCCTTGCCAAAGTACGCAAGCAGTGTGCCATAGGCTTTGTGGGTGGCAGTGATCTGGCCAAGATCACCGGTCAACTAGAACTTGCGGGCTATCCGAAGGGTAAGTAAGGTGTTTACATCTGAGTAGCTTCCGCCCATTCTCACTGCATCCTACTTTTCCACCATTGTGCTTTGCAGCCATCGACCAATTCGACTACGGGTTCGCGGAAAACGGCCTGATCGCCTATCGCCTCGGCAAGGAACTTGCGTCGCAGTCCTTCATTGGCTGGATCGGAGAAGAAAAGTACAAGCAGATGGTCAAGTTTATTCTCAGATACATCAGCGAGTTAGACCTTCCGATTATGCGGTAAGTCGCGCCTATTTCGCAGTGTTACTCGCTCATTTCTGCAGTGGAACGTTTATTGAGTTCCGTAACGGCATGATCAATGTTTCTCCGATTGGCCGTAATGCGTCGATTCAGGAGCGTCATGAGTTTGAGGCGTATGACAAGAAACACAACATTCGAGTCCAGTTCGTTGAAGCGCTCAAAAAACGCTTCCCAGACGCCGGACTGACCTTCTCGATTGGAGGCCAGATCTCATTTGACGTCTTCCCGACAGGCTGGGACAAAACATATGCACTAAAACATGTCAAGGATGATGGCTGGCGGGAAATTCACTTTTTCGGTGACAAGACGTACAAGGGAGGCAATGATTACGAGATCTATTCGGATCCTCGCACAATCGGACATTCCGTCGCCAACCCGGCCGATACCATGCGCCAACTCCGCGAGTTGTTTGCTTTAGATGAGGAATAGAGAGATGTTGCGTTCGTATAATACATGTAGGACATCAGTCATGGAGTGAAGATGGTGGACTCTGGGCTCACAAGGGCAGGCACAAGGTCGTCAGCATGTATCGTTACTGTGTGTGGTACGTTTGTGCGTGAAGCAAACTATGTCAACGATGGGGTGGGCGTTGAATGGGGAGCAATGAGTGCAGTGCAGTGTGACAGGGAGGTAGAATCGCCAAAGAAATGCCAGTGACGGCCAACTTCGTCACAGGATTGCTAGCGACAGCCAAGATCGTCACCGAACCGTCATAGACCAAAGACGAGAGTTGTCACAGAATGGCAAAGAAACAGAATTCTCGTAGACACAAACGTCGCACAAAATAACAGGCTTGCACATTGTATACATGGCCACATACTACATCTACAACACTTGGCGGCTGAGACGCTGCAAAGAGTTGAGCACCAAATCGCCATCCTTGAGAAGACGTCCATAGCTTCCAGACAGCGAATCCGGGCGCCGCGTCTCGACAATTCCCTGGACACGATCAATCACCGCAGGCAAACGGCCTGAAGCAATGAAGCGCGAGAGCTCGGCATCAATGAAGGCTGCAGACACACCAAACGCTTGGGCCATGTTGTCTAGGGTGAGAGACCGGTATGACTCGAGGAGCTGTGCATAGGCAATGATCCGCATCTCTCGAACGTAGTATCGAGCGTGGGGCGCCAAGACGCGCGAGGTCAAAAGGTGCGTCTGCTCGACGTCGGCCAAAGCCTGGAAGAAGCGAGCATAGTCGCAGTCATATAGCGACGAAGTGTACGTGCCAATGTGTGGGATCTCGTCAACCACTTGAAGCACCTCAGGCGAATTGATCAGCTGGTGGTGGATGGAGTCAGTAGCGCCACGGCACCAATCAACAAACCTACCTTTTTCTTGAGTTCCGGCCGCGGCAAAGTGAGTGTGTTGGACAACACTGTGAGCATGATGAATGTGTTGTAATCCACAAGCTCCGTGGCTGTGAATGTCGACAGAGCATCCAGAAGAAGCTCACCGCCCGCCTTGAAGTTGCGGACAGACAGAAGGTGGTACCCCTCATACACTTTGAGTCGATTTCTTCGCTCCCAATCGCCACCCTCCTCGATCAGCGCCTTGGCTTTTGTGATATTAGATACAGTGACTTTCGGGTCGCCATGGAACAAACCAATGCGGATGAGCGTCATGGTCAAGTCAAGTTTTGCTCCAAGTCCGGCGGCCTTCTCGATGGCGACCTTGTGTGCGTCCAAGGCACGAGTCTTTGTGAATGTCAGTTCAGTCTATGAGAAGGCCATGTACGCACCTTGTCACCAATCCGGGCCAGGTACGCGGCCTTTTGGCGCAGAACAGCGTTGACTTCGGTCTCGCCTTCATTCTCTTCGTTTAATTTAAGCTGCTTGTCCATGAGCTCCAACGTCTCCTGGTTCTTGCTCTCCAGCCGTTTGAGCAATGCATCGTCTCGCTTCAGTGCTTTGGCAATGTTGGGATCGGGTGAGTGGAGAATAGAAGCATAATAGGGAGCCATCTCATCTTCTTCGATGCTCTTCAGCAAGAATGTACGAGCCGCTTCATACTCCTTGTCGCTTTTCTTTCCTGCCGTCGATGGACCGGGCCTCGAAAGAAAAAATAGACTCTGCTGCAGAGCAAGGTTCGGGATAGGTAGCACCTGTTCCTCGTCTGCCATCGTTACACTTGTGTGATGGCAAGAGGCGTTCCACTCCCAACAAGCACACGAAGCCGCGCTTCGTGGTTCTGCTTACATAAACAAGCACTGACGCGTCTCCACAGCCGACCACCGACTTCTTCGAGTGACCAAGACGATAACGACTCTGCACCACCACCATGTCTGTCGAGCAACAGCCTCTGCAGCAGGCAGAGCAATCTATCAAGGCGGGCAATAATGCTGAAGGTGAAAGACAGCTGAAGCAAATCCTAGAAACCAGACAGAAAAATAAAGACATCTCCGAAGAAAGTCTAAGGCTACAAGAGCTGGCGCTCGTGCGTCTCGGTCAACTGTATCGTGATACCCACGATGCACAAAAGCTTGCCGAGGCTGTGCGCTCCTCTCGCGCTCTGATGTCTTCTATCGCCAAAGCGAAGACGGCCAAGCTCATTAGAACGCTGATCGACTACTTTGGTGACATCCCCAACTCTTCTGATACACAAATCGCCGTCACAAAAGAGAATATCGACTGGGCCAAGAATGAAAAGCGAATCTTTCTCAAACAGAACCTCGAGACTCGTCTTATTGGCCTATATTACGACACCAGACAGTACAAAGACGCACTTCCGCTCATCAGCAGCTTGCTCAGCGAATTGAAGCGACTAGACGACAAGATGATCTTGACGGAAGTCCATCTTCTTGAAAGCAGGGTGAACCATGCCATCAGCAACTTCCCCAAAGCGCGTGCAGCCCTGACATCTGCTCGAACAGCCGCCAATGCCATCTACTGTCCGCCCGCATTGCAGGCGCAATTGGACATGCAAAGCGGCGTCTTGCATGCCGAAGACAAGGACTATACGACAGCGTGAGTAATGTAAGGAGAAGGGCGAGCAAACCAGACTGACCTTGTCCAGATACTCGTACTTCTTCGAGACCCTGGAAGGCCTGTCCGCACAAGACGACCCAAAGGCACCTCTGGCGCTCAAGTACATGCTTCTGTGCAAAATTATGCTCACACTTTCGGACGATGTTACGGCCATCATCGAAGGCAAGCTTGCTCAGCGATATGCAGGCAGGGATATCGACGCTATGAAAGCTGTGGCAAAGGCACATGAGGAACGGAGCCTCGAGGCGTTCGAGGCGACTCTGAGAGAATACAAGGGTGAGCTCTCGAATGATGCGATCATCCGTAGCCATCTCTCGGCGCTGTACGACACCTTACTGGAACAGAACTTGCTCCGGATCATCGAGCCTTACAGTCGTGTAGAACTGTCGCATGTTGCCAAACTTGTCAAGCAGCCTGTCCGGGAAGTGGAGCAGAAGCTCAGCCAGATGATTCTCGACAAAGTTTTCCATGGTATTTTGGACCAAGGCAACGGGTGCCTGGTTGTGTTTGACGAACCTGACGAGGGGGTAAGTAGTGACAGCCGAACCCGGTGCCGTACTGACGATGCTGTAGAAAATGTACGACGACACATTGGACACCATCAAACACGTAAGCACGGTAGTCGACTCGCTCGCTGCCAAAGCCAAGAGACTGTCATGACACTTTGTAATTCACATAATGCACATGGGTGAGGAGATCTATGGAGGGCTGAAATGGTGTGTAGAAAGGCTTTGTTACAGGAGCGGTGAGGTGATCTATGGAAGTGGTGAAGTGATCTGTGTAAAGACTTGGCTACGGTCATCCCTACGAAGCCCTTAACATGTAGAATGGGGTCTGCGTGCGTTTTAAAGCCTTTCCTCTCCATATTTCCCCGTAGAGTGGGGCCTTGACACTTGTGGAAGTCATTCCAAGTCGAATGAGATCTTGACACGCTTCGAAGGCCTTCCCATACAGAATAGGTTCTCGGAACGCTTCGCACACCGACAGATTGTTGTGGAGCAAGCAAGGATCAGCCGACAATCTGCAACATCTCCTCAATAGCTAGATAGATGGTCAGCTTGAGCAGCAAATTGCATCTGGGGAGACATACAAGTGATTTTCTCTCGTAATTTGCCGAGCTTCTTGCCGCGAGATACTTCCTCTGCATCGAGCCGCAGCCAGTCGTCCCATGTCACCACACGCTTCGTTGTCTGTTGCAGAGAGGCAGGTGCGCCTGGCAGCACGTCCTGGACGTTCAAGGAGCTCTTTCCACTGGATGTATCCCAGTCATGCAACATTTGTTCCACGACGCTGTTTGCATCAATCCGTGTGGATGCAATGACCCCCACAGGTCCTCGAGCTACCCAGCCTGAGGCGTATACGCCAGGGATCTGTCTCCGTGTGAGCTGAGAATGCCTCTCACTATGAGTATCTACTCACCGCATGACCCTCTTCGTCGATGACTTGACCGCCTCGGTTGCGTATCACGTTCCGCTTTGCATCCCATGGGAACGATCCGTTTGGTCCTTGATGAGCATCATCCCCTTCTAAGGGCGTTGCTTGATATCCTACACTTGCGACGACCAAATCTGTCTCTGTAGTGATGTGCTTGCCTGTCGCCTGTAGGCGCTGGCCTGTTGCTTGACTCGACCCTCCGCTCCATGGTTCTTTTCGGTCTTGAATAGAGGGCAATGGTTCGAATGCCATTTCATTCCATTGGATCTTTTTGACATCCCCTTGCTCACCCTGCAATGCATTGGGGCTTTGGAAGAAGCGCATCCCCCATTTTACACTCGCATCGGACGACTTGCTCCCCTTCTCGATGATGCTCATCAGTCGTTTCCGCACACGGGACTCGCTCGATAGCGCTTGTTTCTGTTCCGCACCGACACTCAAGTCCGCCGACTTTGCTTCCGCTTCCATCGCTTTAACTTGCTGGTCTGCCAGTTGCATGTGTCCCGATTCGGGACGCACAAACGCCACGCCCTGTAAGTCCATCATCTCACGCAGTTCCTTGCTGGTGAACGCTACCTGCGCTGGACCTCGACGTGCGACAATATCCACATGATTGATTGAGCAGCGCGAAAGCTCTTCTAGCACTGGCTCGGGAATGTCCGTCTCGCGCAGAGCGGCTCTTGCCTTGATTTCGGAGTCCGCCTGAAAAAGAGGATGCAGCGTACTTGTCGACCGCAGCACGATCCGCGCTACATCTAAGGCCACATTTCCTGCGCCTATCACAGTGGCATGGTGCATTTTGCTGGAACTCAGTAACACTCGTCTCCAGGGTTGGCTCTGCAAGAACTCGTCATCGTGAGCGGCTGGGTGTCCATTATACCAATTGACAAAGTTGAGTGCGGAGTGAACATTGGATAGCTGTCCGGGATACGAACCGGGAATATCCAGCGGCCGCGCCAACGAACAGCCGTATGCTAAAAGCAAATGTGTATAATGGGGTACCAGGTGCGAAATACGCAGGGTTTCCGCAAGTGGATAACTGTAGGAAGCGGGACTGGAAGAAGAGGCTTGGGTTTTCTGCTCGCCAATGACGTTGACATTGCCGAAGAAACGGAATCGAGGGTCTTGAGCGACCTGAGCAAATTTGTTCTCCACGTTCTAAGAAGTCATTGTTTGTAAGCTGAAAACAGGAACGCGGACCTGACTCACCTTCACTTCTGGATGATCCGGTGCTACTCCGTATCGGACAAGGCCATGAGGTGTTGGCAACCTCTCATACATGTGAACTTCGACATCTCTCTTCGCCAGCAGACGTGCTGCACTGTAAAATGCAGAGGGCCCACTGCCTATAATGGCCACCTTGAGCGCCGGCCCAATCCCCGATACCGCACCACTAGTCATGAAGTTTGTGACGAAAAGCAGACAGGCCAGGTCCTTGTTAGCGTGTTTAGTACGGAGACGACGTCCACTTCTCCACATAGTGGAAAAATGGATGGATGCTTCTCTCACTGCAACCAACATGACCGGACGCTCTATCTACGATCAACTCCTGGCTGCTGCCGGTAAAGGCACGCCCAACTACTCATTGTATGCTGTGCCTCTCATGTGGCTCATCACGATGATCCCACATATCTTGGCTGTTGTCTTGTTCAGCGGAGGAAAACATTCCAACCTCCGCCCTCGCGAATTTCGTCAATCTCTCAGCCAGAAATCGAACAAATCCAAGTCCGACAAGATGTACCTCCAAGCAGAAGCAGCCCATCAGAATGGATATGAAAATCTCGGCTTCTTCGCCGCAGCTGTCCTTGCGGGGAATCTTGTGAGTACACAATAAGTATGTCGAAAATGACTCATAGACTAGGCCCGTCTTCCTGCGGAGGAGCTTAATGCCCTTTCCGGTGCCTATTTGGCATCTCGTATTGTCTTCACTGCTCTCTATCTTCTAAATGACAGCGAGACATCTTCCTATCTTCGCTCAGGCGCCTTCTTTGCGGGTATAGGGATCAAAATAACTCTCCTTATTCGTGCCTCTGCTGCACTGAGTTGAAGCTGAAAAGAGCATATCTTTGTAATCTGAAAAAGTCTGTTACAAAATCTGATGAAGTTTTTCCTGCTAATTTTATCTGCCGAGGTTTCTTCTGCTATAAAGAGATGTCTTCAACTGCCTATTCTACAGTATCTTGTTTGGTCGCTCTTTCAACTACCCCCGATAGTCGAACATGTTCCTCCAACATAGCTCCGTAGAAATGCCAGTAGTCATCATCTTCTTCTCCATACAATTCAAGACCAACCAATTGCTGTGCCGCATCAAGTTGCATGCTTGAGTTGTTAGTTGATTCATCCATAAGGAGCCACCGACTGTCATCAGTTTGAAGACGTCGAAATTGCCCCCCATGATCTTCCTCATTAGGGCCACACGGTATTTTCAGGTCGGCAAACGTTTCTGAAGTGATTCTCCCCGCGTAGCTGGTTTCATTAGTTGCTTCCAAGTCCTTTTCTATCTGTCTTTGATCTATCTCGTTGACATTTGCAAGTTTAGAACAAGTCATTTCAGTATTCTTTAGCTGCTGAGGGGATGGCGTCAGCTCCTCGTCATTGGACCCCAAAGAACTTTCGATGGATATGTGTAGACACCCTTCCGAATGCATTTCTTCAAGGAAATTCTCAAGACAACTTCGAAAATCTTGCGAGCTGGATTGTGACGTGCTGAGTGAGCGAGAGTGAAATTCTGCTAAGAACGCCATACCACGGTGGCTTGATGTAGATGCATGTTTTTTCGCATCATTTACCCCCAACATGCACTCAGAATCTCCCTTTGTAACGGAAGGACCCATTTGCCTTTTGGACAACAAGAACGTCGAGCCGAAAACCTTACAAAGCACGATTGACATCAACGAGCAAAACTTATGATGCCCCCAAACAATCCAGTGATCATGCCAAAATTCGCGCTCATGTGGGTCAAAAGTCAAGCTACCTCCAACATATGCATCATTACGATGTGCATATGATTCCTTCGAGGTGCATACGAGATGTTCTGCTAACTTCAGCTCGGAGATTCGCCTGCGCATTTCCAAAGCCTGTCCTTCCAAAACGCACCGTGGGTTGGCCCGCAAGTCCGTAAATTCTGACACACGAGTGCCGTGTTCATACCTCCATATACCTCTTGAAGATCCTTCCAGCACAAAAAACGTAAAAAGCTTCCTTCAATGTCAACGAATGTAGATCATCCCATATTTTCTTACACAATCGTCGTATCCGTTTGTGCCACTAGGTCCAACTGCGGTTAAGAGCTAAATAAATAATGAGTAAATCAATCTCTCATGAAGCAATGCGACTTGCCGAACCTGCAAAAATGCTTTCCATGTTCTTGTATAGCCTCGTCTGATTATATTCCTTGCTTCTCCAGCATTTCTTGAACACATTCTCGCTAGCCAGGGATGCATTTCGCTTTTATGTTGCGTTGGTGATAGGAGATACAAAGGATTTGGCATGACATGCCATGACTTGCAGGTTGCAAACCGACGCAGAGGGATCAACACTTCGTCTGACCAAGAAAACTTGATCATGCCATCCTCGCTTCGTGGGAGAAAAGACAAATAGGATGCGAACGACGACGGAAGACTTTGTAAGATACGACAGTTTGGCGAAAAGTGATATTCTAGTAGAAAATGAGATGACAACAGAAAATAACAACACCTTCTTACTGTTGACAAGCCACCCACCGACTGGGACAGAACTGCGAAAGTCTTTCGAATCTTTCTGTATCCTTCTAAGATGAATGCTTGCTACACCTAAGTCGAGTAAAGAAACTACACACGGAACAGTCGTTGTGTCCCATTCGCTACTATGAACATTGTAGAGGCCAGTAGTAGATGCCTCGACGTGATTGAAACTTCTAGACAGTCAGTTACATTGCGATGATTCTACTTCACGCACTCAGCGCTATATCCATGGAGCAAGGAGCGAACGAGAACGGAAGGTATCATGAGATCGTAAGAGTGCTTACCATGCAAGCTGTCTCCTAAGGAAGTGGCCATCTGGAGCCAAAGTCGCCACTTTGTGCTCAGTTCATTCGAGCTTACAAACCGCAATACCTTATTCACGAGTGAATTCTCTGTCAGCCTTAACCCTGTTCTTTGTGCCGTAATATCGTCGATACGGGTCTTGTCGTGCTGTTGCGAGGTCGATTCGTGTGTTTGGAACGGAAGATATGGGCTATGCTCGTTGCTGCTATGTATAGCAGAAGCAATGTGGCTCCAAAGCTTATTCATGTTTTTTGTAGACGAAGTGCTAAATTCAGAGGTAGGCAAACCTTGTAGGGCAAAAAGATACGGTTGAAGCTGAGAACATATTGGAGAAGAATTATCGAGGCTGGCCAAGTTGCTGAAAAGCTCGTTTCCAACTGCAATGAAATAGACATCATCTATCTACACCTGTGTGGTTAGAAGTTTTATGTTATGTATACTTCACGAGCCTCACTTCAAATGTGATACCGATGTAGAGAATTGCAGACGCATGGTGGTCATCAGATTGATGTAAACGCCCAAGCACGATGTCAACTCCATGAAGAAAGTCCAAAGAGGCGCTACCTTGCAATTCAGTTTGAAACGAATTATCTTTTTGTAGCTTACTTCAGAGAGGTGATATACGTATCAGAGTAAAGAAGTCGCAAATCAGACATTCGATACAGATTAGCGTTTATTGCTCTTGAGCTTATGTGCAACACTAAGATAGTCATAGATATACGTTGAATAGATACTCTGATGATACGTTGCGACCAATACTATTCTGCAAAGCAGCTCAGTGGACAGATGCTGGACAATTACCTGCGCATGGATAGGTTTTGTGGGAGGTTATGTAGTAAATTCGAGTACTATTGAAATCTACAACAATGATTTCTGGGAACAATTGCAGGACAAACTCACAAAGATGAGCATCACTGCCACTTATACTCCGCTCAACGAGTAGTGTGTAGCATGGGAAAACTTACACACAATGATTATACAAGAGTTCTCAATTTCCACAGCGGAGCGGAGCAGAGCAGTGAAGCGGATCACTCCGTATGCATTATATAGATGGGCAAGAATCTGTAGTACAAGACATCAACAGATCACAAAGATCACATTGAGAAGTCTATAAGGCCTTTGAAATCGATAGTGAACTGCAATGAACGAGGCATTGAATTTTACGCTGTACTTTTGCTTGCAGAAACACATTTAGGTATTGCGGTCGTAGCGTTCTACAGAGCGCAGCACATATTTTACTCGTTCTTACCTTGATCACAATTGCCAGTGGCCAAACATACGATCAACAAGGGCCTGAATGGTCCAGCGGCGATTCTCTGCCTCCGGGAAGACGATGGACCGCGGCCCATAGAATACCTGGAAGGGTGTTAGGAAACATTTTGAGACTAGGTGCCACTTACCTCGTCATCTACCTCGTTACTCTTCCGAGGAAGACAGTGCATGAACTTCCAGTCCGGTTTTGCGTGGCCTTTACACAATGCCTCTGTAACTTGGAAACCTTCAAAGTCGCGCAAACGCTGGGCTTTACTCGCTTCGTCGCCCATGGAGATCCATGTATCGGTGACGACAACATCGGCGTCTTTGAGAGCCTCTTTTGGATCATTGGACCAAGTCACATCGCCTTTTGCCCAGGGTGTGGGCACTTTGAGTCCGTCTTGCATTTCTCCCCATACTACTTCATCCCGCTCGTATTGCTTAGGCGCGGCTACGCTTAGATGAATGCCGAGACGCGGGTAGGCAACAAGCATGTCTGCAAGGATATTATTACTGTCCCCAACCCATGCCACTTTGAGGCCATGTAGAGGTGCTAGTGCACCAAGAGAAGCTGTTGAGTCAGGCGATGTACCTGCTTTCGCACGGCTCATCTTAGTCGAGAGCAACTCATCTTCTGCCATCGTCTGCAAGTCGGCTAGAATTTGTGTAGGATGGTACCGTGCAGAGAGGGCATTGAGCACGGGGACGCTTGAGTGCTTAGCAAGCAGCTGCACAGCTCAAGTGAGAAGGAGCCAATCTCATCACTACACCACTTACCTCGATCTCCTCGTGACCGTTCACTCGCGCGATGATTCCGTCGCACATACTGGAGACGACTTTCGCAGTATCAAAGAGACTCTCATTTACGCCTAATTGAATATCTTGCGGGCTGAGGAAGAGACCATGTCCCCCAAGAGCAGCAATCGCGGTCTCACTGGCAACACGGGTTCGAGTGCTTCGTTTTGTGAACATGATGGCGATCGATCGATCTTGCAACGTCTGGTGATAAATATGACCATTCTGGGCTTTTCCCTGTGCTGGAGATTTGCTCGGGTCCAGACCGTGTTTGGGAGAGTACTGGCGGTGGTTGAGCTTCATTTCCGATGACTGTGCAATGATAGAGGCAATCTGGTGCGGGGAAAGTTGTGCCAATGATAGAAGCTGTGGTGGTGTACTATTGGACGTCTTGGCGGGGGCAAGGCTAATCGTCCTTTGACCACCGATTACAGTGCATGCACGACGAGTAATGTTCACTGTCGGTCGAGCGATTGCTCGGACAGGAGTCGCCATTATACCGATGAGAGAAATAGTTGAGAATAAATTAATATTCAAACGGGTGCGACTTGGATATACTGCGATGTTCTTTGCAGTTTTGGAATGGCCGGGAGAATTAAGTGTTCGATACGGAGCTTTGCACTACGTGCCAGCTTGTTTTCGTCAGAACGATCGTCTTTGGAAGTGTCGTCGAAACGAGAAGAGACCTTATCATGTATGAGTCAAGTCTCCTGCAGCAGAAATCTTAGCGCGGCGCGGAAGTCGGACGACATGGAGAGCAAAGTCTGGAAACGATCAGCTGTCAACGTACCTTACAGCCAGTAAGTACAACATGAGTGCAAGGACATCTACGTCGTCGAGAACAGTAATGGCACCACTCGACAAGTCGGGGCATTATGGGAATTTGGATGAAACACAAAAGGAAACCCTGAAGCAGTTCGAGGCGCAGCTCGGACAGGACGGTCTTCTGCCTGACCCGCTTCTGAAAGAAGAAGAACAGCGCCAGACAGTCTTGCTGTAAGTGTTGAAAGTTCCAAATGGCTGTATCTGAATGCTGATCACATACACACAGTCGATTTCTCCGTGCAAGAGACTGGTCAATACCGGCGGCCAAGACCATGTATCATGACACGCAGCAATGGCGCAAAGACGTAGATTTGAATCAACTCGTCCTCCCCAAAGAGCAAGGCGGTTACGATTTCTCAGAGCGAGACATTGTCGCGCAGAATGGCTGGAAGATGTGTAAGTGGTCGTCTTTTCACCTTTCGCCATCATAACACCTCCTTTAACAGACTTCCACTCAGTTGACAAGTTCGGTCGTCCAATCTTTGTACAGGACCTCTCAAATATTGATGTCAACCAGGTCTTTCAACACACAACACCGGACCGTATTGTTCGTTTTTTCTCTGTAAATCTGGAAGATGCTGTGAGGAACAAATACAGAGTCTGCACAGAGGTCAAGCGGAGCCTCGCTCAGGCACAGGGTGCTAGTGCCGACGATGTCAAAGCAACTATTATTGATGACAACTTTATGATACTCAATGTCGCAGGCCTGGGCATGACAACCTTCTGGTCGGTAAGTGCATAAGGCATCCTATACACCATGCTCATACCCAACGGGGATAGTTCAAGAATAAGCTTCAACAGCTCCTCGCCATCTTAGATGCTAACTTTCCTGAACTAAGTGGCCGTGTGCAAATCATCAAGTGAGTGGAAATTGTTCTCCTCAGATCTTTATCTGATGCTTTGTCAGTGCACCTTGGCTTTTTACCACGATCTGGGGCTACATTAAGCCGTGGCTTCCCGTCAATAGTGAGTACATCTCCATTGTCCGTACGCGATCTCACGCCCTTCAGCTTCTGCCAAAATCGACATTGCGGGGTCGGACGTAAGTGTCTCGTGGTCTTTGGGTATCATTCTCACTTCCTTTATTTTAGTATCAATCGATTCTTTTTCAATACATTCATCCTTCTGATCTACCCCGGGAGCTTGGAGGGACATGCCAGTGCTCTGCACCAGGCGGATGTTCGTTCAGCAACCGAGGACCCTGGAACACGCAACAGCAGCCCGAGGAATCCGTCTCAGCAAAGACAGAGTAATTAGTACAGCCTCACTTCAATACACGCCAATCACGTTCGTAGAGCAAATATCGTCTATGCGATGGCCAAAATGTCGCTCAGTGCAGGATTGCATTACGAGTAGGAAAGCGTTTTCACATTCCGCGAGTTAAGCACATGAATCTAGATCGCCGGCAAGTAACCACTTCAATTGCTGGTGAACGATGACCAAGGACAAATTGTCATGTACCAATTCCCACCACATACTACGCAAGCATTTATGACGAGTAGACTGATTGCATTCATATATACATATAGAATTTCCTGTGCTTCTATTAGATACACGATGAACTCCAATGTTCTTGGCTATAGCTTTGAAGGGATCCGGTCAGAAACTGTATTGACGATCGCTGTGCCTTCAGTGGCATCCATCGACATTGCTGGTCGGATAGGATTGCCGTCCGCATCGAAATTTACTGGAAGCCCACTGCGCAGTGCCAACGTAAGACCATGAGCAATTCGTGCTGCTTGGATGGCATCATCCAAGTCTACACACATTGGTGCATTGTCCAGGCAGGCATCAATGAATTCGCGAGCTTCGTTGACAAATGCTTGCTCGAAGCGCTCAAAGTAGCTGGGCGTCGATTCGGTGCGAACACCATGTTTGTCTAAAATCTGTGTGCGATCAATCGATGGGTTTTGGTTCACGGTGAGCCAGCCCTTGGTGCCAAAGAGCTGCATGCTACATTCGTGGCCATGCAGTGCAGTGCGCCCTAACTGGATGGTGAAGCTGCGCCCATCGTTAAGCTGGACAGTACCAACAGCAGTGTCTGCATCACCATATTGCGATAGCTCTTTGTGCAAGGCATTGTACCCAATCGCATAGCACTTTGAAGGACGGCTGTCGGGGCGGTATGCTGACGAATTCGCTCCTCCGGCCTTACTCAGGCCCAAGAACCACCGCGCAATGTCAATGTCGTGAATCCCACAATCTGTCAAGGAGATGAGAACAGAGCCAACTTGTCAACAAGGTGTACATACCAATGAAAATCCCTCCAGACTTTAGAGAGTACGGTACAAACCAGCCAGATTCATCATACTGGTCAATAGTTGCACTCTTGATCAAAAATGCATCACCACAGTTGCCTTGAGCAACACGCTTGAACGCCGAGCGATAGCTGGGATCGAAACGACGCGATAGGGCTACAACAAGCTTGACGTCCGGTCGTTCTTTGGATGCCGCAGCCACCTGTAGTTCACCTTCAGGATTCGTGCTGATGGGCTTCTCGAGCAAAGTATGAAGGCCCAATCCAATCGCTTCACATGCCAGAGCAGCATGCATAGATGTCTCCGTGGAAATGACGACAGCATCGAGCTCACTCGAGAAGGGAGCAGCTCCTTGCTTGCAGCCGAAGTGTTGGTACAATTCGGTCGTTGTTGTGAACACGGGAATGGATTCGCTAAGGTTCTTGCGCACCCATTCCTGCACAGCAGGATTCGGGTCTACGACGGCCTTGACCTCACAGCGAGGCGCTCCAAACACAAACTAAAGAGGATGTCAGCCCATGCATAGCTTTGTTGAGTGAAATCTTCCAACGACGAGCAAAATCCGCCTAGGCGTTTTGATCTCCCCAACGAATGAGGATCATGCGTGGTGTGAAACGGCCACTCACGATCCAATTTAGAAGGGTGCGTATACTTGGATTGTACTTACGTTCACAGCATGGACTTTACCTTGCCTACCGCAGCCCAAAAGAGCTACACGAAGCTTTCTAGATGGCGACGCGGATGTCATGATGGTTCGCAAATTCGGTGAAGATTTGATACCGCGTTTTATTCGGGCCGACTGTGCAACGTGGGGGAGTGGACGTACGTCGTTCGAAGACGCTTGATCTACAGCTTAGTATTTGAAAGAGACAAAGAAGTGTAGTATGATCTGAAAGCAGAATGTGTGCTCTCAAAACGCTATGTGTGATCTTGTTTGCTCGTGGAAAGGACCTTGTAGATCAATGTTTCGTCGGTAAGATCAAGAATTTGTCTTTTGTCGAAGATGCACGCTTTGGAAAGGAACAAGTTGTCACATCATCAGTATTGCCTTTCTTATACTTTGAGCGGTCAAAACAATTCCAAGCATCTCTTTCCCGATGTATATTTTCCCAAAAACAAGACGTACTGGCTCCCTCACGGATTCTCGGACCGAGCTTCTGAGCGCGGGGGTCGCGATGTACATTATACATAATTGCTTGGAGAGTGGGCCGGGGCCCGCATTCGCTTCGCGTGGCATCTTCCCCCTCGAATATTATAAATAAGGGTAGAGGGAGCTTTCGCCATGACGAGGATGAGAAACATATTCATAGGTGGGGGCATAAGGGTGTTCACTGTCAAGACTCTCGTCAAATTATTTTGTCATTCCTGACATAGACTGGACTCGCACTTCACATAATTCATTGTGGAATTTATAGTGCTGTGGGGGAGTTGGCACGTTGTCTTTCACTGAAGAGTCGTGTTCAGGTGATATGTCAGAATCAACACGTGCGAGCGCTCTGAATACCGCGACGCCTATTTTGCCTGCCTTACAATGGTAAAGAAACAATGGCAGGAAATTATTGTTAGTGCGAATCATGAACACTGTCAAGTGCCTCCTCTCGAGACGTGGTTGCAACTAAAGTCATAGCATTGTTCTTTATGTTTCACTGTTTCTCTTACCCCGTTAGTCTATATCGGTCTCCGGCAGCACTCAGTATACAACCCCTTTTACTTATGCTAAACAAGCCTTCACGTTCTGTACCTCTGAAGGACATTTAAGTTCCTATTGGTTTCTTCTCGTTGAATCAAAGATCTCACGTGAAGTCACGTTAGGGTTGATTATTGGCTGACAGAGTTGCGTCTTCGATATCAAAATAACATCAAACTAGTGCGTTTGTCTGTGTCACATGGATCTTTTAGACTGTCGCAAATCTGTGATTCTATGGTCTCAGAGTTGCAGAGCATTGTTTTCACCGAAATGTTTCACCGCGCTTCATTGTTAAGCTAGCTCATTAGGGAGAGGCTTGGGAAATCTGATTGTACTATCTTTCAAATGCGCCTATGTTTAGCCTTCTCCTAATTTATGATCATATGCAATAATAGGGGGGGTTGATTGAGCCTGATCTAATTTCAGAGATCTCAATAAAATTGGTAGTCTGCTGTTGGGCCAATTATCCTGATTGTATTGGTCCGCTAAAAGAATATTCTCAGGATCAATGCAAGCAGCTGAAGCTAGCGGTTTTGTGGAACTTCACTATTACTCTCTTGGTTTCAAACTCTGCAATGGTTGTAGAGTACATCAGCAGTCGTGCTGCACCTCGCTTACAACTCCTGTCAAGGCTGAATTTCCTACATTTGTGTAATACAGAAATAGAAAGTTTGTGGGTGAAAAACATTAAACCAAATTGTATTTTGAATAATACCGTAGTGTGGGGTTTCGTGCTTGTGCCGCAGCTCCTTATGTACGCCTTCTGCACCTCCTGCGTTTTTGACAACGAAATCCTGGTTTGCACTAGTGCGGTCTGTGCCAATTGGCATACTTTCCCAAACGAGAAGCTCTAGCGCAGGAAAGTATCGTACGGAAGTTAGCGGGAGAACAGACTGCTCCTCCGCCTGTACCACCAAAGCTCTGGCAGACTAGTCGTGTGTTTTACGAAATTGCCGCTTTTCGAATTTTCATTCAAGTCACCAGGGGATATTGTGCTGGCAAAAGCAAATTGCTTTGAATACGGTATCTGTTTGAAGTTTGTGCCACAGAAGAGGGATATGAAGAGTCTGCATTGCATATGCATTTGCATGATCAAGTAGAATAAACTGTCTATAGTCCCGCAGGCGCAGAACTTGTTACATGTTTCATGTTCCTCCTTCCGAATCACCTGGCAAGACAGTGTCTTGCGGCCCCGATTCAATCCCCGCCGTATTGTCTCAATCACAAGAGGGAAGGCACTTCACCAGCAACACACGCAATTGCCAGCTTCAACCAATCCAATTCGGCTCAACATTTACTTCATTTATTACTACCACTTATTGTACTGTCTGTACCCCTCGTCGCCGTCACACTTAGGTAGCTGGACGACTTTTGCCTCGAATCATCGGGCAACGACACGTTTCTCTCTATTTCCAGAATGGCTGCCACAACGCAATCACAACCTCAATGGGTTGCCAACCAATCCTCTCAGTGTGCTTCCTCCTCCCGCCACATCTCCAGAAAGGACCGTGACTATGATCGTTTTTATGGTCACCGCTTCATCAGCGAACTCTCCGAAAGTGTCATTTCCGCTCTTTTCGCCTGTCCTTTAGATTCATCCTCTTCTGTGGGAGGACCAGCAGTGTCGAGCTCTCCTACACCACGCCTTGCAGAATTCATCGCCTACGCACTTCACCGTACTCGCTTGCCTGACGAGATCACATTCCAAGCCTTGTTCCTCTTACGTCGCTTGAAGAGTCGCTTCCCAGCAGCGAGAGGATCATCTGGACACCGATTATTCATCTCTGCATTGATGTTAGCAAGCAAGAGCAGCTGTGATGACACATACAGTAACAAGAGTTGGACAATTGTCAGCCAAGGCCTCTTTAGTTTACGGGAAGTCAATCAGATGGAGCGTGAACTATTCGGTTATCTCGGATACAAGGTCAACGTAGAAATGGAGGAGCTCCAAACATTTACAGTTTTGCTGAAGGCTGGTGATATAGCTTCGGTAATAGAACTTGGAGTACCGTCGTCAACGACGCCAACAATCAAGGCGGAAGAAGAAACTCCACGAGTCACACCTACAAAGGCTCATCACTCCCCAAGCTTGACTGAGACTCGTCGTGCAAGCGTTTCAGGCTACCCAAATAGCAACTGTCCGTCCACTGTCTACAATATGGCCAGTGTAAGCACCCCCGCTTTCTGTGCCGACAGCTGTGCGCAGTCTGCCACATCTTACCCGGCTCGCCCCCAATACTCCATGCATTCCGCTTATGCTATGCATGCACATCAGTTGGCAGCAGCAGCATCAAATGGCTCTGTTGCACACCTATCACCATCCATGGTATCATCATCATCGCGCCATAGCTTCTCATCGACCAGTGGCTACTCGGCCACACCCAGTCCAACATCTTTATCCCAGGACGAAAGCAGCAGCAGCCGCGCCTCACCCAATACGCCTTCAACCGAGTTTGATGCCAGTCCTTGGACAGATGATGGCAAGGCACAATTCTCTTCTGGTGGAGAACCTGCTGGCACCTACGAAAACCAGTATCATTTCTATGAGCACTTAAAAAGCCAGCAGTACTATTCTGCACACGTTGGTGCCCCTCGTGGCGAATCAAACCAACACGCATACAGCACTTGATCAACATGACAATATTACGACTTCTTCAGTGCAACTGTTTTAGAACAATCATTCAGACCAAATATATTATTAATGGCCCTTTTTACTCTTGCTAATTTTTTGTCGTTTACGACTACGGTTCAGCATTCAATTCATTCCGCAGGCGGATGGCGAAGTTTTCCATTTCCCACAAAAGACTATGTTGAACGCAACGGTCCTCAGGAATATCACTAATCCCAATACTCGTCATTCTCTGGATTTCTATTTCAATACGTTATGGTCTTTCCATTTTACTATCTTTTGACTTGTAGCTCTCTATTTCTGCGCTGCGGATACACAACGCGCGCCACGTAACGCTATCTCACGATCACAAAATGTACTACCAATGCCGATCTACCGTACAAAAGCACTTGATTGAGTGAATCTGCGTGAATCTTCCCCACAGAATTCCATCGTTTCTCGAGGCTATAAGCAAAGCACTACCTCCTGGCATGCACATGCTGGCCGACGTACGCGTTGGCGAAAAAGCTTTGGACTTACAGCACAACGGGATGTATTTTTCCGGGCCTAATTGTCAACGCCAACTGCAGCGATTTCACGCTACTACTAGTTGATGGTCCACAATTGATTCCCAGGAAATGGGTGCAAGCTTTTACGACCCACAAACTATAAGACTAATGGCAAACGCCCTGAAGCATGAATGATGCATGATGAAATTTCACCCGGAGGAATCACATTTTCCCGTTGTCTTGTGAGAAATAGTGATGATGAAGACATGAATGACCCTACCATGAAGACATGAACGACACTGCTGTGATGAAGACATGAATGACCCTACCATGAAGACATGAATGACCCTACCATGAAGACAATGAACGACACTGCCGTGATGAAGGCATGAACGACACTGCCGTGATGAAGGCATGAATGACACTGCCATGATGAAGACATGAATGACACTGCCGTGATGAAGGCATGAATGGAAGGAAGCAAAATAAAGACACATGTGAAGGAGAACGATGCTCGAGTCTAAATGCCAACAGCAATCGTCAGGGTACTACTATACTTGAGTCTAGGTACATATTCGATAAGCCACCGCGATCCTGGCCCTAATCGACGAAGGGAACGAGGAAAACCACAAAATGGGAACCCCGCTGCAACAAGCGCCATAGAGGCTCCTCTGCAGCCACCGCTAATGGAAGGTCGGCCTAGTCGCCTATGTATTGTTGTGGATCTATGTACGTTGTTGTAAGCGGAAATGAGCGAGCGTATCTATTTTTACTCAAGTTTGCGATATTGAACTTTAGCGGAGATTGTCATGAATTCAATCAGTGAACTTTAATCTTTCTGCACCCTCTCCTTCTCAAGGATGCACAAAAGAAGCACACTTGAATTACTAGGCATGCCCGCACTACTGTAAGCCAACTACACATGGACGTATTCCACTGCTACTCTATAATCAACCTTGCCTAAGCATTGATTCAACGATTTCAGGCTCCGTATTAAGTCAAATGTCCGGCACGCTCAAGAAAACCCTTTTTGCAATTTGGCTCTTGTCATAGCCTCTCGAAATGAAACGTACGGCATTGTCACACATCCTGTGATGAAACACCTTTCCGTTAATGGATTGTATATAAGAGGGACTTTGTTTTCAGGATACCCCGACCTATATCCATCCGCGAGAACATCGAGAGATTGGAAAGTCAACATCTTCCACGAACTCACCATTCGATCGAAGCATAATTGAGCACATCCCTCATTGCAAAGCATGCTGAGCATTTTTTATCCATTGTTATTGTTAATCGTCTTCATTGAGTTAGCAAAAGGTCAAGATTCTAAACACACTTGCGTGGGCAATCCAAACGGTAAAAATTTAGCATACCCGTACGCGCTTCAGGCTGACAACCAGCATACGATATGGAGTAGCTCACAAATCAATTTTGATGCTACTACCACTACTACAAATTGTGGCACGATTCCTGGTACTTTGGTATCTCTCTTTAATGACATCACCAAGCCACAAACAACTAGAAACACAATTCGAGTTGGAATACAAACAGGCGTTGGTATGGTGAATCTATATTTCTGGTTGAATCATGGAGAAAGCTGTCGATGGTGTCTTAATGTCGATCCAAGCCAAGTAAAAGATATTAGCGTCACTTCGAGCTCTTAAATGACGAGAAGTCACCGAGAGAATGTATCGTATTGATTTACATTTGATATCTATGGTGTTTGTCTCCTGTAGTACGTGTGCCACAATTGGAAGCCTCCACATGTCAATGAAGTTAGGACTACTAGCATGGTTCCATTGTTGCGGACACGACGATCTGTCAGAAAAGCACGATGGTACTCACGTACGAGAACCCAGTGCTTCAGCCTGACTTTGCTGACCCCGGAGTTTTCTGGGATCATCGAACAAAGCAGTATTACGGATACTCGACCAATGCGAATGGAAAGAATGTCCAATGCTGTCGCAGTCCAGATTTCTGCAGCTGGGGTACGTCTCTTCTGTATCTATTAGAGTCTCTCACCCGATAACCTCGACCTCTTTTAGAACTATCCCCTCATGACGCACTTCCTGGTCCATATCCTCCATGGACCGGCAAAGACGGCTTCCGCTGTTGGGCTCCTGAAGTACGGGAAGCTCCAGAGGGTAAGGAGAATAGATCACTCCAACATTTGATAGAAATACTGATATCACTTTCAAAAGGGCGTCCGGGCTACCTCATGTATTTCTCGACTCATGATTGGAACACGGATGTTATGTGCATAGCCACGGCGTATAGTCCAGAAAGTCCTTTGGGTCCCTTTCATTTTGTCGGCAATGGACCTATAGTCAGTCAGGTATGTTGGCACGAAGAGAAGAAGACAGAGAATGCTGAAGAGAACAACAGGGATACCAAGGAGGAACAATCGATCCGCAACCATTCTTTGACCCTCCTTCGCAGAAATGGTACCTGATCTTTAAGAATGATGGAAATCACAATCAGACCGCCAAGACAAGGATTTGGGTCCAGGAACTAACCCCAGATGGGCTCGGGCTTGTTGGTCAACCATGTGCTATTCTCGAGCCATCATTGGGCTGGCACCGGAATCTGATCGAGGCTCCGTATCTAGTGTACCATTCCCCCTCGCGAACATACGTGCTCTTCTTTTCTTCTGGATATTTTGGCACAGCTGAATATGCTACAGGCTACGCCACAAGCAAAACTCTAATGGCCCAGTACAAGCCTCATAAGGATGTGCTCCTGGGTACCGACGCCAAACGCAGGGTTTTTGGGCCCGGCGGCATCTCAGTGATAGAGCAGGGTCCTGAGGGAAATTGGATGGTCGCCTTTCATGCCCATGATCGACCAGAAGGTGAGCATCGTCGCCAGCTGTGCGTACATAGGCTAGAGTGGACTCAAGACGGTCGGCCGCTGCTGGCTGGGAATCAAGCACACTACGGACACCGTTTGACTATGGGGATGGAGCACGAGGGCGATAATACAAGAACTTATGCGAATGACAAACAAAGTCGCAGCGATCGCCCTACTAGTAAGACAAAGAAGCGCATCTCGAAGGTTGCACAATGGATCAAGGACTATTGATGAGGGAGGAGGAAAACTGCATTGCATACGCTTTCATAATTTACAAAGCATGAGGAATTAATTGTTCATCGGTGAAGCCTGTCACCAGTCACACGCGCTCCTAATCAGTGGAGTCGTCCCAGTTCACACGCGCTGCGTGAAAATCGGCTTTCGTCAATTTGATTGGCTACAGCACCCCACGTTCGCTCAAAACACACGCCAATGCATCTTTCCGGTGGCTTTGCCTAGATTAGTAAAAGTCGTGATACTTCCTGTGTACACGTTTCTAAGATTGTCGGGAACTCCAGTGAAGGCAATCAGCATTATGCACCTTTAGCTCTCCTTTTGGTTCCTACATGAGCAATTATGTAGCAACCGTACAGCCCAGCATTACAGTCCATGTAGAAATGAATACACTTCCGTGTCTAGACTTTGAGTTTGTAATCAAGCAACGTGCGCATCTCATCCAGAACAGGCCTCTAGCCAGTTTCCAGAGGGAAACTTTCCAAGTCGAGTATGCTGCGACGCTGTCTCGCTGCCCACCCGCTGGTTCCTCCGTCGGAATATCACGTATAGGTACCGACCGTAGGTAATAGCGGAACTGAGAAGATCTCTTCATATACACTGGAAAAGTGCAACAAGGCGTATGCGCCACATGTTTGCCAAGGGGTGCGCAATCGAAGAAAATTGACTTAAAAAAGGTTGCAATCGGGGGCCACTCTCCCAAATTCGTGCGTCTTCTCTTTCTCCTTTGACTAGAGGATCCAAATCCTTCCACTAGGCCATTTCTTAGCTGAACACACACAGATAGTTGCTTCAATGGCTTTTGGTGCTGACCTTGACGCATACCAAAATGCGTCCACATCCTTGGCGCTGATTGAGAAACGCCGCAAAGTGAGCTTTCTCGGCGTCACCTGGGCCGAGATGAAGCTTTTGCTTGTCGCTGGCGCTGGTTTCTTGATGGACGCCTACGACTTGTTCATCATTAATATGATGTACGCCGTAATTCTCCAAGCATACGACGAATACCACGGAAAGAAAAATATCGAGTGGGGACTCGAAGGAGGAGTGCTGAAGGCTTCTGCTAATATCGGTAATGTGGTAGGACAAGTCATGTTCGGTTTCTTCGGTGATTATTTCGGACGATCTGCCGTCTACGGTAAAGAATTAATCGTAACCATCATTGGTGTAATCATGGTGATCTCAGCCCCAGACTACCTTGGCGGCAGCGGCGTCACCAAATGGATCTTTGGTTTCCGTGTCCTTATGGGCATTGGTATTGGTGGCGATTACCCCATGTCGGCAGCTGTCGTGTCTGACCGTGCCAACTTGAAAAGTCGTGGAAAGCTCTTGGCGATCATTTTCTCTAATCAAGGTTGGGGCAACTTGTCTGGCGCAGTCATCTCAGTCATTGTCATCGCTTGCTACAAAAGCTCGGTTTTGGCTGGTGATACTCACAAATTATCGGGAGCTTGGCGTATCATGCAAGGTCTTGCCCTTATCCCAGCATTTGCTGTCCTGTACTTCCGCTTGACACTTGTCGAATCCACTCGATTCACCCAGGCCCGGGCCATTCAGGACGACCCTGAGCTCTTGGCCAAAGCAAGCGCTGCCGGGGTTGTTGTCAGTTCTGAGGATGACCAGAGCATCTCCAAAGAGAAGTCTGGTCTAGACTCGGAAGACAGTAGCTTGCATTTGGAGAACAAAGCAGTGGGAGTGTCTGGCTATGTTGGAAAGAAGCCTCGCAACGAATTTTTTGAATACTTCTCTCAATGGAAGCATTTGAAGCATCTCATTGGAACAGCTGGTTGCTGGTTCTTGGTCGACATTACTTTCTATGGAATCAACTTGAATCAATCTACTATTCTCTCTGTTATTGGCTTCACTACTGGCAGTGGTATCGATAAGAATGCTATTACCTACAGCAAGCTGATGAAGACAGCCACTGGTAATTTGATCATTACTGTCGCAGGGTTCCTTCCTGGGTACTTCTTCACCATCGGTCTCGTGGACATTATTGGACGGAAACCCATTCAACTGCTTGGGTTTGGTATGAATGCCCTTTTCCTTGGTATCTTGGCTGGCAAATTCAACGACTACTCCAAGCACACAAATCAAATATTCCCACTCTTCGTATTCTTGCAATTTTTCTTCAACTTCGGCGCAAATGCCACAACATTCATCTACCCAGTCGAGGTTTTCCCAACTGCCGTTCGCTCCACTGCTCACGGATTTTCAGCTGCTTGTGGAAAGTGCGGAGCCATTCTCGCATCTCTTCTCTTTAGCTACCTGGCTGACCCCAAGCGCATTGGTACTCAGAATGTGTTTTGGATCTTCTTCGCGATATCCGTCCTTGGTGTCATTGTGACTTTTGTCTTCCTCCCAGAGACCAAAAACTTGGACCCGGATGAAGAATACCGCCGCGAAGTTGCCGAGCGTGCAGGCCTTGGTCAAGAGACTCGTGCGGCACTGAATACTGCACAGTAAAGGCAGAGTCATATACCAACATGCACACTTTGCCATAGCATTTGGTTTGAATCTCAAATGGTACTTGCTACGTTTTATGTATATGAAATCTCTTACAGACTCGGTTTTTTGTCATGTACACCGCACTGCATTGAACATATTATTTCTCGTCTTGTTTTGATTATACCTAGAACATGGGGTCTTTGCACTCTGCAAGTTTGTGACAATCGAGTTAGGCAGCCCCGCTCCGCGGTGTAATAAGAAAAAAAACCAGTGGTGGTAGCGCCGCGTTATCGTCTCCCTTTGTTTGAAGTCGTTGAAATCGAGTACTCAACATGTCCCTTTGTTCAATGTTAGCTACACGAGATACAAATTTAAAGGAAAGCAGAGTTCAGAAGATTGATAGAGAAAGCTTTGCAACCATGAACTGTAGAACAGTAACATGTCACAAGCTACAGGGACGTTGAGACTTCTCTACTCTCCAATAGGAAGAAATGAGCGCCTGATGATTTTGGTTGGAATCGCATTGTCTGCGATGGCAGGAAGCGTTCCGACATTGATGGCAAAGGTCATTGGTGTTGCATTCAACGCATTCACCCAATTTAACAAGCACTCACTCCCAATTCACGCCATCCCAAGCGTGGAAAAGCAGGTATTCATGAAGGAGGTCGTACAGTTGGTGTGGAAATTACTCTTACTGGGTGGAGGCACGATGGTTCTAAGTACTTCCATGATTTCTGTCTGGACAGTCATTGGAGAACACGTCGCACGAGGATGGAGACTCAAAATTTATAAAGAAATGAGCAGCCGATCTATGAGTTGGTACGACGTAGATTTAAAGAGTAATGTGGGTCAGGAAGTTGATCAAGATGTGGGCGTAGGAGGTCTCATAGCCAAGTTCGCAAGAGAGACCGATGAAATTCGAATAGCGACTTCGCACCAAATGGGCCTGTTTGTTGAGACGTCTGCTACCGTGGTGGCATCTGTATGCATGGCAATGTATACCTGTTGGTCACTCGCTCTGGTGGTGCTTTCTGTACTGCCTATTACAATGGCTAGTGCACATATTATCCAAGCAAGAGCCGTACCGCTTCATTATATAGATTCACAAAACACCGCATTAGCCGCAAAAGAACTCGAACAAAGCATACAAGCAATTCACACCGTGAAAACGCTTTGCATGGAGTCGCAGGTAAAAAGACAGTTTATGCAATATGTCGAGAAATCAGTGCAAGCATGGAATCATCTCGCCTTTGTATACGGAACACGAATGGGGGTGACAGCATTCTTAACTCTTACCATGTTCACAAGTGGATTTTGGTACGGAAGTACCTTAGTGCAGGAGGGTAAGATAAGTCCAGGAAATGTCCTCACCACTTTCTGGTCTTGTTTGCTCGTAGGTAATGCAGTAACTACTCTCCTGCAGCAATATCAAACGATAGGAATTGGAAAAGTAGCTGCGGCGAGTCTCACAAATCTTACAAAGGAGAATGATGTGATTTCACCGGCATCGATGAAACAGAATTTTTCCTCGTCTGCAACGACTGCAAGTGACAATAAGAAGGGCAATTCGATCGACAGAAAAATTCCATCACCGGATTCTAAGGCCCATTTACAAGCAAAACCTTGCCTCATCATACATAAACGGGCATTTACCCCGATACAAAAAATCAGGCCAAACGTATGTAGGGGTGAAGTGACCTTGATTTCCTTAACATTTTCCTACCCCTCGAGGCCACAAAAACCCGTTCTGAAAGATATCGACATGTTTTTCCCGGCAGGAGAAGCGACATTTATTGTTGGAGGGAGCGGTTCCGGAAAATCAACAATCTCTCATCTTCTTCTAGGGCTGTATGATCAATACAGTGGATCGTTGCTAATTGACGAACAAGATTCCCGCTATTTGGATCCATCATGGATACGGAAGCACGTCGGTGCCGTTGAGCAAAATGCGATAATCTTTGACATGTCGGTACATGACAATATTGCATTGGGGATGTATGGAAAGGGAGATGCGGCTATATACAAATCGAACCATGTACCATGCATGCAGAGAGCACGCGTTGAGGACGTATGCCGAATGGTTATGCTTGATCGAGATGTCTCAAAGATGACTTTGGGCTATGACACCAAACTTGGAAGTGAAGGCGTTGACCTAAGTGGTGGCCAGAAACAGCGTCTTGCTCTGGCTAGAAGTATAGTTCGAGACCCAACAATCCTTGTCCTTGATGAGAGCACAAGTGCTCTAGACATGAAGATCCGTCTCTTAGTGATGGAAATGATCAAGAAGTGGCGCCGAGGAAGAACAACCATAATCATTACACATGATTTGAGTCAGGTCGGCTGCTCTGATTTTGTATATCTTCTCGAGAAAGGTCGGGTAGCCGAAGAAGGATACCGACAAAATTTGGAAAATAGAGTAGGGAGCATTTTTTGCAAACTGTTGAGCGAGCAAGAATTGTCATTTGCTCAAGACGCCACCAAGTTTACGAGTATAACAGAGCTAGAAGAGGGTACATATTGTGAGATTGAGCAGGAACAGGTGAAATTCAAGCATTCTCGTGCATCTCGGTGGAATAGCAATTCTTCTCTAGATGCAACTTGTGCTCCTCACGAAACCTGTATCAATTCTTCGTATCCAAAAAGGTTTCATTACGGCGAGAAAGAAAAACAAAATCCCAAAGAATGGATTCTGGATTTATCTACAGACATTGAGGGCTTCCCTGACTCTTCTGCTGCCCCGAAAGTGCATGTGCATCGACGATCACAATCGTCACAAACTTCGGTTTCGTCTTCATCCTCCTATGCTGGACTTCGTCCTTTACGGCTGGCCGAGTCAAGACAAGAAGAAATTTTACGGCTATCAGCTATACGGACAAATTTGGAGATGGCCAGTGTCGCTGTAAGTATGCGGCGTCCAGATGTCTATATGAGACGTGCCTGGATGAAAGAGGAGTTAAAAGAGTACGAGAAAGCAGTGACGGCTATGGATGATTCGTGTGCTACAGATGAAGAAGACAAGATGATCATTCAAGAGCCATGTACTGCACGTATTCCCCCTTTGAAAGCCCAACACTCCTCAAATTTACGAAGCCTTATGACAAGCTCATCTCAATTTTGGAATGCGTTGTGCCAAATATTTCTCACAACACCAAAACGCACGTTGCTCGTATTCGCGCTGCTAACCACGGTGGCGGGAGCGGCTGTTCAGCCGACATTTTCCTTTCTACTGGGACACCTATTAGCCACAATGGGGCAAGCTCACCAAGGACACAATATTCTCACACTCAGTTTGGCTGTACTGGCACTTGCCATCTTTGATGGATTCGTGCAGCTCCTTCGGTTCGCACTGTTGCAATATTCTGCTAACGTGTGGATTCGTACTTTACGTCAGAAAGCTATCTCGAACGTCTTTTTGCAAGACAAGGTATGGTTTGATCGAGGAGAGAGTAGTAGCCCCGCCCTTGTGATGAAGCTCATCAAGGACGGTGAAGACGCAAAGTCATTCATCAGCCGTATCCTCGGTGAACTAGTGCTTGTCGTATTTTTGTTGGCAATTGTTCTCGTATGGTCTATGATTGTGTCTTGGAGATTGACTTTGGCGGGATTGGCACTTGGACCGTTATTTTACTTGGTCATTGCAGCGCAATCCAACATAATGCGGCGCTTTGAAAAGCAGAACAGGCTCCAAAGGGAGAGAGTAGCCAAACGATTCTACAGTATGGTACGCAATATTCGCGCTATTCGTGCTATGGGTCTCGACGAGCTCTTTTATGAGAGATTCTATGATGCGGTGCATTGGACGACAAGACATGGACGGCATTCTGCCCCCCTTATGGGCTTTGGGTATGGCTTGAAAGACTGTTGTCTGTACCTGTCGCAGGCGTTGCTATACTACGTTGGAGCCGTCCTGATCGCTCGAGGGCTTCTCACCGTGACGAGGATGTTCGTAGTCTTCAATCTAGTGGTATTTGGGGTGACATACGCATCTCAGATTTTGGCATATCTTCCACAAATTTCCAAGGCTACTCATGCTTTGGAGAAATTCCTGGAAATAGTCCACCTGGGCAGTGACCAGTCGAGTGAGCTGAATGGGCACAGCAAACCGTACCTCCATGGATCCATTTCATTCGACAATGTCTGCTTTAGCTACCCGACTCGACCAGACAACCTTGTCTTGGACGGATGCTCCTTCTCCATCTCTGCTGGAGAAACAGTGGCCCTTGTGGGACAGAGTGGTTGCGGAAAGAGCACGGTATCTGCGCTGCTGCAACGGCTGTACGAGCCAGCCAGTGGCATCATTCGAATCGACGACAAGTGGCCACTCAAAAGCATTGACACAACTTTCTTGCGTCGAAATTTAGCATGTGTTTCGCAGGAGAGTATTCTTTTTGACGGTACAATCCGGAGCAACATCGCTTTGGGTCATGAGTGCGCTACACCTGCAAAGGTCCAGACAGCTCTGGAGAAAGCTTGCTGTCTAGACTTTGTCCAAGAGTTGGACAACGGAATGGACACGACTATTGGAGAACAAGGTAAACAACTCTCAGGGGGACAGAAACAGAGGATTTGCATCGCACGAGCGCTTGTGCGAGATGATGCCAAAATCCGCATCTTGGACGAATGTACGAGTGCCTTGGATGTGACCAATCAAGCCCGACTCGCGCAAAATGTATTACAAGAAGCGAAAGGCCCCACTACCATCGTCATCACACACAACTTGGAGATGATGAAGCGTTGTGACCGTATTCTGGTCTTGGACAACGGCAAAGTGGTTCAAAGTGGGACTTACACTGCGCTTGTCCACGGCAAGGGCGGGGCGTTTTCCAAACTAGCCCATGCCGGGGCGTGGGGGTCTTGAGTGACCAGGTGGGATCGTGGCAATACCTGCGCCGCTTCCATACCCGTCACTCCCCCTCCTGGCTTCCACCTAACCGGGTTCATTCACCTCTACCTTCGCAAACTAGCCTCTCTGTTTGGCGTTCTAGTCTAAATTTACTCTGTATATGTATTGATGGTCGTGATACATCCAATGGATTCTATGTTTTGTGTGCTGCTCGTTTGAGAGTCTGTTGGGCCGTTTCGCGATCGCGTACGGCGGCTTGTCCGGCTTTGCTCAATACACCAATGATCAGATCCACGGCACGCATGCTGTCATCATTGGCAGGAATGGCATACGTGACGAGTCGTGGGTCGACATCGGAATCAATGATCCCAATGGTGGGAATGCCTTGCTGTGTAGCTTCACGGATCGCGTACAGATTCTCCTTCGGATTGGCAACGATCAGAAGATCGGGCTGGAGCGTGTCAGAAGCAAGCTTTGCACTTTCCACAGGAGACTCCTGGTCCTGTCTGCGACGATGCGACTGCTCCAGAGCCCTGGTTTCTTCCTCGTAGGTCTCCATGTCGCCCAGCACGGCACGCGAGAGGATCTTAGGTGCATTGCTAAGCACACCAGGTACCCATCTCTCTTTTGTAACGTGGAAACCATTGTGTCCCAGACGCTCTGCTGCGGCCAAGATGGTCCTCTCCATGCCTTTGTCTGTTCCTACAAAGACGACAACACCATCATTGTATACGATATTGCCTACGACCTTGGCCGCTAGTTTCAATGCAGGGAGTGTGTGGCGCTCGACGTCGATTATCACCTGACCATGGCGTGTACCGTAGGCGAATGCAGCGCTGGCCCGGGTCATGGTGGATTTAGACGAGCCGAGGTGAGCAGTAGCGGCGAGCAGGTGAGATACTGTCAATTCACGGGCCGTCTTGGGATGGAGACGACCCTTGTGAGGACGGTAGGCTGTCTTGCGAGACTGCGTGGAGCCCAAGTCGTCCATGGTGTCCATCACCACACGTCTCATCTGCTTCTTGCGACGCTCGAGCTCGAATGGGGAGAGTTGCGGCGTCGATGTGGACTCGGAGTCGCTGGGTGGCATGGTAGCCAAGGATCGAATAGAGGTGCGAAGGGAATGGCCGGGGGCGCCGCCCAAGACATGCCTTGAAGTAGACGCAATACAGCTGGCCATAGTCAATCGAGGCGGTGCGGAAGACAATAGCCAACACAATCCGTTCCTTTGCGAAGACGACGGACTAGTCTTCTTGCGTACACTTGCTTATAACAAAACGTGACTGCGGATCTCTTCACTAGCCCAGGCCACTGCCGGCCACAAACTCGCCACGCGCGCACGCGGCGTGCCCGCTGAAAATTTTAATCACGCCTAGAAACTCAAGCGACGTTGGCAGGAAGAAGTCGGGGTCAGGTGGGACAGAAGTACCTTCTTGACTACACTCACTTATCCCTATACTATTGTCATTATGGCCGGAGAAGTTCCTGCTGCTTCAGACGACGTCTACCAAGGCGCCATTGGTATTGGTGCGTGGTTTTCCTTGTGAAATCCCTCTTTCTCACATTCTATCTCGCAGACTTGGGCACAACATACTCCTGTGTCGGCTGGTGGTCCAACGAGCGTGTTGAGATCATTGCCAACGACCGTAAGTGGTACTTTTGTCTCCGATGGATTTGTCTTGCTCACTTATTTTGCAGAGGGTAACCGTACCACACCTTCCTACGTCGCCTTCACCGAAAGCGAGCGTCTGATCGGTGATGCTGCCAAGAACCAAGCGGCGATGAACCCCCGCCAGACAGTCTTCGACGCCAAGCGTCTGATTGGTCGTCGTTATGACGATCCCGATGTGAAGAAGGACATGGCCAACTGGCCCTTCACTGTCGTCGACAAGGAAGGAAGTCCTTTCATTGAAGTCGAGTACCGTGGAGAGCAAAAGCAATTCTCTCCCCAAGAGATCTCCGCCATGGTTCTCTCGAAGATGAAGGAGATTGCTGAGGCCAAGATCGGCAAAGAGGTCAAGAAGGCCGTTGTCACTGTTCCCGCGTACTTCAACGACTCTCAACGTCTTGCTACCAAAGATGCTGGTGAGTATGCTTTTCTTGTCGGCTCTTTCCACAACTGCTGCACGCACCACTGCCGCAGCGTGCAAAGATTACACACATCTTATTCCATGCTAAGACTGATGAGGTCTTGCGCCTATGCGGAAAACGAGATATTCATTGATGGAATGAGCGCGCGTTGCACATTTTCTTTTTGTTCACGGCTGACTTTTTTTTTCAGGTGCCATTGCCAGTCTCGAGGTGCTGCGTATCATTAACGAGCCCACGGCTGCCGCCATCGCTTACGGTCTGGACTCCAAGTCATCCACCGAGAAGAACGTGTTGATCTTCGATCTCGGTGGTGGTACATTCGATGTCTCTCTCCTCAACATCACCGGAGGTGTGTTCGCTGTCAAGGCCACCGCGGGTGACACCCACCTTGGTGGTGAGGACTTCGACAACGCTCTCCTTGAGCACTTCAAGAAGGAGTTCGAGCGCAAGCAGAAGGCTGATATCTCCGGCGATGCTCGTGCTACGCGTCGGTTGAGAAGCGCCTGTGAGCGTGCCAAGAGAACACTGTCCAGTGTCACCCAGACAACCATCGAAGTCGACTCTCTCTTCAACGGTATTGACTTCCAAGCCAACATCACCCGTGCTCGCTTCGAAGAGATCAACGCCAACTTCTTCAAGAGCACTCTGGAGCCCGTCCAAAAGGTGCTCAAGGACGCCAAGATCCCTGCCGAGAAGATCGATGATATTGTCTTGGTCGGTGGTTCGACACGTATCCCCAAGATTCAATCTTTGGTGTCTGAGCTGTTCAACGGCAAGCAACTCAACAAGTCCATCAACCCCGACGAGGCCGTTGCCTACGGTGCTGCTGTCCAAGCTGCTGTGCTGACCAACCAGACCAGCGACAAAACTGCGGACCTGTTGCTCTTGGACGTTGCTCCTCTTTCTCTCGGTGTGGCTATGCAAGGTGACGTTTTCGGTGTTGTTGTGCCCCGTAACACACCCATCCCCACCTCCAAGACTCGTACCTTCACCACCGTCGAAGACAACCAACAGCAAGTCACGTTCCCTGTTTACGAAGGTGAACGTACTCAGTGCAAGGAAAACAAGCTTCTGGGAGAGTTCGAGCTCACTGGTATTCCCCCGATGCCCAAGGGCCAAGCCGAGCTGATCTGTACCTTTGATGTGACCAGTGACGGTCTCTTGCGCGTCTCTGCCCAAGAGCGCACATCCGGACGCAAGGCCAACATCACCATCACAAACAGTGTCGGTCGTCTCTCGTCCACAGAGATCGACCAAATGATCAAGGACTCCGAGCAATTCAAGGCATCCGACAAGGAGTTCCAAGCTCGCCACGATGCACGACAAGAGTTGAGCCAATACGCCGAGAGCGTCGAGGGCACCATCTCCGGTCCCAACATCAACATGAAGCGCAACCTCAAGGTCCAAGTCGAGCAAGAGCTTGCTAAGGCTCTCGAGCTGCTCGAGTCGGAGGATGCTTCCGCCGACGACTTCCGCCGCTCCTCTCTCCGTCTCAAGCGGGCTGTGCAGAAGGGTATGGCCGGTGCCGGTCGCTAAATGTAGTACAAGTATACTTTCTAGTCTTGTTCCTCCTATGTAGGATTTATTTATCCTCTTCTGTCAAAAGAGCACTACTGTCTCCACCCTGAAATTGACATACGCATACTCTAAATTTTGAACGCGCATCCGGTTCGTCCGGCTATACTGACACAAGTGGAGCTCTTCCTTCCTTTCGCGTCATCTACACAAACCATGGCAGAAAGCCAACTCGTACGTGTGTGCTCCTCTAGCCTCGACGCTTGCTCACAATGTGTGTCCTCTAGCCGCCATTTGCTCAGGCGACAGCTGGATCCCTCGGCTCGGTCGTGTCTAATACGATCGTGTATCCGTTGGATCTTTTGTCTACACGAATCCAGACGCAGTCCAAAGGAAAAGATGGCAAGGGTAAGTTTTTTACCGTCGGCGCTTCGCTTTCCTTCACATGACACTTCCAGCGGGCTACCAGTCCATTTCCGGGGCACTTGTTGAAATCTTTCGCAAGAACGGCCTCCTTGGTCTCTATCAGGGATGGGGTGCGGATTCCCTGTCCAGTGCTTTAAGCAAGTGAGTGCCAAGAAAGTCTTTGCGACCCTTTTCACAGACCTGTGTAGCTTTCTCTTCTTCTTCTTCCGTTCTTTCTTGGTGGAGAGACTCCGCCGACAAAGAGGCGCCAAGTCTTCATCCAAGTTCAACCTCACAGCTATGGAAGATCTGCTCGTTGGTATGGTGGCAGGCGCAGCAAGTCGATTCTTCACCACGCCCTTAAGCAATGTCACTGTGCGCATGCAGACAACGGCTACTGCCAAGCCAAAGGCGGAAAAAGGAAAAGCCAAGGCAAAGGATGACGACAATTCTGACAGCGATGACGAGGACGAGTATGCTAATGGAACAGGGATCGTCGGGACGATGCGTGAGATTGTCAAAGAAAAGGGCATCGCTGGCTTGTGGTCTGGCTACGAGACGGCTGTTCTGTTGTCCGTGACACCGGCACTCACCTTCTATCTCTCTCATCTTGTGTCGCGGGGTGTACTGCCACGCTCTTCGCAGGAGAAGCCGTCTTCTGCACAGACATTCTTTGTGAATGCCACAGGCAACGCTGCCAGCACGGCCATTCTCTTTCCTCTCATTCTCAGTAAGACTCGTTTACAATGGAAGAGCCCCTCTGGGAAGCGTGTGTACCGCGGTCTTACAGATGTGATACACAAGACCATTCGCCGCAATGGCGTGTCTGGTCTGTACCAAGGACTAGAGAGTCAATTGCTCAAGGGACTTGTGTCGCATGGAACAACCATGGTTGTCAAGCAGCGCGTGGAAGCTCTGATAGTATCCGTCTACTTGAGTCTGCAACACAAATAATGCAATAGTAGATTGAGATGCCTTTTCAGAATGACCATTCGCTGCATTTCATGTACCTTTTTTTCTCGATAATGACATATGTTGGACCTGTTTCATATGGACCTGTTTCATTTAGACCTGTTTCATATGGATCTGTTTCATACAGACCAGTTTCGTATATTACCTCTCAACTTTCAAGTATCGAGTCTTTTCCTGAACTTCTCCCTTTTGGACGCCTTCTCCTGTCTGCTACTGTCCATTCCCCACTCTTACAGAATCTTTCTTTCTGTGGAGTCCGCGGCGCTTTCGTCCGACTCTTCCTAATTGGCTTATGCGCGTTTAGAAAAAAAAGGTGCCTGGCTGGCCCGACGAGCAACAACAATCCAGTTCCTTCTGGTCGTTGTGTGCCTGTCTCGATCTAAGGACTACTATGGTGAAGACGTACGAAAGTGCGACGCAGGTACCGTGAGCATCAGAATCTTTAATTGTTTCGCCATTCTGACCGCATTCGCCTTAGAATTCCATACCAGTTCCTTTGCCCTGTGTACTTTCTCCGCTATCCCAATCCACAAGCGACTCATGTGATCTCTGTGGATGTTTTGAATCGACAAGTAATAGAATCATCGATTGATGGAAGGACATGTAATGTTCTCAAAACCACCAGGCTCATTCTCAAGAGGGGCACTCTGCCAAAGTGGGCCCCAAAAGGCATCATCCGCAATGCAGAGTCATGGGTGCTCGAAGAAACCGAGATGGACCTTGATCCATCCAAGAAGGGAAGATGCATGAAAAGCTGGACTCGGAATCTGGATCATACCACAGTCATGGCTGTAGACGAACATAATGTTTTCCGTGAAGTGCCTGGCTTGACAGAGTTATCCTCGATGTTTAAAATCGAGTCCAACTTGGGCTTTTACATTCTTCGAAATCGCATCGAGAAGTTCGGTCTTCATCGAGTAATGACCCATATAGACTCCGTAAGTGTACTTTTACCTTCTGTTCATCCTACTGAGCTCCTTGAAGTCGCGCCAAGGTCTCCTTGTGACATATGCCCGCTTTCTTGCAGCACGAAATTTCGTTCAACCAACTGATGTTTCTTCCTCTATCAAGATTCCTGCGGAAGATGTTCGTACCAAACGCAAGCGACTAGCGGCTGCGCTGCGACCGCCTTTCTTGGATGGAGACTTTGTAGGGCCCTTAGCTAGGGCGGGCAAGAGGGTCCGCATTTGGTGGAACAGCCTTGTACGAGGAGGTACGGCGGACGAAACACATTTACAGATTCGATCCACCGCCAAGAACCAGGGCGGCGAAGATGAACAGCTATCACCCAACGAAGTCATTCGCAGACGTTTCCTTAGCCTACGAGATCAAAAAGAAGACCAAGAAGGAGCCGCACGCAATTGACGGGACTACCACAGACCATACTCATGAACCATGGACATCGGAATACGGCACGTTTGTACACTCTGGCACGCTATCTAATGGTTTTCAGGACAGAAGTTGCATCCTCTATACACCATGTTGGTCTATTCATTTGTATTATACATTGCAATTCACCTCACAAGGGCCTTCTACTTTGATTGGGGAGTTGCATGAAAGAGAAGTGCTTGAAGCAAAGCCTTGTGTTTAGGTTACGTTTGCTTCGGTGAAAAGACTGCCTTGATCAGAGTCCTGCTCGTATCAGTGCATCCTTCGTCGCCTCAAATGTCACAAACTGTACATTACATTAGATTTGTGCGGGCGGCATGTAGTTCACTTACCATTGCTGCATTGACAGGCAATGCTCTACGCAGTAACGTCAGTTCGCTAATCACCCTTGATCTTTCAACGTACCTTACGATCGTCGGTCCTACCCCGGCAAGGAAGGCCCGCCACCCTCCTTGCTGATACAGAGACTGCGCTGCAGACACAAAAGCGCTCCTCCCGTGACTGTGCTCAGTAGCCTGAACTCTTGTTTTGACGACATCCGCTCCAAAGGTAGAAAGCCACGCCAAAACTCCAGCAAGGCCTCCGGAAATAGCCATGTCTATGCTGGAAAGCTGTGGAGATGCTGATGTTTTCTGCGACAAGAGAAATCTGTTGAATACCTCATAAGACTGTGGATATCGTCAGAATGTCTCTCTGGAACACAATTTACATACCCAGAAATATGGCCCCTTTTGTTTGTGAGAGTCATGTCAGACAACTGTTCGTCACGAATCGCGCCGTGATGCACTTACGTAGCCCAGCTGTCCATTGTACAATTCAGTATTGTCTCCATCTGCCTGCTTTCGCTACACTCACATCTCGAATACACGTAGATCCCAAGCCTCGATACAATCCTCGAAGTCCACCTCTTCTCCATATTTTCTTTGTCACCGACCAAGTACTTGGCTCTTTACTTGTCACTTCAAAAGACAACTGCTGCCGTATTTTGACAAGATCAATCGGTGAAGTTATGAGCCTAGATGGAAAAATTGTATGTTTGAGAATGGTATCATCACAATTTCTCTGCTACGCACGCAGATACCACCCCACTTGCACAGCCGGCCAGAAAAATATTGGCCAAATTCGGGTTAGAGAAAGATTCTGCATCCAAAAGACGGAGAGCTACGCCATAGACGCCAAAGATCGAAGCGTTCGACACAGCCACACCCAGCATGGGCGACGTGACCCCCTTGTACAAACCCATGAAACGTTCTTCGGCAATAATGCGATTTAGTGCGTCCAAGGACGAAGTGTATCGGGGGACAGCCAAAGCTTGTTGATTGGTGTGCAAATGCCCGGAAAGTGCGGAGCTATGGACAACATGGGGCTCGGCGAGTGAGCCGCCGCCATTGTGGTGATGGATATTGGCTAGTAAAGGCTGCCTGCTCGAGCCCGGGACGTGAGTGCGCTGTAAAGACTCTGGCGACTGAGCTTGGAGCCGCGTCTTAATGGTGTCGCTATAGTCTATGGTTAACACATTGTCTCAACGCAGTAGCGCCAACCTACAAGGGATGCCCTGCCAGAAGACTGGCAATACCTGCACTCGTACCTGCAAGAAAGTCCACGAGTGCCGAGGGCCCTGCAGTGCAACTGTGGTCAGCATTGCTTCTCTGGGTTTGTTGTACGGAGTATGACATCTGTGTGTCCGCGGAGATGTCTCTGCTTACCTTCGACGTCAACTAGAGGAGGATCCATGTGTCTCGAATCCGAATTCCGTTGGTTCGTGGCGGCGTCGAACGTATGTTTGTTTCTTCTTGTCGGCGACCCTGGTTGGACTTCTGGGAAATCTTCCACTGCCTGGCACGAGCCACCTGAACGCGCCTCCGGCCCCTGGAAAATGCGTGAACCGAAACGCCGAGAGGCAAAGCATTTCTCGTCGCACAGAGAACTGAGGGACGTCAGCATCTGCATCCGCCAAATCTTGTATGCTCCTCGCACGATTTACGGCCGAAAACACTTTAAGAACATATAATAGTAGACCAAAACTTTGTCTCAACATCCCCTCTCATCATTGCAAAGTCTAACCAATATGAGTGCTACCCCACAGTTACCCTCCACGTACCGAGCATGGGTCTTGAACGAGTATGCCCGTGGTCCCATGAATGACAATACCTTCAAACTTGTGGAGCAAAAGATGCCAGACGTCAACAATCTCCCTGAATCTCATGTCTTGATCAAGGTCCAGTACATCGGCTTGGAGCCAGCTATGCGTCCCTCGATCTCTCTCGGAAAGTCGTACCGTGAGCCACAACCTCTTGGTCAGCCCATGTGGGCCTACGGAATCGGAAAAGTGGTTGCGTCTACAGACCCCAAAGTCCAAGTTGGCAGCCAAGTGGTAGGCAAGGTTGACATGCAGGAGTATGCTCTCTTGGATTCACGTCCACCACGTAGCGTATCGCCGTACGATCCCAGAGTTGGTCTCGACCACCTCTCTGCTCTTGGCCCTCCAGGACTTGCAGCGTGGTTTGGTCTTGTTGATGTGGCCAAGGTTAAGGCAGGAGACGTGGTAGTGGTGAGCGCTGCTGCAGGTGCCACCGGCTCAATTGTTGTTCAGCTCGCAAAAGCCTATGGCGCTTCACGCATCATTGGTATCGCTTCCAAGGCCAAATGCCAAAGCGTTGTAGACATCGGTGCTGATGCATGCCTTGACTATAACTCAGAAACGTTTGTGGATGACCTTAAGAAGGCAACAGAGGAAAAGGTATGTTGCAAAAGTCACCTATGATCGAAGTGGCTCATTCATACACAAATAGGCAACGATTTACTTTGACAACGTTGGAGGACACGTCACAGATGCTGTTCTGGGTGTCATGGCACCCCATGGGCGACTGGCGATCTGTGGATCGATCGGGGTGAGTCTGGTGTATGTTCTCTTCTACGGTGTAGCTCAGATTGTTTTTAGGACTATCAATCCATTGGAGGGGACGAGTCTGGCAGACATGGTCTGAAGAACTTCCGCTCCATTCTTCTCATGCGTCTTCAAGTCCAAGGGTTTGTCGTTCCCGACTTCCCGCCTGAGTCATTTGTTAAGGCATATACCGGGCTCACACAATTAATCAAGCAGGGTAAATTGAAAACAGAGTAAGTTCGGAAAATGTGGACTACGTGACAAGACTGACGCTGGCGCAGAATCTTTGCTTTCCCCAACGAAGGCATCGAGAACAGCATCAAGGCTCTTGAAGGGCTCTTCACTGGAATGAATAAGGGCAAAATGACAATCAAGTATTCTGATTAAGTGTATCTGATCTTGCGTTGAATTCGATGTGGCTTCTTGTATTCCAACTGTTCTTGTGTCCGTGCATGACGTGTATTCTTAGAAAAGGGCCCCTGGTCCCTGGGAGTTTTCTTTTAGTTTATCGTTAGACTGACCTTGTGCATCGTGCAGCATAGTGGAGGGAGTCTGTGTTGGGCGATTCCAGACCCACGCCCCAATCTGTTTCTCTACTTCCATTACTCTTTGTGTCCTTCCTGTATGTAAGAATCGCTGATTGAGTCTATTCGTATCACGATAGGTTCTTTCCCGTGCCGTGAACTCGAATTAGGTCGCTCACATACTGCGCCCCACAGTCTATCTAGCTTACTTATTTGATTTTATTTGATTATTATCATGGTGTTCAAGGTGAGTACCGAGCACGTAGGCACAAGGCACGAATCTCACGGAGAACTCATCTAAAGATTGATCTATCCGGTAAAACCGTTGTTGTCACGGGGGGTAACCGTGGTATTGGTGAGTGCATTTGGCACCATGTGTTTTCGAGCTCATCAAGATCTTGCAGGCTTGGCCATGTCGGAATCTGTGGCCAACGCTGGTGCAAACGTTGCCATCCTCTTCCATTCGCACCCAAAGGCACATGAAAGCGCAGAAAATGTCGCCAAGAAGTATGGAGTGAAAGTTAAGGCTTACCAATGCGATGTTGGTGATGCAAAGCTTGTCAAGCAAACCATTGAGCATGTGGAGAAAGACTTGGGTACTCCCATTTCGGCCCTCATGGCAAACGCAGGTGTCTCTGTCGTCAAGCCAGCACTGGAGCTGACAACGGAAGACTTCCACAAGGTCTTCAATGCCAATGTTCTTGGTGCCTTCAATGCAAGTCAGGCCGTTGCTCAGCACTGGGTCGACAAAAAATTCCAAGGTGGCAGTATTGTCATCACGAGCAGCATGAGTTCAGAAGTAAGCATACTGCTGTGGATTGAAACCATGCGTCTGATCTTCTCTTCTAGCTCTACAACCAAAAAGGACTCAATGAGCCTCTCACACAAATCTTCTACAACGCCAGCAAAGGCGCAGCAACCAACATGGTCAAAGGACTTGCTGCTGAGTTTGCTCCCCTTGGCATTCGTGTGAACGCTCTGGAGCCAGGGTGAGTACCTTTTTCCTGAATACTTTTCGTTTCTCATTTTTCTGTGACATAGTTTCACCAACACCGAGCAAACCAGTGTTATGGACAAGAGCATCCGCGACTACCAAGCCGGAAGGTATGATAGATACTTGTTGTAGTAAGCCTCTCTGACAGTCAATGTTCTTCAGTGTTCCCTTGCGCCGCTTCGGTGAGCCACACGAGCAAGGCGATGCAGCCTTGTTCCTCATTAGCCCTAGTGTAAGTTTGGACAATCTGGATCGTAGTGAGCGTGCTGACATCCTATAGGCCTCGTACATCACCGGTACTATCCTCCGACCCGACGGTGGATTCTCTGCGTACTAAGTTTTCTTTATATATTATTCAGTCATGTATACGGAAGCGAGGGAGCAGTTTGACAAATTTGTTAAAAAGATGGATTGCAAATACGATATATCTATGAAATGTTTGCACTGCTTCTTAAACATCACAAGTATGTGTAAAGCTTGTCCTGCTCAATATGTATTGCGTGCGTGGTGACGAATCACCGTATATCTTTGCTACTGTTCCCTCAACCATTGTCCATGTAAAAAGCGGACAACGTGATGAATATTATAGCAGTCGGGTATGTGTCGGGCGTACGTGGAAGGGAGGATCACAAGAATGCATACGTATTGCACATGGCGAAGAAGATGTGGTCGAAGCGGAAAAGTTGTCCACCCGCCGAAGCGTGTTTTCTTCTTCATTCACACACACGTGAATGTCGTCTGCATGTCGACGCACATACCACACGTCCTTCTCACATTGTAACATACAAGTATACGGGCCTAGACATGTCGCTGTCTTGGCCAAACCCACCTCTAGACAGGAGTATCCTGGGGTGGGATCCCGTTGATGAATTTTCTGTACAAATCGGAGAATGGCTCTTGCAGCATGCCCAGTTCAAGGAGCACGTAGAGATCGAAGCAAAGGTGGGAAGGATCATTACAAGAGATGGCGATCGTATCCACCTTCCTGTTCGCAACGAGACAATCGTAGAGATGCAACACAACTGGAAATTTGAGAGTACTATGTCTGATGTATGTACATGTCGATCATCTCGGATGGGTGCTGACGCTCTGATGCAGGAGCAACACAAACGTCTCAATCTTCTTTTGAACAAAGCCGTTGAAGACAGAAAGCGGGGAATCAGCTATGAGCGACAGAATGAGGTGGATCTTTTCTTCCGGCGTCCAGAGGGCGGCGGTAGTGTTCGTGTCACAAAGGACGCCGCCTCCTTCTCAACAAAAGAAATACTCGTCAAGCGAAGGATCGCCGATCTGAACGTGTTCTGCCCGAACCATGCTCTGGACTATCGTATCAGTATCAACATTGAAGAGCCCCAATGTGAGTGACGAAGATCCAGTCGACTATGCCGGATGTTCATATTCCCCGCAGCCGAAGAGCCAAGAGACGAACCTGACTATACCCGCGAGAAGAATCGGCTTCACTATGTGCACCAGCGTATTTTTATCGACTTAACACAGGTCCATGCACCCGACGGACAAGGAAAAGTAAGTGCATTGCTGCGAGTCTGTCCGTCTCTCACAGTCTTCCCAGCACACCAACGAGCTGGAACTGGAACATCGTGATGCAGACAGCCTGATCAACTCAGGCATGACGTGTGCTCAAGCCGCTGCTAGGCAAGAGTGGACGCCGTACTACGACGAGGTGCTTATTTTTTTGAACAATGTCCGCATGATCATCCGGTGCGTGCTGAGCATTGCCATCTGATACAACTGACGTGCTTGACAGGAACGCCTGATGTTCGTTCGGAGAGAGACGTCTAATTTTCGGACATGAACATCTGATGTTCGAGATTGACGCCTACTATTTGGACGGCACCACCTGATGTTCCAACCGTCGCACGACGTTCTGACTACCCTAGCTAATCTTTAGGCATCGCAGTCAGACGATCTGCACATATTCCCACCCTTCTCCCACGGAGAGGTCTCGAAGTCCTTTCTGAGTGCACCACACGCACTGCACACGCTCTTGCTGAAACAAAATGTACTATCCTGTGCACTCTTTGCCGAATCAGTTGTATCACACCAACCGGCCCGCCCCTTGTACTTCGAAAATACAATGTCACATTAGCATCGACTTTTCCTACTTGCAACGTGTTTATCTACGGCCACGTCGAACAAGGCTGGCGAGAAGAATGCTTCCCACAGCCGCTGCTCCACCCATGAGGGCCATGCCGATGTAGCCCTCACGAGCGACACCCTTCTCAATGAGCTGGTTCAAGCTCTGTGCTTGCTGGTTGTTTGGCTCCCGGTCCATCAGAAGGGCTACAGGAAGAAGGAGGATGCAATGAGAAGAATATACATGCTTTAAGATCATACTCACCATTGAATCTTCGTGCCTCTTCGTAATTTCCCATCTTGTAGTGACCCAGAGAGAGGTAATACAGGCACTCACGTCGTCTGGGAGGATCACTACGGTAGATCTCTATGGAGAGGTGAGACTAGTTCGCGTACCAACAGCATCTTGTACCTACCAGTCAATAAGCCCACGCCCTCGGCCATGTCTTCACGCCGGCGACTCTTGACCAGGCCCCAGGCATAGTTGAACTTTGTCTGTGTGGAAGCATGCCCCTGTTGGACCTCGCGAAAGTACTGGTCGCGCAGTACGGCAAGCTCAGAAGGTTGCAGAGGCTGCTCTGCATCGACAGCATAAGGGAGCGACATGGCTAGCTGGAGCTGGCTAGAGGTGTGAAGAAAGACAACGAGTCCCCGCACAGAGTGGCGACTGGAGCGCGTCCGAGCACTGCCCACTTCATCAATACACACACACGTGGTGGTGGTGGAGGGTAGCTTTCTTTCAAACACCATCACACCCTTGCCAGAGCTTGATGGCTCGGGGCCGTATCGCAGCCAATCATGCAGGGATTCAATATGGGCCGCTACAGGCCGTATGATGCCGACCCGCAGAAGGAATCCTTCAATGCTCGCTCTGGAAAACACCCCCTCGGCAACCGTGCTCGTAAACTGGACCAGGGCGCGTTGATCGTTCGCTTCGAACTTCCCTTCAATGTGTGGTGGTAAGTGTGATGAAAGAGCAGAATACACACTCTAACACTTTCCTAGTGAATCGTGCGGCGCACACATCGGACAAGGTGTTCGATACAATGCCGAGAAGAGACGAGTGGGGGAATACTACTCCACGCCCATCTTCAATTTTCGATGCAAAACGGCATGTTGCCAAAATTGGATGGAGATACAGACCGATCCAAAAAATACCCGTTACGTCGTTGTGAGTGGTGCAAAGCAGCAGAACAAAGAGTGGGATCCGGCAGAAAATGGCGGCTTCCCCATTCTGGATGGTGAGTAACCTCAACTTAATTACTGTTCGCCCGATTGACCTAGGTTTTAGATGGTACAGGTGGTCCGTCATCCCTGTCTGTGCCCGAAGCGGACCCTTTCAGTGCATTGGAGAAGTCAGTTCAGGACCAGGAACGGGCCAAGACGCAGCGTTCTCGCATTTCGGAGCTGGAGATCGCCGCTACTTCGCGGTCCGCTGACCCGTACACGCTCAATTCACACCTTCGCTCGCGCTTCCGCAAGGAGAAGAAGGAACGGAAGAAACGTGAAGCACAGGATGATGCGCTTCGGCTGCGGATCGGATGGGGGAGCGACAAGGCTCTTGTGGACAACCAAAGCACGGAACAGGTGGAAAGCGATCGACAAGCTTGGAACGAAGCTCGTAGGCAGAGTCAATCTTTCGGCAACAATTCAGCCTCGTCTCGCCGTGGTTCATCATCGCGAATTAGAACGTCATCGAATGCAGCCAGTGCACTGGCAGAGCGACTGCGAGCCACTTCCAGGCAAAAGGCGGATCCATTCCACATTCGCCCATCGTAGCGTGGTGTGAGGGTGTCTTGGCTTGACGGTGCTTGTGTCCGTGTAGGATTCATTTGTGGCTGCATTTTCAAGCATCGCTTCCCCTGCAGTAAAGGACATACTTTCTTTAAGCATCAGGCTTAGACAATCAGGCAAGACTCTAACTTCCCATGGACGATCAAGCACAACTCTGTACTTTCCATACGTCGTTAGTCCCTGCCCTGCTCATCCCTGCCCTGTTCACTTTCCATTCGAGGTTAGCCCCTGGCCTGTTCACTTTCCATACCTATAAGCCACTGCACTACACACTACACACTACGTGTCACTGACCTCTACATGTACTATCCATCAATCCTCTCTTGTACTGTATAATCTACCACTGCCCTCTGTGCATACTTGTAATTTCATCCCATTGCTCTATATACATAACAGTGTTTTGGTTTGCCCGATACACTTCACAACGACGGTGGCCGACATACGGGCTCGTCTGGACCATGACTTCCGAGAAACAATTCGCGAATCGTTTGGCTTCCGGCAAACAGGACACACACGATTCCGAAGGAAAGCAACGCGTAGTCCAGGATTACCGTGCGACGCTTGGTAGCACACGCCTTGAGGTGGAGCAGGGGCGGGTAGATGAAACAAAGGGGGACGCAGGCTACCGAGCCGATGAAAGACACAAAGACATCCAGAGAATTGGAGCCCAGCCACGCAGCAAGCGTAGCAACGATCACAATGCTTGCACGGAAAGCATTCTTGCCCAGCTTCACCTTTTCATTGTACTTTCCGCTCTTGGCTGCAAACACACCGCGCTCGAGGATGGAAACGGCGGGGAAGAGTTGTAAAGGCGTACTGAGGAGGATGGCAAGGCTGTAGAGGAATTGCAATGCTTGGACGAACTTGGAAGTCTGCGGCAGATTGGAAATGACGACAGTCTGCACGTCGCTTCCAAATGCCATGTAGCTCAGAGCACCACTCGCGGTGAAGAGTAGCATGACACCCACCATGACGCCTGAGAGGGCCCCGGGGAACCGTTCCGGCTCTTTCATACTTTCTGTGATGGGGATGACGAGCCCGATTCCCTCAAAGGTGAAGACCGCCGTTCCGATGAAGAGAGGGAACGTGTTCCTGTTGAACCATACAACGTCTGCCATGCCCTCGTTTGCTACTTTCTTGATCTCATAGCTGAACAGGTAGATGATGCCCAGAAGGATAAACACATCCGCGATGAGGGCAGTGCTGGAGAGTTTGGCAATCCTCCGAACAAGGCTGAGAGGCAAGAAGATCACACACTGTGCCACGATAAACCAGGCCGTCGAGATGAGTGTGCGACAATTCGTCACTGCTAGAACAAACGCTTGCATGTTCTGGGCGACAAATACAGTATACGCGGCGACGAATCCCAGTTGCGAAAATACAATGGACGCCAAGATGGCAAGTCGCATACGCGGACCATACAGAATGCCTCCCATTTCTCCAAACGAGGCAGGGATGGCCAGGTTGACCTTGACCAACAGTAGGAAGCTCACAAGCGAAATGAGAGCAACTGAGCATAGCACTACCGTAGAAAAGAGCAGGCCACCATTGAAGAATGCTTTGCCCAGGAATAGAATCCCAGTGCCCACAAATGATTTCAGTAACATCATCACTGCTTCCGTTACCGACGCTTCGCCTCGTACTCGATCGCCTGCTGCATTCGCACCTCGAATCCGGCTCCCGCCTCGCTTCAACGTGCGTCTTCGAGACACCAACGGCGTTCGCTCTGTGCGGCTGGTCCCTGCAATGGCCTCTTCTTCGTCCCCTTCTTCCTCCTCCTCCTCTTCGTCATCCTCGATGTCGCTCAAATCCTCCCCGGCAAAGTGGCCGTATAGACTGAGAAAGTCGATGAAACTCCGCAACGCGCGCGGCGGCGCTCGGCCTTGCTCGGCAGCTTGTGTGAGAACGTAGTAACGGCTAAACAAGCATCAGTGAGGTAAAACCAGAAAGGCTCCATGCACTCACCGGAAGCCACCTGGTTCTCGAATGGCAGATGTATCCAGATCAGGGTCAATCGTACTTGTTCTAGGAAGATGGACACTTTCTGTGCGTGCACGTCTAGGGTGCTTTCTTCGATTCTGGTGCGCCCACCGGTACACATCATCGGTGATAGCACCTCCCTGCATCTGGTGAGGCCCCGTGTACGCCTCCTCGATGCTCTCGTTATCTTCGTCATCATGGAATGACGAGATGGATTCGGCATGTGACACTGGACGTGAGCCAGAGTCTCTGGAACGATCCTGCGATGGCGACCGGAGCGAGTCTATTTGCTCTTCGGAATGCAATTGGATCGACTGGGCCTCTGTAAGGGCGAGATGTCGATCGATGATGCGTGCCTTTTGCTCGTCAGAGATAGGCAGACTGTCCAGCTCGGCGGGGTTGACTGGCGTAGGTATTTCGCTATCAGACAGCATATGGTGCGGATTAGCTGCCCTGGAGCCTTGGCTAGCCGGGAATGCGTCTGTGGTCACATTCCTTCGTTCCGTCGCCGAGCGCTGAGGTGCCATGGCGGGGGAGCCTGTTACGCTGGGTGAATTCACTCGTGGAGGTATGTTGGGGATAGTGGGCGACACACCATAGGCTGGCATGAACGATGGACTCGAATCCTGGCGTTCAGACGCTGCTGGTTTCCCCGAGTCGCTCATATTGTGTGTGCGTTGTGTAGGCTATGGACGCCTTGTTGCCCGCTTCTACGCTGTGTCAAGGGGTGTCACCAACAGTCGGCAGATACGGCGTGGAGGAATGTTGCCCACGTGTTTCGGGCCCGACTTTCTTTCTTCTACACCATGGCAGGGACAGAAATTGACGATATTTTTCGCGGGAAAACGCCCAAGGTACGCAATGTACAGAAGGGAAAAGAGGGTGAGAAGGAGTCAAGAGCTGAGAAGGGAAAGGTAGGCGAGGGATCAGCAACAGCTCAGAAAGGAAAAGAAAAGCGAAAGAAGAAAGCCAGCGCCCATACCAACCAAGAAGAGCCTGTGCAGAAAAAGAACGCCAACCCCGAGAGCAAAAAAAAAGCAGAGACCATTGTCGATCCCTCCCAATCCATTGGAAAGAAAAGCGAGAAGCCAAACAAGCAAGCGAAAAAAACCAAACTAAGCGAGGAAGACGAGCAGTTTCGGGACAGTCGCGGAAGCAAACGTGAGTACACTTTACGCTGCACTTCTCTCCTAACCTCTTTCAGGCACGCGCACCGAAGAGGGTTACTCAGTGTACTCGGAAGCAGAGCTTGGACTGAACAACGCGGGCGGAGGTGAGACGGCTACGTGTGTGGGTGTATGTGATTGTTGACCTTTCCTCTAGGGACGCCTCTCTGCCCCTTTGATTGTAATTGCTGCTTCTAGCAAACTTTGCCGTGTTCCAGCTTGCAGCCTCCATCGTCACCTTCCTCACTACTGCCACTACTTGCAGCACACCTAAGCATGGCCAGTCCGCAAACACACTCCTCTGTATTTTAGCAAATTGTACTTGATCATTTCCCATTGCAGACTTCCACTACAAGCCTTTTAGCATCCTCTTCCACACTCTTCTGCCTCTTCCTTATCACGCACATAGCCCTTTTCCACGCTATTTGTGTCTATTAAAGAGGCAAAGATCGATTGCCAGCTTTCGCTATCACTCTCAGGATTACTGATCCAATGAAGAGTCATAGATAGTAGCTCGCACACATTTGTACAGATATGCAATGAAATTGGATTGATTGACTACAATGTAGGCCGAGAGCAATCCTGGACAGACAACGACATGGACTGTGACGCAGCTGTGAGTAGGAGGCCGTTTGTCTTCCCGCCCAAACCAAGCTCAACAGGTAGTGGGTTGCTGACTGCTGGCAAAGTGAAGATGGCGGGTGTATAATAGAGATGTCCGTGACGGAGGAAAGAATGAGATTCACAAGATTTGGATCTGATGGGAAAAAGAGTCAGCTGAGGCCTTTGTGGCCAGTGTTGTCGTACATTACAGTACATGTGGATTGCGTTGCTCATTGGTAGAACTCCATCTTGTCATCGTCGCCCCTTCGAACAACTTGCTTCCAAGCACTAGATCGAATGGTTAGCTGGGTACGCATTTGGCTACTGTCAGCCACTTACTCTTCGACTATGAGGGGAAGGGTGTGAGGGAGGTGAGGAAAGGGAAGGGAAAGGGAAAGAGTGTGTAAAGAGGAGAAAGTGGGCGGAAAGGGTAGATGAGCAAAGAAAGAGGTCAAGAACAAGACTAGGTTAGTACTTCATAGATCCTGTGTCCGTACGCGGTACGTACAGTCCGATGGAATAATGACTGAGGGAAAAGAAAACATGTCAGCAATCGTCATGCCCGTACTTGTCATACGCACCATAGCGAGTAGAACGGACGGCTTTAAGACCAGCTGCCTGACAGATCGACGCAATCTCGGCACTGCTCAGCTTGTCAGGCCGCGAAACGTAATCCTCCAAATCCACATCCGGAGACAGATTCATCTTGCTTGTAATAGTCTGGAAGATCAAACGCTTCTCTCGTCGGGATGGGAGAGGGAATTCAATCTTTCGGTCCAAGCGACCAGGCCGCAGCAGCGCAGGATCTAAAGTATCTGCCCTGTTTGTTGCCATGATCACCTTTACATTGCTACCCTGATCGAATCCATCCATCTGATTGAGGAGCTCTAAAAGAATTCGTTGCACTTCGCGGTCTGCACCTGTTTGTGCGTCGAAGCGCTTGGTGGCGATCGAGTCGATCTCGTCGATGAATACGATGGCCGGCGCATTCTCGCGAGCAAGTCGGAATACATCACGCACCATTCGAGGCCCTTCACCCAAATACTTTTGCACGAATTCCGACCCAACCACACGAATGAAGGAGGCAGTAGTAGCGTTTGCCACGGCCTTGACCAGCATGGTTTTCCCTGTACCTGGAGGCCCGTAGAGCAGAACACCGCGAGGTGGATCGATACCGATCTGGCGATACAGATCGAACTGTGTTAATGGGAGCTCAACAGCCTCGCGGATCTCTTGTTTCTGAATGTCCATTCCACCAATGTCAGCGTACGTCTCGGTGGGTTTCTCTTCTTGACTCAGCAGAGCGATGCTGGAGTCCGCTTCCGGCGGGAGGACATCCACGAGACTGTTAGAGTGGCGGTGTAGAGCTACCGAGCTGTTGGGCTTGAGAAGTTCACGATCGATGGTGGACAAGATCCGAACGACGTAGTTGGAACCTGTTGTGGAGCCCACGATCCCGGTATGTTGATCGATAGGCTCGAGGAACTGGCCAATGACGAGGGGAACAGACTGGATCCGCTTCACCTCCTCCTGTGCTCTAATGAGCTCCCGCTTCAGATTTCTTTGCTCGTCCTTGACATAGTCCTCCATTGTGCTGAGAAACTCGAGGTGCTGCTGTAACTTTTTGAAGCGCAGGAAGGTGTCTTCTTCCTGTGCGATCTCGTTCTGGACGGTGGTCTTTTCGGCCACAGCATCGTGGAAGGTGGGCTCTTCCTTGCGAATTTGAATGCCAATCTCCTCCATTGCGAACAAAGACCAATCGACGAATGATGGCAGCAGCGACAAGATCACCTCCCACCTTGTACGCCCGGACCGCTTCGACGCGCGTCTTGCTCGAGGCGAAGCACACACCACACACGTGCAAGCATCTTGCTCATTTCTTCGCGCAAAGCCCTACTCATATCCTCCAAAAACTACAATGACGACGGCAAAGGACCCCGTGAGGGAATGGGTGCGTATACTAATGTAGTGCAAAGTACACAATTCGCTTACATTTGCAAAGGCAAAGCCTTCCGCTCGACCTGAGCAGATCCAGGATTTGATTTCCGGCGTCGACAGATACAACCCCCAGAATTTGGGCGTCCTCACCGAGTATCTTGATCACCAACTCCAATCTGGCGAATATGATTGCCTTGCCAACTTGGCCATTCTGAAACTGTAAGTGTTTCTGAGAGTATCTCTGGGATGAACGTGTATACCACAAAGCATGCCAAGTTTCCGCAAGGAGACGGTGAGGCATTGCACTGTTATTAGCTCTATCTGAGCATATTTCGTTTTGAAGGCCGTGCTGATTGCTTTTCTGTAGCTTCCAATTCAACCCTCAGGACTTTGACTACACAGTTGCCGTCTCCATCTTGCTCAAGGCACTCACCGCCGCTCCTTTCCCAGACTTCAATCTGTGCCTCTCCCTGATGGGTGAAGCTCCCGTCAGCACTTTACCTGCGTCGGCCGCATCGTCTGCAGAGAACCCCACTGAAGAGGTCAAAACATCGGACAACGATGCCACTGAAAAGGCCTCACAGCCGTCTGCTGGCAACTTGACAGACCCCATGATTGTCAAACTTGCTACGCTCTCTTCTCTGTTGTTGTCTGCTCGATTCCGCCAATTCTGGAAGACATACGACTCGAGCGAGTACCGCGATGTACGTGAGCTGAGCGCGACTGCTCATGGTTTCGACGATGCTGTCCGTCGTGTGGTACTCGACAGCGTTAAGGGAGCGTTCCGAACAATTAGCTCGAAGCGCTTGGCGGAATACTTGGATCTGCAACGTGAGTGTTTTCTACCATGTCTGTCTTTCTTTGACACTGCTTGTAGCGTCGGAACTTTCCGCCTTTATTGCACAGCAGCCAGGCTGGTCTGTCGAGGCAGACAGTGTTCGCGTTCCGGCTAATGCTGACAACGACGTCAAGGCGTCGGTGATTCGGGAGGACATCCAGTTGGAACGTGAGTATGGTGGAGATATGTGTATGGGCTTCACTGATGCGCCTCGTAGAACTGACCAAGTTCCTCCAACAATCCCAAACGCCTGTTCTCCATGCTTCATGAGAGCGTTGACTCTCGTTGTATCAATACAATTTTCCGAGAATGCCATTTGCACACTTTTTGAGCAGTTGAGCTTGTTTTCCCATGACCTCGTCCGGCTTTATTGTCCACTTGCCACTTTCTTCCGATCAAGGGGGAGGGAATATCTGGTCGAACTATGAATACAATGCTGATTCAAAGAAACCACATTGATGCAAAAACTATACTGACTGAAGGGAACTATGCTAACTCAACCCTACTATGCTAACTCAAGTATACTACACTGCTTCAACCATACTACGCTGATTCTCAACCATACCATGCTGATTCAAGTATACCATGGTACTTCAAAGATATCATGCTGACTCAAAGATACCATGCTGATTCAAAGATACCATGCTGATTCAAAGATACCATGCTGATTCAAAGATACCATGTTGATTCAAAGATACCATGCTGATTCAAAGATACCATGCTGATTCAAAGATACCATGCTGATTCAAGTCTCTATTTTAACCTCGTATACTGTGCTGTCCGCACAACTGCCTTCTCGTTCTCTACAAGGTGTCCACAATGTGATACTTGATCTCCTTTTCAAGCCACACACCCGCTAATCTCTCCTTTCCATTTTTCTGTCTGTTACGTTCTTGCAAAATCGTCTTCTATTCGAATAGGTGGCTATAGTGTACAATGTAACTCTTCTATGGTCGTTTCAACACTCCCCTCCTGTCTCCAGCACTTTGATTCCCGCCTCAAAAGTGCCCAGAAACACAGCACCACCCAGCCCGATCCACAATGTTCGGGGAACAAAGCCCGAAAAAAGGGCACGGAACCCTTCCTGGGTAGCGATGTGGCGAAGCGTCGGGAGAATATTGGTGTTCACACCGTGAGGAAGGGTTCGCGTGGCTGTGTCCTGTAGACCGTGTTTCTTGGAGGCAAACTTGTCAGTCTATAAGAGTAGGAGAACATAGAGTTACTCACTCTTGCAAGCATGATCCGTGTCTTCACCACGTCCAAGGGAGTGGTGAGTCCAGCAGCAATGGCACCTGCAACACTGCCAGCCAGCCCCGCTTGCCATGTGGGAATGGAGCGAGCATCTCTGGGTTTCTCGCTACGTCTTTCCGTATCGAATTGCTGGAAGAAAGGCGAGTGTGCAATACGCAGTTTGAGGTGCTCATAGAGGGGGAATTGAATGCATGTGAATGGGATCTAGAGTTCTTTAGAAAACAATCTCGATGTGGAACGTAAAAAAAACATACCTCACGACCGACGGTGCCTGCGAAGCCCGTATACAGTCCCCGTACACCGCTCTCCCGAACAACCGAGCGAAGCGTGAACAGAGAGCTGGTCTTGCTTCCGTAGTGGGATGTCTGTTGTCTCGACTTCACCACCTCAGTCGGCACACGGATCATACACGCAGCCACTTCCGCAACACTTGCGGCCATCATATGAGCGCCAGCCTGGCTCCAAGGATGGTTTCGTGCAGAAAGAAGACCATCAAAAACCGGCTTGAGCCCCTCGTATGTCATGAAAAAGCATGCCGCTCCCGGTGCACTACCGACAGCCACACTCCCGATTCCTCGGTAGATGCCTTTGAAGCCGCCGGCCTGCCAGAATCCCTGCGAGGACTGCAGCCTTGTCTTCAGAGTATCAATAGGATAGAAGAGAAGGTCTACAGACAATCCAGACAGCGCTCCCGCACAGAGTGACGTCGTGTAGGCTGGGGCCTTTCTTTGTGTATCGTGGTCCATCTTGGTAGAAGAACAGACAAATCTGATAGCACTTCTTCTTATTGCTCCGTGCACGCCTGTCTCTCTCTGCATCGTTCTCGAAGCACACGCGTAGTAGGAAGTGGGCCTACTTTTTGTGTCCGTGACACCCGTCGCTTGCCATCCACCAAAACGCCATGTCCTCGTCTCGCTACAGAGACTATGACAGGGAGCGGCCCCCAGCCCGCAGCTATGATAGAGAGAGGCCTCCACCCCGCAACTATGATAGAGAGAAGCCTCTGCCGCGCGATCATGACAGGGAAAGACCACCGCCCCGTGGCTCCGACTCGCATTCCTCTTATAGGCGCGGGCCACCGCCTCCCAGAAGGTACAGCCAAAGCCCCCCTCCATCACGAAGACGAGATCCATATTCGGAACAGCGGCATGATCGGTATCAAGACATGGATGACCCGCAGTCGCGGTATGCTGGTGAATCAAGGTATGACGACTATCGACGAGACAGAAGAAGAGAAGGTATGTTTTCTTAGAAGATCCATGATGTGGCTGAAGACTGACGCTTGTCTACTAGACTACACGCGTCGGGATGGGCCTCCGCCGCCAAGAGATGATAGGCAAAGAGAGGCGAGGGACCGAGCGTACTATGACGATGATCGTCGTGCAGAGAACCGCCACGCACGAGGGCGATCACCACCGAACAAGGCCAAAGTGTCCGAAGGGAAGAATGTTGACGCTAAGAATGTGTCTGCTGAAAAAGGCCCTAACGCAGGCACCGGTGGTGAGGAGGATGCAGAGAGTGAAATGATGGCTGCGATGGGTTTCGGAAACTTTGGAAGCACAAAGGTATGTGGTACGAGTGTCGCCATGTCGGTTTGCTCACATACATCCACAGGGGAAGAAGGTAGTAGGGAACGAGGCCGGCATCGCTGAAGTGAAGAAGGAGCGTACTTGGAGGCAGTACATGCAGCGGAAAGGCGGATTCAACCGTCCACTGTCGCCTGTACGGGACTGAGAAGTCTCTTGTGGGTGTCCAATTGAATTTTGTTTCTGTCTCTGTTGGGGAGTGGCGTCGTATGACCTAGTATTGTTCGTAATAGTTGTCACTCTTGTCAATAAAAAACTCTTTTTACTGTGAATCTCTCTACCGGTCCTAATGACTCTCCCTTTCTTGCCACTGTTGACTCTAGTGCTCCTCTCGCTTCTCCACTCAAAAACTTCTCAAAAAGTAGTGATGCTCGTGTGCCCGTGCGAGCGCGTGTCGTCGTCCTTCGGCCCTCTTTCTCCCTTGCCACAAGGTAGAATGGCATCGACGTCCGCACCAAGGTGAGTGAGGCAGCAGACGGCACGCACCCTTTGACCGCCCCTAAGGTACGACTTTTTCCAAACAGATACACAAGTCACTTTGTCTGTGTATATCAAGGGATGCAAAGAGGACGATGTCCAGCTCGACTTGGACGAGCAGTCCGTCAGCCTTCGAGTAACGGAGCCCAGTCCCGCGACTGAACTTCTATTGTCACCACTTTTCTCTTCTGTGGACACCACCAACAGCGGCCTGCGTGTCCTGTCTACCAAGATTGAGGTGGCTCTGCAGAAGGATGTGCCGGGTGTGCGATGGCCTTCTCTGCTAGCACAAGAGAATGCTCCACAAGCGGCCGTGTCGTCCGTGTCATCCGTGTCCACCAGTAACACGGCTCCTTCTGCGGCATCGAAGCGCTCCAAGTGGGATTCATTCAAGGACGAGGACGGGGATGCAGCGCAAGCAGAGGGAGATGCCGGTGTAGATGCCTTCTTCAAGAAGCTTTATGCCGATGCAGACGATGACACACGGCGGGCCATGATGAAGAGTTATCAAGAATCCGGAGGTACGTCGCTCTCTACAAACTGGGCGGACGTGTCCAAGGGAAAGGTGGAGACTCGGCCTCCGGATGGTATGGAGGCGAGGAAATGGTAGTCATGTATGTACATGTAGATTATGTACATGTCAGACCCGGAAGGGTGTACTATGAGAAATGTTGTTTTGAAAGCATCATTCACAAACCAAAGAGTGTCATACTGATCATAGAACGTTGAGGTAGAAGCCTACATTTTTACTACAAACATTATTGATTACACTCAAGCAAACGTGTCCTACAACGAATGACACACACATGCCGGTAGAGGCATAGGGCATCCGTGCCCCAGCACGAGTGTTCTTCATATGTACTTGAGCATATGTGTTCTTCAGACGTACTCGAGCACGAATGTTCTTTCTATGTGTCTCAGCACCAATGTTCTTCGTCCGTACCCAACTACAAATATTCCCCATCCGTACACAACCACGAATATTCCCCATCTTTGCAGCCCCCAACTTACGCAGCCACAGGGACCGCAAGTGCCGTGTCCATGTCCGAGAGAAGCGCTTGGATCTTCTTCTTATCGTTGTTAACAAGCACAAGCCGTCCATATACGGGCGCATTGAAGCTCTCGTCGGAATCTTTCACGCCTGGGAACCGGAAAGTATACGTAGCTTCTGCATACTTTATGGACAGGTATGAGTGGACATCGCTGTGGAAAGAGGGTACGTACCTTGGCAATGAGTGCATCCTCTGGGTGAAAGAGGCCGACATCAGGTGTGTCACCCCCAAGGTCGTCAGCCGTGGCTGTTGTGATGGCACGGTTCTTAATGGCTGCCTTTTTTGTTCGCTTTGCTCGGGAGGCCCCTGCGCCGGAGCGGGCTGTATCCTGAGCGTCGTCTTCGTCCTCGTCAGAGAAAGCTTCTGTGGAAAAGACTCGTGAAAAAAATACATAGTGAGAGATATCCTATTGTGGCACTGGAGTGAGACATGCTACTGTTTTCTCGAATACACTCTACCTTTTCCTTGTTATTGACCTCTTCAAACAGCATCCGGTACAGCGGAGGCATGATCTGCGGAGGCATGTTCACCATACGCTCATGGAACACTTGAACGACGTTTGTATTGTCGTCGCGGATGGCCTTCCAGATGCTTTGAGCCGCTTTCGAGGATGAAGCGCCTCCCAAGACTTTCTCATAATAGTCGTATAGTACCTTGGCAGCCGGTTCAGAAGGCCGTAGCGGGATGGCGCTTGCAAATGCAAACGGGTCCGCATCTGCATCGTCCTCGACCTTGACGACGGTGCCTACTGCAGCATCCGGCGCACTGCCTATCTTGATAATCCAGTCTGCTAGAGCACCGATGTCCAGTTCGGGCGAATGTGTGTAGTAGAGCTGTTGAACGAGGCGTTTGAGCGCCATGAAATCGATTTCTGTGGGAGGGACAAAGTCGAAGCTGACATCAATTGCCGACGGTGCATACGAAGAGCTCTCGCCATCAGAGCTCTCTCCGTCCTCTTGGGAAACTTTTCGTTTGCTCGACATGCTTGCTGTGTGGAGAGGGGAACGAGGTGTGGACAAACAAGGCTGGCAGTCTTCTCAGAAATTTCTCAACACGTGTAATCATAAGTGGAGTATATACACAAATTCAAAGCTAATTCAGTAGGAACGATGCTGCTCATCCAAGACAGCCTCTTGGGAACTCGAGTGGAATTTGTCCGACGAATGCTTCTCGTCTTCGCCCCGATTGTGGCGCAGTTCGCGTGGGATGAGGAACATCCCTAGGATGTACACAAGTGCACAGAACCCAGCCCAGGCGTAGATGAAGTACCGTGCCGCCGCAGGTGGCTTCCACTTCCATATGGAGAAGCCCTCATGGATCTGCCAAACGGATAGCCCTTCAAGAAAAAGTATGAGTGTACATATCGGTGTATGTTGTGAATACGCACCAAAAATAGTCAAGCCAAAAGGGATGTGGACGAACCCTACATATCGCTTTCCAGTGCGTGAACGAACGCTATGAGAGAGGAACCCAAGCAGAGCCTGAACGAAAAGCAATATCATCAGCGCCAAGCCAAGCTTCTCATGCAGACTATCAAAGTGTGTTCCGGAGCGTATTGCAGTACCGCTCACGGCAAGAAGGAAGGCGATCAGCACAAGGACGAAACCGAACAGTTGCACGCCACGGTGGGCTGGAAGCCACTTGAACGTTGTCCGACCGAAACGGGCAATAAAGATACCTAGTGGGAAGAACAGCATCCACCCAATGACCATAAAAAGCTACATGCATCTGTCAGCACTCCTTTCTTTGACACATTTCCACCTACCATGTGGACAAAATAGATCCGGACAATCTTCGTGTTGAGATTTCGCGCCGCCTTTGTCGCTCCGCCTTGACTTGTCTGTCCTCCACTAGCCGTGGGAGACGAGCCCACCGAGCTTTTTGCGCCAGGCAGACCAGCAGGTGCACTACCATTATAGGGCTTGGACAAGTCCAGATTAATGTCAGTTTCTTGCACAGAGTGTTTGGTGATTCGTGCAGAACTCTCGCTTGATGATGGCGTGTTACCGCTCGATGCAAAAATGTGCGGCTGCGACGATGCACTACCACTCTGCAGAGGCCAGTTCCACGACCAAATCGTCAAGCCGTCGCGGGTCGTGGACACATTGCTGTTCACGGAGAAACTCTTCACGGAGACCTGGTTTTCTGTCGGCATGCTATGCCCAGCAGCGCTCCTGTGCGACGTCGTGAGGGTCTGGTCTGCGTTTACCCAATTGATCTGTAAGGGCCATGGTAAGCATTGCTTTGCAAACGAAAGTATGGAGCACGTACGGCCATGTTGGCACCTGCCATATTGGTACCCTGTCCAACGGAAAACCAGCCAATCTGGCGCCCTCCTTGCGGAACGACCAACGTGTAGTTGACCTGCTTCGTCGATGGAGAATAGAATGCCGTAACACAATAGCCCTGTATGACATCAGTGTGAGTTTCTCCAGCTTGTGCGCCTGCTTACATCGCCACAGTGCGAATCTGCCGTCATTCCCTGGCTGACTGCGGTTTGCGCTGTTGTCCACGTCACTACTGTCACGAGGAGAAGCAAAACATACTTGTGGAGACAAGAGGTAGAGTACATGGTCGAGAGGAAGAGATGATCAATATGACCACGTTGAGAAGAAATGGATCGCAATGTACAGGGAAGGAAAGAAGCGAATCAGTGCTACCAACCAACTAGGCCAACTTGCATCACTCGTATGATGGAACTGCGTCAAAACACTGAAGATTATTTCATCGAGTAAAAAATTGCTCCGCTCAGCTAGGAAAAAATGAAGTGGGAATCGAAATGAGTCTATTCGGTGACTACAGTATGGCAGTGTCCATTTCTAAGCGTTTCTTAAAAATAGATCATTCCTCATAGGCAAGGCCACTTCTATTGGACACACGACAGTGCATAAAACGCCTCAGGTCCCCTGTCGTGCATGAAAACGCCTCAGGTCTCTTTAACGCATGTGGCCAAGATTCTTGGTAAGCGTGCACAGCGAGCACGTATTCAGAGTCGTGCTAAGCACGCTATATCTTACGCGGTGGTAGAAAGAAGTCTGAATGATTTTGTCCGAGATCAAACGTGGGTATGGTATGATGATGTGTTTACAGAGGGGGAAAGCTAGGAGACAAAGTAGAATCAAGTAGAACGCGCTGTTCGTGTCAACGTGTTAGTAATGAGACCCTGGTTATTGTCAGCACGGCAGTAGAAGCAGGACTAATTTTGTCCGCACAGAAGCAGTGGGTGTGCTATTTGGGTTCCTATTCCGAGGTTGCCGTATCTTGTCAGCATGACTCTATACATCAGCTTTGGACACTTTTTCAGCGTTGCCGTGGCTACTGACACTGCCGACGGCGAGAATGGATTCTAGGCTAGGCACTGTTTCGTGCATCACACCATGGGGTCCTGCAACATGAACAAGTGTGTCGTATTCTCCCTTGGTCGTCGGCTTCGGCATCATGGCTACGCGACGGCCTTGTGTAGCACCTACTTGACTTGCGATGGCGGCAATTCCGGCGGGTGGCTGCTTGCTTACGGTGTTAGCGACGAAACGAACTACAAAACTCTTTAGCATGATGATGGTGGATGGCACTCCAGATATCTCGACGAGCTTCCACAAAACGATGTGACTCCATTTGACCGCCCCTCGCCTTCATCTCCAACATACATATTCGGTAATTCGGTGCTGCTATCTCTGACCCCGTCCAAACTCAAATCAAGTGTTGGGCGATAGCGCGTCACCCCAAAAAAGGACGCTTGCGGCGTGGACACGGAGTCATTTTGGGTACTCTATACATTGACAAGTGAAACAAGGCATGCGTGGAAACGGGCATCCCCAAGCACACGATCTGTAAGTGGGGTATCGTCGTTCTGCGAAAGCGCGAGATTTGCGTGACTAGACTCTGCACAATCGTCATTGGCCTTTCGCACGTCCGAATAGGGCAATTGGACATGACATGAAATACATTTGGTATTCAGAGCAAGCATGGTGTGCCGTATCAGAATCACACTGGCTTTCCGCTCGCCAACTGGCGCAGATGCTCCTCGCGATGCTTTCGAATGCTGTGATCTGCGACGAATATTCTCCACACAGGCAGCCCGATGAGTGCGATCCACGATAACACCATGTCCATAACCCAATTGTTGCCCGGAACGCTCCCTCCAGTGGCTGTAGCGGCCCGAAATAGATTCGTCTGTAGATCAGATGTAATGAAAAAGTGGTTTCGCTCAATGCCTGAAACTTATGTCAGTGACTTCATCCGAATTCGTGAGACACACACCTTTGATCAAAGCTTTTGCACACTCCTTCGGTGACAGACCTTCCGAGTCGTCACCTTCCAAGTCCTTCGTGATCTGCGGCTTTGTTCGATTCTCCTGCTCATACCCAGGGGACAAAATGGTCCCTGGGAAGTATGTGTGAATGTCGATCGAGTACAATTGGAACTCCGATCGAAGACACTCAGCGAGCCCTGCGATAAATGAGCACAGCATCTACTTGACAGCTACAAGTACGTACCACGGATGGCAAACTTCATTGGCGAGTATTGCGAGTATCCAACAAGTCCCATGAGGCTCAGCGTCGAGCCCACAAGGACGATCTTTGCGTCACGCTTTCCAGCTTGCACAAAGTGACTGGCCGCAGCCTTGGAGAATAGTCAGCCTGTACGGTACCTCACCCGTGCACTCACATGGCTCGTTGCCAGCGCGGTCATGTAATCTGTTCGAAAGCCAGCCTCAAAATCAGCTTGAGGCGTTTGTAGGAAGAACCCAGGCTTGGCACCGCCAGCACAGCAAAAGACGATATCTGGGCTCCTGCCTATCTGCTCCGCGCCTAGCGACGATGCTTCTGCGAGAACTCTCTGTGCCTCTGCGAAGTTGCTGATATCGGCAGAGATGTACGCGATCCTTTGTGAAGGCGTTGATGTGCATTGCTAAAGATCTTGTTCGTCACTAAAACTCGGGGTCGTATCCACTGCACTCACGCGGACTTCTTCTATAGCCTTCTCCAACTTGTCTTTGGACCTTGCACACAATGTGACGTCGGCCCCTCGCGATGCCACCAGCTTCGCTACCGCCAGCCCTAGCCCCTGTGAGCCGCCTGTGATGAGAACGTGCTACGCAGCGTGTGAATGACAAGTCTTGCTGGCATCTAGTTTACGTACCTTACCCTGAGGTTGCCATGTTTTGGATCGCAGGAAGCTCATGGCGTGGACGAAGATGAAGGTAGACACAACAACAATCAATATGCTGATGCTCCAAGACGGTCTCGATTGAGAGTCAGACAGAATGGACACGCTCATGTTGCTGAGAAGATTCGGCACTAGCAGCCATCAGAGCAACACGGACCTTTTTTTTAGCTTTGGGCCAAGCTTGGCACGGTGTAACGCGTACGAACGTACACAGGGGCACCAATACCATCAGGGGTGGATTATACAGGTGTCTCTTGTCGACATCTGCGTGCCTTGGAGGACCAGTGCTAGGGGGTTCTTTTGGATATTGGTGCCTGCCATCAGATATTGATCGCTTGCTCGATACAGAAGACGTATTTATTCGACAACAAAAATTTCCCAGTCAAGTAACTCTCGGCACTCACTTCATATCATCTGGAAGCGCGATCCTTTGAACAATATCCGGAAAAGCGACCCTAACCTCTGGGAGTAATTCCCTGCAATCCGTCTGGATAAATTCGTAGTACTCCCTCAAAGCAGCCGTCTCTGAAGGAGAGTACCCGACATCTCACGATCTACAAGATTTAATACGACTCTCATGAAAGATACCCGCAACGACATTTACGATTCATGACCGACATTTCCCATTCATGACCTGTTCGATTTATGAGCTTAAAAACCTAACGACAAACGAATCGTAACGAAATATCCAACGTACTTCTCTGCTTTTTTTCTCTGCCCTGATAGTCTCCATGTTCGAAGATACAAGCACTCGTGGCAGGGAATCCAGGGCAGCCACTCCACAACTCACAGGTATAGGAGCGCACCCTCCTCCCTCTCCGGCCTATGACGAGTATTCCATGTACGAAGAGAGAGATTTGGGCATCAACTATACTTCGTATGAATGGAACCGCGCTGGACCATCGTCATCGGTAGGTCCAAGATCATCATACGGCTCGCCTACACCATATATGTACCGACCGTCGTACGACGGAGGTTTCTACCTTCCACCACGGTCGCCTGCACCATCATCTGCACCAGCTCGGTATCCTCCATACAGTCAACCTGTATACTACTCCCAAGATACGCTCCCTGGCGCATTCCCGGACGCTTACAGCGAGCCCAATCCGCACGACTGGTACAACCCGCCCTCAGATGGGCACTACTCGGAATACAGACCCACACCACCTTCAATACAGTCGTCCCTTCCCCACACATATACCGCGGAATCAATACCAAGGTTCTTTGGGGTATCTGCACCGCATCATCATCCTGGATTTCACCGGACATCGCAGCGTGGAGCAGAAGAACTCCCCTACTTCCCCTCCTGGTCGCGTGCTTGGTACGACGGGCATCACTCTGCTGATGGCCATGCCTACACAATGGCGAGACCGCCGTCGGGGATTAGTGGGTGGGAGTCGGAGACCCTGACACACTCCGGTGCGTATCCAAAGCCCTACGGCAACTATGGGCGGCGCGAGGGGGTTGCCGATATAGTGAAGGAGGAGCGAATGCGGATGCTGGAAAAGGAGTTTGGGAAACCTAAAGTGTCACACAGGGATCAAGAGGAGGATGAAGACGATGTAAAAGTCTCAGACGTATATGACGAAGACGAAGATCTGCCGATTGGGGCCGTGACAAGTCGAGGAAAACTCATTACAGAACGTCCCAAGTGGGACATCGCGATCCGGTGGCTCATTGGCCTCACGTCTCTTGCTGCATTTGCGTGTGGTATAGGTGGTGCTGTGTTGATCAAACCAGGAAAGAATGCACCCAAAGCGGTAGGCTCGATCCCCGCGTATATTCTATACGCGCTCTCTGTGATCTCCCTCATCATCATCCTTTATCTCTACGTGATACGACCGTGCTGCTGCGACCCGATGCGCAAGGAAATCAAAAGGGGCGACAACCCCATGAATCCTATGGCAGGGATGGTCGTGCCTATCCTTGGTGGGGGCGCGCCAGGCAAGATGAAAAGAGGACGCGGTCCGTTTGGCAGGAAACGTGGGATGATGCAACCACCTACACCAACAGTCAATTTGATCGTCGACCCAACCTTCCTGAATGGGCGTACGGAAAACAAGCACCGGGACCACTCCGACTCAGAAGATGACGAACGATTGCCAGGCGATGCACGCCGATCGTCTCGGCGAAAGAACGGCGTCGGCGTCCTAGGCAACATGCAGATGCAGCGCCGGTGGACAGTAGCGAGACGCAGCCTAAAGATCCAAACGACATGGGATTGCATCCTGTGTATCGCATGGATTGCAGTCTCCATCATCGCCCTAGGCTTCGGCCAAAAGTGTCCCCCCGGCGGCGGCAATGGGTGGTGCAACTACTACAATGCCGCTATAGCTTGTGGTGTCATACAAGCTGTGTGGCTTCTTTGTGCAATCTACCTCGATTACAGGAATCTGACCATCAGCAAGCGCCCACCTAAACCGCCACTTTGAATTTCTTGTACACTTTATAGAGGAGGAATGCATCATGATGCCAGTCATGCCGTTGATCAGAAATAACCATGCCATTGACAGGGAAGACACTTGTTCAAGATTTGTGTCACGTCTTTTCATGAGACTCCATTTGTGTTTTCTTGCCGTGTCGTTCATGAAGCATCATACTTTTCTACCAAATGCCAATTATATCTGCATACGAGGTATCGTATTTGTCTATCGTACAGTGTCTATTGTTGACTGCGATTTTCGCATATCCACACAACTGGATTCCAGACAAGTGTGAATGGCAATAATGTCCGAACGAAATCCGAAAAAGAATGGATATCTTTCCATTGAGATATAGCTTTCCAAACACTTTGCACAGGTTTGCGCTGTATATGACTGAATTCGGAAAACCCGCACTGAAATGGTGGTGAATCTGAATGCTTGGCATCAGTTTCCTCCGTACAAACTTTCGCATAAGTGCCAGGAACGTGACAGTCCATACTATCGCTGATCAAGTAATTGAATGTGAGTGATGATGGTGATACTGACGATCGGCGATTTGAAGGGTGTCTGATTCCTCCAGTTTTTTCTGCAAAAATATCCTCCGTCTTATCGTAATTCCAACGTGGCGATCCTTCTGGTGGGCAAAGGACACACGGAAGAAAGTCAAAACCTAGAGAGCCACGGTCAGGCCGATCATTTGCGTAAATTGACTGGAATCTACTGACGCCCGTCATAGCAGGCAGGACATCGATATGAGCAACTGCCGACGAGGAGCTATGGAAAGAACGATGAAGCTGGGCCAAAGCCTCTCCACCGGGGTAGTTGCCCGAGCTTGCTGTGAGTGAGAGAGATGTCAAAAGGACCTGCAGTCCGACTAAAACAAGAACAGTTAGACGACCAAAGAACCGCCAAGTAGTTAAGCTCCATAGCTCAGCAGCGCCTTGGGCTGCAACAACGTTCAAGAGAGGCGTAAGGTAGGAGATAAACCTTGTCTCCTTGTGCCCAAGTGTACTCATGATCGCGACGTGAACCCCACAAACGAGCATCATCGACCCGACCGGAAGAGTATGCCTTCTTCTTACAAGTTTGCATTGCACGGACCATTGGCAGACCACACCTAGAACCAGTAGTAAAAGGGAGACAGAGACCAATTTGGGGATGTGTTGCGTCAAATACGCATGCCATGGTGAGGTCTACAATGCGAATGAGAAGGCGTGAGAACAGGCGTGAGGAACTTACACCCCAATCTGCGCTTTTTCCTTCTACTACATTGAAAACAATACTTTCAAATTCGGGCCAAAGGATTCCACGCTCAGCGTTTTCATCAAAAATATTCCACAGGGCCATCGGCCGGTTCCACAAGTAGGAATCGATGGCGAGTGTGGTACCTGGCAGATGCCAATCAGCATGGTAGTTTTGCGAATGAATATGGACACTCACAAAGCGCAAGGAAGCCTGAACCCATTCCACACATAACCAAGATGGCAAATGAGCTCACCATGTGGCTCGCTGTGCGAGTTTTGTGATCGCTAGCCGCACGTCCTGTGAAGCCTGCATAGAGAAAAACTGGTGCGAGAAGCCCGACGATTTCCAGGCGTGCTATCACAGCACATGCCGTCAGAAGACTAATACCTAGGCAGCATTGTACCCTTCCATTTTCCGCATGGCCGAGCACCAAGCCCAATGATAGCACTACGAAGGGCATCACCATACCATTCGGCGTCGTGCGGCCCGACCAGAAGATGAAGTGGAACTGAAGCGCACTTGATAGAAGAAACCAGATATGCATCATTCGAACATACTTGCGCTGCGTGTAAGGTATGCTTCTTTCCGTGAGAAAAACAAGTCGGGCAAAATGGACCACACTGCCAGCAGACACCACGGCTAAAACAAGCCTGACTACAAGCTGTGCGTGTGCGCTAGAGTGCACAAGATGGGTAAGCTTTCCGACGACAAGGAGCGGATACGATGCAATGGCAAGCAGGATAGGCCCGACGAATGAGCGTGGGACGGCGCCAGGAAAGGTGACATGATCGTACTGCAAAGGGTGTGTTAGAGAACAAGAAAACATACATCGCTTGTCGTACATTGTGTTTGGCGGAAGGGCTCAGACCAAAAGCGAGAACGTCATGGATAGCTTGCAGAGAAAACGATTCTTCCACCTTTGTATACGGAACAGCGATCACATGGAAGCATGCTGCCAGGATAACGCCAGCCTCGAGAAACGGGACAGGACCCATCGCAGGGGAACGAGAAGTTCCTACCAACGTTATTTTTGCTCGACCCGTGCGTACGTGCATGAACGAGGCTGGCTGGCTTTTTTGGGCCCTCCTCCACTTGCCGCTCGCTGCGTGTGTCGTGCGACACCCTATACAGAACAGACCCTTGCCGTGTCTGTCCTTGCCGTGCCCTGCCGTGCCCTGCCGTATCACTGCGTTGTTGTCCTGTTGGTGTCCTTGTTGCCTCTTGTACACCACCCCACTCATCATCATCACCATCATGACATGCACTTGTAACACCGCTGTAGCTGGACAATGCTCTTGTCTCAGGGTATGTAGTGTAACTTCTGAGAGGTCCTTTCTCACTCACACTCATCAGACGGGCGACTGCCAATGTGACTCCTGCCAGTGCTCTGGCTGCCCCCGAAAGGTACGTTTGCAGCTGAAACAGTTCTCGTAATAGATAGAATCTAAAAAGAAATTCAAGGACCACAACAAATCATGCAGTTGTAGTGGTACCAACAAAGGATGCGCCTGTGAAGGAAAAGCTTGCCAATGTTGAAGCATCAATGTATCTGTGTGCTGATGGGAATCAATAGTGTATGATTGCAGGTCTGTAAACCATTGCGATGATAACGTTACATACAATGCGAATAAATGAGACAGCAGATAATGTACTATGATGTGTGAAGAGTCGTTTCTGTCGTGACAGGCCCATGTTCCGTACGAATCGTTCTCGTGAAGGATACCGTGCATGAAGTGCCGAGATTTTGTCATAAAGAGGATGGGACTTGCACAACCGGACTGGTGTCTGGTAAAGCGACACCAATCTGGTGACAAGGGACCAATAACGATGCGAAATAGTGTGTGTTTGAACAGATCCAGCATCCGTTTCATGCTCGGCCGTGTATATCAGAGACGGATGCGTCTGGCAGAGAGGTAATATGTTCGTCGATCTTGTCTTGGTCGACACCCATGCGTGCGTGGGTCTTGCGTACCTCTTGTTCCCAATCCTGAGGAGAAAAAAGAGTGAGCTACTTACAGAGGACATAGAATAAAACGTACCGTTCGAGCCACAATCAAGTAACTGAATATGGAGCCATAGACAAGGGCAATTGTCAGACCAATCCACAGTCCGGTGAGACCCCATTGAAGCTTGGAGAACGTCAACGCAAGACCAATAGGAATACCTAGACGATAATGAGCCATGATGCGTCAAGCCAACACCAGTCAACATACCAATCACATAATATCCCGTCAGGTTGATGATGGCACCGGCGCCTTGCTGACCGGTGCCGCGCAGGATCCCGCCAATGACGCCGCAAATTCCGTCGGCGACTTGGAAAAGAGCCAAAAGCGGTACAATGGAGGTGACAAGCTCCACAACCGCTTGGTCCTCCGAGAAGGTCCAGCCAATCCAGCTGCGCGTGACCAGAAAGAACGTCGAATTGAGAATGCCAGCCAAGATCGACAGCAGGATGCCCATGTCGGAGGAGATACGAGCATGATCCGCCTGAGCGGCTCCCAAAAGATTGCCGATGCGAACAGCGACGGCCGCAGACAGAGCGTATGGTAGTTGGTAGCTTATGGAGGAGCACACAAGTAGAACAGATTGCGAGGCGAGAGCGATGGTACCGAGCTTGCTGGTCACTAGACCAACAATCTCCCAAGACCACCATTCGGAACACATTGCCAGTGTACCGGCCACGCCCAGTTTCACAAGAGGCTCCAACCCCGTGAATGCCAACGTGGACCAGCCGTCCCAAGCGACGCGTGGGGCCACATAGCACTGCAGGAAACCCAGAATACACATGAGCCACATGGAGATGACAGAGGCGATGGGTGCACCAAGGAAGCCCAGACGGAAGGAATCAGGGCCCCAGACCAGAAGCCAATTCAGGAGGACATTGATGGGGCTTGCAACAAGTAGGACCATTGTAGGTGCATGCATCAGTCCCTGTGCTTGAAGATAGCGTCTGCATACTTCGAAGCCAGCGTATCCAGGAACACCAAAGGCAAGCGTGCGCAGATACTGCGCGGCCAGGGCGGCCACGATGGGCTCCTGGCCAAGAGCGAGCAGGATATTCTCCGAAAAGTACCACACCAAAGAGATGGGCACCAGCAAGTACACCACAATAACCATCATACGCTGCGCGTACAGACCCACCATTTTGGGCTGCGATGTATAAGCGCCCGGCAGGATGGAGTCCAGTGCGGAGATGAAGCCGACCAGGATGGAGAAGCCGGTCACATTGGCAGTCATCGATGAAAGCGAGGCGGCTGCCAATTCATTCGTTCCCAGATGGCCAAGACTGAAAACGGAAACGACATTTAAACTCAGTTCGAGGAGGTGGCATGCCCAGATGGGAAGCGCAAACTGGATGAGAATGTGGAATTCGCGTCGGTGAAGGTTCACCTGTGGCTCATGTGCGGTGAGTTCAATCTGCGACTCGTTTGGTGGTGCAGGCTGCGACAGGTGCCAGCCGCTCGTAGCGCTTTGGAAACCAGTGTGTTGGTGATGTTTGGCATCCGCGCTGGCCGTCGAAGTTGTCCCATACCCCGCGTGTGACGAGACGCCATGGCCCGTGTGCACACTTGCAGATAGCAGAGGACTGTGTTCAGAGGGATGCGTCTGAGAGGCAAGACTTGGAGAGGCGACTTGCTTCTGCATACCGGGCCGTGGGGTCAAGTCATGATCCGAAGGACGCAGATGATCCAGGTCCTCGTCTGTACTCGTCGTTGCATAGTCCAGCTGGTCGTGTGAACGCATATCAGCGCCCTCTGGAGGCATCATGTGGTGGCCTCCGAGCAGAAAAGACGACGACATAGTCCATTGTGGGAAGCCTCCGTTTGTTTCTGAACGGGCCATACTAGGTCGTCGTTGGCGAGTAGGTGAGGATCCAGTGGCTTGATACAGATTTGCGGACCTGCTGCCTCTGCTATGTTCATTTGCTCTATTGGGCGATTTCGGCCTCAAAGGAGGCGACTGCACTGCATTTGATGAGCGAGAAGATCGGCGGTCGGTCTTAGTGTTGGACCTCTGGCCATGTTCATCTGTCAGAGACAGGCTCGAGAGGTTGTCGGTGTCTGAGCGAGGGTCGTCGCCAATGTCGGTGGCTGCTTCGGAAGCCTCAATCTCAGCATGATCTCCCTCATCTTCGGACTCGGCGTCTTCTTCCGATACCAGTCCAGCATCTAAGGCATTCGAGTACGGACGGTTTCCCAGAATAGCATAGTCTCGTTGCAAATTAGGGGCTAATAAGAGGAGGATGCGTGAGCGCAGCATGCCGCATGTTGACCACACTTACATGTACTGAGTAGTCTGTTGGGGAAGCTCATACTCTCTGGGTGTCAGAGATTCGATGGCGTATGGATGCGCGAAGCACAAATACGAAAGGAATCATTCGAAAGATTTCGCGCTGTCAATTTGCGCGTTTTGCGAACAAGACTCTGGCCGAGTCCACGACGGACACTCATACATGTGTGAGAAGCATACCATTATTTTCGTTGTGTGTCTCGAAAGGAGCATGGACCAAGCTGTTGATCTGTTGATCTTGATTCCCTGCACCAAGATCCGATCTTGTCCGGGTCCGCCTTCGTTTCACAACGCACATCGTAACGCGCGCACGCACAGTTCGAGCGAAAAGAGAAAAAAATTTAGTTAGTGCCCTGTGCACTAAGAACCTACCTGCCCATCCTTCTCATATCTCTCCCCTCTTTTTCCCTCATCAGTATGGCCCCCGCTCTGACAGCAGGTAAGCACAGCGAGTCCGCACAGGCCCGTCTGCTAGGATCAGGCCTCTCGGGCGTCGCAGAGCTCGTTGTTTTCCACCCGGTAGACACCGTCGCCAAGCGTCTGATGAGTAACAAGGAGAAAAGTGCCCAGGTACGAACACACATTTCTGTTTGGGACTTGCTCACGCCTCTATAGTTGACTCAAATCATCTTCAAAGACAAGGCTTCCGCCAGTGCAGGCTCCAAATTCGTTTCGCTCTTCCCCGGTCTGGGGTATGCCGCAGGTATGTTTTCGACATTGCGTGCATGCGCGATTTTTGCTCACACAATCTTGCAAAAGGATACAAGGTTCTCCAGCGTATCTACAAATTCGGAGGGCAGCCATACTTCAATGACTTCCTCACCAATAACTACAAGTCGTCGTTCCAGAACGCTTTCGGTGAACGCAACGGGAAGAGTATGATGTCCGCTACAGCGGGAAGGTGCGTCAAGGCACGTATTTGTCTTGTGTGCTTCTCACATTTGTGTGCAGTTTGACTGGGATCGGCGAGATTGTATTGTTACCCTTAGATGTGCTTAAGATCAAAAGACAGACAAACCCGGAGGCATTCCGATCGCGGGGCTTCTTCCGCATCGTGTCCGACGAGGGCTTTGCTCTTTATCGAGGGTGGGGATGGACCGCGGCACGAAACGCACCGGGATCATTTGCACTGTTCGGAGGAAGTGCCTTTACCAAGGAATACGTCTTCGGGCTGGAAGACTTTGGCAAGGCCACCTGGACACAGAATTTCTTCTCCAGTATCGGTGGTGCGGTGGCTTCCATTACCGTGTCGGCGCCTTTGGACGTTGTCAAGACACGGATCCAAAATGCCAACTTCGAGAGCAAGACCGGCGGTGGAGCTATCATCAAGGACATGATCAAGAACGAGGGCATGAGCGCCTTTTTCAAGGGATTGACTCCCAAGGTGAGCTGCTTGACGAGGTGTTTAGCGTACATTGACCATGAAATTCCAGATCCTCGTCGTGGGCCCCAAGCTGTACGTGATCAATTTGTCGCTTCTTGCCCCCACTTCCCCGTCTCACATCTTCTCCTTTCCAGTGTCTTTTCGTTCACGGTGGCCCAGTCGCTCATTCCTCTGTTTGGAAAGGTGCGTGAATAGTCGTATTGCAACACTCACTCTCCTGACCATGACACTCCCTTTTCAGTACATGTAATCGCCCGAACGTCAGTCCGGTACACCAGTCCGCACGTACTTCCATACATTCATCCTACTACATTCTTTCGCGCAATCCACCGCTCCTCTTGTACCATCCCTCGAAATTCATGCGACTTGCTGCTAGTGCTCGCGTGGATGTCTATCATCTAGCGTTATCATGCATAAGCTCCTGTGGAGGCCAGCCAGCACCGGGCGCCTGAACCCTATCGTACGCGCGTTGTCTCCTATCAAGGTGGCGGCACTGCATCCGTCCGAGTCTGTACACACGACGACCATCTCTTGGTGGTATCTCATCGCTCGCTTCCACTATGTTTTTGAAGAATACTCTCCTAGGCCTGGCACTGGCTGCGCCACTCTCGCTTGCTGCACCCATGCTGGAGCCTCTCCGCTTCGTCCCCTCCCAATTGGTGTACTCCACACCCCACCAACCCGCTACACTTCACCCACAGTCCCACCGCGCTCCTATCAAGGACAACTATATGGTCATCCTCAAGGATGGCGTCGATGCTACTACGTTCTTAGCGCACCGTCAAGCCGTCGCATCCGCCCAAAACCAGGCGATGGTGCAGAGCGAGATGCACGGAATCCATCAGATCTATAACTCCGACGGCGTTATGCAGGGGTACTCTGGACACTTTTCTCCTGATGTTCTCGCCTACATTCGTGCACACCCAGAGGTGGCTTACGTAGAGCAAGACACTATTGTCACGACGCAAGAGATGCCAGACGACGGGTCCCATGTGTGGCCCATGGGCTACGATACCCAAATTCACGCGCTCAACGACGACGGGATGCACGCGCAAAACGTCGAGCGGGGCGCGCCATGGGGCTTGGTGCGTGTTTCGCACCGTGAGGAAGTCACTTTCAAGAACTTTGGCCAGTACTTGTACAACTCGCACGGCGGTGAAGGTGTGACTGCCTATGTCATCGACACCGGTATCAACATTCACCACGAAGAGTTTGAGGGCCGCGCTCGCTGGGGCAAGACGCTGCCGAGCGACGGCGATTACGATGGCAACGGCCACGGCACACACTGCGCTGGTACCATCGGGTCTCGCAAGTACGGTGTAGCAAAGAAGGCCGAGCTCGTTGCTGTAAAAGTTCTTGGTGCCGGCGGCAGTGGATCGATGTCTGATGTGACGGGCGGAGTTCTTTGGGCTCTGGAGGATGCTAAGAAGAAGACAGCAGAAATGGCAGCCAATCCTCAGAGTACCCAAGCCAAGAAGCACCGTGGATTCGTCGCCAACATGAGTCTCGGTGGAGGACGCAGCCCTAGTCTTGACAAGGCCGTCAACGGCGCTGTGACGGGTGGATTGCACTTTGCCGTCGCCGCTGGAAACGAGAACCAGGACGCATGCAACGTCTCGCCTGCAGGTGCACAGAACCCCATCACTGTGGGTGCCTCGACAATGAGCGACTTGCGTGCCAGCTTCTCCAACATCGGCCAGTGTGTGGATGTGTTTGCACCTGGTCTCAACATCCTCTCTACCTGGAACCAAGGCAACAAGAGCACAAACACCATCAGTGGAACAAGCATGGCCACGCCTCACGTCGTCGGCATGCTCGCCTACCTCCTCTCTATCTACGGATCCGACGAATTCGTCACCATCTCCGACGCCTTGCCCTCTTTCCACCCGGCCGCACAGCAATTGACATTCACAGACTACACTTCCTCCTTCACATCGAAGCTGGCCAACCTCCTTCCTCTCCCAGCGTTGGCCTTCGACGTCCTCGGTGGACTGTTTGGAGGAAGCAAGCAGCAGCCCATGCCCGTGCTTGCTGCTAAGCCGGGTGCCGGAAGCGTGCTCCACCCCAACGACATGAAGAAAGCTCTGCTCAAGCTGGCCACACCAGACGCCTTGTCTGACGTCAGTGGAAGCCCCAATCTTCTCATCTTCAACAACGCCACCAAGAACAGCCCATAGTGTCCTGCACCATCACATTAGCATTTTTGTGTATCTTCCACGTATCTCATGAATTGATCGAATCTCCATCAAGCACGCCCTTCACACGAAGCTCAAAGCTCCGTGTGTCCTTGTCCTGTGTGTTTGCTCATTTTTTGTCTCTTGAATATCTCGACATCTTCGAACGTCTTCGTCTTCATAGTACACGCCTTCCAAGTATGTCATCTATCTAGCATCCTTCATCACGCACGCACTGTCTATTGCTGTCGCTGATGGTGGGTGTACTATACAAGATCTCGCTGCTCTCCACAGTATATTCTATATGCTTTTTTTTCTATAAATCATTGCTGTCTTCGCGGACCTCATCGACCTGCGGAACCTTGTGTGTCGGGCGTCCAGCCTGCGTGGCCACATCGATGCAGACATTCCGAACGTTTTCCACAGTCGCGAGTGTCCACCCGGCCCGGAGACAGCCTCGAAAGTGCCAGAGCGTCTCTGCGCGGAGGTTCTGTCCAATGAGCGCCGCCAGAATAACAAGTTCCGTCGAAGGTAGCTACGTAGCTACATCAGCCTCTAATGCATGCCGTACAAGTGACTTACGCTCAAGACCCGAGTGTCGCTCAGATTCCAGCCGTAGTTGATATCCAGCGTGAGCGCTTTGATGTCCTCCACTGGAGGCTCGTCAGTCTTGCTCTGGTAAGCACACATTTACACTGACTGTCATGGTCAAAGCGCGACTCAATGTCGGCAAAGTTGTGTCGGTAGATCTGTATGGGTATGATGAGCATACGGAAGGCCGTATCCCGGAGGACCGCTCACCATCTTGATGTGATCCATGCCCCGTTCCACGGTGTCATCAATATTGCGGGCGTCTTTGCGCAAGAAAAAGCCGACATCGTTGCGGCCCGGATCCGTTTGAGCATCTTGGCGTAATTTCGGAAGAAGTGCAAGAATGGAATCAATCGTGGAAGGAATTCCAAACAACACTGAGCCCTACAACAGAACAGTGAGACGCTGCGCCATTTCCATTCTATACAAGGACAAGTACTTTGAGAAGAGCTTCCTTGATCCGCCGCGAGATCTCGATCGCTTGTTGGTCATGCGCCTGGGACCCCCGTGGAGCGTGCTGGGCAATCGCCTCGTCGTAGATCAAAGGAACGGCTTCCGCACCCAAGTGGAGAGATGCCGTCAATGCTGTGAGGAGGGTGCTGGGATATATCAATTACGCTGCCCCGCAGTATTATGACCTACTGACTACCATTCACACGACTGCAGGGCCGGATCCAGGCTCGAGCGAAGGCCTTGTATCCAGGCAGGCGTCACTTGAAGCATCGCGTTGGTCCCTAAGTCGGTCGATGGTGTTGTTCAAGTTCTCCCGCGGATTTTGTGAGTCGCACCGCGCCGCGCCGCTTCATTACGCACAGATTACGTGCACATCCATTCCAGCCAGAGAAGCCGCCGTCGTGGAGCCTAGCAGACAGATTGCTAAGCCGAAAGTACGGGATGAAAGTTCTTTCCATTACAAGAGATGAAGAATGCCAGGTATCTTATACCATACACCACAACCAGCGTCACAGGCACCGACACTCCACTCTTGTAGCCTCCCAACCAACCGACACTTTTGGTGCGCGTCGCGTAGTGCACGCGTTGCTTATTTTCATCACATCATCATCATCACAGTAAGATGGTGTCAGATGCCATTCATTGACTTTGCTAGCTGTCCATCCCTCCAACAGACAGTCAATGTCCATTGGTCCTCTATACCCCAACAAGGTCATGCCAAAGGGACGTGGTGGTCGAGCCTTGTCTCGTGGCACGCACCACGCCTCTCCAAAACAAACTCTGCTCTCAAGATACACCACACGAACAAGCATACCTTCGCAACAGAAGGTTAGTCCCGCAAAGACCGAGAGCAGTCTGCCCCAATCGCAAAGCCTCCCCACCCTGAGACGCCCTGGAAGGCCGCCCAAGAAGAGCAGCACAACCGCTCCTGTGCGCTCAGTGTCTGCCCAGAAAGCAGAAGATGATGATGATGACGATGACGAGGTACCTCGCTCCAGTAGGCGAGTGTCTAAGCTTTCCAAGAGAGAATCTCTTATGAGCCGAAAAAAGTTCGACAGCGAAGAGACATCGGTGCCCGAGGAGAAGGGTGCCGTACGTAGTTCCACAGAGCCGGTCGACGAAAAGGATGCAGAAAAGGAGAGGGAGTTATACGAACGATGGGCAGAGGAGTACTTTGAGATTGTCGACCAACTGCCAATTGAGCTTCATCGCACTTTCGCGTTGATGCGTGAACTGGAGGGCAGAGTACAAAGTGAGTGAAAGACAGACTGCAAGACAATAATAAACTCATACCAACCTTACAGACCATGTGGCACAGATCGGGTCGAACGCCAAGGCATATCGAGATGCACGACTGGAACAGGTGCATTTTTCTGATCATGCAGGCCCCAGTTCCGCTGGTCAAGAGCAAATAGACTCACAACAAAGGGAAGAAAACATCCAACGGCCCGACGACTCACTTGCACTCGACCTGGATACTGGCAGTGAAGCCGATGCAGAGGGCGAAGAAGAAGACACTTCTAACCTACATCCGCACGACTTACACGGCGATAATGAAATCAATGCAGAATTCCAACGACCATCGTCCGAGCCGACACAGACGTCCTCCAAGGAAGTCGACAACGCCTTGGCCTCCACCTCGCACCGCACCTCCACCAAGGCTTCCCGTTTGGCGCTGCTCAATGCAATCTCCCAAGCATCTGCAGATGCTTTACGTGCATCTGACGAAAAAGTGGGCTTGGCAGTCGCTGCGTACGACTGGGTCGATCGACATATTCGCAGACTCGACAGTGATCTGCAGAAGAGCGAGAACAGTCTCTTGTTAGGATTGCGCGCGGGCACCGAGGCCAGCAGAGGCTTACAGGACGCTTTGGGCGTCACACAGAAGCCAGACGAGGCCCGGACTCACGCGACTTCGCAACTTGTCGATCCGTCGGAAACCGATGCGGCATCCGACGGATTCATGGGCGACATGGCCGTAGATCCAAACGAACCTCGGTATTGCTACTGCAATCAAGTGTCGTTCGGCGACATGATTGCTTGTGACAATGAGGACTGTCCGCGTGAATGGTTTCACTACCATTGCGTGGGGCTTCATCAGCCTCCAAAGGGACGATGGTTCTGCCTTTTCTGTGCGCCGCCAGGGTACAAAGGCTCCGGGACATTTCCTCCCAATGCACCGTGCTTGCCGCCCAATTTGCAAGGCGCCGGTGCCTCTGCATCGGGCCGCGGGCGCATGCTGATTCGAGGCGGTGAGGAACGTAAGTCGTCCAAGCCTCGAGGACGCGGAAGGAGATGATGTCAAACCATCAGGAGCTTTTCGACGCAGGTGGTGTAGGATCATCAGTAACCCTGAAACGATGGTGGTGTTGGATTTCAGCATGCCTTCGGTGCAAATATGTCGACTTGTCGATGCTTGTAAAGTAGTGTATTCAATGGTCATGCATTCCAGCGGATATTTGGTAGTGTAGTAGTACATGGACCATAATAGAGAATCATATTATATACAAGAAATCTATTGGAGAAGCCGAAACAGCTAGTTCTTTTCGTGTTCCACATCGGAAGGATCGATGTTTGCGTCGCGTGAGCCTAAATGACCGGGAGCCATCTCGTCGCTGACAACATTCTGCGTGTTCCCGAGCTTGTGGTCAGAAATAAAGAGCGAGCTGATAATGGGGATGGCGCTCAATCCAGCGGCAATCGCCAGTGCGACGTGCATGTATTCGTTCCATGCCTCAATGTACGCAGTACGCTCCGGGGTGCCCAGAGGCCATGGTGCAGGGAATTGCGTACCATACAGTAGGGTGATTTGATCTGTAGGAACGCCTACAGCGCTGAGACGCCGAACCATGGCAGGATATAAGTACTTGGATTGGAGAGTTCCAAGAACGGCTGTTCCGCATGCACCGCCGAGTTCAGTAAATAGAAGCACGAATGCCGAAACCATGGCCACAAATTGGTGGCGTACAGATACCTGAGCTGCGACTTGGATGGACACGCCCATCATACCACCGCCCATTCCTTGCAGGATCTGAGGCCAGACGACCTGAACTACTGTCGACCCAATTTGACGATAGCGGATCATCAAGCAAATGCCCAGAAGACGAATACAGCATCCAGAGAAGAGAAGCCACTTGTAGCGTCTCGTCCACCACATCACGACACCAGCAGCAATTCCAAAGACTGTGAGACAAAGGCTCTGGGTGTTACTGTAGTATGTGGCATCTTGTAAATCGAAATCCATCGCAACGATAGACCACACATATGCCGGGTTGAACGAGAGGTAGAATGCGAAGAAATCAAAGAACCCTACACCGAAGGTAGGAATACTGATGTCCTTGTTGACAAAGTAATGCAAGCGCAGCAGGGGCTTGGAGGCAACAAGCCATTCCCATAGTCCGATTCCTATGATGCAAACACCACCGATGACGAACATCACAATGATGTGAGGTGAAGCCCAAAGTTTTGCGGCATATGCGTACAGACTGAGAGGAAGGAGAATGAGGATGAATCCAGCGGCAATGAGGATCAAACATCCTGCGTCCATGTCTGCAAGGAACGCACGGATTCCCTTGTAGAGGCCGACAGTGCGGTAAGGATGCCGAGGTACGAGACCGTCACGTTTCGCCTTCCGTTGGCTCAAGCCGAGAGCAAAGATGATCGGTGCCATGGCGACAACCATGACGATGGCCATACTTCCTGGACCCCATCTCCAAAGATTGTCCAATACCCTTAGAGGATTTTGCGGGTCGTTGTGGATTAGGTGACCCACAATGAGGGGCGCACAAGCGAAATTGATGATGTACGGCAAGCTCAACAAGCCAATAGACAAACCACGCAACTTTGTTGGAACATAATCGGCGCAAATGATTTGTTGCATAATTTGCACGCCTGTATTTCCGAAAGCGTAGATCGCAGTGCCGGCTACGGTAGCGGCGAAGCTCTGCGAAGCTGCCATGATGATTTGTCCAACGACGAAGAACGCAAGCGACACGGCGTATCCTTCTGCACGCCCGAACACATCCGACAGTTTGGCAATGGGGAATTTGCCAACGGCAATGATGACCTGTTGTACAAACGAAATGGCGGGATAATCTATTGTGTTTGCTTGTTAGCCTGTAAAGCGGAACAGCAGAAGAATAACTCACAGAGATTGTATTTTCCAAATACCTTGGAAGCTTGTTGTTGGTACGCATAGGTGGTGTTGTTATCGAGTCCAGCAACGTAGGCAGTCAGACCGACACCGATAATCAGCACCCACAGCATCGTTCCAGCGACTTGCTTGCTGGCCTCGGCCGTTAACACACCAGCTTGCTTGCCATTGATGGAGCTACTGGCGTCCGACGACGTGCGCTCGACATCCGTGTTGTGCTCGTTGCCCGCTTTTTGCTCTGGTGTATAGCTCATTGTGCGGACGGGGAGGGTTGTGGATGGAAAACAAATCCGTATATATACGAATAAGGCGTACTCGAGGAGAAAAATGTGGTAAAGTCCAGACTCAGCAAGATGTATTCCGGAAACGATTTGGTGGCGGCCTTGGCACCTGTGCTGTGTGTGTTCCTGAATATGACCAAAGGCAAAGGACGTACATGCATCTCATTCACCCGATTCAAATTCTGCACCTTCCAGAGCTAGACAGGAAGACGGCAGAAAAGCGACCAACGCGTTATCAGATTGTCTGCTGAAGGATTTGATCGTGGGCAAATCTTCTGTCAATATGCACGGCCTCTTTCTGCAAGGCTCCGCCCTGGAGACTTAGTAGCTGGGTAAGCTCAACACATTTTTTATACGAGCAGAAGCGCTATGAAACCGGGAAAATCGCCCGAATAAGTTTCCAGAAAAATGGTCCAGATGATGTTGGTTAGGTGGAAGGCCTACTCATGCAAGCCACAATGAGAAAAGAAACCGATCATACAGTCATGGGCACAAGATTCGGTGGAACGATCACGCTAACGTGTATGAATATGGTAGATTGATCAATCGATCTTTTGAGCACAAACAAACTAGGGCTTGAAACGCTCCTCGATGAAGCGGGAGATAATGAGCTTTTGGATTTGTGTGGGACCCTCGTAGATTTCGAGAACTGCAGCGATGCATTTGTCAGATACTCTTTGTTCATAAAACTCCAAACTCACTCTTGGCGTCACGGTACAATTTCTCCACGGGGCCTTCCGTGTTGAAACCAATGCCTCCGAATATTTGGACGGCGCAGTTGGCGTTCTCCACCGCAGCTGCGCTCGCCACTGCTTTGGCGATACTGGCAAAGTACGAGTTGCGTTCACCGGCATCCTTCGTGGCAGCTGCACGCCATGTCAAGTTTCGGCTCGACTCGACGCGCATGGCCATCTCGGCCAGCGTGAAGGCAATAGCCTGGTGCTGAATGATGGAACGGCCCATGGTCTTGCGTTCATGTGCGTAGGTGGCCGCTTCCGTCAACGCACGCGAAGCGACACCGGTAGCTGCCGCGGCAATCAAGGGTCTAGTGATATCGAAGGCGCCCATGGCCACCTTGAAACCCTCGCCGGGCTTACCGATGACGTTTTCCTCGGGAACTTCGACGTTCTCGAATGTAATCATACGCGTGTCAGAGCAGCGTTGTCCCATGTTGATTTCCTTCTTGCCGCGGATGATACCAGCACTGTCTCCGTCGACAACGAAACCAGTCATAGACTTGTTTGCCTTTTGTGTTGGGTCAGTCTTGGCAAGCACAAAGAACCTAGATGAGAATTAGTACATGTGAGAGAGGCGTTGTCAATGACATACCAGTTGGCATGGCCTCCGTTTGTGATCCACATCTTAGTACCGTTCAAGATCCACTTGTCGCCCTTCTTTTCGGCCTTGGTAGCAATGTTGGCGACATCCGACCCTGCACCAGGTTCTGTGACACAGTAGGAGGCCACAAGAGGCTCCTCAGTCATTCGTCCCAGGTAACGTGACTTCAGCTCGTGTGAAGCAGCCACCAGAAGTGGAGCCTCGGCCAAACCGTTGGCTTCGATAGCCGTCTGGATACCAGAGCATCCGAAAGCCAGCTCTTCCGAGATCAATGCACCTTCGAGAAGGCTCAAGCCCGGCCCACCGTACTCCTCGGGAATGTGAGTGTTGACGAGACCGGCGGCATGGGCCGATTTAATAATTTCCCATGGGTATTCCATAGTCTCATCATAATGGCGTGCTTTGGGGATAATGTTCTCGGCAGTGAAGCGGCGAGCGAGGTCTGTAAAACCAACAACGTAAGCAACGACCCACCACCATGTGTTGGCACATACCTTGGTAAGCCTCTTGGTCCTCCGACAACTTGAAGCTGGGACCCGCCAAGGCACCTGCCTCAGAGGCAAAAGCACGACGAGAAACGAAGGAGGCGTTCCCTGCACGATTCAAGGTTGCTAGACCTGCACGGCGAGCCAGAAAGCTAGGCATGATCATGTAGTTCGTTGTGTGTGAAGACAAAGAAAAAAGATTCGCAGTCTCCGCATGCCTCCGCCAGATTGCTGCTATCTCGCGTAAGTAAAACGCGTTGAAAGAGGCACGCCGGGCCCTCGGCCACAAAAGGGGTCCGGGGCACACAGTCTTCAGGCACGCGAACGGTGACATGGCTAAATTACATTCAAGCAGTGATACAAACGTGACATGAGAAATTCCCGACCTATAGTAGCTAATATGGCTACTATCCTAAGCCTCCCCAGACACCACGAATGCGACGAGCAAGCTGGATGTCTCGTTGCATAATGGTGACGCGGCGAGCATGGATCTGCAATAAGCATGAGTAATAGTATCTCTCTAGACTGATTGAGCCTTACAGCACATAGATTTCTATATGGTTTTAAAAAGTCAGTCAGCTCGTATATACAATCTGTTCGTTTCAAGTACGTACGCATCCTCAAAAAGGTGCACCAGGTAAGCCTGTGTGAAAATAGCGATGAGTGATGAGGTTTGCCGATAAACAATCAACCCACTTCGGTAGCCTCTTGCAAAGCGAGGATGGCGCTGCTCTGCCATCGAAGCCCTACTTGGCCATGGGTGCCTGCATAGGCACTTGTGATAAAATCGTCGGCCACTTCACGAACCACTCGTGCGAATGGGAGCTTCTGAATAAGCAAATCAGTCGACTTTTGGTACTTGCGGATCTCCCGCAGTGCCACGGTACCAGGCCGGTAGCGTCGCTTTTGCGTAAACATCGAGTCGTTCCCCTCTATCTTCAGAGTGAGACGCGCTGACTGACTGCGATTCTTTCTCACTCACCACTAGCACCAGACTGTCTGCCCTTATGCCCCTTGACCTTCTTGCCGCCGAGCGGTGCTCTGGCTAGTGCGGGGGCCATCTTGCAACGATATGTGTGCCGTCGGTCGTGGGTCGTGAATACCTAACGCGCCTACTCGAGATGCCAGCCTGCGCTGACTAAGCAGCACGCGCCGTAAGACTTTTCTTCGCGGCAGCAAATAGTTGGATCGCAACTATCATTTGAACGGACATGGCAATCACACAGATGGGCCGATTGGCGCTTCGCCGCGCTCTCGTTCCTGCTAGGGCACCTGTAGCGAGATGCCTCTCGAACTCCAGCAGGTCCCTAGCAGAAGCAGCAGCCGGTCCCTCATCCACGTCCTCCGATGTTCCTCCGCCGAACCCCAAGTTGTCGGGCATCGTCGATCAGATCGAGGGCCTGACGCTCTTGGAAGCTGCCGAGCTCGTCACGCAGCTGAAGGTGAGTAATCATGTCAATTGTCTAGTGCCAGTGTGCTTATAACTTCTCACAGACCCGCCTCAATATTCAAGAGATCGCCATGCCCGCCGCTGCTCCCGCGGCGGCCCCTGCAGCGCCTGTGGAGGCTGCTGCCGAGGAGGAGAAGCCCAAGGAAAAGACCATTTTCACCGTGAAGCTCAAAGGGCTCAAGGATGCCAGTGCGAAAGCCAAGGTCATCAAAGAAATCAAGGCGCTCAACAGTTCCATGTGAGTATTTTCTCCTGACATTTGCGCCCATCTCACCCATTCATTGCAGGAATTTGGTCGAGGCCAAGAAATTCGTGGAATCGGCTCCACAGACCATCAAGGAGGGTCTCAGCAAAGAGGATGCTGAGAAGCTGCAAAAAGCTATCGAAACTGCGGGCGGTCAAGTGGAACTGGAGTAATTTGCACTATGTTGCTCTACTATCCCTGTATTCTTACCAATAACCTCCTCGCTACAGCACATGATACGAAATGACGCCCCAGTGTGAGAATAGACTGATGATTCGGGTGGGTTGGGAAGTGTTTTGGAAAGTATGACATTCAGACAATATGCACAGCTAGTCTATGTGCTCAAAAAAGACAACTGTCGCTGTCCTTTGACAATGTCGAGTGCTCGAACTATGTAAACTCAATAGCGAGTGCTATGACAAAAGAAAGACAGGAGCGAGTATCTGTGACAAAATAATGACAGGAGCGAGAATATGTGACGAAACAATGACAGGAGCGAGTACCTGTGACAAAGAAACACTCCAGTGCTCGGAACAACATGAAATGTGGCGTTAAGAGTCCCTCCTAGGAGACATACTTCCGTGTACATGGCAAGACATATCCTGAGCTCCACAAACGTAGCTCCACAAACGTACTGCGTCGACACTACAGGCCAGGGGGGCGCGTGGGAGGCGGGCCGGGTGGTGGACCAGGGGGCAATATCCGGGAAGGTGGCTCCTCTGCAGCAACAGATGCTTTGGGTGAGCGCCCTCCAGGCAGCGGTGGTGACTCGCGTGGAGGCGATGGTGTGAGAGACTTTTGGCGTCTCTTAGCAGGTGGTGAAGGCGTATAGGAAGCATCGCGCTTTGGCGGTGGTGAAAGGGAGTACGAGTCTCGACGCTTTCGTGGAGGTGGCGACGGTGACGGTGTGTACGAGTCTCGACGCTTTCGTGGCGGTGGCGACGGTGACGGTGTAAAGGAGTCTCGACGTCTTCTTGGCGGTGGTGACGGTGTGTACGAGTCTCGACGTCTTCTTGGCGGAGGCGATGGTGTGTACGAGTCTCGACGTCGGCGTGGCGGAGGCGATGGTGTGTACGAGTCTCGACGTCGGCGTGGCGGCGATCGTGACCTCGAACCCACCCTGCGTTTCCTGCTTCTCTCCATGTCACCATCCGAACGTCGACCAGGCGGAGGAGCATACCCTCTGCGCCGAGCTGTCCGGTCGTCCATGTCCGTCGGCTGTCGCTCCTCTTCCCTCCGTTTCTTAAACGCTCGCTCGCGCTCTTTGGCAGCCTCAATCCGCTCTTGATCTCTTCTTCTCCGTTCTTCGATCCGCTCCAGCTTCTGCCTTTCTTGCAGCTCGCGGTCAAACGCATCGCCTTCTTGGTATCCTTGTCGGATCCCTAATGCACGAGACAAATTTTCCGTTTCGCTTGCTTTGGCTGCGCCCCAAGCGTGCGTATCTGATGGCCGCAAAGCCTTTGCCTCTTTCCGTGAATATCCGCCAAGGCTCTTCAATCCTTGGTTGGCATTCATAGATGTGAGGCGTGCTCGTAGATCAGCAATTTGCCGTTCTACTTCGTCTTCAGCAACATCCTTCTCTTCCAATTCAATGCGAAGCTCCATACACCTCAGCTCCACTTTGCGCTTACGTTCATGTTCCAGAATTCCTTCGTCAGGCTGATGGTGCTTTGCTCTTTCGCCTTCACGCCTTCGAAAATCATCCGCGCTGAGTTTGCCGTAATCATCTCGAGGGCGTACATGAGAAAGATTTCGCTGGATGTATCCATTTGTTCCTCTAGCAAGATTATTAGCATAAAGCAAACATTCCACAGATTGACTCACGATCCTCTGGCTGTTGGTAGACCAATGTTATTGTACGACATGATGCGTACTGCTCTGTGTGTTGGACCTAGTAGACAAGGATGCTAGTGAGACCGGTCCAAAGAGTGATGACTTTGTGATGCACAACTTCGCGATATTTGTTCTCACTTGGACCAGTCACGCGTCATAAGTGTGCCAAGTAATACAAAAAGCAAACGCCAAACAATGTGTGGCAAGGGAAAACGCCAGAAATACGGTACGAACAGCGAAGACAACGCAAGGGGCATACAAACTCAGCAAGGTCAAAGATAAGAACGCCAATTGTAAGAAACGCCCTCTTATGATGGAAGTAAGGAGAACCCAAAAATGGGATAAAAGAGGATGAAGACAGGCATGAGCACTGCGTTGCACCATCCTCCACGATGTTCAATGTTGTTATTCAAGCGATACTGACTTTGATCTTCATGACAAGCATGTCCTACGCAGGCGATGTAAGTTTTTACAAGATGTTTTTCCTTCTCTCATACCAAGATAGTGCGCTGCATATCAATGCGATGTCCATTGGTGCGTCCAAAAAACTCTCTCAAATAAAGATGCGGCGCACAGTGCGCAGTGTCTTATGTACAAATATGTAAGTCACGGTGCCCACGCCTTAATGTACTTCTCAGATGTATTTAGCTGGGAAACGACTGTGCATCGTTGGTGGAAAAAGTCACTCCTTTGAATCCAGAAGTCGAACCTACGCCAGTTTATTGCCCATTACACAAGAATTTGATCCGCGCCACTTTAGAAATATGGCGGGCTCCCAATGATGCCTCGGGAATGTAAGTCAAGGGTGTGTTCCGCTCAGGTAAATCTTATTCTATGATTCCAGTCATTCACTCCTATGGGGCAACGCCGACAAGTCCGCGTCTGATCGGCCAATGTTGGCTGCCATCTGTTGGCAAGACAATGACAGCGTACATTGCGGTAAGGGAACTCCTCAAGCGACTTGCAAGACGGCTCTAAGTTGTCAATTTCCCAAAGACGGGAGTCGTCAAGGAGGTTTGCCGCTAGATGCAGCGATTCAGTAGTCTCCGAAGTTTATTAAACTCTATTAAATGGATGGATCTGTCCGAAATGATTCATGTATTTAGGCCGTCTTTCAATATCTATCTCATCAGAATACATGAACATGTAAGGCACAAGTCCTGCAGATGGGTTATATGGCAATTCTCTTTGATATCTAGGCCGAAAGACTTGGGCCGTAGAGCAAATAGGATTGATAGACAATATATGGTTTGTTTTGAGTCCGTGACGCAGCAAATTATTAAAGAATGCTGTAATGCAACTCAGCGGCATGACGAAATCCTTTTCTTTGCTGAATCAAGCAAGGAAGTATCACCATGGTACTCCCGTGTTCCGAATGTGCTGATGAAGATTTTTTTACCTTCATAGATTGTATATAATACACATATCATAAATTATTCTTGCAGAGGTACCCCAAATTTATTTTTATTCAGGTCTCATCACGTCAACTCTCTTACTTATGTTACAAAAAGTTGTATTGTCGATTTTACTACTTTCTTTCTTCTCTTTTTCCAAAGCAAACGGTTGGAAAGTAGGTGCTCTGCTTGATCCGTAAAAGCTCTAACAGTCCACGGTATATAGGCCTTTTTTGGAGAGCAATGTATGCAATGGACTTGCCAACTACTTTACTGCATTGATCCATCCGTCGGAGGTAATGCAGATGCTTTCAGTAAGAAAGCTCAGTGTCTACTGTATGGCTATGTGAGTAAGAAACATCATGAAGACCTATACTCACATGAAGGTAGCTGGGCAACGATTGTGCTACCGTTTCAGACATCGCTGTTGCTAGCGGTGACACAGGATCGATTAAGTGCCTTGCGCCCTATAAAATTTATTCGGCCAATATGAATGTCTGGCGTACCCGAGATGAACTGAATCATCGGTGAGCTGTCTTAAAAAAAAGCTTGCAATACTAACACTTGACGGAAGTTATGCGCTGTTATATCATGTATCTGACCCTTCATTAGACAAGCAATATAAAGCAACTATTACTTGCCAAGAGGTCAACAGCAATGTTCATTGCTCTCGAGGTACAAGTGCCAATGTCTGCAAAGACGCTCTCGGCTGCGACTATTCTGATCCACAGCGCTCAGATGGCTTTCCTCACGACATGGTTGAAGTCACCTATTGAGAGTTGAAGGGCCTATATCATACTCAGATAAAGTAGCCTCTGGAGGGCTAATCAATTCATGAAAATAATGTGACAACTTCCACGTCGAATCAAGTTCTCATTCCGTCATGTAAGATGAAAGCGCCACATTTTCCAATGCATTCCTTCAGTACCACCACGTACGGTAAATGACACGTAAATTTTTACGCCTGTACATTCAAATTGATCTCTATGTACGATGAGATAGTGACAGCGAGAAGCTTTTAAAGACTTGAAAACCTTGTCAAATTTCTATATGAAAGAAAGAAGTGGGCCGAAATCTCATTCTTTAGAAATTGCCAAAGTGCAGAAATGAGTCCTACAAACTGGTCCACTCATCTCATTTTTATATCACCTAGGCTTATTATTTCTCTTCTATTGTTCTCTTTCTTCCTCTCTTCTAAAGGAAACGAATGGAAAGTGAGTCTCCTTTTTAGCCTTGAAGGCTCTGACAGCCCTCAATACGTAGGCATTTTTTGGAGAGCAATGCATTCAGTGGTCCTGTGATTTACTTTACTGCTTAGACCCATCCGTTGGGGGCGATGCAGACGCATTCAGTAAAAAGGCTCAATGCCTTCTCTATGAAGGGGTGAGTCTGATCTACCACAGTGATTTGATTCCTGCTTACCAGAGAGTAGCTGGGCAATGATTGTGGCACTGTTTCAAATATTGATGTTGCTTCCCGTGACACAGAAAAGGTTGTCTGTCTTCCACCTAATAAAATCTACTCTGCAAAGATGAACATTTGGCGTTCCCCAAGCGCACTGACTCTTGAGTAAGCCGAAAAGTAAATCAACATTGTCAAATTGACTTAATGCCTAAAAGTTACGCATTATTGTATCATACAGCTTCCCTAGATGGACAGAACAAAGCGACAATATTTTGCCACTTGGTCAATAGAAATGTCCATTGTTCTCGAGGCACAAGCGCAGATGATTGCAAAGCCGCCCTTGGCTGCGACTTTTTGCTTCCAGCACGCTCAGATGGCCTCCCACACGACGCCGTGGACTCTAGTTATTGAGTGCCACAGAAAGGTCACATTATGTCAAACTTAGCGGTAATCTTAAAGAGAACTAATAGTAATTGACAAATTAAGAGTGTAAACAAACTAAAGGCGTAGCGGTCTGGGGAAATTCCTTTTCATTCGTTTCAACAAATTTTATCAATTTTCTTAGGTATTTTTGATGATCACTGTGGTCATGGTACGAGATCGGCAAACTAGAATTTCGACGTTCCTGAATGTGCTAAGAATGCCTTGTAGTATTGTTGTAATCCTGGAAGTGGTCTTAGGGAAGACTTACATGTCATCTTTCCACTCACCATCTGTTAAAGTTGGTTTGACAGGCTGCCAACCCAGAATAGACCGTGCAACAGAAGCTCTCAGGGGTCTGCTTGTGATCAGAGCTTCTTCGAATGCATTGCTTGGAGCCTTCAGGTGGATTCTATCTTGCGGGAAACCAGCTAGGATGGCCAGATTGTGGAAAATTAAGTCCGTGCTTTCCTGTCCCTGGTTTGTGCAATCTATCACAAGTCCTTGAACAAGGGGGGCTTTTTCTACTGCAAGGCGATAGCACTCAGCTAGATCGTCAGTATGAACTGTCGCAATACGACCTCCACGACTGCCAGGCCAGGTAATAGATTTTTCTTGTGCAGCTTGTCGGAAGAACAGACTCGTGATAGAGCCCGACCTACCGTATATAAGGGATGGTCTAATAACGATTCCACGGAGAACTGTAGACTTTGTCAGTAGCATTTCCGTTTGGGGGCGCCATGCAGTGAGATCCGGTGCATCAGTGATTGCTGCGCCATCGGAACGAGGCTCGAAAGGATCATTCCCTTGAATCCAAGTACCAGATGTCCAAATATATGTCAGACGATCGGCAGTTGGGCTTCGTTTCTGTGCGATGATTTCGACATCCTTGACCCTTTTAATGCTAGTATCCTTGATATTATCGCCACTCAAACAATCTATTATGACATCGAGTGTTCCAACGAGATCAGTCCAAGACATGTCGGTGTTAGGGTCCAAAATCAATGGGTCAACTTTGATGAATAATTAGAATTGGTTCCCAAGCAGCATAATAACTTACTCTCTTCCTTTTCAAACATAGCCTTATTGTTGATGTCTCGGCTTTGACCAATGACATGATGACCAGCACGGACAAGGGCTTGTGCAGTGGGAAGACCCATGAAGCCGCTAGCTCCGAAGATCAGAATTTTCATACTTATTAGAAATCTAAGGCGGGGGATAAATATCTTGCATGATCACTTTGCTACTGAATAAATAGCTCATAACTTTGGCACACTTGTCGTACGGTCTCGTTAAACAGCTTACCGTCAGCCTCCACAACTACTAGTCATACTTCCAATTATCGCAGAAGACATCCTCCACTTCGCATGAACTAGGACCAAACTTAATGAACAGACTTTCTCTACTGCTATGTCTTCGATGTATACTATCCTTACTTCCCTCTTCAGTCTTACCAGAGGGTTTTGGTTTTCATTGATGCACCCTAAACCTAAGAAGCGCGAATCGGCCGTAAGCATCAGAATATCGGTAAAACCATTCGCGGAAGTTCTATAAGGGAAACCTCCACTGAGAAGAATACTTATATAACGTAAGGCGGTAACCTCGCTAGCAGATGTCTTCTAATTCTGAACACCATTGAGCCATTATGACAACACCAACTACAGAGTCTAAGCCGGAAACACAAAAGGGAGATGTCAGTGTTCTTGGCCAGTCAGTCAAACTACCAAGCTCGGGACGCATAGCTCCCACTAGATTCATGAAGGCTGCCATGACAGAGTATCAATCGTCATGGGATCAATCTGACGTGCTCAAGCGTGGGATACCTTCAGAAGGACTTATTAAGGTATACGAAGAATGGGGTAAAGGAGGGTTTGGCATCATTTTATCAGGAAACACTATCGTAGATCCCATTAACTTGGAAGGACCTGGTAACCCGATCATAAACTCAAAAATGCAAGAGCCAGAACGTGCTGCCGCATTCCAGGCGATGGCCAAGGGAGCGAAAGCACATGGATCATTGTTCATAACGCAGCTTTCTCACGGAGGACGTCAGGTCTTTTCTGGTCTAAATCCGAACCCTGTATCTGCATCAGATGTGCAATTGGCTGACCGAATGGGACGTTCTTTCGGAAAGCCTACTGCATTGGACAAAGCAGGAATACAGGAGATTATCGAGAATTTTGCCTTCGCTAGTGAATATGCCTACAAGAATGGCAGTGACGGGGTGCAATTACACGCTGCCCACGGATACCTATTGGCTCAATTCCTCTCTACCACAACCAACCAACGCACTGATGAGTACGGCGGACCACTTGAAAACCGCGCTCGTATCATATATGAAATTTTCGAAGAAATCAAAAAGAGAGTCCAAGACCCCAAGTTCATTCTCGCCATCAAGATCAACAGTGTGGAATTTCAGAAAGGCGGTTTCCAACCGGAGGAATGTCGAGAAGTTTGCAAGCATCTCGAATCGCTAGGCGTAGACGTTATTGAATTATCTGGTGGCACGTACGAAGAACTTGCTTTCTCACACAAGCGCGAGTCCAGTAAAGCGAGAGAGGCTTTCTTCTTGGAGTTCTCCGATGTCATTCGAGCAGGCGTGTCTAAGGCGACCATTTGGACCACCGGAGGTTTCCGGACGGCAGATGCCATGGTGCACGCTGTGAAAAAGGGAAGCACAGATGGAATAGGATTGGGTAGACCCGTTACACAAGACTTTGCCCTCCCTAGGAAGCTCATCACAGGGAATGCTGGTGCTTCTACGCCTACTTTGCTGGATGAGCAAGACTTTCTTATTACCAACGTAGCTGCCGGTACTCAAATGCGACAGGTAGCGGAAGGCAGAAAGCCTTTCAGTCAAGCGGACCAGAAAGACGTGCAGAAATTCCAACAGACGGTGGGTGCGTGGATGGCCGAAGCAGCAGAGAACGGAAAAAAGGGCATCATCAACGCAGGATTCCCTCAACTCGATGGCCCTCCCTACAAGCCACTTTCCGCTTAGATGTACACTGAGCCTATTGATGAACCTTGATATATATGCATGTAAAAACATAGACGCAACTCTTGACGGAAATATATCTCATAGAGCCATTTCATATAGCCGTCTCGGTATCATTGGTATTCTACGCTATTCACGTGTGCCGAGTGCGCCAATCAGGCGCGTTCGTCTGCGAACACACCTATTCCTGCAGGTGCTTCTCTTTGGTACAATACCACATTTCCAATATGTCTCTCCTTGCACGTTTGGTCCCCCAATCATCACGATGTGTTCTGAGAGCTCCATTATCGACATCTGCACTTGTTCGTGATGTTGCGACACCTGCGAAATTGGGCGCCTCCGAATCCCGAGACGTGGCGAAAGAGCAAGCAGACCGTAACCGCTTGGCAGTAGAAGCAGAGGTGGTAAATGATGCTCCTCGTATGTTTAGCACAGCTTTTGAATGCCCTGAGCTAACCATTTTATAGCTGAGCTACGACAGAGACAGGTCCGTATCTTCAAGCCAGCAAAGACCGCCAACTCGTCTGGACGGGCAGGTACGGCTCATTGGCGTGTCGACTTCGACGTATTGGGGTCCAGTGCACGGTGGGAGAACCCATTGATGGGTTGGGCTTCTTCGTGAGTGTACAAAGAGACTATTTTCTCTTCTAACTCCAGATGCAGTGGCGATTACATGCAAGGAACCTACTTGAAGTTCCGCACACGCGACGATGCCATTCACTTCTGTGAGAAGCAGAACTGGCCATACTTCATTCAAGAGCCCCACAAAGCACGTATTCCGCCCAAGAGCTATGCAGCCAACTACAGCCACTCGCCGGGCAAGCTGCGTGTTCACCATACAAAGTAAATTCACACTGTCATGGTATTTCTTTTTTTCTTGGTGTTCGAGCGAGACACATTCTTTTTACAGAAGAGCGGACTGAGAGACATTGAGAGGCTGACGAAGCCAAGCTTAGGCAGACATTGAGAGGCTATGCCACGTCGGTTTGCACACATTTCGTTACCAAGTAGTCTTCGTTTGGGCATAAGAATCATGCTTTCGCAGGTTCGGCCTACTTACCATCTAAACCGTACTTGGAGCCTTCTTTACCGTAGCCGCTTTCTTTGATCCCGCCAAATGCTCCCTCTGCATTCAGATGGATCAACGGGATCCCTCCATCAAAAAGCCACTTACCGGAAGCAGAAAGAATACCAACATTGATGCCCACCATGCCTGTCTCCAAGCTCTCACTCATTTTTGCTGCTTTGCGCAAATCTGTGGTGTACACTGGTACGAATGTGATATGAGCAATGTGTGAAAGTGCACAAAACGAACTTACCATACTAATGCCCAAAATTGAAGAGTTGGCGACTGTGTCAGTGAAAAATGAGGACTTCCTTCCTTACTCACGGAGCCCAATCCGACTGTCGAATCATTGGCAGCCTTCAGTACTTCATCGAGTGTATCGAATTTACGAATCCCAGCCACAGGGGCAAATGTCTGTGAGATGCAAATAAATGAGGGCAGAAAGCGTTAAAACAGTACTATACCTCTTCGTGAGCCAGGTCCATCTCGCCTGTGACACCAGTCATGACTGTAGTCGGATAGAAGAATGGATCTTTTGGACCTAGAGGCGGGACATCAGAAGGCCCATAGTAAATCTTGGCTCCCTTCTTGATGGCATCATTAACATGTGAGCGGGCCTTTTCAACGGCACGCTCATGAATCAGAGGCCCCATGAGCGTCCCCGTAGATAGTCCTTCACCCTGCTTCACCACTTTGATCTTATTGGTAAATTGTTCGACAAACTTATCGTACACTCCACTTTGTACGAAAATGCGGTTCGCAGCTACACATGTCTGGCCACTTGCTCTGGTCTTGGAAGTGACAATAGCCTTACAGCAGAAATAAGCATCAGCATAGACAATAGGAAGGGAGAATACCTACGGTGATGGCTTTGTCAAGATCTGCGTCATCAAACACAATGCTAGGGGCATTTCCTCCGCACTCCATGGTCAATTTCTTCAGACCATCTGCAGAATGTCTAGCCAAAATTTTGCCTACACGGGTAGATCCTGTAAAGCTGATCTTGCGAATGTGTGGATCTTTGCAAAGGGCCTCACCGCACTCTGCAGTTCGTGCTAAACATGTAACAACATTAATGACACCTTTGGAATATCCAGTACGAGTGGCAATTTCTCCAAAAGCCAAAGATGACAGCGGCGTTTCTCCTGCCGGCTTGAGAACAACCGTGCAACCGGCAGCAAGAGCTGCACCGACCTTGCGTGCAGCCATGGCAAGCGGAAGCTGAACACTGTCAAAAACCTCCACGAACTCTCAAACACAACATACATTCCAAGGGCAAAGAGCAGCAACTGGACCAATGGGCTGTTTGATTGTGTGAATACGTAACGTTGGATTTGCTGAAGGAATCACATCTCCATACTATTTGGAGAAAGTCAGATGCAAATATAAGACAAAGTGGACTTACTGTGCGCTCCGCTTCGCTCGCAAACCAGTCCAGAAAGCTGGCAGCGTAGACAACTTCACCTTCCGCTTCCGCTTTTGTTTTGCCCACTTCTTTGACTAGAACATGAGCGAGGTCCGCCTTGTGCTCTAGAAGAGCATCATTTAGGTCTCTAAGCATTTTTGCACGCTGACGTCCCGTGGTTGTCTTGAACTGGACAAAAGCTTCTGCTGCGGCCTTACAGGCAACCTCGCAATCCTCTTTGCCCATTTCAGGACACTGCCCTACCACAGTACGGTGAAAAGGATCTGGTACACATGACTGAATGAAGCTCTCGCAAGTCAGGTTTCGTACTTACCGATCACGTCAAATGTCTTTCCCCCTTTGGCAGGCACCCATTCTCCATTAATGTAAGCCAGTTTTTCCCGGTACAATTTTTGGTCTTTGAGCTGATGAAGGACGAGATCTGTCATTGTGTTTGATGATACCAAGTGAGTACTAGCTGAAGTTTCTTTGACAATGCAAGAGATGAAGCTTTCGAAGCTGAGTGGGGTTTGTCCCTTTTATAAACTATATAAACGTTTAAAGAATGGGCAAGTGACCATGCTTTGCGGCTTTAAGCTCCTTCGGTGGAGGCCACTATGCGGGGTAGGTTCTTCGTGGCTTGTGTTAGTGTGGTCGCAGATTTGTCGCGGTATATTTTTGAACACTAAAAGGGGTCCTTATGAAAGCAACATCCACTTCACTCCAAGAAACACACCACGCATCTCAGAAGCGTTGGCTGACGTCGTATACAAGTCAAAAGAGCTTTTGCTCGCTTATCTGCTACGGCAGCAAAGAACTTTTTAATTCAAGTGACTGCCTTCATTGTTCCTCATGAGCCTTTGTATAGCATCAAGATAGTCGTAGCTGGAGATCAGTGCTGTGCTTGCGACCAGCTTTCATCATGTCGGCAATCTCTGATCAAATTTCGGGCATTGGAAACCCTCTAACAGACGTAGACCTTCGGAATGAGCAAGCAAAGTATATTTCGACGCTGCCGACTATTCTTAGTCCGGCTGCACAGATTGACAACCCGATGGAAACCTTTGTACAAAGCGAAAGCCCAGTCCGTCTTTCACAATCTAATGCATCATCCACGCAGAACCGTGTGAGTGATAACAGGAAGTATTTGGAGGCTCTACCGCAACGTGGAAATGACGAGGACGGACTAGCCGCCATTCAGAAGTTGGAGCGGATCATCAAGACAAAGAAAAGCAAGCCTCTTTGGAAAAAGAAATCATCTACGTCGATGAAGCCGCACAGAGGAGAAGGTGTTGAACAGAGTGGAAATGTCGATGAAGACTCTGGTGAGTACATAGAGCGAGGCAGGACTGCAACTTAGTTTGTGTTTGTACGAAGTGTCCACAACATCTGTGCCGGATCGTTTCGGAGAAGTTAAGCTCGCCATAAGTAGTATGCCGGGCGTCACATTTCTAGCATCTAAAGCACGACAAGGTCTTAGTGCCGCACAGGAGGCCGATGATGAAGATATTGATGGGGATCTGGAGACACATCCCACTGCCTGGGGGAGCTTGTCTAGCAGACTTCGAGGCAAAAGGAAATCAAACATGGTGCCTCCTGGAAAAGAGATTTGTCAGATAGCGTCGCCATCTGCTGAAACAAGATCCACCAATAATTTGTCGCAGATTTTTCAAGGAAATTTAGAGCAACCAGCGACCGAACGCCCAAAGGCAGTACAGGCGAGCCCAGATCTGGCGGCCCTGAAGGAAGAGCCACCTGCACAAACAGCGCCCCAATCTGTGCCGAGTGAACCCAAACTTATTAGACCCAAAGCAGAGAGACCTCGTCTCATGATCCAGTCCCCTACAGAGCACGGTGAGGAGTCCATGATGGTACAATCACCAGAGAATATTACCCCTGCTCCCAATCTCCTAACTTCATACCGGGGTGAGGGAGTGGTCCAGCATCTGGAGAAAGACGTGCTCGGCGGAGAAGCATCAGGCGCAAACCGAAGCCCCGAGTTGAAAAATGAAGAATGTGGTGCCGGAGCCGTACAATACCCTCTCAATGTATCGCGGCCTTCTCTGCTAGATGATGCAATGTCTTCTAGCTTGCAATCACCCTCCAGCGGAGCCTCTGGCGATGACACAGATACTGAGGCTTCTTCAGACTTCAATGATGCAGATCAGCAGATTGTGTCTTCTCTCAATCTGCAGCACGGAAATGAAATGTCGAAGCAAGAAAAAAGAAGACTTTTACGCAGTCTCAGAAGGGAGAGGCGCAAGCAAAGTAAGAACGGTTACCGCGAAAGCACCTCGGAAACAAAGCGCTTACACCATCGAACGGCTTCCCTTGGTGACAAAGTTGCCAGTGGACTAAACTATGCGTCTAGTCAAAGCAGAAACCGGAGAGCAATGGAGAAATATTCGCCTCACCCTTCTCGTCCTTCTTCAGCGAAACCACAATCTCTCTCAGCAGCTGCCCAGATCGCTGCAGCTGCAAGTTCAACGTCCCCTCCCCTGCAAGGGACGAGAAGTCCATCCATAGAACCATCACCTTCGTCCACACCGGCCCTCGGACCACCTGCTTCTATAAAGAGCAGCCGCCCAAGCTCGATAGAAGAAGGGAATCATGGGCCCTATGACGTGCCAGGAACACATCCTCAGCCCATAGACGACACAGAAGACGATCAATCACTTCAAGGGGATATCAGCAAGAACTTTTTACGCCGGTGGGGAACGAATGTGTCCCTTACATCATCTGCAGCAAGTATGCTCGGGAAACCATCCTTTCGTAAACGCTTTTTAAGTCTAAGACGAAACAGACAAGGACCTTCTGATGTCGCAGAAGAAGACCAGGATAATGCCGCTGTTGCACAAGAAGAGGCTGATAAGGCGTTGGATCGAGCACTTCAGAAATTGGCTGTGGAGGCAGATCCACAGGAGTTAAAGGAAAAATACGAGTATGATGTCCTTTACGAAAATCAGCGCGGAATATTGTTTTTCGGCATACCCAAATTCAGTGCAAAGACATTGTTCCAGTGGGATCCAGCGCCCTGGACCGATGCTTTGAATGGTGATTCGGTGTACAACATTGCTAATGCACAACTTCCCAATCCGTCATGGGAGTGGGTCCATCCCGAGTGGATGATCGACATGAGCGGTGATGTTGATGAGTCTGGCTGGCAATACAGCTTCAATTTTGGTCGATTACCACTGCCTCTTACGGTACGGCCACAACAGATCATTCCACGAGCCAATTCAACGGGAAACGAGATAACTAACGAGAGATTCGCCAAAGTTTTGGGAAGCCAGAATGGTCGACAAAGCAATGAGAAGTCTCGAGAAGATGATGGGGTTGAAGCACTCAAACGTTCTGCGATTACTCGACAACCCAAATGGTCTAGTATTCCAACGCAAAATACTTACGTACGCCGACGGCGATGGATCCGTTTAAGAAAGCGTAAAGCTACACATACTCCCATGGATACCCCCATGACAGGCACACCACTTGGATTGTCGAAGGCATCCGTCGACTGGGCACATGTTTTCAAAGGGTCAAACGCTGCTGGTGGACCGAACAGAAAGGTATCGATCCGATCTAGTTCGGAAGCAAACGATGACTTGTCTATGTCAGACTACGAGATGGGGTCGTCATCATCATCTGATGAAGATGTGGGAAGGTACGAATCATCCTTTTTCCCACGTCGCACACATGGTTATCTAAAAAGTGGTCGCGATCCGCTGGAGTCACGGCAGACTAAAGCAGCTCAACGTCGGCGAAGACATGCTCGAGAGTTCACTGGTACCATACGTGAGCTGAAAAGCTTGCTGCCAGCAATTTTGGATCGTCGTCACGGCCGAGGTCATCGAAACAAAGGAGCAACAGATCGAAAGAAGGCACTTTGGCTTTTAGAGATCGATGCACGCAATCCATTCCTGAATTGGGCTTTCATCAAGCGTCGTCTCGAAGAAGACGACTTAGCATTTGCTAGTACCAGCCTACGCGCACGCGAACGTCGACATGCGCAGAGGATCAAAGAGAAGGGTGAAGGTGAAGTAAATTGCAATGTGGCATCTGAATGTGATCAAGCGGGGAAGACAGCTTCCGAATCGTTTGAGCTTACCAAAGATGCCCTGGTGGAGATCAATTTCCGACGAGTAGTGCGGGTCCTTCGCGCGTGTAAAGTGGATCGGCAGAAGCTTGACTTGTGGCGTATATGGCTCGGTGTGGATGCATTAGGCCCACAAATCGAGCCCAGTCGGTATGATGATTTGATCAACTTGGGCTTAGCAGCCAACTCGGCAGGCGCAGCATCCAGTCTGATACGATCCAAGGAGGAGCTGGCGCATCTGTTGAAGGTCAGATGGAGACAAGCGTACATCGCAGCGGACCCTCTTGATGTTTGGGATGTAGTAGAGCGGCGGCTGGACAGGATTCTGATGACATTTGAGTACCAAGACGGTCGTGCATCGTTTCTTCGATTGCTTTTGACCGCGCATGCAAGTTCGCATGCTATGCATCGATATCGTCCAGCGCAGGCGAAGATTGGCAATGAAGAAGTTAGAGATATGCCGTCGTCGCTGTTGCCTTCTTTACCAGATGCTTCTTCGTTCGGAGAGACATCGGTGGCAGGCGACGAATGGCGCTCTGCCAGACTGCCACGACTGGAATTCTGGTCGGATCTGCTGAACACCGCAAGGTCCTTGGTAGACAGCCACATACAGCCCACATCTCCCTCGCGGCCTGCCTCCGCATCGCCGCTCCCAAGATCGAACAGCTCGATGGCACAGGATGATATACTCTCCATGTCCCCTCCTCTTCGGAGTCGTACGCCAGGATCGGTGACAAATTATCCGTTTGCCATGACTTCCTTTTCCCTGACAGGCAATGTGGGATCCATTAGTAGCAATCCACACCCCAGACGCCTATCTTCTGCAGCGAATAGGCCTACAACGCCTCGGTCTGGTATGATGGGCCGAGCCATTGGCTTATACAATACCGTGGAGCGTCCAATATCCACGCCACCGCTCACAGACGGAGCCGAACGAATGAACAGATTCGACTTGCCGCCACAGAGCACACAGTCTGAAGTGGATTGGAAGTTTCTCGCCGAGATTCTTCAAGTGCCGCCGGGTCGGCAAAAAGAGATCTTCTCTGCTTCTCTTGTTACCCCCTCACCAGTGTTGCGAGAAACAAATGTTGAACCCGTGGAGGGCTCCGACATTGTGCAGACTCTCACTAGAGCTATCGATGAAGACACCTAAGGGCTTTGCGTTGTAGTTACAACCTATTATTCATAATATCTATTTTCCTTTACTGTATCCACATTTCTACTTTCACGGTGTGTATCTTCTGCTGGAAATCCAAGCCGCACCTATCTATAGTGTGGGATTGTGGACTGTATGCCCTACGAAGGTCCTCGATGAACCGCTCTCGACCCATTAACATATCTCTCGGCCAACTAATGGTCCTTAGTTTACGAAGCGTCATCAGATCCTCATAAGTACCGCAGAGACTACACAGGACTCACTCTAGCTTATTCGAAACACACACACAAACACACATACGCACACGAACTCACACACCTTTTTTGCTCAATACAATCTCTCTCCCATTCTGTAAGCACTCGATGCGGATCGCTTACTTCTCATCCATTTCTATATACTAGCGCCGATGGCAGGCAGTTATTTGCCCTGGCCAAAGTGCGTGCGGGGCTACAGAAAGCCCCGCCTTCCCCGAGACGCGACGAGATGCGAACGCAGGCAGGCGGGGCTGAGATTTTTTGTGGGAGGGACCGCTTCTCTTAAACACGACGAGGCATCTAGACAGGTCGTACAATACGACCTACTCTAGACGTTCCAACGCCCGTCTTCTTTCCATCACGGAGATCGTGCCTCGCACACAACAGTGGCGGTCTAGACGCCAACCCTGGAGCGTGCATCATCTTTCTCGGCGTCCTCTTCCAAGATGAGCGATGCTGTGGCTGCTTTCGAGCTGCCTGCTATGCCAGGCTCGTACGAAGACTTTGACTTTAACCTCGATCTACCAGACAACATCACTGCATCCGATCTAAACCTTGTCTCGTCTCCTGAATTCAGTCAGCTGTTCGCGCCTTCTTCCCAAGCCCTCTCCCCCTATCATTCCTTGACGAGCGCCTCACATGATTTACATGCACCTGGAACATCATCGTTGAGCTCTATGGGTATGAATTGGACGAAATCATCTGCTCCGACGACTCCCAAAAATGCACGCGAAGACCTCGAAATGACGCCGTCATCCGGACAAAGGATTGGATCCATCGAAGCGCCTCACGATTCTGCGCTTGGTCTGGGTGGCATGGAGCCGCACACAACCAGTGCTCCAACCAATATGGGACTTGGTGGCCGCATCAGTCCCACAACAGGCGCACTTTTCTCGTTCGACGACATGACCTCAGCTGCCAAGCAAAACAAGGCAATGAACGCACCCCCCAAAGGCCTCTTTGACGACACAGAAACGTCGTTTCTTTCCAACTTTCTCTCCAACTTTGACGGATGGGACTTTAATCCAAACCTTCCAATGCAAATGCCGAGCTTTGCAGAGGCAGAAAAGAACGCTCTGCAGTATGGGATTCCGAAAATGCCAGATCTGACCCATGCAGATCCGCGCCGAAATTCGCGCCGTACTCTGAGCTCACATCGAAACAAGAACTCGCCTAACACTGCCCAGTATGCTGCAGGAGGGAGCCCTGCCAACCGACTGGAGTCTAGTGCAGGAGCCGCGTTTGGGCTTCCAATTGAGCGATGGAATGAAAATGAGGGTGATGGGGCGATGGACCCGTCCTCTTCATCTGGAAAGAAGATCAAGACGGAGCACGGAGCAAATGTTTCTACGCCGTCGAAGATGCAGTATCCAACACCTAGGCATGAACAGATGGACTTTGGTGGAGGAGTTCAGGTGGAAAAGAAGCATAACCACATTCTCAGCGAGCAACGGCGCCGCGGACATATCCGTGAAGCTTTCAAAGAGCTTGTCGATCTTCTGGAAGCTGGGCGCGAGTTCGGCGCCAGAGGCTTGGGTCTCAGTTCGGGTGCAGGAACAGGTATCGAAGATGAAGGTCTGGATGACCGCAGCGACTATGAAAGTACTCTCGAGGACGAGGAACCAAATGCTGCCAACAAACGGCGCAAGACAAAAAACAAACGACGTCTCGCTTTGGAAGAGGCTCGCAAAGCGGGCCAGTTCTCTGCATCCCGATCCTCTGCTGGTGGCGGCCGAGGCAAAGGACGTGGCCGCGGGGGAAGTGCGGGTGGTGGTGCAGGAAGCAAGAGTGCTGTTCTCTTCCAGGCCGTAGATCTCCTCCACTGGCTTGAAGGTCGCAACCAAGGTCTTTTGCAGCATGTGCAGGAGCTAGAAAATTCTATCATACATCCTGCTGCTTGAATATAGAAACAAAATGGTGATTATGAAGGGGTCATGTATACTATGTTACTCTCGATAGACTTGTTAATTCCACATGGTGCTAATGCTATCTACAATCCGCATGGTGCTAATGCTATCTACAATCCGCATGGTGCTAATGCTATCTATAATTCACATGGTGCTAATACTATCTATATTCTACATCTCGTTCGTTTTTATATGAGACATGTGTTGTATCGCCCTCGATGTAAAGTACTGCCTTTGTCTTGTCGCCCAATCTTGTACTGTGTAGGCATCGCAGGAAGCAATACAATGTTTCCAAACGTTTTACGTTATTACCCTTCTTTGCCTCAAGCTACCACAAACGGCCACTTCCCTCTGCTACTACCTTTAGGTATCACTGTCACGTACCATTCTTATGTACGCTGCTATTAGCAAGCTCTGGAAAAAGCCCACAGCGTATATTGTGTATCGAACGCAATGCATTACTAATGTACATTTCACACGACGGCCATGACGGCGTCTGTTTGTCCGTCTCCCGCGACAGATTAGGCATCTAGATTTTTTCGAAACTCCATCTTCTCGACTTTGACTTCCCCTGCGATGAGCTGGTAGACGTATGTGACAATAACAGAGCCCTGTATGTCCAGCACTAGGGTTTCATTCAGCATTGCACGCAACTCCTCTCTTTACTTACATGCAAAGCTTGGCGTAGGCTCCGGCGCTGCTACGGGCAGAGGAACGTCCTCTTGCTTTGGCAGCCCATCCTTGCTACTCTGCTTGTCTTTGTCGCCCTCACCATCGCCATTGTGACCGTTTTGCTCTTCTTCCACTTGTTTGTCGGTAGCTGCATCCTGCACTGCATCTTGGTTCGTTTCTTGTGCTACATTTTGCTGCTGCGTCTTACTTTCCTGGTCGCTTTCGCCTGCGCCTGTACCTTTTTCATCTTCCTCTTTCTCTTCCTTGTCGTCCTCTTTCTTCCCATTCTCTTGAAGCCCGGCATCACTGGGCTCCGAAATAGGCCACACGCTGCTCCATGCACCTGTCGCGCTGCCTGGATTGACAAAGAATCTTCCCTCTCGTTCGAAAGCGTCGAACCGGTGAGTGTGTCCCGTAATGAGCAGATCGACGTCCATCGCCCTTGCCAACGAGCACAAACTGTCTACGTCTCCTGGAGGAACGACTTGATGTCCATGGAGTACGCCGATGCGGATAGGTGGGTGGTGAAGAACGAGAGAGTTTGGAAAATACGGGTTCTACGTAGGACATGGCTGAGCCTCATTGCCAAGCTTTTCGTGTCATTACGTACCTCGTCCCAATCTCCTTTTGCCACATGAACATCGCCCGCGATCGTACGAAGATAGTCTAATGTTTCGCGGTCACACACATTCCCTGTGCAGATGATCTGCTGAATCTTGCCAGGCACCAGCAACTTCCTGAACTTGCTTGGCAAATCAGACGCTCTGTGAGGGAGATGCAGATCGCCTAAGCAATCACGTCAGCGGACGGAGCCTTCCATGTTCGCACACTTGCCTATCACAAGAACCAACATGATCAGCGCGTGCAGATGATGGTGTTGTGGTGCGTGCGTGCTAGCTTCCTGCGTACGATCCGACCCCCTGCTTTGCACGCGTGGCGTTCCAGCACCAATCGCCGAGTTCGACACAAAACGGCCAAACTGCTGCACTCTTACACCCGTACCATCGCCTTGGCACCACCTCGCATCGGTGTAGGTCGATTGTACCGCCACCATGAGTGAGCATTTTGCTCCACCTCAACACGTTTTCACAGCGACTTGCTCCTCGCAGGCGGCCTCCTCGCCACCTATCCCCTCCGAGGCAGCCTCTCCTCTGCGACGGGTCATGGCCCCATCTCAGCGTGCCATATCGCCGCCCACGCCCGCACCGTCCCCTCAACCGGAATCGAGATTCCTTCGTAACACATCGAGTCGTGATGGATTGGACCCGCAGCGCATCCCAATGGATACTGCTTCCTCCAACGAAGCTCTGCCTTTGATCAACTTGCTTTCCAGTCAGTTCCCCCTTCTCGATGCAAAGGATCGACAGGCTTTCCTTTCGAGATTGATCGATCTTTGCTCTGCTCGTGAGCTTGCTCAACTATCCTCGCTGATCTCTCCGCGGCTCAAGGTCGACTTTCTTTCTGCTCTGCCAATCGAGGTGTCCTTGCACATCGTCTCATACCTCGACGACCCAAAGACGCTCTCGCGAGCAAGCTGCGTCTCGCGATTCTGGAGAAGTCTTGTCAATGACGAACAGACATGGAAAATCATGTGCACCAGGTACAGATTCCGCCAGTTACTCGTCCCACCACCCACTGGCCTGGAGACTCCAGACAATACCTTTGTCGAGCCTATCGAGTCCACTATGGACTTTGAAACACAACCCTCCGATACCATGACAGCTTCCAGTCAGGTCTTGCGCGGTCTTTACGACTCATACAGAGCGCGTGGTCTGGACGCAGCGACGGCCTTGTCCGAGCTCAAAACGCTCCACGAACTCTTCTTATCCAAGCGTGCAAGGCAGATGGGCATCGAAGAGCGCAGACGCGAATTGCATGCTCTACAACACGAAGGTACATTTATGAACCTCATCCAAGACACTGACTTTGTGGCGCGGATGACAAATGCAAGTATGAGCGACGAAGATAAGCAAGTCTATCAGCAACTGGAAGATCTTGTTCATCACAATCCTGCTTCTTCCCGCGATGCTCACGATGCAAGCGTGGGTTGGTTGAGCACTGGCCCTCCCACAGTGCGAACAATGGGAAACGAGTTCGTCCCGTCCACTCCGAATGTATCCACACTCCCCAACCGCGGCTCCGCCACCACACCTGGGCTTCCCCTGCGTGACGTCGGCCAGACTCTCAGTGCACATCTTGCTTCGCCTACAAGCCGCCTTGGTAGCATGACCAGTGGTCTTCTTACCAGCCTATGGGATCGTACAGGCGCATCAAGCACAAGCACGTCCGACGCCGGACATGCTCCTAGTGCGGGGGATCATGGCCACTCTGTCGAGGGACATACTCTGACAAATGAAGAGGACATGCAAGTCGATAGCGAAGAGACCCTTAACAGTACGACGACAGATGCGGGAACACTCCCATCCGCATCTACTTCTGATGATGCAGCGGCATCCCGACGAATCTCTTCGCGTCGTAACAAGCGGTGGGCCCCTTTCACATCTCGACAAAGCACTCTCCCGGAAGACGATACAGAGTCCAACTCCATGATGTCTGGGCTAGGGTTGGGCAAGCCTCCAATTCCACCACGTACATCGCAGAGAGCGACTACTCTGGCAACCCAACATGGGCCAAGTATAGACAGGCAGAACGAATCAACCCCGTTCAGTTTTCCCGCGGCCAAACGTAGCATGTCTTCGACGTTCGAAGGACCAAGACTATCACGGAAATCCAAGCCATTTAGCTACAAAACACACTTTAAACTCGCGTACTTGACGGAATCGAACTGGCTTCGCGGTGGTCGTCTCTTGACGCAACACGTATCATCCGATGAATCCTCGGGTGAAGGGTCGATCGTAACATGCCTGTCGATCGACGATGACTGGATCGTCGTGGGGATGGCCAATGCAAAGATCCACGTCTTCGATGCCCGCACCGGTCTGTTTGTCAAAACCCTCGTGGGGCACTCATCAGGAGTATGGTGTCTGTCGCTCATCAGTAAATCGTCATCTGGCACATCTAGTTTCCAACCTTCGGCCAAAGGGAAGAATCCTGCTCCTTCAGAGCCAATGGACAAAGAAAAGCCTAACACAATGTGTGGTGCTTACCCCTACGACAATGACCGCCCCTTATATACCCCCACACCAGACCTTAACTTGATTCACCATGACCCTCGTCCAATAGCCAGTACCTTTTCTCCCGAAATGCACTTCATCAACCTCCCCACAGATGATCCCCCCTCCCGTGATGAGCCGACAAAGAGCAGCATCCTAGAAGAATCCCAATCACGCCTCCCTCAACAGCGAAGTATGCCTTTCCTGGGAGACCTCAGCATTCCACACGACGGAGACGCCGTGTCTGTCAATAGTGACGCATCGACATTTGCAAAAGGCGCTTCGGACACACACTCGAATCCGCATTCCACCCGAGGCGCCGGTCTGGGCAGTAACTTCGGGAGCCCGTGTGGCAGTGTAGCTGGATACGGAAACGAGAACGCTATTGTGGTCAGCAGTGGGTGTGACCGCGATGTGCGAGTATGGGATCTAGCTACAGGCCAATGTAAGTTTGTCCTCAGCGGGCACAGGTCCACTGTTCGATGCCTGCGTGTATTCGATGGGCGTCCGCTTGCCATCTCCGGATCGCGCGACGGTACCATGCGCGTGTGGAACGTGGAGACAGGGCAGCTGGTGCATCTTCTCGCGGGTCACCAGCACAGTGTTCGATGCTTAGACATTGCCGGCAACCTCGTCGCGAGTGCAAGCTACGACTGTACTGGACGTATCTGGAATGTCGACACGGGTAAATGTATCCACGTGCTTCGTGGACACTACCATCAGCTTTACGCCATCGCTTTCGATGGTGTACATGTGGCCACAGGCAGCTTGGACACCACAGTTCGTATCTGGAGTGCAGAGACGGGCGAATGTCTTGCACTTCTGCAAGCACATACCTCTCTTGTTGGGCAGTTGCAATTGACCGACTCCACTTTGATCACGGGAGGAAGCGATGGCAAAGTGATCGTCTTTTCTCTCAAGCAAATGAAGATCCTCTATCAGCTTCTTGCCCACAGCAATTCGGTCACTTGTTTGCAGTTCGACGACCGGTTCATCGTCACCGGCGGCAATGACGGCAAGGTCAAGCTGTGGAATTTCCGCACAGGCGAATTCGTCCGTGAACTATGTGAAGGCAGCGATCAGGTCTGGAAAGTCAGCTTCCGAGACGACAAGTGTGTGGTGTTGTGTCGACGCAACGAGAAAACTGCCATCGATGTCATGTCGTTCCGTCCCATCGAAGACTCCACGTAATCGTGCGTGCGTGCGAGACTTCAAAATTTACTATGCTCTTTTCTGCCCATAGCTCTGCATGTCATGTATCCATATCATCTATCACAATCGTATCTTTCTACACATGGATTCCTGGAACGCATCTTTGTTTAGTCTACAATGAATGTTAAATAACTTGCTCCATATCTTCCTCGTCATCGTTGTCGTCTTCCTTCTTCGTAGCTTGGGAAGCACCCTCTTCGGACTTGACATTTGTCGGCGCCGGTGCTTGTGTGCTTGTCGATGCTTGTGATGTCGATGTCTGCTGCCGCTGCTGCTTCCTCATCTCAGCAAACATCGGCTTCAAGCTCCAGTTGCCGTTATAAGGGCCACGCTTATGCAGATCGGCCACGCTGGAAAGCACCTCCCGCAGATATACTTCCGGTTGTTGTACCTTTCCTCGGAGACCCTTGATGGACCAGTACGGATACTCGTCAAACAGCTCAAATAGCAAGTCCAGCAGCTCGTTTCGTGGCATCCGCGCAAACTTCTCTGTTTGTGCCTTGGCATTTCGTTGTGCGGCAGCACCCGTACCTGCAATAAGGCTGGCTCGAGTTCCTTTTTGAAAGCCTCGACCAACACCACTGCTCAGCATATTTGCGTGACCTATATCACTTTCATTCAACACTTTGACAGAATGTTTTGGTTTGGACGCCTCCAAGCGCCTCTTCCGAAGCACCTCGCGATACTCTGGAGTGAGTGTCGATGCAGATCCCTGGCGCGACGGGCCGGCCGTCGCAGCCACTTGTGGTTTGAGTGCGGCCTCATTGGCTATTGTACCGATCATGGAAACAACGCCTAGAGACATGTCAGCCGCGTACGATCATCAGAATTAGACTTACGTCTTCCTAGAATCTTGTTGTCGTCTCCCATCTTTTTGTCTTCCACATCGCTTTCAAAGTCGTCGTCGTCATCTCCGCCTTCCAACCTCTCTCGAAAAGCATACAGGTTCCGCACACGATCGGAACCTTGCTCGCTTGTCAATCGAAGATCATATTTTCTGGGGAAGTTCGTCTGCAGGTATGGATGTGAAGGAGGAAGGGGAATGGCTGGTTCTGGTTGCGGAGGAAGTAGAAGTTCCATTCGTTGGTTTCCTCGATGGTCCGGACTAAAGGTGGGAAGAATCAGTGTGCCAATCATTTTGCCCTTGTTGAACTTACTCATACACCCGTACGGTGCCCAAACGACGATCTTCCTCATCCACTTTCGTCCAGCCGTTGAGAAGAAAGCGCGGCACTTTCACAAGCCACATGCTGTGTTTGCCTCCCGTCGTGTCCATTTCTTCATCCGGCTCGGGAGTCAACTCCCGCATTCGCTTTCCGAGAGCGCTCTGCCCAGGGCGAGATGCCCGTGGCATCGGCTCTTCGAGAGGCTCAACGTCGTCTTCGAAGGCAGACATGTCAGATGTGTGGAACGACAGCTGAGATATGTGAGAGACACAGGTCGTTGTTGGAAACTTGGGTGCGATCCTAACGGAGAAATCCACTTTCTCTACGCGCTAGCCTGCTCCTCCACGAGACTATCGTGTAGAATACGTAAAACAAAGGGCGGCGGTATTCACGGTGGTAGATGCGACACACAAATATGGCTATTGGATTGAAAGAAAGGTATGCAGGTTTTGTGAGTCGACAAACACATAAAGGTATGTTGTCAAAAGCCTCATCACTGCCTGTTTCTACGGTGTCGTATATATAATGCGGATACGCCCCTACCACACTTGCCTGTCCTAGCTTCCTTATCTCGTCTTTCTAGAAGCAAATCTTGCACAAGTGACTTCGGTTAGATTCAAAGATTGTTGAAGAATATGTGCATAGATTTGCCTTTCCATAGCTATGCGCGGGAAAGGGTTCCAGTCACCTCACTGCGCTACTACAATAATCTGCCCGCGACCATAGCAGTAACTTCGACGTCGGTACTCAGCATTGTTCGCCGTACAAAAGTACAGCGAGGATTGTTCATAGGTATCCCGCTACTTGCTCTGCCAGTATATATGGTTAAGTATTTATTTCGACAGGGCTTTCCACGAGCAGCGGAACGACTTTGGAATGGAATAGTGGCACTCTTCGCAAGCCCCGGACCACATTTATTTCAGCAACAATCGTGGTCTAGATGCACAAATCCATCTTGTAGCTCAGATACAACAATGCAAGGACGGGCACCCTGTATTGACTCGCCAATTCTGAGACAACTCCACTCTCTCACGGTGAACCAAAGAGCTATATGGAAGGAGCTTGAAAAACACAAAGAGGACCTGCAGAGAATCGAAGCGGCTCTACGAGGATGCTCCGTGGCACACATGTCCAATACAACCGTCCAAGGGCCCGAAATGGATCACAATCCCTGGGCAGCGCGGGCGGATGATCCAACTTCATGCCAAAGTAGAAAAATCCCTCCCCATGCGTCTACTTCCAAATGCCCTGGGACAATAAGAAAAAGTTCCAACGGAAAGAAAGACTGTCAAGTCGACGCAATGGGACGTTCAGACATCTTTTTTGATCAATGTCTACAACTGTTAGGTACCTCTAAATACAACACATTGTCCAAACATTCCTCTGCCAGCCAAAAATTGACAAGCGTCAGTGACTAAATAAAGCCTATTATCTGGCTCGTAGTACTGCGATGTTTCTTGCGGCGTTGTGGTGAGATTTCTGATTGTGGCATCAGAATGTATTCAATATTCCTCAGCGGAACTTTCTTACAGGCCAGTGGCGTCATGTTTTTTTCTACACGACAGCATATTTCATAGTTGTTGCCATGTCTCTCAGCTTTGTTAATGACACCCAATAGATCTCATTCCTCAATCGATACACTATGCAACTTACATGAAACACATGATAAATCTCACTCTACCTCAGACACTGATTAGTAGCGGCGGGGTGGTGCATCATCATATCGTCCACGAGGCGGCGGTGGTGGGTAATCGTCATATCGGCCGCGTGCTGCTGGAGGAGGGGCAGGGTAGTCCCGGCCACCACGAGGTGGTGGTGGAGGGACATCGTCGTAACGGCCACCACCACGCGGAGGCGGTGAATATCCTCTTGATGGCGGGGGTCCATATCCGCCTCGAGCAGGTGGAAAGTCACGAGGGGGAGGGCGTTCATACCGATCATAAGGGTCGCGCGAAGGCGGCGGTCCGTAGCGACTGTATGGGTCACGGGGAGGAGGACGAGAGCCGTAGCGGTAATCTCCAGGCGGTGGAGGGTAGCCCCTGTATCCGTATCCTCCACCAGGAGGACGGTTCTGGGCTTTCGGAGGTCCATGGTAGCGTCCTGGAGTGGGTGTACGAGCACGACCACGGCGAGCCTGGAAGAGATGTGAGATGGATTGTGAGAACGAACAAGGGCACCCACTTTTTGTACGTTCAAAACACGTCCCATCAGGTCGACGCCGTTCAATGCACCGATCGCTGCTTCTGCCTCTTCGGCATTCTCCATCGTCACAAATGCAAAGCCACGAGACTCGCGTGAGTGAGGGTCGTACATGATCTGCACCTTCTCGATCTAGAATTATATCAGAACCTGGTCAGCAAGGAAAGTATCATTCCACATACTTTGCCGTGCTTGCCGAAAGCCTCTTCGAGGTCTTTCTCTGTGACACGATTGCTGACACCAGAAACATGCAGATTGTTTCCAAGATTGCGGTCAGCTTCTGAATCATTGTTTGCGGGTCTGCAGAAGGAAGAAAATAAGAGAAAAATGGGCGGATGAGATACTACCTACCGGCCTCGAGGCTCTGACTCGCGAGGAGGCGAGTATGGGCGGCCATTGTCCTGGCCGTGCTGGGGGGGCGACTGGGCACTGTTCCATCCGGCATCATCGTGCACTGCTTCGCGAGCGGGATCTGTCCAATCTACAAGAGCGTAGGAAGGGTGTTAGTCGAAGGTGTCAGCTGTAGGTAGGCACGTCGAGATGGCGGGCGAAGCATCGTCTGGCTGTCGTCTCACAAATGCGGTGACAAACTGTGATGAAATCGGAGAAAAAAGCGTAGGGAACATAGTAGGATCGTCCTACTAAGGTGATGGCTACGTCACGCACTCGTTCGCACGATGTTGGGCGTACTCATGAACCGACCAGGACGATATCCTTGGAGTCGCAACGGAGAGCATGTTGATCGATCGATGTGTGTCTACGTAGATGTCTCGTGCTGGTCTTGGGCTACATACCGTCGTTGTCTGCCATGATTCGTCGCAACGCTGAGGATGGAGACGAAAGTGGATGAGAAGAGGCGCGAGGGCCAAGATGCCGTGCGCGGGTGGGTCGATCACGTGATCAGTCCGATCTCACACAGTGGCAAGATTCATTCGCGACAAGACTGTTACAACAAGAGCCCAGGTATATCTATCCATCTACACGAAAGAAGGGGTTGTTTCCTGCATTTGGTGCACCCGTCTGCTGCGGGTGCAATGCTTGGTTTCGTACCTGTGAATGACCGAAGCGGAGATCTCCCGTGTTCCCGAATGTGTCGATTCCGTCTCCAGACGCAAGCATGCGGTCCAGTTCCTTGAAGCGCGGGTCCGAGGAGAATTTATTTGCTGCTGCTTGAGGTTGCTGTGCTACGGGCGCTGCTGTCTCCTGATCATCTCCCAGCAAGTCGCCTGTCGGAATACTAGATGATTGAGGCATCTGCGAAGGCATCTGCAGTACGGGCTCCCGCGGTGGCTGTTGTGGCTGCTGCTGCTGCTGTGGCTGTGAGAAGGCAAAAGGGTTGTTGGATCCGTACGCAGTCGGCTGAGGCTGAAGGGGTTGTTGTACGGGCATTTGCTGTTGTGTCATGAGCTGTTGATACTGTTGCGCTGCCATCTGAAGCTCCTGCTGCCGACGGTATTCAGCCTCCTGTTGCTGCTGCAGGGCCAATTGATTTTGGAAGTAGGGGTTCATTGATGTTGGTTGTTGCTGCAGATATGGGTTCATAGATGTAAATTGTGGCTGCATGCCATAGATTGGATTGCCCCACATGTCCACCTGTTGTTGTTGTTGCGCGTATTGGTTAGGCCCACCGTCCACAAGATTGAAGTCATCATCGAAAAGTGCATTCTCGTTTCGCTTTTCAAGCTCGCGGATCCGCTTCTCCTCCTCCTCTTTGGAGAGCGCCAGTGCACGCTGCAGCTCCTCCTCATCAGTGGCCTCTCTTCGAATCCTGTCCTGCTCCTCGGCAGCCATTCGCTTGCTTTCTTCGATAGCTCTACGGAGCTCCTCCTCCTCCTTGTCGCGTCCCGCATTGCGACGGTTTTCATCGGCACGTCGACGGCGCCGCCCCTCCTCATCTTCAAAGTCAAGACCATTGGATGGCATCGAGGGGCCCTCCGAAAGCCGATCTCGCATATGTGCTCTGGATCTTCTTTCTTCTCGTAGCCGTGCCTCGTCTTGGAGAAGATTGGTAATATCCTTTGCCTTCTGCCGTACATTGGCACCCTGGTCTTTTCCGTAATCGTCCACGTACTGGAATTCCTTCAAAGTTTTCACTATGTAGATGTTGTCGCGGAAGTATATGACTACATTTTCACTACCGCCATGCAGAAGATAATCTAAAAGCGTCAACGTTTTGAACACATGCCGCCAGTTTTTTCCCTTGTCATTCAATCGCTTGTCCATAATTTCCATCATTTCGATAAAGTCGTTCCTGAGTAGGAAGAGTCAGATCTCCGCATATGAATGTAATCGAAGCAGTACATACTGATTATAGCTCAGCTGGGCCAGCTCATTCATTTGTGTACCTGAGGGCCCCCAAGGATCATTGCTCGTCGCATCCCGCACCTTGACTTGTGTGTTTGTAAATCCCTTTAGATAGTTCTTGCCACTCCGCACCACAGATTTGGACATGTTGGTCATTGCCATGATGGGCCAAACGCGTCGACGCACTCAACCGCGAGGTGAATGCAGGGTAATGGTGCACGAAGGGGCGGGTGAGAGGCAATGAAGCAATATGGTGCACACGAGTGTGGCCAGCGGTTCGAGAGCTTGGATAAAGTAGAAAGCTTAGGTAGATATCACCGCGCTCTACTTAGTGCGCGCACACTGTTTAGGCAAGTCTCGATGCTGGCGTGGAGTTAACAATGGTCCCGGGCACGTGTATAGCCCAGCTCCACCCCTTTTCTGACCATCATAACATGACCTTTTATAGGGGATTTTAAGCTTTGGACAAGTCCTCCAGCGTTCTTTCACTCTTTTATGACATTTCACGACTTATACCACTAATTAATGAACTTTCTGAATATTTGACGGTCCATTGCAATATTCCACGACCCATTCCATTAGCAGACGTCATGTTCTTACCCAGATACAAGCATGCCATTGGAAATGCCCCTGTCCGTTTCCCCACAGCCACTAGCCAAGGCTCAGGAAGAGAAAACTCACTCCATTTTTCCCAAGATGTGCTGAGTGTTTCTTCCAGCAAGCAGACGACAGAGCACTTTTCTTGCCACAACACTCCGCAAAACAGTCGCTGTTCCAATGCAAGCCAGCATACCCCTCGTCCCACTCGGTGGAGTCTGATGATTCTTCCGAGCGACGATGTAGTGACTGCCAAATTGGCTCCATCTAGTGAATCTCTCAAACCCCCTCTCCCACGTAGCAAAAGCAGCTCGGATCTGAATCAACCAAGGATGAATCCACGGCAATCCGACTCTTCTGCCGTTCGTGGACACTCATCATTCAATAAGACTGCTCCAGGCGCCAGAATTCCTGACGGGAATTCTTTGATGCGGAATTCAACGCCAAAAGCAGATGAAATGACAGAGTGTCTACCGCCGTCAAGTTCTACTTTGCGGCCGAGTTCGTGGCTGTGGACGGCTACCGACCAAGATCTTCAGAGCAGTTTACCTCCGAGCAAGTATGGATCTATCAGCTCGAACTCCATCCGTGTAACAAGTCATGATGACCCTTATGGCTACCGTGCTATGGCAGGACCTGCTCTACTCCCGATCTTCCATGAACAGCTAGCGAACAAATCTACAGATAGGCAGCTGAAGCCACTTTCCCCTTTCAAGAGTCGAGTTTGGCTCCTTCTAGGAACCTTACTTGCGCTTTCTATGGTCTCGTATGTACTCATATCGGAATTGTACTGAACGGCATAGTTTGCCGTTAAATTTTCATTTGAGAAGATATTGGCTGCAGTACGCGTTAAGAGGCGGCTATCTGAGCGAGTGAAATCAGGCTTGATACGCCAAGCCGAGCCACACCGCCTCATGAAGCAAGCATGTTAAGATGCAAAAAATGTTTGAAGCGAGATCATATATTTATATTTTGGCGAAGCAATTGAACAGTCAGCCTTACGAGGCGCTAATGGCACTATTAGAAGTAAAAGCCGCCGTTTCTTCACACTCCCGAAGCATGTTCATATTTTGAGCGGAGTCTTCACGCCTGGATTGTGAAGGGCATATGGTGCAGATATCGCCTTTCATTTGAGGGCTAATCGAGAATGAAGAAGCTGGTAGCAATGAAACGAGGTGCCGAAATCGACAAAATTCCATCATGTCTTGTTCACTATAAGAGGTGGGGATGAATGCAATACTAGTCTACCCATTACCACAATTTAGTATGAAAGTTTTTCTAGCCAGCTCAGCCGTCGCCATCGCGATTGTATCCCTCTTCTCCGTAAAATACACTGTGGCAGACTGTGATATTGGGCTGACATGCTGTACCATGACAGGCAAAGAGTAAGAAAATTACGTGTATCGTGCATTCTTACCGAACTTTTCCACTTTTACAGCTATTGTGGATGCAGTAACATCACCGAAGAGAGCGGTTGTCTTTCATTAGATCCGCCTCAAAAGGCTTGTAACCCATCCAAATGTGGTATAGTTAATTAAGATCCGGATTGTTATCACAAGAAGTCACACAAAAACTTATTTGGTGACTAAAGGAAACTGATTCGACTTTTACAATCCATATTTGCCTTTTTATCCTCTGACAGTACTTCTCTTATCTCTTTGGCATGTAGACAAGCATACCGTTTTTCTGAATTGAGACAACTTTTCCGTATTGGCTCTTAGCTGAGCGATGTTTGCACTGTTGTACCTGACCTTTGGAATCTTCTTGTTGTATCTCCCATGCAGACTGCTGACTTTGTGTTTGCTCATGCAAACATTGACCTTGGTACATCTTAAAGGCAGTAGCTATTCGTGCGTGGAAATGAATTGTAACACTCCGAATCGAGCGATACCGCCTCATACAATAAGATCGATGCATAGAGGGTCTTTGTACACTTTTCATGCATCGGTCGGCCATGCAACTTCATAGCCTCATGAAACAGATAAGAGGGTAAATGAAATCCGCCGTTCTAGCGAAAGATCTACATACTCTTGATGCGCACTCATATTTCGAGCGGACTTTCCATGTCTGACTCCGTAATGTAGATATTGCCGTTCATTAGAGCGAGGCTTAATCAAAAGTGAAGGGCATTTTGGTAGAGTTGCGATCAGCCGGTTCAAATTTTAAAATGCTACATTCACTCTGCTCTATATAAAGCATTGGAGGAAAGAAGTATAATCACATTGATAGACAAACTTCGAGATGAAAGCATTTTTGGCCACTTCAGCCGTTGCCATCGCCATTGTATCCCTCGTCGCCGTAAAATACACTGTGGCAGACTGTGACATAGGACTGACATGCTGTACCGTCACAGACGAAGAGTAAGAGAGATACATGGAAATTACACTCTTACCGACTATTCCACTTTTATAGCTATTGTGGATGCAGTAACATCACCGAAGCGAGCGGCTGTCTTTCATTAGATCCGCCTCAAAAATCCTGCGATCCTTCCAATTGCGGTGTCATCCATTAAGACCATGCGATGCCTCAACCTTTGGAGTTCGAACTCCTTGGTGAACACATAGAGATCGATTGGAGTTTGATGGTTTTCTTCCCGCCCCCATCACACCCTTCCGTAATTTCTAGAAACGCTTGACGTGTTAAGATCTCTTCTCAGCAGAGAAGTACCTCTCGTGGCCGCTGCTGAAATGTATGACGCTTTATAAAATGTTTGCACTGATTTTCCTCTGTTCTTTTCTGTATTTCGCCTGAACTGCTCACTTTGCATTTTCCATCGCTGAACGTATTCTCTACAACATAATTACTCCATCATCTACTTTACATGATCATGAATCTTGATAGGATGCTTTAGCAGGCAGACGGACATCACGGCGCAGCGGCATCTGCGGAAGCTGGACATTTTGCTCGATAGAAGCCACGCCCCATGCGTGACCGCCTACTTTGGCACCACCTAAAGCGGCCAGATTCGTCTGCTTCTTGTCTTTGGGCTCGTTGTCAAGTAAAGGCCGTTCACTGGTCCGTTCAATGTACGCCCACTGTGACTGTAGTGCATGGGGATAGTGCGGCATGTTGCTCAGAGGTTCGTATAGACCTATGGGCAGCTGGACATCGTGCTTCGTCTTGCGTTTCTTGCTCGGATCCACGTCATTAGACACCTTCTTTTCCTCCCCTTCACCATCTGCTATTAGTTGAATGCTTCCTTCCTTTGCATCTTCAAATTGCTCCTCGTCGTCCGAAAAGGGACCTTCAATGGCCTCGTATGGTCGATTGAAGGCTTTCAGTCTTTCCACACGACCAGCAAGCAGTTCGCGATTCATACCACGAACACTACGAGCCATCTCCATCATCCAATTCTCGTCGTTGAGCTCTGCACGCTGCAGATTGGCTCGTCGAGTGGTCCATGCCTTAGCTCGTTCAAACGGGCTCTCACCGGAATCACCAAATGTAGTAAAAGCAGGGTTCCCTTGCAGATCGGTCGTAGCATATGTAAAGGCGTCAGGCCTTTTGCGCGTCCTTTCTCGCTCCCGTTCGACTTCGCGAGCTTCTCTTCGTCGCTCAGACACCCGAGGCGCAACAGGTACAGTTTCTTGGACCACTTCCACCAGCTCACCCGGAGTGCGTCCAGATTCGCGTGCCAGCTTCTCGTAGTAGTCATCTATCACGGCTCGTCCTCCTAATCGACATTGTCAGCTCTGTCTGCGTTCGTGTCCAATGTACATACCTTTGATGATGCGAGCACCATGGAGCTTGTATACATTTCTCACTGCCACCATCGTGACGATGCGGCTACGCAGATGCCCACTTAGTCTGCCCTCCTCGATCAGCATATCTTTCTCCTCGTCTGTACAATTGAGCTTGATCAACAACGGATTCTTCCTGTAAAAGTAGAACGAATCACGATACCCAGCCACTCGGGCCGCATCAATACTGAGAGCGTACTGCACTTCGCGATCAGGGCGATACGGAGATTTGAAAGTCCGAAATCCAAACTGCCGGCCTCCAAGAAGATTACCCATTGCATCGATCTTGGTGTCACCTTGCTCGTCATCGTCCAGCTCCAACTCGTCACCCTTCATTGTGTAGTCTCGGGATGCCAGTCCAAAGTCACTCGTGAGAGTCATGTCGCCATCCTCGCCATCCTCTGCAGGTGTCTCGGCTTCCTGCGTATAGTCTTCATCCATCCCATCATCTTCAGCCGCGTCTTCATCATACTCATACTCGAAAACGGCGTTCTTGGGGGGCCGTCCTCGACCGCGTTTTGGTGGTCTTCCCCGACCTCTCTTCACTTTGATGAGAGTCTTACGTACCTCATTAACTGGCGTCGTGGCGCCGCTCTCATCAGTATCGACATGTTGCGTTTGGATCGCCTCATGTGCGGTCTCTGCGGGAACCAGGGATTGCTGTCCATTGTGCGAGACAAGGACAAACTTTTTTCCAGAACGGGTGCTCGAGGCACCTTCATTTGTATGCTTCAAACCTTCTTCGCCTTCCGCAGCAGTGGCAGGACTTGCCGTTGCAGTGCTGTTCTCCCCCACATCCAGTGTGGAAGGCATCTTGATCGGCGCCGGATGGAGATGAACGAAGAAACCAAAGCTTTGAACGCGCCCGAGAGCGCGTCGACCAAGTAGTAACTAGCTTGCGTTTACTATTCACATGCTCTAAATTCTTAGTACACGTCCACATCGCCGCTTCGAAGGATGAAGGTCCATCATACGCCAAGTGTGCACCCTGGGACTCTGTTGGTCGCGCTACTAGCACTATGGATCTCTCCAGCTGCTTCCTGGTACCTACCGGGCTCGGCACCCCAATCCTATGCGAAAGGCGACCCCGTCCCGTTCAGTGTGAATGCCCTGCAGCCCATGGCTATTGCTCCAGGGAATCCGAATGTACAGCTCCCCGCGCCGAGCGGAGCAGGAACAGGTTCCAATGCACACATTAAATCAATCATCAACTTGGACTACTACGACGAGCGACTTCACTTTTGCAAACCCCCGGGCGGTCCCCAAAGCAAGTCGGAGGGACTTGGTTCCGTGCTTTTCGGTGATCGGATTTACAATGGTCCCATCGAGGTGAGTGTTGGATAGGCACAAAGCATTTGCGAGTCTGTTTGAGTGATATACTCACATCTTCTTTGGCAGCCACATCTATTAGAAAACAAGACATGTGTCCATGTCTGTACGTCGGACGTCCCTCCGGACGATGCTAAATTCATCAATGAAAAGATCGAGGAGCAGTATGCGGTGAATTGGATGGTAGACGGGCTTCCCATCGCAACAAAGAAAATTGCAGACCGCACTAAAGAGAGCTTCTACGCAATTGGCTTCCCTCTTGGACAATTGTACGACAATCACAATATCGCTCTCCCCAATCCTGCTCTGAACAATCACCACAAGATCTACATCGAGTACCACCAAAGGGCAGAAAACGAATTTCGTGTAGTTGGTGCGACTGTTTATCCCAGCTCCATTGACTCTCTGTGGGGAGGGAAGCAGGCTACGCCAGATTGTTCTGCTGCACTTCCGTTGCAACTTTCTGCTTCCGCTGCTTCCGGCAATGAGAAGGTCGCCTTCACATACGACGTGTACTGGAGCAAAGTACAGACGCCATGGGCAACACGCTGGGACAACTATCTGAGAGTCTTTGACCCTCGTATCCACTGGTTCGCTCTAACCAACTCGATCATCATTGTTGCGCTCCTCATTCTCATGGTTGGTATCGTCCTGATGCGCTCTGTCTCGAGGGACATCAGCCGTTACAACGCTATTGATCTCGACGAAGATGTACAGGAAGAGTACGGGTGGAAATTAGTACATGCTGATGTACACAGGACACCGCCTCGACCGATGCTCCTGTCTACAATGATTGGGACAGGAACACAGCTGATTGCCATGTCGCTTCTCACTCTAGGCTTTGCGCTCCTCGGCTTCCTGTCTCCATCGAATCGTGGAAGCCTCGGGACAGTGATGGTGATTACTTGGTGTATATTTGGTGGTCTCGCAGGATTCTTTTCCTCACGCATCTACATCACCCTGGGCGGCGAGAATTGGCAGCGCACCGCGCTCATGACGGCCACATTGTTCCCCATGGTCATCTTCGCTACAATTCTGAGCCTGAACTTCTTCTTGCTCATCTCTAGTAGTTCAGGTGCCGTACCCTTTGGGACTCTACTTGCTCTTGTCCTGCTGTGGTTCTGCATCAACATCCCTCTTGTCTTTATTGGAAGTGCAATTGGAATCAAAGCGGGCGGTTGGAAAAACCCGACCAAAGTGAATGCGATCCCCCGACAGATCCCACCTACCATCTGGTACCTCCGACCCCTGTCGAGTGCAATCATTGCAGGTATCCTTCCTTTCGGTGCTGCATTTCTGGAACTCTTTTTTGTGATGAACAGTCTCTTTGGCACCAAGATCTACTACGCCTTTGGCTTCTTGACACTCACGTTTGTCGTCACCGCGCTCACAACAGCCACCGTCACTGTTTTGTACGTCTACTTTGCGCTGTGTGCTGAAGACTACCGGTGGCAATGGCGGGCATTCCTGACAGGCGGTGGTCAGGCTTTCTGGCTATTCCTGTATGGGCTATTTTACTGGGCCACTCGACTGGATCTAGATGGGTTCAGCAATCGGGTATTGTACCTTGGGTACTTATCCACTCTTACCCTTCTAGACTTCTTGTTGTTCGGTACTATCGGCTGGCTAGCAAGCTTTGTTGCCATCCGAGCCATGTACCAAAGTGTCCGAGTCGACTAGTCTCACCATCTGCACATGTACAACTTGAAACAATACGACAGCCATTGGGAATAATATGGAATGTTTGGGATGAATTTGGGAACGGCAAGTCTACATCTGTGAGAGAATCTATGAATTCGTGAGAGGTTTGTCAAACCTGCCTAATTCTATTTCTATGTAATGTTCGTCTTCCGTCTGTTCGACGTGCAAGTGCAGGAGCAACTAAGGAAAAGCGTTAGTGCGCAAACCTTTCTCACTGCCCGGGATTCCCTTTTCGTGGATCGTGTCTTTGTTTACAAGACCGAGCCGAACTGAGCCTGTATTGCATGCCAAGTGCGGCCCACGATCCGGAAAGAAGCCAGTGCCTCGAATGCACCGTGAGAAGCCCAAGTCTGCGAGAATGTCAGCGTATAGAAAAGAGTCTCATGGTAATCCTCACATCTACGAGGGAATAACCAGTATATGCCATAAAAGTCATTGTCCAGAGCCATCCCAAATGTGGGCGAAGATGCTGCGGGACTATTGACTTCCTTCCCAACAGGGCACACACGCCGGGCTCGAGCGTCTTGGTGCACCACTCTTCCAGAACAATTGCTATGCCTTGCATCACAAAAAAGCGCGTCGAAGCCCAATTACTCGCACCAAATCCTCGTTTGTGTGCCATTCGCAAGGGTTCTCCACGAAGGGAAAAGGGGATAGACTTCACACGGTCCCAGTGTGCAAAATGCGGGAGGATGGCCTCTAGACACATTTCGTGCACTAATCCTGACACAGTAAATGCCCCGAGAACGCTCAATGCTCTTTCGAGAGCAACACTGGCGCCCAGGAAGCGCGCCACGCTTTGTACGGGGCGGTATCCGTACAGCACAAAGAAGCGTCGAAGGAGGGAATGCCAATGCTTGCCCCACATCTCCCTTACACTTGTGCTTTTGTGGGGTTCTCCAAACAGAAATGGCTCAAATCTGGCTTGCGTAATTGGTATTTGGGATGGTCTTGTGAGAATGAGACTAAGCAGGTAGAAAAATGTCGACATGGACTGCATTGCATGGAAGGCCATGAAGCATACCGTTACCGTGAGAAGCCATGGCCCACACGCTCCAAAGACCCCCTCACGCGCAGCCGACAGTGAGGACGGGCCGTGTCTCGTGGCTGTAGGGAAGATACGGGGCTCTTGTATGATGCTTTCGCTTACATCTAAGAGAAAATAACTCCACAATGTGGTCTTGAGTGCTTTCCACATAAGCTGTCTTTTCATCGTTTGTGCTTCGTGTGCGGGCCTTTGGGCAAGCTTTTCCGCTTCCATCAAAGCACGGTACCCACACTTTGAGCCAGGTGGTCCTCTTCCGTATCCGAAACCACGCACGCTAGACACAATGTCGATTGGTAGAGGGTTCCACGTTCCAGGAAAGAATGTAGGGCGTTTCAAGGAGGTTAAGGAGCGGGAACTGCCAAATTGTCCACTGCGTTTTGCAGGGCGGTCTTCGTTGCTCCACTGATAGTACAGTTCAGCACCAAGGACGTCAAAATCTTGCGGCGACCCCAGAAATAGGAGCTCGACCATGATCAAACTCCAAATGCTTGTGGTAACCCCTTCGACAAAGTCAAAATGTAACAGAGACGTAGCGATTCCGTCTGAGGAAATCCATGGAAAGTATGTGTAGTGCCCCAACAAGATGTGCCATGTTATGGGAAGGGCGAGCAGAGCATATGCGAAGCGCCATACCTTCCAGCCGTCTTCCTTATAAAGACGGATGGTTGCCGCCCCAATGAGAAGAAGTAACGGGATTGCTAAGAGCGGGGTGCTGGAGAGTGTCCATGCCGTCCTTTGTTCTGGAGGTGGTACGGACCAATTGCAAAGCGCAGCAAAGAGGTGGGCGCTCATTCGGTATGATATGGTATCGAAAGCAGATCAATCACTCTACTCATAGTACTTGTGGTGGACACCGAAAGAAAACAGCCGTGCATAAATTACATGCGGAGTGCACACTGCACACGCGCTATGCGATATTCGGAAATGACTGTCACTCGTTCCCATATTGGTACAATACATTGATACAAAGTACGCTTTGAGCGAGTGTTGGCAAAAGTACAAACAAGTTCGGATGAACAACAGGTCCAGTTATGACAATTGGTGGGTGCACGGAGAGGTGGGATTGGTATAGTTGTCCGCCTACGAGAGCCACACCGGACCCAGTCTATGTTGGTCACAATACCCATCACCTTGACCAATCCAGTCCCAGGGCTTGCTTACTCGCTTTCGCCCGACTCTGCATCTTGCTCCTTCTTGGTTGTCTTGCGTTTCTTTGATTTGGGCTCGGCCGCGTGGCCGCCATCGTCTTTGACGCTCTCTACTATGTCTTTGAGGAAGTCAAATGTCTCATGGTTGTGTATGGCCCGTTTTCTAGACGAACACTCAGAAGAGTCGCTCCTTTCTGTTCCACACTTACAGATGCGTGGGCGTCAATTTGCGCTGCCCACCTTTTTGTGCCTCTTTGAGTGATGCATCCAGAATGGACTGCATAAAGAGTTCCAAGGATTTCGCTGGACAATATTAGTCAGTGTTCTATCCCAGATGGGCTGGCTTTGCATCCACTTACACACAACTACAGGTGTGGCCTGCGCTACCTTCCCCACCTCCTCATCGGCTTGCATGATCTTTTTGATGCGCGCCACGGGGAATTTACACACATTGGATCGCTTGCCCATCGTGGTGTAGCTGCTTTTGCGTTACGCACGGGTATGCAAGTGGGGGTTTTTGGCTGCCAAGCCTGAAATCGCTGACTTTTTATGTGGAAACACGTCGTGTTTTCTGGCGTTTCGTTTGCTGAACGCACGTGAAGCATTCCACATCGACGGTGCGTAGCACCGCGAAGTGGGTGATACGCAAGGTGAAGTTAAAGTGCAACAACAAAGGAATAAAAGAATCCGTTTCTCTTTTTTGCTACGTAGGGTTTCAAGAGCAGAGTTTTGGCATTTTTGGCTTTCGAGTTAGTCGCGTATGGTGGCGCCACAACATGCCTCGTAGACACTTTGCTGCGAAATGTCTACGCGGACGTGTCAGACAGCCACACCGTACCATATGGATCTGCCATTGTTCTCTGCACAGGTTAGACGAGACTCCGTAGTCTATCTTTTGCAGGATTGAGTTCAGCGCCCCAAGCACATACCTTCAAGCTATCCATTCACGCTAGGAATTGATGCGAAGAAATGCACGTGACCAGGGGCGTGTCAGCGTGGCAGTGGGAGCCGTGGTGCGTGCCTGCCTCACTCCATCCGTGTGTAGCATGTTGTACCTTGTGTATCTAGCGCTCGCGCTGCTCTGTGCGACGCAGGCCCCCAGCGTGCAAGGTGCTGCATTGACTACGCAAGTCGGACCGCATGACCGCTCGTGCTTCTATGCGTGGGTCGACAAAGCAGGCGAGAAAGTGGGCTTCTACTTCGCAGTCCAGGCTGGTGGAACATTTGAGATCGACTACGAAGTGATGAGCCCAAGTGACAAGCGCATTGTTGAAGGCAGAAAAGAGCGTCAGCTCGACGTCATCTTCACGGGAAATGAGGTGGGCGAATACAGCTTCTGCTTCGAAAACGACATGAGCACATTTGCAGACAAGACAGTACGTATCGACACGCACCACAATCTTCTCGTATCTAATCTCTTTTCTAGATCGACTTCGACATCACAGTAGAGTCGGAGCCTAGACTCGAGCTGCCTCTCTCGCAGGCGGCGCTTCTGTCGGAGTCCTCTGCTCCCCTCGAGGAGTCCATTTCCAAGGTGTCCAGCGAGCTCACGCGGATCTCCAGAATGCAACGGTACTTCCGCACTTGGGAGAACAGGGGCTTCTCCACAGTCAAGTCGACTCAGTCCAAGCTATTTTGGTACAGCCTGACCGATGCACTTATCATGATTGGCGTCGCTGTGGGTCAGGTATTCATCGTACGCTACCTATTCGAAAAAGGAAGCACAAAGCGGTACCGCGTCTAGCGTTTTCTCGTGTGAATGTCATTGTATATGTACTATCAAACAACCGTCTGTGCTTGGGACAAAGAGCATCTACACAGCAAAACCATGTTTTTACAGCTACTCGCTCTTCTGCTCTTGTTCTCCACCGTGATAAGGGTGTGATGCGAGATTGAACCAAGGGATCGTTCCTAGTAAAGACAATGTTACTTTCATGCAGATGGCGGCATACCTTCGGACTTACCTAGTTTGAGCTGAGAGTAATGTGAGTTCCGGTGCGCAACACCCTGTAGGTAGGGGTCCAGCGAGCTGTTGGCGGTGTCGAGGCCGGGCGCGTTGGCACCTTGCTCTTCGGCTCTTGCTTTTTCAATTCCATTTTCTGTCCAACCCCAAAGCCGATCTAGAATAAAAGACTCGATCAGTCCAGTTCCTCAGTACAGGCACAGATCGACGAGCCAGTGCCTGATCTATTGACACCGGCACCAGTCCATCGACACATGCACTAGCCATATGCACAGAGAAGGACTCACAGCTGCTTCGTTGGTATGCCCACAAGAATCCACCGCATGCCCCCAAGAAGGTCCCTAGACGAAGTGCAGACCGCATTCCTCTTGGTGGCCGAGTAGGGTCGAACATTTCTAGTAGAGACACATGATCAGACCATGTGATGCAGAGCTCCCCATTTGAACATACCCATCAAGTATAAAGCGCTGGGAAAGGTAGCCGTGGCACCGGCCCAGGCGACATAGTCGGACTGCCGAAAGTTGCCGACAACCCTCTTGAAGTGCGGATCAATGTCGATCACAGGATAGGGTGAATTCTCCGCTAATAGAGTTCGATGTCAGCAAAATTCCCCGCTGCTGGTCTCCTTTGTACTCACTCATCGTCGACCAATGAGTACCTTGTTCCTGATGATGGTGCGGACGACCATCCACGCGCTCTCTTGGGGAGCCAATGGTGTTTGAAGCAGAGAACACGTGCAAAAGCCAGCAAGCGTGTAAGGATTCTCAAATGACCAAGCGGTGGAAAACTCCCACGACGAGTGGACGTCAGCGGACTTTCTAACAGAGAGTTCCGTTCATTATGCCTCGACGGAGGAAATCTCCAAACACAGGTGGAAGTGGATCGGATTTATCCACAGACGCCCCGTTCATTATGGCTGGTGGACCGTTTGGCAGCAAGTCTAATGAAGAGCCATCTTCCAGGACGCTAGAGCCACCATCAAGTGGCAAGACGGCTTCTCCTCTTAAGTCTCGCCGACAACGCAACCGACCCTCTTACTCTCCGTATACCACTACATCCCCTCATACCCCGCGTAGAAGCGCCCTCTCGCCCACAGCAAAAGCTTCACACCTCAATACGCCCAAGTCTCCACAGTCTCCCAGCATGCGTGCTCTAAGTGCCATTGTCAGCATCATCTCCCCCTTCCGTTCCAGTCAAGCTAAGCGCAGTGCAGCCTTTGGGAATCCCGAAGAAGATCAAGAGGCCCAAGACGAGTCACAGCTTTCCGAACAGGACGAACAGGATGCAGACGACGTTGATAACTCTCTGTACCCTCCTCTGCCGAGTGCTCCTTTGGAAGCACCCGTGTTGGACGTAACTCTTGCAAGTGACGAAGGGCAAGACTACGAAGGTATGGTTTCTGGTTCAGACGCAGACGGTGATCAGGCAAGTGCTTCACAAAGTCAAGCCGATGCGCAAGAATCTCAGGCTTCTCCATATTCCCAACAGCAACGTCATGACTGGTACACGGACCAACGAATGGCAGCTGACGACCACACTACTTTTGATACAACACAAGAGCCCAGCGCCTCAGATGGAATTTCGGCCTCTGAAGTGTTCGAGTCTGGTGCTACGCTGGAAATCTCGGCCTCCGAAGTGATCGAGCCCATGTCACCGTATCCTGGACATCTGCAGCACATGGACATGTCGCCAGAGCCGGAAACAGAAGGTCATTCGACGACGCAATTGCCATTCTCCCCACCGTCTTTGACGGAACGCCACACTCATTTTACGCCCTTATTTACTGAGGAAATTTCCCAATCATCACGGCCGCTTGACCCACAGTTGCCATCTGCTGACGTTCAATCCGAAGCCGCTTCGACACACGAATTCCTAGACCAATCATCCAGTGCCACGCCGTATTTCAAGTCTGCTTTCGGAGCCCCCCGCTTCTCCACTCCTCATAAATCAGGGTTTGCCGCGTTCGCCGAGACGTCTGACGAATCTCCTTTCCAAGCACGCCCGCCTGCTAGTGCCTTTACTTTTGGATCGACAAGCGGAACATCGCATCTTCCTGGCTTTCCACACAAGTCGGCGGGGCGAAAGCTGTCCTCCCCCCTCGCCAAAAATTATGATCTTTTGGCGCGCTTTTTTGCAGAAAAAGCCGATGCGGAAGCTTTAGGAGAATCTTCGAGTTCTAGTCAAGCTGACGTATCAGGAGGTCTGACAGAAATCGAGGTCGCTGGGTGTGTGAGACTCATCGAGCAGAGCTTTGCGCAAGGACAAGGTGCAGAAGTAGAAAGACTCCGCAACGATGCCTTGGAGAGAGGCCGTCGCGGTGCATCGTCGACCTTGACCGGTGAAAACGATCCTGATCAGGCATGGAGAGGGAGGATGTTGAGCAGGAGCCCTAGTTTGCCGCTTGGCGCAGCTGCTGGTGAATCGCCAGTAAGTGCAGAATTCATGATGCACAGCAGACCAAGTACTTCGTTTCTTGCTCCCTCCTCGGTAAGACGCGACGAAGAAGCCATCAATCGTTCGCTAGCATCGACTTTTCTACCTACTTCGGCGCCCCCCAAGCGAAGGCACAGACCACTCTATCTTGGCCCTGGAGTCGGTGCGAATGCCACTTCGACGGTGTTACGGAGGAGCCAGCAAATCCAACAGAGACGCACGGCGTTACAGAATCATCGTCGAATTCAACAAGCTGGTCTGCAAGCTACCGAAGCTCATGATGAAGACGCTTCTGGACCGCCCAAACGACGCAAGCTCCATGATGAAGACACCATCAAGCACACACCGGCAGGCTTTCTTCCTGAAACACGTATGGGAAATACACCTAAGACGCCTGCACCTGTCCAAGAGTCTTCTTCGAACAAACGCAAGGCGGACGAGAGTCCTTCCTCTTCGAGGTCATTGACTGCTGATGCCATGCTGAGCATTTTGAGTAGCGGGCCATCGATTCCTGTCCGTAAAGGCACATCTTCAAAAGAGACGGCAAACCCAGCAAAAACCCAGCAACCCTTACATCCCGAAGTAGTGAATCCTTACGAAATGCCTACGCGACAGTCAAAACGTTTGTCGCATGCAGGTCATTCGACGGCTGCTGCACTTGCTGCGAAAGAGAAAGAGAAGCTCAAGGAGGAACGAGAGCGTCGTCAAAAGAAGATGGAAGAGGACAAAGCCGCCAAGGAGAGCACATTGGCATTCATACAGCGCACTGCGCCATCCACCAAACGCGGTCGCCGGATCCGCTTGGAAGATGACGAAGATGACAGCGATGTTGCGCGAAGTGAAGAGAAGAAACAACAAGAGACAGTGCAGAATGACCGCAAGAAGAAGACGGAGGAGGTGAAAAGACGCATGGACTCTTTGTCGAATGGGGCGACTTCGAAAGCCGCATCGAAAGATGGTAAAGAAACAACAGGGCCATCACTACCCATTCAAGAAATTGATGGTGTTGATGCTGAGACACCCAAGAAGTCTCCCATCGCGTCACCCTCGAAGGCAGAGAAGAAGCCATCGGAGCCGCTGAGCTCACTGGCACCAAAGCCATTTACCTTCAACTCTGCATTTGCGCCTAAGAAGCCCAGTCCCCTGTCTCAAGCGGCACTAAGCACTGCGCCTGATTCGCCAAGTACATCCTCGGAGGTGTCGGAGAAAGAAATCAATACTCGTTCTGTCGCATCTCCCAGTACTCAGTCGACAGTAGATTTCGTCGGCGCCCAGAAAGTGACTGAAAAAGATGGTCTACCAAGCACAAAGGGAGCCAGCATACCTCAGGCAAAGATCGCGCCAACTCTGGCGGGCAGCTCTCTGCCTGGTAAAGACAATCGTCCGCCTGCGAGAACAGAGGGAAATGCAATCTCACCTGTTGATCAAGCACGTCAAACTGTCCCATCTTCGCTGCCCAAATTCGATTTGGCGCTCAATGTGGTGACATCCAATCTCTCTGAAGCATCGCAGGACGAAGGCGCACGGAAGGAGGCAAGGAGCGCTCCTGTCGCCACCTTGCCTTCTTTTGCCTTCAATTTAGGCAAAGAGAGTGAAAAAGAGAACAATCCTGCTTCCAAGGAAACAGGCAGCATAGAAGTCAAGCCCCTTACCACCACGAAGCCCTTCTCTTTCGGTGCCATCGGTAGTCAGAGCAAGTTGGACCCGGCTTCCGCCGCAACTGCATCTGGATTTTCTCTCTCTACTCCCTCCGTCCCCAGCCCATCCACACCTCAGACGACAGACACGTCGAATGAAACTACACCACAGTCTACATCACAAGAAGAGACAACGGACAAACCTACGTCAGCGCTTCTCTCCGGTGTAGGTGAGGGTGAGGAAGATGAAGAGTCGCTCCATGAAGTACGATGTAAGATGTGGTACCTGGACCAAGGGAAATGGAACGATCTAGGGATCGGTAGTCTGAAGGTGAAAAGAAACAAAACCACAAATAAGCGTCGTGTCTTGGTGCGCAATGAAGGCAATGGTAAAGTTACAGTCAACTTCCTCTTATTGGCATCTTTCAAAGCCAAACAGGAAAAAACTGTGGTGAGCTTCTTGGGCTTTGATCCTACAGGCAAGCCTACCAACTACCGATGTAAAATCAAGACGGAAGACGCCGCTCAAGAGCTGAAGAGCGTCCTCGAGAAAGAAGCCAAGGAGGCAGCTTAGACAGTATACAGACAAATGGATGCCCCTGAAGACAATACATCGATTTCATGATTCTTGGAGGAATGATTGGCAATCAGTGACTGTAGGTAAGACGACGATTGAGAGGACCCTCTCTATTTGGCGAGCAAGCCTAATCATTGGCTTGCACACGTTGAAGACGAGCAGGAAGAATATATCAGCCACACTGGGATTTCGGTTCGCTTCGTTTGTGGAGCGCAGCCTATTGATGTTGATGGCAACACGTACGACACTTGACGGACATGTACTTGACGATCTTTGATGACAATTCAATACATTTTCAGGACTTTCAGCATGTTTCACCATTCTTTTCGCTTCCATCCCTTGGGTCATGGATCTTCCGGACATTCAAAAGACGGGTCTGAAGCGGCACTCCACGCATCAGCCGGTCCTGTCTCGCACTGTATGGCTGAGCCTCCCCGAGGCGGGCCTTCGATGCCGAGGCATGGCTACCCGTAAAGGCATTGTCCAAGAAAAACCATTCCCATTCAGGCCGGGATCTTGATTGCTCAAGAATCACGCAGGGTACCATTAGAGTTGTTTGGGACACATTTGCCATGTATTACATGAGTAATTGCATTCATTGCTCTCGCGACATATCGTCAGGTAGTTAGAGTTATTAGGATGTAACTACTCCTCCTTTTGCTTTTCGGCGTCGAGTCTCAGACATGGAGTCTACATTCCATGGTTCGTTCGATCCCTGGAGGATTTTCAGAAACGGAATATAAGCTCCATGCTTCGATCCTTGGAGATTTTTTCAATACTTTCCCACGGCTACACCTGTTCGGTAGGTGTCTTACCATTATCCTGCACATATATCTCAATTGACTCACCATCTCTTTCTGGAATTTCTCACTCATCAGCAACTATGTTGTTGCTTTCTACTCACAATATTATTTGGTTCAAAACGATATTGCAAGAAACTCTACAGTACATTATGTGTGTTTTTTTTTGTGCAAATGAGAAGGAGAAGCTCTAAGCCATACGAGCGCCAATCTTGGATCTCCAGCCTGGGGCCCGCTCGAAACCGTTGCGGCCCGCTTGGAAGTCGAAGTAGGCTTGCATCACTTCGTCACGGGACGTCATAACGAAGGGGCCCATTTGGAACACTTTTTGATCAAGAGGCTCACCGGCAATGACGACTAGACGCGCTTGTTCGCCTTCTTTGCCTGCATGTTCGATCCACACACCGTTCTCTTGCGGAACAGTGGCGGGATCTGTGTGGGGATCGCTGACTTGTGCCTTGTTGGAGAGGACAAGGGTGTGGTAAGGCTCTTGGATCTTTTCGCTGCCGCCTACGCGAATGTTAGCGGGTCCCAAAGTATAAATGAAGGAGTTGAAACCGGTGGGGATCTCTTGGAAGATACGGTCACCTGGCTTGTCCAATGTCACATCCAGGTACCAGCAGCTACCATGGGCAGGGGTACGGACAGGTGACTTAACACCGTGTGATTCTCCAGCGATAACCTTGACTTTCCATCCCTTGCCTTCTGTTTCCTCGGGTTGGTCGGCCCGGGGGTGTGCTTCTGGAACCTGCTTGGCTGTCAGCTCTTGGTACGAAGGCTCGTCCATTTTGTTCTCCTTGGGAATATCTAGCCAAAGTTGCAAGCCAACGGGGTCAGGCAATTTGTTGCCCTTCTCATCGCGATGCAGAGGCATTTCGGCGTGCATGATGCCCTTGGCGGCAATCATCCACTGCAAGTCACCAGGACCAATGGTACCTGCGTGTCCACAGTAATCTTCGTGCTGGAATTGTCCTTCCAACATGTATGTGACTGTTGTTTGACCTCTGTGAGGGTGGTCAGGGAAGCCGGCGCCTTCTGCAACGCGGAAGTTGTCCAGCATCAAGAAAGGAGACAAGTTCTTCAGTTGAGGAGTACCGATACTACGGCGGACTCGAGCACCGACACCTTCAGATTGCTCTACAGCATAAACTTTCTGTGCAACTTCACGAGAAAGTTGGCGAGCGGTGGTGTTGGAGATGGATTCGACTGTTTGTGTTGCCATTTTTCTGATGGCTGTAGGTAGCATATAATACTTGTGTGTGTAGAGTGTTATGAAAGTAGCGAGGAAGGCGACAACAACTCCAAAGACGTTTCTTTTATATCCCATCGATGGGCTTGGAGTGGTGTTGAAGCAGAAGCAAGACGAACATTGTAGTGGCTTCTATACTACCATGAACCAACCAAGCGCACGGACGTAACTCACTGATATCCACAACTATCCACACATCTCGGGCGTAGAAAAGTACGGACGTGTCTGTTACGCACGTGAGATTACTCTTATCCACTCAGCATGGGGTTAAGGTGTGGATTGGTGGTGTTACGCACGTGAGCTCATTCTTTTCTCCGTGGCAGAAATGTGGACAAAAGATGCAGAGGGAAACGGAAACAACGCAGACGTTTTGGACGAGCATAAATGATGATGAACTGTTACGAGCGAACCGTCTGTGGCGTGACTACGTGCGCGAATTCTCAATTCCGAAATCCTACCGTGATAACACTTGACCTCTTGGCGGGAAGTCAACAAGGGCTTGCTGCGAAGGAGCTCAGGGCATAATGTGCGAGAAAATTCTATCATGCGTGCTTTCCAGGCCTTCGATGCAGCAAAACGTGAGGTTCAATTGTATCACCCATATAGTCGTAACATCATCCCACTTTCAGACAAAGAGTACCCTGGTGGATAGCGCAACACTGTTCCCTTGCGTATTGCATCACGAAAGTCTTATGAGTCTCACGGGGAAAAAGTACATAACAAAACACATGTTGACAGAAACATGATCATTTCGTCAAGTGAAGCAGGATACAGGAAATCTGCTTATCCCAAAAGGATAGAGATATTGCTGGAGGAATGAAATTGTGCGACGTAATCGCTTAGTCGAAGAGACTACCAAGAGATATTAGCTCGCACTCCAAATGTACAACGTACTACTCACCCGAAGCCCATGTCGTCATCGGACTCTTCCTTCTCTTCCTCCTTCTTCTCTTCCTTCTTCTCCTCAGCAGCAGGAGCTGCACCGCCAGCTGCGGCAGCAGCAGGGGCAGCGGCACCACCGGATGGGACAGAGGCGAGTTTCTCTTGACCCTCGGAAATGAGAGTCTGGATGTCCTTGCCTTCCAACTCGGAGAGGAGCTTCTCGAGGCGCTCGGAGTCGGGCTCAACACCAACAGTGTCGAGGAGACCCTTGATGTCGGCAGCGGAAGGGGATTCCTTACCGCCGAGTTGAAGAAGAAGGTAGGCTGCAATGTGCTTCATTTTGTATAGAGTTATAGAATAGCCAGTCGCAAATCCGCTAGAGAGCTTTGATCCAAAGGAAGACTTGCAAACTAAAAATGGATATGAGGTCGATTCGAGGATTGTACCACTCTTTTCTACTCACCTTCACGGCAGTTGTCGGAGTGTGTGAGAAGAAAGAACGGCTACGTGAGATGAGCAAGTATACCGCCTACACGCGCTTCTGAAAGTTCACGTGTTTTACTTTATCCGCAGTAGCTTAGTGAGGCACGCGCCCCGTGTCTTTTATTGGTCTCTGTTCACGCGAGAGAAATGCGTGTAGACAGAGCAAAGGCAAAGCAGCCCTACTATCTTCTCAACTACAAGCCATCATGGACTCTTACGACGCTGAGAAAGCCGCCGAGCTCAAGAAACGGCGCACATTCCGCAAGTTCTCTTACCGTGGACATGAGCTCGATGCTCTTCTCGACATGTCCACCGAGGACTTCATGAAAATCGTCCACGCCCGTGCTCGCAGACGCTTTTCTCGCGGCTTGAAGCGCAAGCCTATGGGCCTCATCAAGAAGCTCCGCAAGGCCAAGAAGGAGGCTCCCGCTAACGAGAAGCCCGCTGTTGTCAGAACCCACCTTCGTGACATGCTTGTTGTTCCCGAGATGTGCGGTTCCCAGATCGGTATCTACAACGGTAAGGTGTTCAACACCGTCGACATCCGTCCCGAGATGATTGGTCACTACTTGGGTGAGTATCCTTTGGTGAAGACTTGTTTGCAACATGTCCACCGAGCATGTTGCGCAATCATCTCCCAAACTCGTTCTGACACTCTCTTTTCCAGGTGAATTCTCCATGTCTTACCGCCCAACGAGCCACGGTCGTGCTGGTCTCGGTGCTACATCCGGTCGCTTCATTCCTCTCAAGTAAACAAAAGGGATAATGACCTGGAATGATCATCTTCAGCAACTGTACATTGTCCTCTGCTCACACGTTGGACTGAGTGTCTAGCAAGAGCCTCTACATGCAACCAATCTATGGTATTGAGTATCAAGATGTGTCGTAGTATACATGATGAGAGAGAATCCGTTACCAGTCCAGTGCGTCCGTCACGTCAGCAAACTCCCCCCAGAGTGCATCATCTGCGTCTTCAAGTGCGAGATTTTGCGATTCTTCGTCGTGATCCTCCGCCAGCATTTCGGTGACTTCATTCGTCGCGTGTGCTAGGCGTTTTTTCATGGCTTCATCTAGAAGCTCTTGCCCTTTCCACAGTCGCCATTCACAATCCGTGTAGTATGCGCAGTGATAACATCGCCAGGACTCCGATAGTGTGACGCCTTGCAGTGGACGTTCCCCTTTCCACATAGACAGCACATGACGAAGATGTGCTTCCAATTGCCGTGGTTGGTGGTGAAACCGCACCTGTCCGAGTACGTCTCCAGCGGTGAACATAGTTCCTGTTGCATCATTCCTGTCACTGGCCTGTGCTTCGGCTTCATACTGCTTTGTGTTCATATTATTGCCGTAATTCGAGGGAGTCGAAGCGGGCTTTCCAAGGGCGTCTTCTGACGTCTGCGCTTGCGAACTCTTTTCACCGTCGCGACCGACGAAAGTTGCATCCTTTTCCTGCTCTTCGTCTCTAGGCGCTTGCCCTTCACGTGGACCTGTACTCGATCCATCTTGCCAGGGACCAGTGCTATTCTTGGCCGCTCGTCGTGGCTGCACACGCTTCTGAACTCTTGCATTCTTGTCCCTACGTACCGTTCTACTCGATTCCCTCCGTCGATATGTCAGAAGCAGACGCTCTTGTACGGCACTGGTGGTCCCGTCCACATCGCTGTTCCATTTCAATCCCTGTCTTGCGGATGACATCCATTCACGGAGTGTTCCTTGCAGAATTTCGTCAATGTCACGCAAGGTGGTGGTAGTACCTGGATCTTTCACAAGAGGCACTGGGAGACCATCTGTAAGCTCATAGGCATCTTCAAGGAAAGTGGCCGACAGCTCGGCATCTACCTGTAAGCCCACTTGAAGGAACATTTGGAGGGCGGAGAAAGGCTCTGCGAATTCATCGATTTGCAAAAGATGCGATGCCCGATGGTCACGCTTCGGATTCACCGTGCCACACCCAAGAAACATACCATCCACGCTACGATGTGATATGAGATCGACAAGTTTTGACCACACATCCCGTTAGAACTTACAGTCTTTTGTATATCATGCACTGCAGGCGGGCTGCTCGTTGATCCTCTGGCAGTGGGATCCGTGATGTATTTCGTGTCTTCGAGTCTTCTACAAAATACCCAAATCGGTCTGTGGGGGATTTTTCATCGTATGAGACCCTAGTGGGACTTTCGAAAAGATTTAATGCAGGTGTTTTCCTGTGCTGATGAATTTCACTGGGACTGTCTGGAGGGTTTGGTGTACCTTTGCCGCTCAAGAATGACGCTATGCTCGACTGGCTCGAATCAGGTTGTATTTGAGGGGGTTTATTTGCTTGGCTACGGTTCTTCTTTGGTGAAGTGGTCTGTTTTTGTCTTGCCTTTTCCTTACGCCATTCGTCTTGCGACGCCCATTTCCGCTTTGGATGAGCCTGATCTACAGGAAGCGGCTTATTCTCCTGCGATGAAGTGAAATAGTTCTCGATGTGCGCTACCGGTCTTTTTGCACTATCCAAGTACTTTTCCAGATGCTTCGGCAAGGCTCCTTTCCCAATCTCGTCAATGATTCCCGTGACCAGGATACCATTCACATAGCCATACACGGGAAGCTCTCTCTGTTCAAGTAAGAAACCATACAGCGTATTCCCTGCGTACTCACACAACGGCCATACCGTAGAAGGGTCTTGATCCCTATAATTGTTCGAAGTATTCGAAGTGCCCATTCGTCCTCACGAGTCACAGTTTGTACCGAGATCTGCACAGGATACACTTCCTTTTCGAGTTTCTCATGGACCACACGCCCCGCATCAAGGACTTTCTCCCGCCTCTCGGTCATATTGACATCGGGCTGGATTGTGTTACCTTGTGGTGTTTGGATTTGTTTGGGCCGTAATGGTAAAGGAAGATGACTAAATTGCCTTAGTATATTGATACGGTCAGTCTGTTCGTAACTCACCTCATCCCGAGTATATTGTACTGAAGCTGATACTCGCACCAAAGGGGCGCAACAAGGTCCGTGACCGACAGGGATCCTTTTTGCCCAAAGTAATGAGCCAAAGACATCGGCTGGACTTTCAAAGAAGGTTTGGCAGTCATGATGAGAGAGCCGATGGTAGTTAGATGTTCAGTCTGTGCTCCGCGAAATGTTGCTTAGATTTCTTGCGTATTCTTATGCTGTGTGAACCTGAGGCCGCTTTCGCTGAGAAAGGTATCAGCTTTGCATCCTAGCGGACTGTGAACAGCAGCATGGTCATGGTCAACCTTGGGCGAAAATACAGCGTCGTGGTTTTTCAGCCGATCCACACACGAGGACTAGACAGCACAATAAAGCGTAGTCCTCTCTCTTTCTTGACAAATAAGCATTGCATTGTTGGCCCGCGCACCGCACTATTGTCAGTGCACAAGGTTAATCCAATTATATCTGGCGCGAACAAAGGATTCATAGCTTCCGCATACACATTCACTCCCATCGTACTCCTAGCAGCTGCCTTTGAGGCGTGCTCTTGCGAGTGTCCATCTAACAGTACCGTGATCTCTATCGCAATGGCGTCGCTGATACGATGACCAGCACACAGTCACAAAGAGGCTCTCACGCATTGCTATTGAAAGTACCGCAGGAGGCTGTTACATCACCTCAACTTTTACCAGATTCCACGGTGTCGACCCAACGATCCAAAGGAACAATGAACAAGCCTCACGAAGATAGCAACAAGCAGGATGCACAACATACGACCCCTTCTATCCAAGCACAGGAAGATTTCAGTGCATTCGCAAATGAACTGCGACTACGATCAGCCTCGGCGCCGGCCTCCAGATCAGCTTCATTCGCTGCCAATCTGGATCAGCTCTCTCTCGTTGGACCGTCTGCACACCGCTTTCCGGCAACGGATTCCGCTCAAGACCGTTTCTCCCGCCCTGTACCTGGAAATGACGTAGATCTCTCGATTCGCGCTCATCTTCGACCTACTGAACAGGAAACGTTGTCCACCCCGACGTCGCCGTCTTTGCAGGCCAACGGTGGAACCTCAGTGACGAACGGCCAAGCGCCGGTGGACCCACCAGTAATCCCCAATGACGGCACAGCCAGTCCTAATGGCATGATGTCGGATACATTTATTCGTCCGCGTCCACGGCCTGCCCTCTTCTCTCCGTTGTCGGGCTTCACGCCTGCAACGCCTCCTTCTGAGCAAAACCCGCCAAGATGTCTGACTTCGGCACACAATCAGATACACACTGAACGAGCAGCCACTGACCTTAATCTTCCCTCTGGACAAAAGACAGGGCGTACCAGGTCGACATCGGCTTCGGAAGCATCTTTGCAAACGATGCGAAACTCTCATACCAGCAGCATGTCTCGGACACGCCGCAATGCCCCCAGACAGCGAGCACACTCTGCTAGAACATCGCCGACGCTGCAACCGCTAGCGGTCCTGGATCACGGAACCAGGCGACACAACAATGGGCCCAGTATTAGTTCGGATTCTGTGCCCATTCATCTGTATCGCCAGCACACATTGGCTTCCTCAAGACCCAGTGCATCAGGACTTGGACTAGAGAGATACTTTTCTCTGCCTCCTCCACTAAGCTCAGTAAACCCTCCGAGACAACAAGAGGAAGATGAGCTACCGCCTCCTTATACGCCCAGTGAAGTGAATCTGTTCACCATGACGCAAGCAGTCAGCATGGCTCGAGAACAAAGTGGGAGTCGAAATCAGAACACGAGAGGTTCTATACCGCTGGATACACGCAACGTAGATGACGAGGAAGGGGATGTAAATGGAGAATCGGAAGATTTTCTCTCCTTCTCTACAAGTCATGTTCGCGGAGCAGGTGCTGCGCCGTTTGATCCTCACACAGGTTGTAACGGAGATGCTGCACACGTTATCGAGACAGAAACAGACGCAAATCATCCGTTCACGCACGGAAGTCAGCCATCTTCTACGCCTGCAGATTCCCAAACGCTTTCGCACGACCCGAATTTGGATGAAATGAGCTACGTCGAGCGACTGGAGCATCCTTCTGCGCTTCGCCAATTCGTGCTCTCATACCTCATACACCCCCTCCGTCTCCTTGCCACTATTCCTGGTCTGGTGGGGACATTCTGGCTGAGTCGAAATGCCATCATGATCTATTGGGCAACTGGATCGTGCTGTAAGCTGATGACGAGATCCACACCATTCGATACAGCAATCATTCGCCCAACGTCCATCGAGTTTGCCGTATCGGCGCTATGGAGTCTCACAACTGCATACCATGCTCTCTCCTTCACCACACTTCTTCTGAGACGCTGGCTGCATTACTACTCATTACTACCATCGCTGATCCGTCTCGTTGCCCTCCAGGCAATCTGTTGGCCACTTGTTCGACTCACACTACACATCCTGGGGCCCTTGAACCCGCTGCCTGCGTGGATCATCATTTCCTCCACTACAGCATTCAGTGATATTGTGGCACGCTGGGTGGTGAGCAACATCACAGACGAGAGCATCTCTGAGGACGACATGTCTTCTACGCAGTCGCCTCGCCAATTGGCGCGAAGGACCAAAGTGTCATCTCGTTCGCGCGGCCGCTTCCACAGGGGCCTGCGCGCGTTTTGGAGAACTATCATGGGTGCCCCTCCGCAGTATGCCGATGGGCACTCGCATGTCCTGCTTGCAGCCGAGCGAGGATTCGTCACAGAAAGTGATGCGGATGGCGAAAGCGACTTGGAAGGCCCTCTACTCCGCAGACCCAATACCAATCGTTATTTAGCTGCCTCGGCCGCAGAAGGTCTACGACGCCGACGGCGATCCCCATCCGTTGCTGACGTGTCTCCAGTCGGAGCCGCTTCAACGCTTTCGCAAGGCGTTGTCAGTGGCACCGAAGATGATGCAAGCTCAGCCCCGTCCATTCACACGTCGCACCCGACTCATCTCGCTCATGTACAGCGCGTTGGCCGCATCTTCCATTGGGGCGTAGCAGTGAGGCGAAATCTGCTTCCGATTTGCCTCCTGGCCTATTTGACAATGGGGGTACTGCTTATACAAGAGATACACCTCCGCTAGCGAAGAATGGATGTAGAATGAATTGTTTGTACAGAATAGGATCATCTCATAATTACACTTATACATCTCTGAGCCTTATTTGTTGCCTTCGCTACCGTTCACCGCATTGCCATTCCCGCTCGACGCTGCGGGAGGCTCTTTGCCTGACGAGCTTGCGGAGCGAGACGCTTTTCCGCCTTGTTGAGGAGTTCTCATCGGAGGCGGACGCACCTGCTGTGCATTACTGGCATCACCAAGAGACCCCTGTTGTTGGGCACGCTGGTACAGTTGCAAGGCAATCGTTTGCAACTGCTCCGGTGTGAGTGATTGGCCCGAAAGGCTCTGCTGGAGAGTCTGCTGGAGAGCCTGCAACTGCGGAGGAATACTGCTTGGCGTTGATGTGGCTGGTTGTGCAGGTGCACCGCTCGTCGGTGCGGCAGCCGGTCGGGCTTGACTTGCCGGGCTTGACTGTTGACTTGCTGCCTGTGACGCAGTCTGGCTTTGCTGTTGCCCTGAGGGTCTGGGCGAGTTGACCTGCGGTGTGCTTGTGCCCTGCTGCTGCTGTGCGCCAAGTTGCATGGGAGGGCGTTGTTGCTGCTGAAGCTGCTGGAGAAGCCGTTGTTGCTGTGCTTGAAGCTGCTGCTGGTGCTGTTGCTGCTGCTGGGCCAATTGTTGAGCGGGCTGCTGAGTTGCCTGGGTAGGCTGGCCCTGAGACTGTGCAGCTTGTGCCGCAGCAGCAGCATGAGCTTGCGCTTGTTGTTGTTGTTGTTGCTGCTGGTTGAGGCGTTGCTGATGCAGAATGAGCATCTGCTGACGTACATAGGCCTCATCCCTCTCTGCCTTGAGAGAACTCAGCTGTTGCGCCGTAGGTGTAATGCCAATCTTGATCTGATTGTGAGTCTCGTGGCTTTGTAGATTCACACGCTTTGAGTTGCTCATCGATCGTTGCACGGTCTCTCGACGCTTGGCACATTTGCGCATAGCTTCTGTGATGTTCACTCTACGCAGCTTTCTGCGTGATCCATCGTACTTGAGCCCAATCTTTCTCGTCAGCTTCTCATGCTTGCTTGCTAAAGTATTGGGCGCAGCGGTGGAAGTTTGTGTATCTCCTGATGCCATGAACGCCGGGACTGGGGGCGGTTTTCCCTCTGCAGCAGCCTGTTGAATCTTTTGGTACCGATCGTAGCAATCCCACGGCTCTCGCACGTCGGTGGGGACACTTAATCGAGTGGAGTTGAACAAATCGGAGATCAATTGCCAGTGATGGCCGTACTGCTTAATGAGCAACAACAAGTAGTCATCTTCTTCGGACGTCCATAGAAAGAGCGAAGAGCGTGCTTCCGGATTGCTTGGGGCTGCTGGAGTTCCATGAGATGTGGTTCCGTGACCTTGATCTCGGGTTGACTTGTGGCTCTTCCGAGCGAAAAGAACAGACCCAGGCACAGAGGACGCCTCAATGTCCTCGGGAGAAACGCCTTTTGTGGGATTGGCGACTTGTGCAGCAATCATCCATTCACTATCTTCGACCCATTGCCCATGTTTGCGATTCTTAGAAGGCTGTAAGGTGGAAACAAGTAGGGGTTTGGTGTCCATGAGTCTGCTGACATGTGTCAACCTAGGAGCTTGATTCAGACTTCCGTCGTCCCATCGTCGTTCCGTTTTTCCGGACTCATCTGGATGGCCAGGCGCAGAGTAGAGCGGGAGCTCAGGAAACAAGGTCGAGATGTTGAATTGATCCAAGTTGACTTTTTCGCCCAGATCTTGCGAAGAGATTCCCAGCATTTCTGCCAAGGCGTCGGTATCGCTATGCTCTAGAAGTGTCCATGGCGATACCGTCGTAGTGGCCACATCAATGTCAAAAATAGGTGCCCGAACAGTTGAGACAAGGCTCATGGGCAGTTGTTGTTCAGAAAGCGTGACGTCTTTGTCCGTGGCTTCCGTCTTGACGCCAGTTGTGCCCTCGTCTTTCTCGGGCTCGGGCACATCACTCGACAGCGCAGGCATATGTGCAGCCGGACGATCCTCGTGGACCACCTCCACTGGAACTTCTGTGATCCCATCTGTTGCACTCATTGCCATTGTAGCAGCCTCTACCTCCCCATCGTCTGCGTCCCCTTCGGCGTCTTCGTCTTCACCCTCAGCATCCATCTCATCCTCCCCAGGCGCATCCTCTTCCTCCTCGTCCTCGTTGTCCTGCGCAAGGGCGGTCTCTCTTTCACCTTCCCCACCTTCCTTCTTGTTATTGCTTTGCATTTCTTCTTCTATCTTTGCCTTTGGCTCCATGGCTTCAGCGGGCTGCATCTCAGTATCGTTCTCTTCATCTTTAGGATGCTCCTCCGATGCATTGTCTACGATTTCTTGTGCCTTTTCCTCCACTTCTTTCATTTTCTCATCCAAGTGCTTTGGTGAATGAGTCTTGACACAAAGCCGCGCACGAGCTTGGGGAGTTTTGGCGCGAACGTACGCTTTTGCAGCATTGGCCAATTGGAATGCCTGAGCAATCTTCCATCGGCGTTCTTCTCTAAAGTCTGTCTGCATCCACCGCATCTCATCAAGAAGGTGATCCCAGTGTGCTTTGCGCACCACAGGTCCTTTTTGTTTTTTGTGCTGTCGGAAGCTCCAAAGTCCCTCCGCTTTGAGCTTTTCGATCCGATCCATAGCACGAATGAATCTTTGCTCAGTGAAAGCCACTTTCCAGTCGCTCGTCAGAAGACATTTGTCCGCTTTCCCAACTAGACCAGCACCAGGACTAGCACGAGCGCGAACAAACCATCGATACAGATCCACTCCTCCTGCACCAGCGGGGCCTGTCGGAGAAGGCGCCCCATTCTTTGAGGGAAGGACGGGGGCTTTGCGATGGCTACGATGCGATGTTGTGCCTCCACCGATACCCAGCCCGGTGAACCGTCGGAAGGGGTCTGGAGGAAGAGGCCGCATTGATGATGCATACGTCACGGAGAGGGGGTTGGGCGATAATGCTTGCAAGGTTGGATGCAAAGGAGCATCCCGCTTGGTAGACGACGGGAGTGAGGGCAGCGCCGATGGTGAAGGAGGAGGATGCATCACGATGTCCTTTGGCTTCGAATGAGACTGCGTCGGTTGCTCTGAGGCCGACGGAGGTACAAGCGGTGGGGGCGAGCTTGGTGCAGTGACAGTGACGATTGTTGGCTGCGAAGAGACAGGTGGAACCTGGGTGAGTGACGGTAGGGATGAGGAGGGCGCTATTGGTAACGCTTGCGTAATAGTCTGCGGAGGTGGTTGCAACAGCTGCGAGGAAGGGACTCCCAGAGACTGTAAAGGGATATTGAGAGAGGTTGACGACGCAGCTGAGTTGGAAGGTGAATGTATATCGCCTGATAGAGATGGCACTAGATTGGCAGATTTCGATGATTGCAACGTTCCCCTGCGCACTTTCTCGGCCTCTGCCTTGACGGATGTTGACGATGGTGGTGGCATGCCCCTCTCCGACTTGGAGGATGGGTTCTCTGGACGCGGACGAACAGGCAGAACGAGTTTTCGCAACCGGGGCGCCTCTCGAATAATCGCATCGCGAGCATCATCAAGGCTTGGTAGATCTAGTTGCGAGATCGATTTGGATGTGCCATCTTTTGTCAGGACATACTCCGCACGGAACTTGTTGAAGCGCTCTTCCTCTTCTGGTTCCAGCTGAAACACATCATCCGGCGTAGGAATCGATGGACTTCCCTCACTGTCCAATCGCTCTTGTCTATTCATCATATAAAAAATTTCGCGCAAATCACGGTCGTGTGTGCCTGTCACAAAGTCAAGCCTCTGTTGTCTATCAACCAGTCGACGCCGTTTGTACTCTTCGAGAGTGACTTTACTACTCGAAGCCTCTTGCGCCGAACTGACAATCGTGCTCGGGACTTGAAGATTGGAACCATCTTGGCTATACGCTACTGACTTCGCCGCGTTTGGGGTTTGTGATCGTGAGGTCGACGGGGTCGTATGAGCTGAAGGCATCTTCTCACAAGCTCTCACTGTAAATGAAGCCCCTCACAGCAGGCCAGGGAAGAACTTTCTGTAAGCACTTGGCTCAAATTGAGCGGGAGCAGCTCTAATAAGCACAGAGGAACTTGCCGGAACTCATGCACAGGGCGTGGTGCTCTCCTACGCGTCGGAGTAGTAGAAGATTGAACAATACAAAAAATCTTGCTGATTTGCTGAGATGAGGTTATACCCAGTTGACACAAATTTTGGGACAAAGGTATATCGCACAAAACTTGTGAGTCCCCAGATGAGTGGATGGAATGTACCTCAGATGATACTAGCGAATATTTAGGCTTGTCGCTGGGTGCAGGTGCCACGCTTTGCGAGTGATGTGTGTACAGAACGAAGATGCGAAAATCTTGTCGCGTGGTAAAGTAAAAGGAAACAATACAATTTTGTAAGTGCGCGTCAGATTGATTAGAAAAAGTAGTATGAATGCAATAGTACAGTCTGGACACTGTGTTAAGATATCCTCTAGGAGGTCCAGTCAAGCTCGACTGCAATGGCAACATGGTCGGAGGCACATATACCTTTGCGAGGGATACCTGGCTTGAGTGTTGCTGTCGTGTGGGTTGGAAGAAGTGCTTGTATTGTAAATTGAGGCGATGGAAAGACGAAAATGTAATCCAGAGTAAGACTGAACAGAGATGAGAACAACGTGTACATCGGTCTACCAAACGTGTCAACCTCTTTCCATTCAACATAGTTGCACACTCACTCTTGACTCGATCCGAGATGTGGGTTTGACACAGATGGCTCGTCAAGCTCATCGTACCGCTCTCGGTGACGGCCTTCCGAGCCAAAATAATTTCCAACTTGAGTGGGCTCGACCTGATCGAACGCTGTGCCGTATGTAGAGATAAGCGGCGATGGATTTTGAAATCCAAGCAGGCTCATTCCCTGAAGAGGCTCTCGCTGGGACTTTGGCGGCTGATGTTGGAAATCATGAAGTTGAATCATCTCCTCGACGGTTAGCAGCAGGTCATCTTCCTTCGCTGTACGACAATTTTTGAGCATCTGATCATCCTCCTCCTCCTCAACATCCTCGCCGTGGTCATCATCCCCGTTCTCATTCTCAGTGGACAAAGAACTGCCGTTCACTTTGGAATTGTTAGATGTTCCAGATTGTCCGTTCCTGGAAGCCATCTCGTCCACACTACTATGTACCACGGTGCTCTGTGCGATCTCGTCAAGACAGTGTTGTGTGAGTGCCTCGCCACATATCAATTTGTATGCAGCCGAATGTGGCTGATCATTGAAATCACCTGCGATGATGATCGCCCAGCTTTCCCATTCAGGATGCTCTTGTTTCCATTCAAGCAACCTACGTTTGAGAATGCCACTTTGCCTTACCCGTTCGTACTATCTATGGTCAGTAAATGTCATTGGAAAACTAAATCAGTACTCACAGCGTGCATTGGATGCCAAAAGAGGTGTGTTGTTGCCACAAGGACACCTCCTTCGTTACTCGGGTTGGGATTCTTTTTCTTCAAAGCAGCAAACAGGGCTATATTTCTTGTCACCCTCGAAAGGCCTGTTCTGGAGCCCGTACAGCCCTCCACAGGTTCCGAATCAAAATAAACGATTTTGTCGTCGACTTTGCAGAATGTGTGTTCACTTTTGTCATCGTTTCGCCAGGCAATCATGAGACCGTGTTGCTTCGATTCGTAGCCCTTGGCGTATAAGAAGTCTCTTCCACTCCGCTCAAGATTGGGTCCATGCACATCTATGCGATCTACCTCTTGGAATGCGGCAATATCCCAGTCGTGAGATATCATCTCAGAAGCTAGTCCGACTTCCCGGTCCTTCCACTTAAGGCAATCACTTCCTGGAAAGAGTTTCCGGCGAACAAGTCCCTGCGCGAGGATACTGAATGAGAATGGTCAGTAATTCTTTTTTGAGTAACAGTAGATACTTACTTCCAGCTTAGAAAACGTATACCGACTCTTCTATTATCTTTTCTTGTGCGCACTAAGGCCCATGATCTAGGTGCAAAAGAAAACGAGCCATCGCTTTGCTGCCCAAGGAGGCCTTGTCGCTCTTGCTGTGCCTTGCGCTCTGCTTCTTGGATCTTTTTTTCAGCCCTCTGACGACGCTTTTCCTCTATTTCTTGCGGGGATGGCCGTCCTTTAGAAGCTTTTGTACTAGAAGAGGAGGTCTCCGCCATCGTAGTCGCTTGCTGCAATACGTTTATCACTCAGCTTCTTCTTCGCACAGGCCCCCGTAAGAAGAAAATGTGACTACGCACGCGCTTCTGAAATTTACCTGTACGCCATCACCGTCGTTTGCAAAATATTATGGATATGTCTGCTCTATCCGGAATCAAAGGCGGTACCCCGCAAGAGAAGAAAGAAACCATCAAGCAACAGGTCTCCTCGGAAATTGCCATGGCAAATGTGAGTATTCTCCACGGTATAACCTCAATAGGCTAAAAGATTTTTCCTAGGCTCAACAATTGATTACAAAAGCAACCGAGAAATGTTATGCTAAGTGTGTTACCTCACCGTCCACCTCTCTTTCTTCTAAAGAAGAGAAATGCCTCGGGCAATGCCTTGAGCGTTATTTCGAAGCTTTCAATCTGATCAGGTACGTTACGTTTTCACAGAGAGCGGCATGACTGATCTTTTGACATTTACAGCTCCACATATGTGAAACGAGTTGCTGACCAAAGAGGTAGCACAGTTCCTGCAAGCGACATCGGTGCTTAATTGCAATTGTGTACAACATAATAAGATTGTTTCATAGCGCTGACAATACGCACTTGTACCTTCCACCACTGCATTGAAAAAGTACGAATCACGTCTCTCTAGCCTGTTGTCCGTGCAAAGGTTGAAAGCAACTTTCGATTGACACATACCTTGCTTCTGAATTAAGTTGATTGCGGGGAGAGACTCTTTGCGCCTCATCAGTCTCCTAGTGTGTCAGATGTCAAGCCTCATCGTTCCCATAAGAGTTCTTTTTACAAAAGGTGGCACCAATAAAAGTCCTAACTCTGCCTTTCTCCTTCCAAACGCGACATGGTACAACTACTCTCCGTGGATGGGATCAGTCCTAAACGGCTTTTTACAATTAAAAGATCAGCAACGGTTGTAGGATCAGAGGGGTTGCATCAGAAGCAAAGACAACAAGTTGATCCTTCATATTTGCAGAATAATGCGTTTTTCTCGGACGTCCCCGCGGAATGGAAAGCAGAGCAAATCAATGACGAGATAGACAAAGAGATTAAGAAAAGTGCTGGAAGGGACAAAAGGAAAAAAGACGAGGTGAAAACAATTCTATTACTAGGTAATTTATATATATATTTGTAAAGAAATCTTAAACATTCACCTCAGGTCCAGCAGAAGCGGGAAAAACTACGATCCTGAAGCAGGTGAGAAATGAGAAAGATGTTCATTGAAACTCATAGTGGTAGATGCGTATTCTATATGAACCAGAAAGGCAAGCGAAGATGCGTCTTGCCTGGATCGATGTGATATTTCTCAACATCATCCTAGCCGCTAAACTAATGCTAGATAAAAGCAAAATAATCGTGGAAGAAAAACGAAGAGGATACCTAAGTATTTCAGAACTAAGCGTAAAAAGCTATAAAATCAAAAGCCAGCGGTCGACAAATACAGCAAAGGCAATTACAAATGAAGATCCATCACAATGTGTTGACTCAATACTGTACACACGCCTAAAACTGGCACCGTTCTTGTCTGTAGAATCGAGTTTAAGGAAACGACTTGGAGCTATCACTCAGGAACCATCTCAAAACGTAACACTCCGCCGAGCTTCCAGTTCATATTCTCATACTTTCAGTAGGAGGATTGCATCCTCATCGGAACACCCTATCATTTTGAAAAGTGGATGGGAACAGATATCTCACTCATCAAGCTGTCACAGCCATGATGCAAACGAGGCTGTAACGTGGACGAAATCATCAACGGATACAGTAACACAAGAACACCTCAAAAGGAGCACATTAGGCCATTCCATGAGTCAGCAGCTCTCTGAAACGCAGTACGAGAGGTCAAATGATCCTGCCAGACTACTTCGAGCTTGTGCCAATGATATACATGAGATGTGGAAAAGCTTGCAAATAGCAATGCATGCTGATGCTCAATTAGATGTTGGTGTAACTGCAGCATAGTGAGTGCATCATTCTGCAAGATTGGGACGCTTCTTATTACCTCGATGTGGCAGCTTTTTGGATAACATACAAAGAATCTCTGCTTTTGACTACTTTCCTAGTAACGGTACGTGTCTTCCGCTCCTTGCATACATTCATATTCATACTTGTAGACGACATTTTACAGGCACGAGGTGAGTAAACCTTCCACATGGTCCTTCAAACTCTTTCAAATCTTTACACTTTTCCAGTGAGAACTACGGGCGCCGTGGAAGAAGAATTTAAGATTGGAAAAAAGCTACGGTACAATGTCATCGATGTAGGGGGCTGTCGCAGTCAGCGCTGTGCCTGGGCTCAATTTTTTGAAGACGCTACAGCAATTATTTTTGTTGCTCCTTTATCTGCATTTGATGAGGTGATAAATGATGCATGTTTGTTCAACTGACGGCTTACACTTCCAAGGTTCTGACTGAAGAGCCTACGGTAAATTGTCTCATTGATTGCCTGCAACTTTGGCTGCGAATCGTATCAAGTCCCCTTCTATTCAAAGTGTCGATCATATTATTCCTCAACAGTGGGTTTAAACTTTGCTAATAGTTTTCTACTAATTTTGATGCAGAGATGGATGTGCTCGAGCTGAAATTGCAATCTCGCCATCAAGTCAAGGCATGGTTTCCAGAATATCATGGGAACAATGCAAAAAATGGTACGATGTTAGAGTATGATGACTTTGCCACTAACTTTCTTGCTTTTATGGGTAGAAGTGGTACAATTTTTCCAGGCCAAATTTATAAAAATATTTCGAGGGCATGAGAACTCTGCCACAACCCGACAACTTTACATTCACGCCACAACCGCAACTTGTACAGAGATGATTCAGACTATTCTCAGTGCTTGTAAAGATGTGATTCTGCGGGACAATCTACGCGAGAGCGGTCTCGTTTAGCAGCACTCATTTACGTTCAGATTTTAGCGGTATCTCGTGGCGAGGAAATTGCGGAGACGAGACTTTAGCGCAGCTTCTTTACCTCAAAGCAACATGTATTGAGATTGCTCCCTCAGTGTTCGTTTCTTGCTGCAAATGTCATGAAAGGAGACAAGAAGCGTGATAGGACTGATAGTAATAGCTCACAACTCTATGTAAACAAAAGAAGCGGCATTCGAAGTATCCATGAGGAAGACATTGATGTCTTCCACATAGAATCGCACCCGGTCGGAAGAAGCTCGCAGAATAGACATGCAAAGGCATTAACTCTTCAGGCATATGAAGCAGACATAGCAGCTCCAGATCTACTTGGTCCGAAGCAGGAACAAATTATCTGGAAGGGCTTGGATCACACCGGTACTCCCGTTGAAATTTCCACAGACAGGTCAGTTCCTTTTAAATGAAGATAAACGGCATTGACCTGTCTCGTAGATATGATGCTGTCCACTTGTTGGACACTCTTCCTGAGCCGTCCACTACGTATGAGACAAGTGAACTTCAATTTTCGGAAGACCTACCTTCAGATGCAGAAGACACATTTTTCCTGACTTCTACGGAATTCCGACGATATCAGAAGCAAAAGCATCTTCGTTACTTGGAACAAGTACGTGACTCGCGAAAACAGTTTCTGGAAGAACAGAATACATCTAGTGATGAAGAGAAAGCTAGCACATACAGGCCAAGCCAGGAAGAAAGTATTCCTGGGAGCGATCAGCTAGCGATCATGAAAAAGACTGCTTCCGCAGTTCGAGCTGCGAAAAATCCCTCGATATTGCAAATGAAAATTTTGGCTCGTCATGGAAATGATCCGCGATTCGCCTTTCTCAACAATGGAAGTTTCAGCGAATTGTGGCGGAATATGCTTGATCATCGAGAACCAACCGACTCACAGACCACTCCGTCTCACGTACCTGGATCTCTGGTTGATGCTGCGTATCAGAGCGATAGCAGCAAGGAAGACGATGAACAGCTTCCCAGTCAAAGTACGGATGCCGTGCAGGAACGCCGGCGAAATCTTGCTCGCGAATGGGCGCGGAGTCGCCAGAGTAGAGTGGCACAAGATCAGAAGTAAACTTGGCAAAGTGAAAATTTCAATAGGTCACTATAGTATTGTAAAAGCACATATCGTCCCAAAAGGAGCTGTCGAATACATATCATACACCGAGATTTGATTGCGAAAGAACGAGAGGGAAGCGAGTAAGACCACCACATTAGAGCGAACGAGGGTCTTTGACTTTGGAAAGAAAACCGGCAAGACGTTGAAGATCTACACCTTCGACACCAATTGATTCAATAGCCGTGACAAGCTCATCAAGCATACCCTCCACCTTCTCTTCCGGTACGCCACAGCACATGGCTACCACTTTACGGCATTGTCCCATTTTGACATGTGCTGCATCGTCCAGCTGCTGGATACGCTCTTGTAGCTCGCGCAGATTTTTCTCATACCAGCTTGACAACCAACGTAACTTGACCAGGTCATTTTCTTGATTGTCTTGGAATGGACGCTCATCTTTGAACTGCTCAGAGACTGACAGAGTTTCGTTATCGACATCCATATCGGATTGGTTGGCCACCTGGGCCTGCTCCCATTCAAGGCATTGTGTTACCATGCTCTGCTCATCTTCATCAATGTCCAAACCCATTTCTTCCTTAAGGACCTTTGCCAAATTCTGTCTCCGCGTTCGAGCTTCGTCCCGTTCAGTAACATTGGTCTGGCTTTCAGTAATTTTTCGTCTTCGAACAGCAAGCTCACGAGTAGCTGTTTGCAAGTGAGATTGTGCAACGTTGAAAGCCTCTGTCTTGTCGGAAAGCTCTTTCTGGAATACATCCGCTAGGTCGGAGAGAACTGTCGTCATTTGCTCTAGAACATCCTTGCTTTTATGCACAGGTCCCTTTGGTGGTCTTGTGAGAGAGGTGACAGCCTCGCTCGGACGCTCTTTGGAGGAAATGTCGTCCTGCGTGAGACTGGACTCGTCAGCGTTGTCGAGACCGTCAATGCCCCAGTCTGACGCTCTCAGACCCAAGCAATTGACAATATCTCTGCGAGCGCCAACATCAAGGAGCATCTTGACCATGTTGGCATTCCCGTTCCTTGCCACTATGCTCAATGCAGTCTCCCCATCATCGTCTTGTGCATCAATAAACGGAGTATACCTTGCGCCTTGATACTTGGCAATGTAGTCCAGTGTACAAGCAAGGTAATACCGAGCCGACACACTCCTACCACGGATCTGCGACACGAGAGCAATGTGGTGCAGTATCGTTCGCCTGCGATAATCGCGTGTATAGAGGCTGGGCGCCAAAAGGTGCAACAAGATGGGGAACGTACTAGTATCGTACGCATTTGACACCAGCACTGACCGTTGAAGGGCTGTCTCGCCGCCATGATTTCCTGCATGCGGATTTGCACCATCTGCCGATGGGGGCTTAGCAATAAGCATACGCACGTAGCTCAGCTTAGCGAGTGCAGCGGCCCAGTGCAAGGCAGAGTGTCCATGATCATCGATCACCAGGTCTACAGGGGAAATACCTTCCTCGTGCTCTGCTTGACCATTCAGCTGTCCCAATGGATTCTGCTCAGCACTCTCTGGACTTGCTGTCGTTGCCGATGCTGCCGCTTGTCGCATATCAACAAGCAGCTCATCCAGCTTCCTTTCATCGCTCGGTGTAACATGCTCGCTCTGCTCATCTGCATCGACAATTGCCAAGCGTTCTGCGACAAACAGATCAAGAATTGTTGTCCGCATACGCCTCTCAGCCTCATTTCCCTCTTGCACTGTGTAGGGGCGATCTGCAAACCTCGTCCCGTCGAGCTGGAGTGCCTTAAAGGCATCAGGAGGACCTAGGGATATGCGTCCAGATCGTGTAGGAACACGCACCCCTCTCAGTGCGGAAGTGGGAGAAGTGTTTCTCCCGAGAGCGTTTAGGTCTTTCACAGGCGAAGGCCCTAAGAAATCTTCTGGGCGCTGTTTTTTAATTCCGTGCTCCGCTTCATCATCAGACACTGCGTCAATACCTCTCTTGTTGTTTCGGCTCTTTGGCACTGTATGTTCTCCGGACGGAATGACTGTTCTGTTGTTGTTCAAGGTGTTCCTCTGCTCTGCAGTTGTACCTTTGGGGAACCGATCGAGGACACGTTCGCCGTATACCTGGTCAGCCTTCTCGGTATCGGGAGGTGGACGAAGGGAAATAAAGCGAGGCTGAAGGTTAGAGACAGGAGAAGCTGCAGAAAGTGGAGTCAGGCCACTATTTGTTTCTGCAGCATCCTTTGCTGCTGCCAGCTGGGCAGCACCCGGGCCCGTTCGGTAGTAGATGCTAGCGGATGGTGCGTTTGGATTGGGTCGTTTCCGCGGACCAGCCACAGGAACATTTCCCGCCTTGGCAGGATCAAACTCGAGCAGTGGTGCCAGAAGATGCGCAACGTTGTACGTCGCGGAGAGTTCTTGTGCTCTGCGAAGAGGGATCCTGGAAATCTTTGTCAGTCGTCCAGGCAACTCATTGTTAGCTCGATACTCACCATGTTCCTTGATATTTCCCATACCCGCCTTGTACCTTTTCATGTTCCCCTGTGAGGATTTCTTTCTCGAGAATCTTTGTTCTCTTTGCCTTGTCGATTCCCGCAATTTTAAGAATCTGCGTTGCATTGATGTATCCATCGGAACGTCGACGCATGCAGGCGATCCCTCTCACCATGAATTCGTACACGGCTACCGAAGAGTATGTTGCTAGATATATATTCTTGGCCGATGGGGCAGAATTCCCCGCACTTTGGTCTGCACTATCCATCTCTCCAATCTGTCCAGTATGGGCGGCGTGCATGGGTGGTGCAGACGCTATCCCAGCACTCACTTTTGGGCCCGCTCGACTCATAGAGGTGAAGCTGGTTAATCTCTTTCAGTGGATGACTATACGTCCTGTTTGGAGGCGACGGTAATAAGAGGCCCTATCTGATGGGAATATCCTTTCAGCATCGACTTGGCATCTGTCAAGCACAGATGCCCATGAGATGGAGAAGCAGAGCTCAGCCCAAGAGTTCTTGCAAACGGTGGCACTTGGTTCTGTTGGTTTCCTTTCGGCAGCGCGCCGCACGCGTACTACGCGTTTGTCCGTCTTAATCCATTCATCGCGTGTGCATTGCCGCCGCGTGGCTCTTGCGTCGGCCGATGAAGTGGATCTCCCACACTGAAGCCTGGCTCGGAAGTCGGCATGCTTAGTCCCGATGTGGGGGTCACACACACCTGTTCCCCTGTATTCAACATGGATGGTCCTAAGGTGGGTGTCATAGAATTTCTTGTAGTCAAGCTAAACAGGTCCACAGGCCCAGTGGATGAGGCAAATATACCTCCAAGGTGTTCAGGGAGGTGGCAAACCGCAGTCGACTCAGTACGAGGTGCTGAAAGAAGAAGCTAAGAAGGTGCTACAAAGTGAACACTACAATTATGTGGACGGAAGCGCAAGTACGCAAGCCTCCGAGCGCTCGAACCGGTCTGCCTTTGACCAATGGCAAATTGGTAAGTTGCTCCTAAATACAGAAAGGGACAGAATGAGCTCATCCCTGATTTCAGTCCCGCGTATGCTGGCTGGCATTGACATAAACGAAATCAATCTCCGCACGGAATTGTTTGGAACGGAGCACGGGAGCCCATTTATTGTCTCCCCTATCGGTGTCCAAGAACTGATTCATCCAGAAGCCGATGTTGCTACTGCAAAAGCTGCCGTATCGATCGGAGTGCCATACACACACTCCTCGGCGGCTTCCACGCCGTTAGATGACATTGCTAAACAAGCCGATCTTGCACAAGAAGACAATCACGGCTGGTTTCAGCTCTATTGGCCCTCAGATGACAAACTTACAGAGTCCATATTGGTCCGTGCTAAGCGGTCTGGTTACAGAGTCCTGGTTGTCACTCTAGATACGTGGATCCTCGGATGGCGGCCGAAAGATCTGGATGCTGCTTACAACCCGTTTCTGATGGGAAAAGGCGTGGCAAACATCTTGAGCGACCCCTATTTTATCGAAGAATACTGTGATGGAAAAGACCCGCGCCGTAAAGATGCCAGTCAAGAAGAACTTTTCCAAGCTTCGATTGCTGCCGTCGGTCTGCTGAATCCTGGGATATCTCGCAAGTGGTCGGAATTGAACATCCTCCGCAAAATATGGGGAGATGCTCCAATCGTTCTCAAGGGTGTTCTTTCCATGCTCGATGTCAATCGAGCAATCGAGGCTGGCATGGACGGTATCTGGGTCAGTAATCACGGAGGAAGACAAGTGGACGGTTCAATTAGCAGCTTGCAAGCTCTAGCAAGCATTGGCCGGTACATCCGCTCATTGCCGTTGTACCCTGTACCTGGTTTAGTTCCGACTCAACAAGATGACTCCTCTACACGTAGAAGAAAACCCTATGTGATTTTTGATTCGGGCATTCGATGCGGTGCTGATGCAATGAAAGCTCTTTGCCTTGGAGCTGATGCCGTAGCTATCGGCAGGCCCTGGGTATGGGGCTTGGCTTGCAATGGCCAAGAAGGTGTGGAACAAGTCTTTAAAACACTTGCCGCTGATCTCGAGCTGAATATGGGACTCTCCGGAATTTCTGCCAAAGAGCAGCTTAATCCACAAGTACTTGTACGAGCTGGCCAAGAATCACTACTTTAAATCACATTTAACAGTAAATTTACATGAACGGTTAGAGCTCCGCGCTCGACTAAGCCATAGATGAAGTCTGGTATCACGAATAAATATGCAGTACACTACATCTGGTATGGATGTCCTTTACTGATCGGCTTACTGGCGTAGACGAGCTGATCGCTGTCGCTAATGCTGCTTCGCCTACCTGGTGAAGGTCCGTGGCCTTCAATACGTTGACCGTGGGCTGCAGATGTAGACAACGTTTGCTTCATCTCTGCTTCTGCAAGAGAATGAAGTGTATTCTTGTTCTGCGGAGTATTCCAGACATGATCATCTTTTTTTGCATCAAATGACTTTGGCGTAAACGTTTCTCTGTTTTCATCCCAATTCGATTGCTGACTGCTGTCTTGAGATGGCGTGTCCAGACTGGACTTTGCGTGAGAAATCTCGGCGCCTGATGTAGCGGTAGTATCAAAATCACTGTGCTCTTTAAGGGTTCCATTGCTCGGAAGACGACTTGCTTTGAATCTGCGGGACTGAGACTGCGACTCGTCCTCCGAAATTCCTTCTTCGATCTGCTCATGAACGGTCACGATCTGAATACCATCTGCCACGTTAGCCCGCGAGCGAATATGAAGCTCGTCTTTCCTCTTCAAAGCGCCCATTCCGGCAATCTCTTTTATCCATTGGGATAATTTTGGCTTGGCGATATCTGGATGAGTAACCATCGATCCACAAGATTCACATGGGTTCGACTTCTTTTCACCAAATTGCGTGCCAAAAGTTTGATGGCTACATGAGCTGGGACGATGACCATTGTTTCGATAGGACATATGACGCATATGAACGGCAGAACCGTCTGAAGGAACCCGAGCGCTGCTGTCTTTCAAAAGAGCTCGAGCGTTCAACGTAGAGAAGAGTGAATTAATGTAAAGTTTTGCAAGAGGAATGTTGAAAATCAGATGGAGCGTCGTAGGACTGGCCATGTACACTAGGAAAAACGATCAGAATCCGGTAATTCATTTAGAAAGCCAGAACATACCGATAAGATCAACGACTGCAGCCGTCGAAGTGATCATACCCGTCTGAAGGGTAAGGCGGATAATTTTGGTGAGAGTGTCATCCTTTATATAGGCAAGATCAGTCTTATTTTACGGGATCTCTTTGCTGACTTACAGTTTGAACGAATCCTGTACGTGCGCGAGATAAGGTGGCCACCAATGCGAAAGTGATCATGACGTCTACAATGACTGCGCAAGACAGCCATACAGCGACGGCAGACTTGAATAATTGATAGCGGGCAAAGTCTCGTACAATTGCAACACCAATTGTTGTCCCAACGGAACCGGCAAACCCAATGAAACCAATCAGAACAATGATCGTTGGTATGAGATACTGGACCCATTTTCGCAAATGGCTTGATGAGATCAATTTTGCAATTCGCCACGAATAGAATAGCTGGGTGAGGTAAGCAATAATGCCTACAAAGATTGGATCTGTGACGAAGGTGTCGTTTCCAGTGACAGCGTAGGTGAAGTCTCCGAAATGCCGGATAACGTACATATAGATAGACTGGCACATGAGGACGGAATTGGTTGTATCTAAAAGGAAGAGTACGAGGACAAAGATCTTCAAGGGGGCAGGGTCTCTCTTAAAACGAGCAAAACTATATTTTTTTTCAGTAGAGCTCAGAGGATTGTCAAAAGCACGTACTAGATGTATGCTTGAACACAAGTAAAGCCATAAAGCCATACATTGATAAAGACACCGATAAGGTAAAACCCGAGGCTGTGGATATTATTGAATTATTTTCACTCCATTCTCTAAGTGTCTTACCTCATATCCATAGCCGACATATTGAATAAAGCTTTAGGAGGTGGTGAGGGGCTAGTTGATCAAGAAGCTGCCATAAATTGTCTTTTAAACCGTCCTACTTTTTACAGGGGATTCTGTTTACTAGTGATACTAACAGCCTTTTGATCGGCCTAAGATGGGACAAACTTAAACTCGCATCATCTACGTAAGGCTGATTTGCAACATTCGAGGACCAGCTCAGAGCACAAGTCCTGGGAAGCTTACACTGTATGCCCTGCAAGGAGAATCAAATGGGAAAGAAGTAGCGAATACTTTGCATATAGTGATCCCTGCCATTCGGACATACAATTCTCACAGAAAGGGTATTTTCTAAATACAATCAGCATGTGCATCATCCGACGAATAGTGTCCCTGTAAGTATACACACTTGTTTAGATTTCTACATTCAAAAAAGGAAATAGCCTTGCAGAACGTAAGGCATTAGTTTGTCGGAAACGGTGTGCTTTCAGAGCAAGAAAGTGTTTTGCAGACGGGCGTGGGAGTCGTTCCGTAGCCAAGAGGCTAGAGGGGTCTCGACACTTGACAGGAGAAATCGCGCGACGCGGCGTTGAAGCTTCAGAAATCTACGCCCAACTGCATGCAACCCGGCGTCAACACGAGATCTAACAAGGCGTCAACAGAGAGACTTGTGCATGCTGCAGATGGTCCTGTGACTAAGGATTTGGGTTCATGAGGTGGCATGGTGTGAGTGTAAACCCGTTCCTTTCTCGAGATTGCACAATTAGCATGTGACAGGCCAATGTGTGCACGCTAGACTCCAATCAATTTTATTGCATTCTAGAGTACATGTCCAACAAGCTTCATTCTAAGGCGGGGACCACCGTCCAACCCTTACCGGATGATCCCGCCCAGGGTTTATCTGACATGTCCGAGGCACTATTCTTTCCAGAACGACTGACCATTTCCGCCAAAGTCGGGAGGGGAGCACCGACAATGAGATCGTAGCAAATTTCGCACATGCTCGTATTACTGTCTTTTAGGCCGGAGAATGTGCTGCGATGTTCAACAGATGATTTCTCTGTGCTTTTGCCTTGTTCAGGACGGAAGTCAACGCCACCGAGGACTACCACACATGCATGCCGGCCTTGACAGATCTCACAATTATCCAAGGCATACGAGTCGATCTTCGCTTTCGGACGAGCCCAGCGCACCAGTGGTCGCAGCATAAACCCATACGAAAGAAAAGTGGTGATGGGAGGAGGAACAGTCGAACGGGAAATGTCGGGCGAGCGATGCATTGCACGTAATGATGTTATAGCCCACAGATGCTCGCAACTGCCTTGATGAAGAAACCAATACAACTTGTTGGCGTGCACCTCGAGCTGATCCAGTCGTACATTTGCCATGGTCGAGCCTGAGGATGTGGCCTCGTCGAATTTTCCCTCTGGATGTTCGGAGTGGTGAGAGAAGAATTCGGATAGAAGTGAAGCGTAGTTTGGTTGGCCCTCCATATCTTTCCATTCGCTATAGATCTTGCCTTCGATGAGAAAACAACTGTCTGTCACTCGTTTCTTTCCCGTGTATGGACGCAATGGCACTTCAGAAGAGGAAGGATGTACATTATCGTCGGTGTCACCCGCCTCTGGAAAGTCATCCATGCGACACACAATGGCATCTCTCAATTGCTGAAGGGTGGATGAAGTGCTTATTTCAATTTGTTGTGCTAATTGAAGTGAGGAGTAAGGTCCTTCGCGTGCGCCTTTCTTAGCTCGGGCCTGGGTCATGTCCGTTGCACTCTCTTCCTCTTCCTCTCCCTTGGAAGGTAGTGCAGCACTATTTGCCATAGAATGAGAGCGCTCTTTTGACCACATTCCCCTTGTTTGGCGTGCATAGAAAGAGATACTTGCGACGAGTGGTGTTGGGTGTAAGGAGGAGACCTCTTGAACTGGTACTTTCCCTTGGGATCGAGATGTTTTGGGGTTGGGTGTCTTGAGATCATCGCTCGGAGTCGACCCTTGAATGGCTGATTCTTCCAAACGGGTATCACGGCGGTAGTAGGCGGACGCCAAGGCCGGTATTGCTTGAAAGCTAGGGAATTTGTCAGTGAAGCGCACAACAGACTCGAAAGTGACGCACCGAAATGGCTCGGGGAGTGCCCTCTCTAACTCTTCAAGAAGTGTGAAAGATGCCTGTTCAGAAGTACTCATTTGCACATGCTCTTCTTCGTCAACAGCCGAGTTGGATCGTGTCCGCTGTTCTTTCTCCATCTTTCGTCTTTTACGTTTGTTGCGTATTGTTTCGCCTTCTCCAGGATTTGCGGAATCAACCCACGTCAAAAGGCGTTTTCGTAGTGCTTGTGCCAGTGCTTGGTCCTTCACGAGCGACTTCGTGTGCTGCCTTGTCTTTTCAACGGAGCATCTTGCAGCGAGCGTCTTTTGTGCATCGCTATCCAGAGCTGACGAATACGGAGGTAGGACTGGTTTCTGCGTAAGATATGGTGACGAAGCCAATGATTCAAGACGGATTCGGTTCGAAGATGGTCCAATGTCTACATCTACATCCATGTCAAAACGAGCGGCATTGCTGCGTTCATGTCCCCCGACACCTTCACGTACCATCTTGACCGTGACAAGTCACAAAATGGACGTACGTCGTGCACATATTATATTTTCTTCCGCACAAGCCACCGATCCAACACCTCTCTCACGTATGTCTCTCCACTTCTTTTTGTAACACTGAACGTCGTGGGATACTGTGCGCCCGTCATGGCATCGCCTGCAGATGCGCAGGGGCTATCCACTTCATCCAACAAAAGACAGGATCAATCCGCTCCCAACAAACCCCTGTCTCTGCACATCCCCAACTCATACCCTCGCCACATTAAGACTTCCCCTGCATCAAGTGGATCGCGGTCGCCTGCAGGTACACCGTGGCCCAAAGCAGGCTCTCCTAAATCGGAGGAGCGAATGGAGCAGCAGCAAGATCAATCGCATGCTTCGACATCAGTGCCTGCAAATATTGAAGGGTTGCCTGTTCCATCCTCCCGCCGCAGTAACCCAAACCATCTAGTCAATGCCAGCCTCGACGGAGACCACCAGGAGATACCCTTGCCGCGCGACAATACACCTCAGATACAACATCGACGTCCGTCTCGTTTACTTACCTACTTTCAAACATCACTCACATCAGGAGAGAGCGCCCGAGATTTTTTGGCTCGCGAACGTACGTACTTTAGTTGGATACGATTATCAACATGGCTTTCCATTGCGTCGGTTGCGTTGTTTTTGCGACTCAGACTGAGGGACACGGACTCTTTTTTTAAAAAAGATTTTACTCTGGCAAGAGTGAATGAATTTCTTCCAGTGAATCCTCTCGATACAGATTCTTCTTTTTATCAGATAATGGTCGAACAGCGCAGTCTGATGACATGGAATGGCATGGACCCTGTCCAGAATGCTCTGAAGAAGAAGATGATGCGGAGATTTCTTTCACAGCAGACAAAAACCATGACAACTAAGATCAGTGTAGACACCAATGTAGACCTTTCCACCACCCTCGGCGTCATCTTCTTCCTTCTAGCAACATCAGCACTGGTCGTGGGACACGTGGACTACATGCAAGCTGAGAGGGCTTTGGAACACGCAGATGAAGTTGTCCCCCCTCCTAGGAGACACGGGGCATCTTCTCTGGAAGAGAGTGAAGCCATCGACGAACGAGCCCAGCAACAAAGCGATCGCCAGGCGGAAGCGTCGAGGGGTGCCGCCGTCGTTCGTTGGCACGATGCGCGGTATGCTAAAAGCGCGCACAGTGGACGGTTGGTTCATCTCACAGAAATAACAATTGCTCTTTCAGTCTTTGCCACGGCTGTAATCATCCTTGCCACAGAGGGAAGCGTGGGTATATCTGGACCGAAACCAGAATTTCGGGACGTTGTATTCTAGTGGAAAGTAATGGTAGTAGTCTTTTCTACAGATTGTAATGGCAAATAGCATAAGTCTTTCCATCAGATCATAGTGGAAGAAAATGATTTCGAGAGGGTGTAGTGGAATCAAGTCGTTTTGGTAGAACGTAAAGCGAGACGTACTGCTTTTGAAATGCTTTTTGTGGCTGCGGGCATCCATGCCATATCCTAATACAACCCCCCGAGTTTGGAAAAGGTGATTGGTTTGTCGCCGTACACATCAAGGAGGAATTCAGCTTCGACTTGAGAATCAAAAGTGGAGGGAATCACGATGTACTCGCCGGCTTCGAGGATGGCGGGTTTGATGGTCACACCACAAACATTGTCAGCATATGGCCCGGAAGACACGATCTCTGCACCTATGTTTACATCCTCGCTGCGTTTAGCAAAGATGGCTACATTGATGTGCGGACTTCCTTGTGCGGTCTGTATCTTGGCTTTGGCAGAATTGGGCGCCTTAGACGTCACACTAAGACGGACATGGATAGTTGTTTTTCGTGCCACTGTCAAAAGGAAGCGAGGGTTGTCATGGTATCTGTGATGCCGAGGAGCACCACAAGCAGAGCCCTCGGCGATACTCCACGCGCTACGAAGACGACGATGGTGCATGCCGGCACCTTCGCCTGGAATATTATGGACGCTCTCTGCCAATGCAATGTTCTGACTTTGCACAGTAAGGGTGAAGTCCCCACTCTGTCCTGGATTGTAGCTGCTGACAATGAGTACCAGTGTAGCACCAGGGATGAGTGCTGCTTCTTCTGCAATCGCCAGTCCATAAGTATAAGCTCCACTGCTACAGACAATATCTCCACTCGATACGTTATCAACACGCCGTCCGCCAATCCCAAGCGCCGGAGTGGTGGAAGGTGCCCAAACTGCGGTCACTTGAACTGGCAGGTCTCTATTGGTCTCCACAACGACACGCATTCCCACGTCTTTGGCAGCATCAGGTGGAACACTGACAAGAAATTGAGGGTTGTGCACAAATGAGCTGTGCATTGCATTTCCTCCCGAGGTGCGGACGGTCCATTGGCTGTCGATAACTTTACTGCGGGGGTATTTTTGAGGTACCTCATGAAAAGTAAGGTGTGCTGTGGAGTACGCCGTGAGAGTGAATGAGTGCTGCACATCCTTTTGCTGATTTTGATGATCTTTGTCGCTCTGCTTCGATGCCACAAGAAGACTTGTGCCGCGTCGTGCTGAATATTGTGTCAGTGTGTGTGTACTATCGACAAAAGTTCCCATTCGGCCTTGGTCCAGCATTTGCTTGCCATCGTCGCGTCCGTCAAAAGCATGGACCGATATCCATTGTGGAGTATTTTGCTCGGCATCGAAGTGCCGGACGAGAAGTAGCCATACTTGTGCCTCATTTGCTCCGTTAGTTGGACTCACATCCAAAAGAATCTGAACAGCACTTTCCATCTGCTCTGCTCCTTTTACACGACCTACTGGGGATGACCAGATGGAATGAAAGGTGACTTGGTGCGTGAAAATACTGGGGTCCCAATTCAGATACAAAGCATCCAGCCTTACACAGGCTTCATCCCAAGACATTTCGAATGTTTCCATAGAAAACTCCAAGCGTCGGTCTTTTTCCCAGTCAGACTCATGATGCGTCATTGTGTCGCGATCCGGAAGTGCTTTGCTCAAATCTGTTGTCCAAGTAGCCTTTTCCTCGAACATGTCTGTTGTCTCAGAGCGTATCTGGCTGTTTCGTCGGGCAGACCTTCTCCATGGATTCATCATCAACATATATCTCTCCTCATTCCTTTGAAATATATCGAGAATTGCGTAATTGTGCGAATCAATGAGCTGCACACTGCACGTCCCATTCGCCTTCTGTGCTCCTTTCGTCGTCCCTGCTGTGACAAAGACATGCCCTTTGCGGAATGCTTGTTCGATGCGAAGCCACGTCTTTTCTCGTTGGAAACCAGCATGTCGAAAGCCAACGTGTTCGGGAATCCATCCAGTCAGCGCGTGAGCGTCGATGGAAGAGTTGGATCCGCGAAAATCGTATCCACCACGCAACGATAAGTAGGCCTTTTCCAAGAGGGCCGGCCAAAGAACAACATTGTCTACGGTACCAGACCGGAGCCCTACTGCACACATGGGGAATCCATTCTTGCTATCGCAAGGCAGGCGATCATCGATGGATACGCTTCGCCACGCCCCGTTCATAAATAAACGAACAACATGATGACCATTCTCGCTCCACATCGGCGTACCATTTGCATCTTTTGGATACAAAGGCGCATGTGCAAGCTGCAGGAGAGGTTTTAGATGATCGTACCTTTCTATAAACTTAAAACGTACATTTGTGTTCCATTGTAGGTCATGTGCCCGAGCGACTTCCAAGGCTGCCACAAAACTGCAATCATTGATAACATCTTGAACAATGTCTCTACCTTGAATTTGGTTCTTTTCGTCGAAAAGAATTGAATCTCTCCACGGCACGTTCTCAAGTCTCCTCATGTACTTTGCACCCTCCCGCACATGCAACGGAGCTAGCGTGGGCTGTTCCGAGTCGTCGTACAACGATCCTTGAAAGAGAGAAGGAGAAGGATCGCTAGTCCATTGGGGAAGTGGTCTCTGACCGATTTGGGTGACAAAATGCAAAGCTCTCTCTTGTTCTGCCAGGCTCAAAATTCTCTTCTCGTCAGGCCGTACATCGTTCCCGCGGATTTTTTTGATGATCTCTGCACGATCGAGAACTTTCTTGGCGGCACTTCTCAACCGAACCTTGAGTTCTTTTTGCGAAGCAGAAATGCTCTTTCCACTGTTTGCTGCATCGTGTGTGCGCCACAACCAAAGATAGATCTGTCCCGCTCGAAGATACAAGGGAAAAGAAGTACCGTAGTCTTTTGCAAACTCGAACCGAGCGGCTTCGGCTGCCAATGTCTGTGCCTCTGAAAGCTTGTTTTCCCACAAGGAAAGGGAGGGCGCTGACGACGGTTCAGCTGCCGTCATTGGCTCGTTCCCCTTCGATTCTCCCTGCCCTTCAAGAGGCTCCGAATGGAGTTCACACCTCCCTACTACTTTCGGTGGTGGTCCATGCGTGCGTGTTGATCTCCCTCCACGTGCCTGTAGGGGACGCGCGTTGAGAGGCAACCTTCTCGACCACTAGAGCTTTGCGTTGATCCACAAGAGCGCATCATGTCCTCGTCCGATGTCCAGATAGGCGCTTCAAGCAATGAGGAAAAATGGCTCGCAAAAGAGGAGTCATCTGCTCCCTCCGATCTGAAACCCTTTTTCGCTCGCTTCAAAGACCTTCATGCCAAGAATTTGTGGTTCCAGCTGACCTTGGCTGTGGAAGAATACATGGCGCATCCTGCCTCGTCTACACCGCAGAAGAGACTCGACTTGTACGAGAATTTGATTTCGAAGTTTTCTCAGCATATCAGCCATCTCCGTCTTGTGTCGCTTGCTGTAGCCGCATCGAGGCAGATCTCCGATCCCTCCGCGGCCAAGGCTTTTCTTGACAACCTGGCACAGTCTATCATTTCGCAGAAGGATGCTGAGAAAGAGGATGATCAAGACACACAGGAGCCGTATGTGTTCGCCACCATGGAGTCTGCTCATTTCAGCTTGGTGTTGGGCGACGTAGATGGGACAAAAGATGCTATGGATACCTGTGGGCGCATCCTCGATGAATTTAATACGGTCGAACGAAGTGTACACGCGAGCTACTATCGGGTGTGCGGCGACTACTACAAGGTATGTTTTGAATATGGCCATAATTTCTCTGCTGCTGACACTGCGTTGCAGACAAAGGCAGAGTACGCATCCTACTACAAAAACTCTCTTCTCTACCTGGCGTGTATCGATATAGAGACCGACCTGACACAGGACGACCGTGTTCAGCGAGCACGAGACCTCGCACTGTCAGCTCTACTGGGTGATACCATTTACAACTTTGGTGAACTGCTTTTGCATCCCATCCTCACGTCTCTACAGTCGTCTACATATTCATGGCTCTCGACGCTGCTCTTCTCGTTCAACTCGGGAGACATTGGTCGATTCGAGAGCCTTGTTCCACATTTGGAAGCTGAACCAATTCTAGCAGAGAACCAGCCCTTCCTACGACAGAAAATATGTCTAATGGCTCTGATCGAAAGTGTCTTCCGAAGAGCAAGTACCGATCGCACGCTGAGCTTCGAAACAATCGCCGTAGAGACACGACTGCCACAAGATGAAGTGGAGCACCTCGTTATGAAAGCTTTGAGCCTCAAGCTCATCAAAGGGACTATTGACCAACATGCGCAGCTTGCCAAGATTACCTGGGTACAGCCTCGAGTTCTCGACAAGAGCCAACTGGAGGCCCTGCAGCAACGCCTAAATGCCTGGGTAGGTCGCGTGGAGGAAGTCGCACAATTCGTCAAGGGTCAGACCCGTGAGTGTTATGGGGAATGGGACGTCATTGAACCCAACTAACCCTCTCGTGTAGCTGAGCTTTTTGTCACGGCATGATTTGTTTGTAGTAGTGGGGAAAAGTTTACAATGTATCAATTCCATGCAATGTCTTGCAGACACGAGTGCACCAATCTTCCTCGGCTGAAGCATTTTATCAGTTTTGTATGGTCCGGACCATGCCCTTGCTTACAGTATCAACACCCGCTATTTTATCAATGTCTTCCTTACTTGCGTAGAGTAATAGTAAAACTACCTTCTCCCTGTTCTCGCTGCATTCTCGCCATTTTCTGTATTCCTCTTGCTCAGCAACATTTGTCTGCTGTGAGCGGTCTGTGCGCAGTTAACGTGCCGTCACCGATTCAACAACGCGTTGGACTCGTCTGCTTCTTCTCTAACACAATGCGAGGATGACGGGGCCGCAGGACGACGAAGCAGCCGCTTCTGTGTCTTCTCTTCTCGGCAGTCTGCACATTGGTGTGTACGATGACCATGGTAGCGATCGCAAACATGACGCACGGTCGGCTGCTCCCACTCTCCCTCTATCCGATCAGCTCAATCTGATTTCTGCACACATTGACTCGCTCGAAAAGGAGATCACAAACATCGTCTCTTCTCCCGAAGGAAAGGAAGTCATATCAACGCAACTATCCCAGGCTTCACAGATACAGGATCGTATGCACAGCATCGACAACCGAATAGAGCACTTTGAAACGGGACAAACTTCCGTACCGGTATATCCGTCAGATCCTCCTGAAGAACGTGTCACTCCAGAGGACGGCCCTTCGGTGCAAAAGCTTTACAAACAAGTAGAAACCGAGCTGGCATCTTTTGTGCTGGCAAAAAAGGCGCTACATCGTAAGAAAATTTTCAACAGGCTTGCCCATTCATTGCACGATGCAGTCTTAGCCTTGGAGCAACTGCATCAATACATTGACCAAGGGCACTGGCAAACTTCCCGCTTGATCGAGCTCATGGACCATGCGGATGCCAAATGTGCTATTTTGGGAATTGGCGTAGACGAAGGTGACGATAGAAGCGATGCACTCTCATTCAAGTGGCTAGGCGCCTCCAATTCGACACCACCACCTGCTGTCCGACAGCTCAAGTCACGCTTAGCAGAGGCGAAAGAAACGGTCGATCAGGCTCTTCCTGTTGCATGGAGTCATGTTGTACAGGTAGGCCCTGCTCATGATGGAGTTGCATCTCTCAATCTGAAAGAGGCAAACGAGGTGCTTCAAACGACGGAGCTGATCGATTTACTGCGAATCAAGCAGCAGCTCGAATCGTACCTATCTTCATTAGCCCAATCTCTTCTGCAAGGTATCATCGAACCAGTATTGCATGTCTCAACAGAACCTGTTAGTTTGTGGTCAGCAAAGACGAGCGCAGATGACGCAGGTATTCAATGGTCCTGTACACAACACAGCAAAAGCAACCAACTGCAACATGACGAAACAATGACATCCATTCTGGCTATGCTGGAGTGTCTGCAAAAGCATCTCTTTGGTCTTTCCCCGCACGACCAATCCGAGCTGTGTTTCATCTTCTCGAAGCATTTCATTCCCAAGTTTGTTCCACTGGTAGTCACATACCTTAAGAAACAATTACCAAATAGCTTGGGCGCGTCATCAGAACATGCTCAAACTCTACAATATGTTCAAACCATCTCAGATGTGGCTAAGCGCAGCTATAATTCGCTGCACGCTTTGGGCTATCTCGAGAAAGGCTTGGCAGAAGAAGCCGAAAGTTTGCTCGACTTGGATCAAAACATTGTCAAGCACTTCTTCCAGCATTTGGGTGTTCTCAATCGTTCAAAATGTAGGGATCTGCTGTTGAAAGAGTTGAGTGGAGGATGGGAAGCGCTTACTATCGAATTCGACGTTCAAATTTCCGCGGAGGCGCAAGCTCACGCAGACCAAATGGTAGCCGAGCATGAAGAGGTAGAAAGAATTATCGGTGTGGGGCAGACCGAAGGGTCTGGGCGCGAGGAGGATGACTGGGATGTATGGGACAATAACGATGAGAAGCTTTCAGAAAGTCGTTCTTCCTCACATCCTAGAGAAACCCAGTTTTCCTCACGATCTCCTTCCGCCATACAATCGAAGGCACGTCAGAAGAAATCCGCTTTAGGTGGGGTTCGTGTAGTCAAACCGGAAGACCAAATGGGCAGCGGACCATTTCCTGTAGAAGAGGATGAATCCAGTTGGGGCTTTGATGACGATATCCCCGAGCCCGCGTCGACGCACAATATGCTACAAAAAGATAACAACAGACCAAATCCTCCTTTAACCTCCCATTTGAACTCCCCTCATGCTCCTATTGGAGATTCTGCTGCACCTTCATCATGGCATCCTCCTCCTGTGGCGCACCTAGAAGACTTCGATGAAGACATCGACGAGGACGCATGGGGACTTACAGAAGAGGAGAAAGTTGAGAGAGCAGCAAAGCGTGCAAGTATGCGAGCGTCCAACGCTGGCACGGACTTGGCGTCAGCATTCCGAGATTTCAGCGCGCAGGAAAATGCAAAGGAAGCTCTGCGCGAGCTATCAACATTTGAGGAGGGTGATGAAGATGCTTGGGGGCTGTCTGCTGAAGAAAACAGTGCAACTCAACCTCCAATACAAAGTTCAGAACAATTGCAGTTGATACAAGGGTTGCCTCCAAAACATGATGTGCAGATCGATACGCCCTTGTCAGCAGCAGCAAGTAATACACAACAAGATCTGGTACAGCCCACCTCTCCGGAAGACGCTTTCGATGCCTGGGATCTCGATGCTGAGCCCCCCAGGATTCTAACCCAGGACGCAGTGTCAGGTAGAGAAATCTCAGACCTAGGGGGACAAACATCTACACCAACTACTTTGCCAAGCATCGCCCCTGAGAAGGATGTAGATGACGATAGCACAGGTTTGCAAGGTAGTGAGCCAGTTGAAGAACCAAAGATAAGCTCTTTCACACGCGAAAGCCTTTTGGGTGAGACTCTTAGCGGTAATTCAGGGCCAAAAGTAGATCAACGCCAAGAGAGTCTCCTTCCAGAGGATGATCTGTGGGGACTGGACGACCATGAAGATATTGCTGGACACGATCTTGGTGAAGTGTCAGACGCACGCCAGGTGCACCAAAGCGAAATAAGTGATAGAAATACTCGTGTTCCTTCGAACAACACGCAAGAGAACGTCAATTTGTCTGTACCCGAAGGTGGTCAAGTGTTGGATGAGGAGCACGAAAAAACCACTTCACCACAACTTGATGACAATGTAGCGTCTGAAAAGGAGTATTTTGAGCCGAAATTGGCCTACGGAGATGAATCCCAACGCAGGCGTCCCAATGTGGAAACTCATGTTCTGCAACAGCAAGAATCGAAAGTTAAGGAGCATGATGGCGAAACAGAATCGACAAAGTCACCAGAGAATCCGGACGATGCATGGGATCTGAAAGATGAAATTTACGAAAGAAACGAAGTCTTGAGTGGTAGCGAAGGTGCCGCGACTGGGGAAAGTGGCGGCAAGAGCAGCAGTAGCGGTGAGAAATTAAGCGATGTGCAAACAGATCCATGGGAAGAAGTCATCGGGACTAGTGAGCAAAGTTTGTCTGCCAAGGACGCTACAGCCGGTGCAACAGGGGCTCTTGCTTTACCAGGAACTGTCACACATGTCACTGATACTTCTGCGACTATGGGCCATAATACGCCAATGCCAAAGCATACCGACGAGTCTTTTAGCACCGATGCGAAACCAAAGCCAGATATTTCAGCAATGAATGACGATGGGGGAGACCAGTGGTCGTGGAATGACGAAGATGAAATTCAGCAAGCACCTAGAGTCTCCCGGTCATCCTCTCAGCAACGGAAGACGCAAGTGCGCTCTCCTCTCCTGCGCACAGCGACACCCACTCGCGGAGCAGCATCTCCAAAGCTGCGCGAAGCAACCATTCGCTCGGCTTCACAAGTAGGCTCGACGACTTCCACAAGCAATGTGTCGTCTCAACACGCATCACGCTCTTCCAGCATGCGCAAGACGAGCAGTCGATCGCAGTCTAAGGAAGCGTTTCATGACACTCGTAATCAATCAACAGAGAATGTTAATGCCAAAGTGAATCTACCGAAGGCTTCAGTTCAGAAAGAGTCATGCCTTATATCGCAAAGGTCCATTTCTTTCATGCAACTGGTGACCAGTGTGTTTGAAGACATCATTTCAGTTAGGCAATCTCCATTCTCCAAGTATGATCCACAGCCCTTGGTAGATTCGCTACGTGATGTGCTGGACCTGCATCGCGCCTTGATGCCCGTAGGTCATGCCGAGACACTGCGCAACGTGCCTGCTCTGGCAGCACAGTTCGCCAACGACTGCGCGTATATTGCACGAGAGTTACAAAAGCTTCAAAGTCGATGGACGGAGGAAGTGCAGAGGCCTCCGCACGGTACTGTCGAGCACTTGAGCACAGATTTCTTCTCGCAACAGGCCGCTCTGGTCGGTCTTCTTGGGCAACGATCTTTTGACGCTCAGCTCCTCGTCCAGCAGCAGATGATCGCTGAGTGCATGGCTCAGACCCAAGGCTTCGAGGCAACTTATGATGATGCACGCTTCCAGGCGTGTGAACGTGCCATGCGACAGATTGTCACCATCACCAAGCAACTCAGCAGCGCCTGGAAAGGCGTCTTGAGCCCATCGTACTATCTCGCAGCGTTGGGTCGCATCGTGAACAGCATCTTGCGGCGTGTCATTAGAGACATAACAGCTCTACAAGACATAAGTGAAGTGGAAGGAAACCAGCTCGCTGCCCTGATCAAGTCCCTCATGAGTCAACTGGAGGATTTGTTTGCCAACCCGCAAACTGGAGCCTCTGACGTTGCTCTACATGTGCTTAGTTGGTTCAAGGCCTCATACTTGTGTGACATCTTGACGGGCTCTCTTGTCGACATTGAGTTCCTTTACTTCGAGGCTGGCGCTCTTGTCGACTATACCAAGCCAGAACTCCTGTCTTTGCTGCGAGCCTTGTTCTCCGACACGCCCAAACGCACGCGACTCATCGACAGGATTCAGGCCGCCTAAGAATCACCAAGTGGGAGCAGCTTTGAATACGTATAACGCACGCTCAACCTCTAAGCCAGACGTTCTTTGCTGTGATGCATGTATTACACAAAATATTTCACAATGTACAATGAAATGTTAAAACGGAAGAGAAGACCTCGATTTGAGTTTGGCTTCCTTCTGGGCCTGTCGCGGGTGTCAGCACATTAAACTAACCTAATGCCATGTCAACTTACTTTTTTCCATGCTGCAATGGTCTTATCCATAGCTTCCAACTTCTCTGCTACTCGTCGCTTCCGCGCCGGTGCTTCGCGCTCGGCTTTTGTGCCTTTGAAGATGTTTCGGTGCGATCGTCCAGAATACGGTCTGCTGGAAGCCGCCCAAGATTTCGCCAAATTCATGACTTGTTTTTCATCCTGCACGAGCAGCTTCGGCGCTTCTCTCTCGCTTTCCACGAGGCGTTGGTTCTTCTCTTGTTGTAGTTGGAATGGGTCTTGGTTTTGTTGCAGGTTGAGCTCTTTGATCCTTTGAACCATCTTATCGATCTTTGTGCTTCCCGTAGATTCCCCTCCGCCGGAAGACACACTTTGCACAACTCTTTCGAGCTGACCGTCTCGAAAGGCTGTTTTTCCCAATTGTGCTTGTCGTCTTAGACTCAAGCGCGGCGCGATCCACCGTCCAGTAACCGGGTGCTTGTATGGCTGGAAGGGATACGGATTGGCTGAGGCCGCAATAGAGGTGGAGGCGATTTCTGTACCTTTTTGCTGTAGTCTTGCCTCTCTGAAGAGGAACCTGTCTACGAGGGGCAGTGCCTTACGCAGCTGACGGCTCGATGTGTACGCCGTCGCCATGGTGTATGTATGTAGTAGTAGTAGACCTCGCACCTTTTCTTCCTCGTCCATGTTGAGCGCGCAATCTGCACGTGCCGAGCGCCTCCACGATCTTAGTGCTCAACTCAGCGTTGATAAAGGCACAATGGCCGTACGCGCTTACCAACAACATCTAGGGGTTCAGTGTCACCATCACATTGCACGTCACGCACTGCGTTAGTTCGAACCCTCATAGCTCCGAGCCCTTGTTCCACACCCCTTTCAGTACACAGAAGCCTCTCGTCCATCCTCCTTTCTCCGCGTTCCCGTCACTTATCTCCACTTCATTTGTGTGCGCCCATAATTTGGAAACATGGCCACGAGGAAAAAGGTCCTTCTCAAGGTAAGTCTCCTGCGTATACTCAGTCCTTATGGATGCTCACTTCTTTTCTAGGTCATTGTGAGTATTTACGAAGGTGTGCCGCTATTCATCAGCTCACCAAATGCCTCTCGCCACTCATCAGATCCTTGGCGACTCAGGGTAAGTGTGATATGCCCCGTACCTCCCGAATCTGACAGAGAGACTCGGTCAGTGTTGGCAAGACATCTTTGATGAATCAATGTAGGTGTTTGTTTTTTGATAGCAGGGCAATGTATTGACTTTTCCTGTAGATGTGAACAAGCGCTTCTCAGCAGCGTATAAAGCAACTATCGGTGCTGACTTTCTCACCAGAGAGGTCATGGTCGATGATAGACTAGTAACCATGCAGGTGAGTTGAAATGAACGATCTGTTTGTTTCTCTTCTCACCTCCCTTAGCTCTGGGATACTGCAGGCCAGGAACGCTTCCAATCTTTGGGTGTCGCCTTCTACCGAGGCGCTGATTGTTGCGTGCTTGTCTACGACGTAAATTCAGCAAAGTCGTTCGAGACTCTCGACAGCTGGCGTGATGAATTCTTAATTCAAGCAAGTCCACATGATCCCGAAAACTTCCCTTTCGTTGTCCTAGGGAACAAGATCGATGTCGAAGAGTCCAAACGCATGGTACGTGCGTAACACGACGATGGCTCACTTGCTCATTTTCCCTCTAGGTGTCGCAGAAGAAAGCAATGACGTGGTGCCAATCAAAAGGCAACATTCCTTACTTTGAGACTTCCTCCAAGGAAGCGATCAATGTTGAGCAGGCCTTCCAGACGATCGCCAAGAACGCGCTGCAACAGGAAGCCGAAGCCGAACTGTGCGTCTTTGACTCTCATGTCGTCTTTCACTCACCCTTCCAACTCTTTAGGTATGCGGACTACCCGGACCCTATCAGAATCGACACAGATTCCAACCAAAGCGGGTGTAACTGCTGATCATATCTGTCACCAGCCACCTTGTCTTCTTTACCCTGTTGTTTTCTTGCTTTCCATTCTGTGATAGCATCATTCTCTCTCTTTCATTCCTAGCGACCGCCTGATGGTATGATGTCAATGCATTAGAAAGGAAATACAATTGTGAAAGTATGAATTAGTGTCCTATAAAGTCCATTAAGAGTATTGCATGTCCTGATGTTCTACAATGAGGCGAAAGTCCTTCCACCCGCAATTTTGTCACTCCTTCTCATCAATAGCGAGGTGTTTGCTTCGTTTACTAGTGATGCCTCGCTCGTCTTTTTCTCCGCATCTCTACAATGCAAGTGCCCCAATAAGCACACTGCATGTCATTGCGACCACTACTCCTTTGCTAACAGAAACAAGTCGAGCGGCACCATCTGGGGATGGTTGATCTGATGCAGCTATCGAGTTGGTCGGCACTGGAGAAGTATTTACTGCGGAAGACAACGAAGTAGAAGACGACGAAGACGAAGCGGAATTCGTTGATGTGGAAGTCAGAGTAGTGGTGCTGTCTATCGTAGTCGTGCTGTTGGCACTCATGGCATCGGTATTTGTCGTGGTAAGCTCCGTGGAGTTCCCGGAGAAAGAAAAGGCAATAGCTGTCAGGCTCGAGGTGCCAGAGGTGGTTGTCGTGCTAGTGACCGTAGTGGCTGCCGACGTAGCCGTACCGCTCGTGCGTTCATCGGCCGCACACACAATTGCCAAGACAAGAAGGGGGAGGAAGCTGCGCCAGATTCGGAGAGCGATCATGCTTTGATACTACTCTATGCATACAATAGATGATGGTTTGGAGAGGAAAATCTCCTAGAACTATACAAAACAGATTTACCTTTGACCCCCCTTTCTAGCAGTACATGCAACCCACATAAAGTGTTGATTGGCCGTCTTCTACACTGCCCATAAAAAAAGAACAAACATGCATTGCCCCGCGCAGAAAATCGGGGCCTGGCACTCGAGCTAAATGCGTGGCTTGCCTAGTCAGCCGAGCTTCCTGCAGGAGCTGCTTAAACTGACACAGAAGCGTGCAAGCGGGATAACGTTAGCGTGTCGAGATCTTCAAGGAGTTGCGTAGCTTGATGTCGAGCAAGTCCGTCTGTATCAAAGGAGACAAGATGATTGACAATGATCTTCGTTCTGTCAGCTAGTTTGCTGGGGAAGAGAAGAGGTGTGTGTGAAACTGATGATAATCTGGCGCCTTTCGGATTGACCTCGGGCAATGCGCTTCCGCCTGGCATCCGCAATCGTTCTAGTGAGGGAGTGTCATCTTTCCACATCTCTTCGTGCTGTGACTCCTGAAGGCGCTGTAGCTGTTCTGTTGAGCCTCGCACCAAAAGAATAAGGAGCAAAAGGGCCGCTCTGCGAAGTTGGGGTAGCTTGGTATTCATTTCAAGGGGGTCATCCATTTGCTCTTGTGTAGTACTGGCCTTCTTGTCCACTTCGACAATTAGTAAGTCCAGCATTCCTTCCGCAATCTGGCCTGAATATCCATTGGCAGCCATGACAAATGGATTTGCCTCTATACAAGTGCCTAGTATTGACAACATCGACGCACGCAGTGTCGCTGATAGCTCATTTTGTCGGACTGCTGCTAGGATGGGTGGAACAATGTCTGTAACACGGGACCCCAAGGCATCTTCAAGCCTCTGAATAATTTGCAACAGTGCCTCGCCCACACGCAAGCGTTTGTCCACTTCCTGTTGACTCAACTTTGATTCTTGAGACGTGCCAAGGTATAATGCCATGAGACGACTAATCATCGTTCGACCACCCATATTTCCTAATTCGGCCAACCCCTTGACAGCATTCAGATACAAGTAGCTGTCATCATCACAGACAGACTGAATGAATATATCGAGAATGGCTGGAACTAAGGCTGGATCTAGTAAAATCTCCTTCTCTCCATCACGAGCATCGCTACCATGCGCTACGAGTTCCTTTAGTGTAATGATTCCGTGTGCCCGGACTGGCAAGATAGGATCTTGAAGTAGACGAAGTGCTTCCTGGTACATTTCGCGACCTTTTCGTTTGGCCTGCTGCTGCGAAGAATGAGGAACGTCGTCATACATCTGTTCAGGCACTGTTAGGGCCGATTTTCGTGCTGTTAAGACGAGTTTCACTTCACGGGCAAGAGAACGGATCTCGGAACTGCTGCTCGACGTCCTGTTGTTGATTTGTCTTGCAATCACGAAGAGCATACCATGTGTATCAAATGTCATATCTGAACGCCTTTCTAATAAAGACAATAGCAGACTCAAGGCTGTTTCTACAAGCTCTTCGTCCTCGTCCTCGTCCGCCCCTCCTTCATCTGTGTTCATTTGCTCATCGAGTGTTGTTCCGAGATTGAACAAGTCTGGTAGTTGCGGCCTTGTATCACGAGGGGCACCAATAAAAGGTATATCATCAGGGGCTGCTTCACTCGGCGGGTTTTCGTTTGAGGACGTATTGCTTGGGCGCTTTCTGTCTCCAAGAGCGAATGCAACAAACGCAAGGATCTTGTCGGGTTGATCTTTGATCAGATCTGCTCCAAATACTTTGATGAGTTGAAGTATGTGTTGGATGTAGACCACACTCAGCATGGAAGTGTCTACTTCGCCGTCACCGCTGGGAGTAGACTGCTTCGATAATGTGTAGGCTTCCAAGATACTTGTCAGCAGGACAGCAGCAACATCACTGCGCTCCGATTTGTGAAGGAGAGAAGTAAGCTCATTGGGTGATGGCATCAATTGAATAGCGGATAGAAGCGACTCTGCGGACTCTTCCTCCGGACCACGGTCCAGATGAGGCTGCCAATCCGATAAGGATAAACGAGAGAAGCTGGCATCCAACACGCTTTGCTGGGAGGATGACATCCAGCGCACATCAAAAACATTGTCATGCAAAAAAAGGACCGGTACTCTCCCATCACGGTCTGGATCTGTGCATAGTGCTCCCTTCTTTAAGACTGACAAAGCGAACAACCCTTTTTTGCTTGGGTGAAGTATCTGCATGATCTTGTCCATGCTGCTGAGACGCAGCCATGTTCTGAGTAAAGTAGAGGCAAGATGGCACGCCTGAGTGGGATCGCCCTCTTTTGTCTTATTGTCAATGTCGATGATCCGTGTTGCTGACTTTCTGCCACCACCTTCCACGACTGTGTCAATAACGAAAAGAGGGACAGCAACAGGCTCAAGAATCATAGTACTAAAATCGCTAGATGGTTCAGCATGCTCTGATATCTCGTAAAGCAGCTGCAAAGCTCGAACAACCTGACTGCCATGCAAAGCGACTTGATCCTCCTCAGATGATGAGTTGTGCGGCGGTGTGATGAAATTGTAAATGTGGTACCGCATCTGATCTTGAAAAGTGCCCAGATCCACTTCTGCCTGTCTAGCCAGGGCAAAGCTGGCAGCATTTCTCTGCGAAAGGGTGGAGTGTTGGCTAGGGCCGTCTGACAGAGTATCATAACTAGAAGGCAACCGTCCGAAAACTTCAAGAATATTTGGAAACGTTGTGCGTATAAAAGCTTGAACCGGCATACCAGTCGGTGGTGTACTTAACAAGTGTCCCACACTCGACAGTTTGCTCATCAGACCGCGCTCATTTGCATCTGTCTCGCTTAAAGTGTACCGCAGTAGTGCAAGCACGCCGTCTTTCCGTAGAAGCTGAGCTGAGAAAAGCCTCTCTGTGATCGCTTTGATGAACGGAGGGACAGGCGAATGACTTTTCTCTGCATTAATTGTAATCTGGGACGAGCCAGAAAGTGTTTGAAGACATCGCAGAGTAGATTGTCCCTTCAATAGTGAGCTCGTAAGCTCGGCAGCCTTTGCTGAAGCAGGAGCTGGGCGCAGAATGCTCGAGCCTTCCATCTTTTCTGGTCCCCATGCCAATCGCATAGCAAGTGCAAGTATATAGGGAGCGGAGTTGTCGACCAGAACATCAGTGAATCGAGCAATCTCTCCATGCTGCTCTTTTGCTGCAAACACTTCAGAGATCATCTCCACTGTCTCGCTTATGTCACGATACGCATGCTGCAATTTCAAGAGTCCAGCCTGTTTGGTTTGTACCAGTGTGGTGTCGTCTGGGATCTCATGAAAGCGAGACTTCTGGTTGGTAGAAGTGCTACTTGGAAAATCACCTCGAGCATCAAAGAATGCCACATCGTAGGCCACAATAGTCGGCAGAAATTTCCAGTTACATAGTATAGACAAAAGTGTCTTGAGTATTCGCAAATCGCGAGCTCCTAGGAGTGGAGGCGCTTCGTTCTGGTAATCCAATCCAAAGTTGTATGTCGTCAGGACATGAAAGAGATTCTTGAGAGCAGAAAGAGCTAGAGACCCTGTCTCTTCTTCAATGTGGTCCACATGAAACTCTGTTTGGAGCGCAGTATGATCTGCTTCTTTTTGAATAAGAGAAGTATATTCAGCAGCACGGGCCTGCAACTTAGCTTGGAGAGAATCTGCAGAAGCCATATCAGTGATGCAACATAATTGCACATGAAGACGTACGGTGACTATCGTTGCCTGTCTTTGATACAAGCATGCTATCAAAATCGCCGCACAGAACTGCTGCAGCTCGTATGGCAGCTTTGAGGCGAGCTTGACTACTCATTGTACGGATCCTCCATAATCGTCGTTGAAGACGACAAATTAACTTTTTCTCTCCACAAGATGAGTCGACTGTACGGCCGGAAGACGCGTGGAGAATATCCGGCTGACAATCGCATCTCCACTCTGTTCTCCCGCTTTTCGCCAGTACCACAATCGTGGGATTTGTCGATGATATCATCCAATAGATCAACATCCATCCAGTCTAGCAGCGAGAGGGCACCTCTTCTTTCACCTTCACAGAGAAGGAATGCCAGGAACAGTGGTTCCTTCGATCTGGATGACAACGATGCGTCGTCCGCAAGAATCTCCAAACGCCTGATCAGGGTCCTGGGCGGATTGCTTATCCTTCTAGTGGCAGCTGTTGGTGCTGCTGTCATTATTCAAGAGTACAAAGACCGTAAAAATCCTCGCTGGGGGAGTGGTAGACCCTATGCACCAGTTCTTGTGCACGGCAAGCGAGGAGCTGTTGCAGCAGAAGAAGAAAGATGTAGCCGTATCGGTGTGGAAAGTGAGTGACAGAATCGTGCTCACTTTGAAAGTCAACTCATGTTCATAAAAGTTCTCAAGCAAAATGGATCCGCTGTGGATGCAGCAGTAGCATCGACATTTTGCACCGGCGTCGTCAACATGTTCAGCTCCGGTATTGGAGGAGGCGGATTTATGATTGTTCGCGATCCACGACCCTGCTCGACTCAAGAACACAAGAATGGAATGCAACACTGCAGCTCAAAGGTTGTCATTGATTTTCGTGAAACTGCACCATCTGCAGCAGAGGAAAGAATGTATGAGGGTCAACCTATGAAGGCTCGTTGGGGTGGCCTTTCCGTGGGAGTACCTGGGGAGCTGCGTGGGCTAGAGGAGGCACACAGACGATTTGGACGGCTACCCTGGAAGCAGCTTATTGCTCCCAGCATTGCACTTGCTCGGTCCACATATGTGTCTCGAGAGCTGGACTCTCGTCTTAAGCGGTTTGGTTTCTTGTTCGCTGAAGATCCCGATTGGGCACCAACATTCATCAACCCAGACACGGGGTTGTTACTTCGGCGTGGCGACCAAATTAAACGCACTGCCCTTGCTAATACTCTCGAAGCTGTTGCACAACAAGGTGCCAAGGCTTTCTATGAAGGTCCGATAGCGGAGTCTATAGCATCCAAAGTCCAATCCAAAGGGGGAATCTTAACAGTCGATGACCTCTCATCTTATCAAGCTCTAGTACACGAAGCTGTCCAGGGTACATGGAAAGAGTATCAGGTCTTCACAACACCAGCGCCTACTTCTGGGCCTGTATTGCTCTCGATGCTCCAAATTCTAGGTGGATACAAAGGATGGACGCGAGACGGAATGAAAAACAAGCTCAGTTACCATCGTTTGATTGAATCGATGAAGTTTGCATCTGCACAGCGCACTCGCCTTGGAGACCCCCCTTTTCTGAATCAGACGGCTCTCCATGTGATCGATAACATTTCCACAAAGAAGACCGCCGACATCGTCCGGAACCGGATTTCGGATGAGCGAACGTTCGACATTGACTACTACGAGCCCCTATATGATATTTTAGAAAATCACGGAACAATGCATTTGAGCACGCTTGATGATCATGGTATGGCGGTTGCTTTAACAAGCACAGTCAACTTGCCGTTTGGGTCTTGCGTTCTCGATCCAGTCACCGGAGTAATACTCAATGACGAAATGGACGATTCTTCCACTCCTGGTGTGCCGAATGCTTTTGGTCTTTACCCTTCACCCTACAATTATCCACAGCCGGGAAAACGGCCTCTAAGTAGTACATCTCCAACCATTGTGGAACAAGCAAACGGTGACTTCTACGCGACTCTGGGTGGCAGTGGTGGATCTAGGATTTATGGATCCGTGGCTCAAGTCCTCATCAACCTCGATTGGGGGCTTGATGTCTCAGCAGCTATCGAACACCCTCGGCTACATCACCAGCTTCTCCCTACCACTGTCAGCGCTGAAAGCACAACAGACCCTTCCATCTTAGATGCTCTGAGAGCTAAAGGACATGAAGTGGATGTTTTTGATATTAACAGTCAGGTCGCTGAGGTACAAGCAATTGTAGCTCATGCTTACTCAGGAAAAATGCGCCACATATACGCCGCCAGCGATTCTCGAAAGGGAGGTGTTGCGGCTGCATATTAGTCATTTTCATCCTCTACTAATCAACTCTCTCTTAACTACTTGTAATTCATATTTTATTGCAATGAACGATGATTTAAAACCATTACATGACGGATACCCATCTCTTACCATGCTTCACGCTCGTACATCAACTCAAGGGATCGTCGAGTGTTCACAGCACCTGTTGCTGTATCAGTCACACTACCGCCGAAAAGACTCTTAAACCATAACCAGAATGCGTCCCACTGGCCAGGAAGCGAAGTGGCATCTTTGGACGCGTCGTTGGTGGATGTGGATGTGGCAGAGGGCGTTGAGGAAGATGAGCTGGTAGGCTTGGAAGCGGAGGAGCTGGCAGCACCTTTGTCTCCATCCGTATTCTGATCATCTTCACTTTCTTCATCGTCACAATCATCGTCGTCCTTAGCATCAGGTGCCGGTGTTGCTTCAGCTGATGAAGAGCTAGAAGTACCACTGGCTCGCAGAAGAGGTGGTGTGTCCACCTGAGAAGATGATACATCCTTTCTGGCAGGAGCCGCAGTAGAAGAGCTAGCCGCAGTTGCTGCCTTTACCGTTGGGAAACTTCCTCCTGCTGTGGATGAGCCAGCATTGGCTTGCCTTCCAGAAGAGGCATCCTCTTGCTGAACCAATACCGTCATTGTGATGTATTCTCCTGCCTGACTTTGGCTATCATCACCCTTACCCGCTGGCGTAGCTGAAGGAGAAGAAGCACTTCCGCTATTGGCAACTCCAGTCGGCAGCATGAGGGCAGCTGAATTTGTAGGAACAGCGTCTGGAAGACTTGCAGTCGCTTGATCCATGTACGAGGACCCTAATGTAAATGTCATGGAGGAAACAGCTTGCTGTGAAGCTGATGGAGATGATGTTGCCGAGGCCTCTTTTGCGTCACTTTCCGAGCCCACACTGCTGGCTACTGCCGCAGATGATGTGCCTGAAGCATTCGCTGCTGCCTCAGTTGCGGATGGTGTTGCTTCTGAAGATTGGCTTGAAGAAGCGGCAGGTCTTTCCTCTGATGCTGTAGATGACTCAGAAGCACCAGGAGCGGGTGTCTCGGTAGATGTTGGCGCGGGTGCTGCAGGAGCAGAAGATGCTGCTACTTTGGAATCTGCATCAGAAGGTGCTGGTGCATCAGTACCTGCAGGAGTCGGTATATCGGAAGAAGCAGCACTATTAGTTGGAGCTGGCGCTTTAGAAGCGTCATCTGTCGGAGCTGCGGCATCAGAGGCTTCAGATGCCGTAGGTTCTGGCGCTTGTGACTCAGCAGCTGAAGCAGTAGGAGCATCCGTCGCTGCAGGGGCGGGCGACAATGTTGGTACACTAGAGGAAGAATCAGCTGGGGCTGCATCCTTTGAATCACCATCAGCTGGCGCGGCGTCCTTTGAATCACCATCAGCTGGGGCTGCATCCTTTGAATCACCATCAGCTGGGGCGGCGTCCTTTGAATCACCATCAGCTGGGGCTGCATCTTTTGAATCACCATCAGCTGGGGCTGCATCTTTTGAATCACCATCAGCTGGGGCTGCATCCTTTGAATCACCATCAGCGGGAGCTGCATCCTTTGAATCACCATCAGCTGGGGCTGCATCTTTTGAATCACCATCACTTGGGGCTGGCGCATCAGAAGCAGCAGCAGATGGAGCTGGTGCATCAGAAGCAGCAGCAGATGGAGCTGGTGCATCAGAAGCAGCAGCAGATGGAGCTGGTGCATCAGAAGCAGCAGCAGATGGAGCTGGTGCGTCGCTTGCTGGTGCATCATCACGGCGGAATTGCCTCCAGGAACGCTGCATGTAAGCATTGGCCTCACGACGAGCTTGCAATTTTGATTGACCTGCAAACATTTTTTGCTGGTTTGCTACACCAGCTGCTTGAGCAAATGCAGCTTGCTGATCACCGAAGTTTTCTGGAGCAGAGGATGATGCAGCATCTTGTTGCACCGCCTGGGTAGGGTTTGCAGTTGCCGATTGGGACACACTACTTGATGGCGCGAAGAGAGACTGTTGAATTGGCACACCTTCTGCTTGCGAGAAATCAGTCGCCAGAGAACCGATTGAAGGTGTTGCTGAGGGAGCTGCTTGCTGGTTGGAAACAGCTCCTCCCATAGGTGCAGCAAGTGCCATAGGATCTTGTGCGGCTAACGATGGAGCAGCGGAGGCAGAACTTTGGGCCGCTGCAGCTGAAGAAACAAGCGCTGCATCGTTTGCTGGAATGCCTTGCTTGTAGGCGGCAATGTTGTCTGCATAGCTTCCTCCCACTGTAGGTGCTCCTTGAGTGTTAGTGGCCAAAATCATTGCTGCAATCACAGCGACCGTCAGACCACGGAACGCAGTCTTACGGTTGGCGGAGGTTTCCGAACGTGTATGACCCATCCTGTTAGGTAAAGGGGAATTTGAAAGGGGAAAGGGAAATTTAGAAAAAAAAGCTTTGCAATTCAAATCAAGCCAATCTGAGAGAATAGGCCCTTAGAAGGATCTGACTTGTCGTAAAGTGAACAGAACGATGCAATGACACCTGGTCAATGACAAAATGTCGCAAGACAATTTTAGGAAAGCGCTCAGCGCAACTTTTACGAATGCCCAAGCAATGAAATCTACTCAGCTACCAGAACTGAGGGAGATCACACAGAAGTAAAAAAAGAGAGTAGTGGAAAGGTGGAAAAAGAAGTTATTGTGTTTGTTCTGCACTTATAAAGCACATTGTTCTACCCCCAGATCTTACCCTATATTCTGTAACTTAACCTATTTTCTACGCTTTCTCTACAGAGAAACGCCAAGCTTACCGTATAAGGAAACTCTTGAGCATGGCGAGGCAAGTCGATGCCGAAGCAGCTTTTTTGTAGATGTTTTACGAGCTCTGCAGATTGACTTAGCGCTTTGGACGCGCTAGAAGGATGTGGTGGCGCACTTTTTGTACGCGTTTGAATGGTTCCCTATAGGCATCATTGGCGGCTGTTCCGCACGTTGATTAGCAGTTTACAGGAACAAGAATCTCGGCCATTCTATGCATTTCCAAGGAATACATGCTAATTGTAAACGGAAAAGATTGGACAAAGTAATTAAACTTGATTGAGGATCGGCAAGATTGCACCACAACCACTTACGCCCAGAGCTAAATAGAGCTGAATATTTGATATAGTAGAAAGCTGGCATCTGTTGACCAGTATGTAGGTATCATGTAGCATCACATTTGCTTCAGAGAACAATAATTCTATACACTATATATGATATTCAGTAGTTCGCCATGTGCGATAGGATTGTATGAGGAATTTCTTTCCAACTATGATTGCGACGTAATTGCAGAAATGTGCGTGTCTGAGCCGCGTGGTGAACAAGCACTCGTTCGTACTTCATGTTGCAAAGTCAACTGAGAACTGCAAAGATAAAGCCGCTTTGAGCTTTCTCAAACAAGTATCAAGATTATCCACGATGGATTTTGTGTCCGGATGCGATGATGAAGCTTCTACAGCACGAAGAAGGATTCTTGCAATATATAGATAGCGATCATCATCCAGTCCAAGGTTGGAAGTCCGTTTCACTGTGTAATGTTCACCAGCTGTTGCAGCATGAGTATGTAAGTATGGTGCTCGATTGCAGATCCACAAGCATGCACCAGCACAAATATCACGGATTATTTGAGGTGCGAGGTCGCTATATGAATGAGGAGACGGGGCGGGTGTTCCCGTTGACCAATCTGCAATCTCTACAATCCCTTCGATGGCGTGTAGACTGTTGTATTCAAGGTAGAATGACATCTTTACTTCTGCTAACAGACCTCTTTGGCCCTCTTGGATACCATATAATTGTACGCAGCTCTCTATCTGCATAAAACAATTGAGTTCAAGAAGTCGAAGAGTTGCTTTCTGAATTGGCTTAACCACATTGTCATGATTATCATCCTTACTCCATTCTAGATGAGGCAAACAAACTTCATACTTCCAGCGGCGAAGATCTGAATACAGAATGCTAAGTGCTTCAAAGTTGATACCTTTGCGCCTTGCTTGTCCTGAGCAAAGCGTTTTCAGAATTTTTCGAGCTATCGTTGCTAGAGAAAGGATTGCGTCAAGGTACCCTCCAGCCCCTCTCAGTACGCTCTTATTGTCTGTATCATCTTCATCCTCAGGAATACGAGACATGACTTTATGGTCCAGGCAATAAAAGGAGTCGACACCGTATACGTGCCAGAAAAGCAGCGTTTGACGTTCATGTAGCCTAGAGAGACTGGAAGAATAATGTTCTTTGGAATTATTTTCAGCAATACCGGCTTCCAATGTAAGTAAAACAAGAGATTCATGGGTCAAGAAAAGTCGACCTAACCTTTGATTAATATCGGACGACGAAGTAGGATGATCAGCATAAGCAATGTTGGTCATTAATGCCAATGCTTCCAGGTCATCTATGTGCATGAAACTTTTTCTGCTTTGAACGTCTTGCTGCTTTTCGATAAATAAAGTGCGAAATTGATTGGCAATCTGCTGCTGTAAAGATAGTTTATCAGGTATGTTGCTGAATACGATGCCACGATACGCAATCGCAAGGACTAATCTGGGGCTGCAACGACTCTCGTTGAAATCTTCCCAAAACGCATCCTCGATGATCACTGGAAGGCACTGCGCTGCCATGTCGAAATACGCATGCAGGCACTCAAGAAGCTGTTCATGTGAAAGGAAATCCTCTACATAGCTACTTTTTGTATTCATGCTGGGTAAAGAAGGTGTGCTCCACATAAAATTTTCGGTGGGAGTCATTAGCATATCATCCCATTTCATGTTCTCATCGAAGCTTGAGATACCTCCTGAGAAGAGCTGACCGAGGAATGCTGCACTTTCAGAACTTAAGCCCTCAAAGATCTCGCGGCAGGAGGATGTTGACGCCTCGGGAACCACAATTGGTACGGCTTGGCTTGCCTTTAAATGCTCGGCAGAAGTGATGTTTTGTGGCGTCCGTGCTTTTAATTGCTTCTTTAAACGGATATCATGAATATCGCTTTGGACACACGGGATATCTCTGAGCGCACATTGTGAGCATTGTTCATATCCTTGCGTCACTCTTGTTGTGCGGTCACACTTAATGCGACGTTTGTGACACACATCGCAGGAAGCACGAGCCTTCCCTCTCTTTAACATCCGTCGGTAGCCCAGCGACTAAGCTAGAATGAACGCGGGAGAGAAGGACGCGAGGGTAAAATAGCCTGGTCTTCTCGGGACTTTCGCGGAGAAAAGACGGGGAATTCTCGGGATTTTCGCGGTGCATGCACTGAAGCAAAGTTCATGCTGAATATCTGTAAAGGATATAAATTCAACCTTGGTCCCATGAAGACAGAACATCCACCATGAACACCACGGTTCCTACAAACGGTATCGCATCTTTATCTTTTACACCTCAGTATGCTCCGAACATTGCTTTTCTTGTTACTTTTTCCACACTCCTTCTTGCTCAGACTGCTCTGGCGGTCATGTTCCCGCGCTTTTACGGATATGCAATAGGAATGATAGGAGGATTGATACTGGAAGTCGTGGGGTATGCAGCTAAGCTAATGCTATCGAAAAACCCAGAAAATAAGAATGGGTATATCATGTAAGACCCAAATGAAAATCAATTCTTTGTCTAATGCTTCTTTTAGGTATATAATTGGACTGACACTTGGACCTACTTTCTTGTCCTCCTCACTGTATTTGAGCATCGGGTTGCTACAAAGGACATTCAATACCAGGGTACTTTCTCCAATAGGATCTAAACTCTTTGTGACGATTTTCATTCTTGGAGACTTCTTGTGTCTATGCTTTATTGGCGTTGGGGGCTCTCTCGCAGCAATATATGCAGACAATCCTATAGGTGTAGACCTTATGATCGCCGGGCTTGGCACTCAGGTTCTCTTCACCGCACTCTTCGGTCTGATGCTACTCATCTTGTGGAAGGGCCTTTACTCAACATTGCGATTGGAAGGTGTAGAGTTTTATATGATAGGTGAATCATAATTTTCGCTTTACGTTCCGGTATGCTTATATTTTGTTTTCAAGGAATTTCACTTGCAGCCCTTTCTTTATTTGTACGATCTTGTTGGCGTGTTGCAGAGCTCAGCGACGGATTCAATGGACCGTTGGCCTCCAAGGAGAACATCTTTATTGCCTTAGATAGTGTTCCAATCTCCCTAATGTCTCTTTTATTAACTCTACTTCATCCTTACACATTAGTGTCAAAGACAAAGCCGTACTTTCCCGAGCTTTCAGAAAAAATCTGATAGAAATTCATGATATCCCAAGGTTTCTGTATGTTAGGAACATCTCTAGAACATATTTGCTCGTGTATAGTTAACTTAACGTGGCCATAAAAGACACATTTGTTAGGCAAGACTGCTAGTTTACTACGATAGATTTAAGGAATGGCATGGTTGTTGTAGTTGGATGTTTGGGAAAAATTGGGTAACACTCCAATTCTTATAAAATGTTGGTGTATTGGCCTAGTTGATCTGGGCGTATTCCACTCCACCTTTTCACGGAAGCTGGAAATTAACAGTCATTGTATCAGCCGTCCAAATGGGTATGTGTTCCGCGCTCTACGATGTATTGCTTTTTGCTTGTATCAACAATACATTATCCAAACCATTAAACGTGGACTGAAACCATGTATCGCAGCGTACGTTCCAACGGATTTCGAGTTTAAGCCTTTGTAAACAGTATCATTCTCAGGGGTCACCGTCCTATACGCGCTAGCCCGTGAATACGTGCGTGCATTGCGTACAAGCCTGCCAAGCGGGCCCAGAAAATGCCAAGCGGCTAGGCACTGCTTACTGATAGGCGTGATGACAAAGATGCAACTAGTATGGAATCTCACGTAGGAACATGAAAATAGAACGTAGCCACAAGCACGGCCTACACACTCGACTCGTGCAATTGCGCAACTCCGCGGTTTGACAGGAAACATGCGTTGGTTTTCTAGGTTGAACTGGAGAACCTGACGAGGGAGCGATTAGAATGGCATATAGCCACTCGCCCGGGTCTCTGATTATATGCTCTGCATGCCAAGCATACAAGCCAGATACAAAAGGGATTGCCCATCGAACGGGAACCACACAGTTGTAAATACAACAAACTTCTGTATGTATCTCACTCTGTTTTGCCCCTTTAACGTCACCAAGGAGATTTGTCTCTAAGCTTGAACCGCCATCCCAGAAAGAGGATAGCCACTGTTCACAAAGTTTCTCGTGAGATAATCAGTCATTGATTGTAATGTCACATAGAAACCCTCGCTATCAGCCAGTCCCTGGTGGTGATATGAACTCCTCTACTACAGAACAACGTAGGCTTGCATCTTCACATTTACATCCTCAAAGCTCTTCGAGGACCAATGTACAATCTCCGCTCTCCTCTTCTGGTGCGAGTACGAGCCAGCATAGTAGCGAGTCGATGCGTCTGCGAGGATACAGCAATGAAGGTCTTCAGGAGGGAGCGCAAGACCTTGGCCCATATAGCCATATCCTCAAAGGAAGTGGACACGGAATGAAAAAGAATGGGAGCCCGCGTCCGGGAAATGTGTCAGCAGGCTCTGCAACAATGGCAAACTCGAGAGCACCCTCCAAATTGAATAGCAAGTCATCTATCCCTTCAGAAAAAGGTAACGGTTCTTCACTTTATGCACCGATGTTGTCCAAAGGGGATATTGAAGCAGATGACCTTCTTCACGATATGAACGATCGTGGTGATCGGTTTAATTTTTGCTCATTCCGGGGTATTCTCAATGTGACTGCTCTGTTTTTACTCGTCGCAGGTCTTTTGGCCCTCTTTGCTGGATATCCAATCATTTCTCATTTCACTGCCCGCCGTGAATCGAACAAGGGGGCTTTCAATATCGGTGGCACGAATGGCACGGGTCAAGTCCCTCTGATTGTCCCACAGCTGAAGGTTATTGATCCAGACACACCCTCCAGTGCACAAAGATGGACAAACACGCAGGGTCAACCCTATCACCTCGTATTTTCTGATGAGTTCGAGGAGGAGGGGCGCACATTCTGGCCCCAAGATGATCCTTTCTGGGAAGCTGTCGATATATGGTATGGTGCCACGGGTGACTATGAGTGGTACCATCCTGGTCAAATCAACACCACAGGTGGAGCACTGCAGATCACCATGGAGGACAAACCCATGCATGATCTAAACTTCCGCTCTGGTATGCTTCAGTCGTGGAACAAATTTTGTTTCCAAGGAGGGTACATTGAGTTTAGTGCCACCCTTCCTGGCTCACCTGAGCAAGTTGGTTGGTGGCCTGGCTTGTGGCTGGAAGGTAATTTGGCCCGTCCAGGATACTTAGGAACGACCGATGGAATGTGGCCATACTCTTACCAAGCATGTGATTCAGGTATCCTGAAGAATCAGACTGCGCCAGGACGTCAGGGCCACGATGCGATCTCTACGTACGAACAGAAATATGACAGTAGGGTTGGTCTCAACTGGCTGAGTGGGATGCGATATCCTTCGTGTACCTGCGGCGGGGAGGACCATCCTGGGCCAAGTAACGACGTGGCTCGAGCTGCACCTGAGCTGGATATCTTGGAAGCACAAATTTATCAAAAAAGGCAAGGTGAAGCATCGCAGTCTTTACAAATTGCCCCTTTTGACATGGACTACGACTGGGATCAAAGTCTTGCGCAGATATTTGACGACGACGTAACGAAATTCAATGCGTACACAGGTGGAGTGTACCAAGAGGCTGTTTCTGGTCTCACAGAAATTCCTGCGAAAAGTTATGCACTGACGGGTAACGAGTATGTGCGATACGGCGTAGACTATACGCCGGACTGGAATGGTGACGGCAAAGGCCGTGTCACTTGGTACCTTGATGATAAACCCACATGGACAGTGACTAGTGATGCCTTTCCTGCTCGACCCGCAATCGATGTCAGCCAGCGCATTGTTCCTGTAGAGCCGATGGCTATTATCATGAATCTCGGCATTTCTCGTGGCTTTCAAGCCGACTTGGACTTTGACACGCTCACGTTTCCTGCTATCATGAAGGTGGATTACGTTCGCGTCTACCAGCCTGACTCGTATAAGGAAGACCTGATCTCTTGTGACCCGCCAGATCACCCTACGAAAGATTTTATTGAACGTCACCGCGAAGTTTACAATAATCCCAATTACACTACTTGGCCCAAAGACTTCCCGAAAAACCGCATAACGGGATGTTGATTGGTTCTGGTAGATCTAATGGACAATCGCTTTCCAAGTTTTTTTCTCTTCTTCGCCATTGTACTTTATTAGCATAGTCATTCTCCTCCGTACAATGTTGCACACCCTTATTGTATCTTATGATAAACATGTTTTCTTGCAAATCGCAGTCATGAACAATATGATTTCATTTGCAAAGCTCGACAGTCGAGCTAAGCATTTTATTATCTCTGCTACTTCACAAGAGTGTGTCGAGGACTTCAAGCACCCGATCTCCGACTTCTGCGCATCTCGTTTCGCCTCCAAGATCGCGAGTACGAATTTCCAGTCCACCGATATCTTTAGCATCCAAGACTTTGCGGACTGCGTCTTCAATTGCTTGCGCCTCGCGAGCTTGGCCCAAGGAGTAGCGCAGAAGGAGCGCAGCAGACATGATCGTACCAATAGGGTTGGCGATGCCCTGACCTGCAATATCAGGAGCCTGAAAAGGATCAGCTGTATCGACAAAAAGTATTACAAGGCCTACTCACTGAACCGTGGATAGGTTCGTACAGACCCATACACTTTGATTTGCCGTCTGGCAATCCAGACAGCGAGGCGGAAGGCAAGAGTCCCAGTGCTCCGGGGATAACCGAAGACTCATCTGATAAGATATCACCAAACATGTTCTCGGTCAAGACAATTCCGTTGAGCTTCTTTGGATTGGAAACCATTACCATGGCAGCTGAGTCCACGAGTTGGTGATCCACTTCGACACCTTTATTTTTGAACTCCTCGTCGACTGTCTCTGTTACCACACGGCGCCACAGGCGGCTACATGCTAGTACGTTGGCTTTGTCTACACTATGAAGTTTCTTTGGAGGGTTGCTTTGCAGTGCAAGGTAGGCCGCCAGACGAGTGATACGTTGTACGTCGTTACGATTGTAGCGCATCGTATCAGCCGCTTCCCCGGCACTACCCGGTGTGTCCAAGTCGGCCTCCTGGCGCTCTCCAATGTACAAGCCCTTGACGAGCTCACGCACCACAATAATGTCGGTTCCTTGCGCGATCTCGGGTTTGAGCGGCGAGTGTGCTACAAGAGATTGCGAAGGAAACAGCGCAGGTCGGACATTGGCGTACAAGTCGAAGTGCACACGGATGTCGAGCAGCCCTTGCTCGGGGCGAATCTTGTTGAAACCCCACTTAGGTCCACCTACGGCTCCCAACAGGATTGCATCTGATGCTTCACAGGCTTTCTTTGTTTCTTCTGGAAACGGGGTACCAGTTGCGTCAATAGCTGCTCCACCGAAGAGTTGCTAGCAGGAAGCATGTGAGAAGGGCCGATCATGAAAAGCACTGCAGACAATGCATGATACATACAGACTGCAATTTGAGCTCGAATGTCTTGGACTTTTTGGACACGAACTCGAGGACTCGTGAAGCCTCCTTTGTGATTTCAGGTCCTAAAAAATAGTGAGACTACAAATTACAGGCAAGCTACTTGTACATACCGATGCCGTCGCCGGCTAGGACTACAATGTTGAAAGTCTTCTTTTCTGACATGTCTGGTGAAGGAAAATGCTAAGTAAGGCGGAGCTAGAAGGTCTTCTTATTCCTTTCGTGCAATGCCGGAGATTCAAAGTAGATAATCGCACGCGCCAGAAAATGAAAAGAATTCATAAGCCATGTGAAGTGCCTTGTTTCAGGCGTGAAACTTGTAACGGGTCACGCTGCGAATGTGGTTTCCGCGAGCGATCTCGATCTAATTCACCCGCCGTCATCACGTACTTCGCTAGGAACTTTTGGTATTGCATCTTATTGGCTCCACATCCGTACCATATTCCACCTCAAAATTGATACACAGTAATATGGCAGACACTACTGATACTTCGGCTGCAGACAAGCCCCGCAACATCTCAAGGGATGGAGACGTGATTGTGGTAAGTGTTCCCACTACATATACCAGTCTGTAATTGAAGAAATGTCCAGGACATGGAGTACTACGAGCTTCTGGCTGTATCTGGCGATGCAAACGAACTCGAGCTAAAAAAAGCGTATCGAAAAGCCGCCATCAAGAACCACCCTGACAAAGGTGGTGACGAGGAAAAGTTCAAAATGATTGGGGAAGCTTACCGTGTGCTGAGTGACAATCACCTACGTGCAGACTACGATAAGCGAGGAAAAAAGTAGGTACCAATTTTCTGTCGAGTGCAGCACCCTAACAATCTCTTTCAGGAAACCTTCGGACGAAGTCGGTCTCAAGGAAGCTACAGAAATGGTAAGGAAAGAGCGCAGATACGATTCAACTTCTCACCTTCTTTCTGTAGTTTGGCAACTTATTTGGTGGCGAGCGTTTCGTTGATCTCATTGGAGAAATTTCCCTTCTGCGTGATTTTGGAAAGGCCTCCGAGATCATGATGACTGAAGAGGAAAGAGAGGAACTGGAAAAGAGCATGAAGGAACAGCAAAAGCAAGAATCTGGAGCCGACACAGACACACCTGCAGAGGCCCCGCAAAGTGTCAATGAGACAGGAGACAAAAAGACCGATACAACGTCTACGCCAGAGAGGCCCACAACAGAGGGTTCCTCATCGCATCTGACCACGCCGGAGGACGCTGCAGCATCGACGAAAAAGGACAAACCGGCTAAGCAGAAGTTGACACCGGAGCAGCGTCAAAAGCTTGATGCTCTGGAGAAGGAGAAGCGCGAAGCAGAGGAGAAGCGGATTGCGGATCTTACGCAGAAGCTCAAAGACCGTATTCGACCCTTCGTCGAGGCTCGCAACCCTGGTGATAAAGATGACAGTGAAACACAACTCTGGGGCAAACGCATGCGAGAGGAAGCAGAGGACCTCAAATTGGAGTCGTTCGGCATTGAGTTGCTTCACACGATCGGATCAATCTACCTCACCAAATCTACTACGTGGGTCAAGTCACAACGCCACAACTTCCTCGGTGTTCCGGGCTTCTTCAGTAGGCTTAAAGAGAAGGGATCCATGGTGAAAGAGACATGGGGTCTTATGGGCAGCGCCATGAGCGTTCTGGTCAGCATGGAAGATATTGCTAGAAGGCAGGAAAAAGGTGACGTTGACGAAGAGGAGATGCGGAAGCTAGAGCAGGAAATGAGCTCCAAGATGCTTCTTGCTACATGGCGGGGCACTCGGTCAGAAGTGAATGGCGTTCTGCGCAAAGTATGTGACAACATTTTGAACGAGAAGGGTGTCGACAGCAAGACTTCGCTACACCGTGCGCGTGCACTAGCCTTCCTAGGTGCCATCTACAAATCTGTCGAACCCGAAGAAGGCGACGAAGAACGCCGAGAATTAGAGAGACTGGTAGCCGAAGCAGCTGGCAAAGGGAAAAAGAAGAAGGACAAGAGGGGCGCACGAGTGGCTTCCACATCCGGTAGTGCCACACCGACGACTGGAGCAGATGCTAGCAAAGTATAGATTATTCCCTTCCTTATTAGTACACTGTATGATCCTAAGGCTACTTGTACACTGATTTGTCAGAGAAATTTATACCAGTTGATAAGGTTCTGGTACGTGTATGATATACATGTGATGTACAGTGTTTGCGGATCACATGAGTATCCAGTGTGAACCACAGAGATCACACCGTTCAAGACTGTCGAGGAGTCGATGCTGAATGATGGACCCTGAGAGCGATTCCAGGCTGGTTTCCCGCAGGCATGCCACACACACCTTGGCTCGTGCTCTTGTGTTGACAAGGAAGGTAGAGGCACATCGCTTCCAAGTGTGTCCCAGAGTGCATGTCCCGAGTCGGACTCCTTCCAATATATCCATCGTATCTACGACAAATGGAATAGGCGAGGCGCAGATTCGACACAACTCTCCGGTGTGCAGCGATGTGCTACGATCGCCCTGGATTATGTTAGTCATTTTTGAAGGGCTCAAAAAGATTTTATCTTACCTGCAAAGAATTTTTTGCTTTATGAATATAGGCATTTCCTTCTTGATCTCCAAGCAGCGACGTTAGTAGACGAGTCATTTCCAAAGTTACAGGTTGTTCGCTGAAGTTCCGTGAAATCGCTACCGAAACAGCCGCCATGACTTTGGCTAATACACAATCGGAATCTTGTCCAAGTGGAGTTTCGGCATTGACAAACAATTTAGTTGATAGCCCAAGATTACGCTGCAGAATACCATATACCTGTCTTTCTTCAAGACGGTGCAGGTACTGAGATATAAGCTGCTCTCGTTTGTGTGCATATTCTTCCCGTTTCTGTTGAAGTTGTAGCGTCAGAGGCTAATTTGGAAGTCTCTTTCGTCCACTTACCTGAATCCAAATAATCATTTGGTACGCTGTATAGCTCCGAATACCTAGCTGATCCACTGTGACTTCTTTTGCAAACAAAGCATCACAGAAATTGATAGTGAAACTTTTAACAGTGTCGAGGATTTCTGCCTTGTGACGACTTATATGGAAGAGCAAAGAAAGTGCCTGCTTTTGTCGCGATAGCTGGGGCAAATCATCAATCTTGAAGAATATGTTTTGCATCCTCAGCTCTGCAAAAGATGTGTCATCTTGGTTTGGAGGTCGCAAAAGTGCTAGTCCTAAGTGAGACTTCGTATTGCGCAAGTATGCCCACGATGCAATCTCATTCGCATCGTGACACAGAAGTGCAACATCAGCTCCAGTTTCCGCGTACCCAGATAAGCCGCGCAACGACTCGATGGTATGCTCCAAACTTCTCATCGAATCATGGGGTGGATCAATGAACGCCCACGGCCGAATACTTGTGTCTAGTGATACGCCTACCTCTGGTTTTGGAACATGGTAGATACATCCGTCTTGCAAAATCACATGCCATGCTTGGACTCCCTTGTTTTGAATGCCCACTGCTGCCATCAAACATCTGCTCTCTAAATGCCTTGAATCTTCTAGCTCCACATGGGAAGCCTTTCCGGTTGCAGTGTCGAAAATGTGCACCTGTCCTGCCGTGCAGTAGAGTAAATTCATCCCATCCCAAGCGGTGTATGTGAAATGTGCTCTCTTGAGAGATGGGGGTTGTTGCTCCGCAAGGTCAATTGTCCACCCTTCTTCTGCCTTAGTTAACTCGAGAATCCTCATACCGTCTGCATCCTTAGCAGAGATGCAAGTGCGTCTGTAATCATCAGAGAAGACTTCTGAGGTAGTACTTCCGAGTAGAAGTATTTGAGAAGAGGATATTTGCTTTTCTAGACACAGTGTGAGTTGTACGCTATGCTCACGATGACCTTGCTGAATTTCCCAAGCGTAAATTTTTCCAGTCAGGTCACTAGCCATCAGCCATATCGCAGTACCATTAGCAATCCAAATGAAAGAACAAAGAGAAAGTGATCCAGAGTTATCAACATTTACGCATTGGAGAACACCCCATGGACCCCTCAAATAATTGGCATCGGCGGAAAAGACTAGCAAGCTACGTCGTGTCGTGAGAGCGGCAAAGACGGGACTTTAAAGAAGAAATCATCACTGTGCAGAGAAAGAGTACTGAGATCGCTTACCTGCTCATCTTTCCAAAATCGCGAGGTGCCCACTTCGCGCAAATCCATCGGTTATCTAAGGAGACAATGTCTAGTTGGTTATCCGGGAGTTGCGAAGAGCCAGGATTATCACAGTGCTTGTCCATGTCATTGCTAGGAATGCTAGCATGGAACAAGGGTATTTGACAAGTGGGATCGTGAAAAGAAGCGAGCTGAGTATCGGAGGGCAGCTTCGGGGCTATGTCGATCGCAACATTCTAATGTAGGAAACTGTCAGCTGCTGGACTGCATCCATCACGAAACACGTACAAAGATGTGAAGGACATCTTCAGTCGAAACCAGAATCGAGCCTGAGGGAGAAATATCGATGCTATTTGACTGAAGGGGTATGGAGTCAATTGTACCTTGAGCAATTCGATTGATCCGCGGGTGACCTGGATGTCTTTGCTCCGTGCCATTCTCATTGACATCGCTAGATGTGACCAAAGATTCCATCGTAGGAGTATAGCGATAGAGAGAAAGGCAAAAAGCGGCGTCCTAAGTCGCTCCGAGACTGAATTTGTTTGGATGTACAATTGCTCACTGACTTGTAAGGAGGGCATCAGTGAAGCGGACTAACGGTTCTGAACACCTGTCAGTGTTTTGACTTCACACGTAGTGTTGTTCTAATTCTTGCTGCACAGGCCAACTCGAAAGCTTACTCCGCACTCTTCCCCCTCCATACCAACATGAGCGGGAAGAACGAACGCTTCAACGCCGAAGCGCTTCAATGGGATTCCAAACCGGAAACAGTTCAGTCATCTCAAGCTCTCTTCGAGTATCTGGTGTCGAGGCTGCCCGAGCTCAGCGACAAAAGTAAGCGCCTAGCCGTCCTTGACTTGGGATGCGGGACTGGTCTTTTATCGCAAAGATTAGCGCAGTGTGAAGGTGTTGCGTCGATTGTTGGTGTGGATACTAGCGAAGGAATGATCGATGTGTGAGTGTGGAAGCGAGACTTTTGATAAAATCCAATACTCTTCAGCTTCAATTCAAAACAGAATACCGTCCCTCAAGGCGATAAGATGAAGGGAATCACAAAGCTACTTGAAGTATGTTACATATTCTCACTTTACTAGAGGCTTACTAAATGAAATGAAAAGGATCCTGAAGATCCAGTGCTGGAGGGGCAGAAATTCGACATCGCTGTTACACATCTTGCACTGCACCATATTCCTGACATGCAAGCTGTCGTCAATACCCTCGCCCACACATTAAAACCAGACAAATCCTCCAAGCTACTGCTTTCCGACTTTCTTAATGATGGACAACATGCTCTTCTTTTCCATCACAAGTCCAAACATAACAGTGTGGAAAGACATGGCGTCGCCAAAGAAGAGATGAGCTCCCTACTTCAGCAAAGTGGTCTGCACGACACAAGTGTCGAGATCTCCTTTGTGCTCGACAAGACCACGGAGGTTGGCAAGGAAAAATTCAGCTTTATTCTGGGTGTGGGCAGCCAAGCATAGGATACTATGTCTCAGAATTTGGGAATCTTTACCGTTTCGCAGACATTGCAATCTGTGACGAAAAGCAAACTTACAAGTATATTGCTAAATTTACATATTTGCATTGGTGCTGTGTGGGTATAGTCTTGCTCATGTGCCAATGAGAATGGCAGGTGTCAATCGAAATGAAAGACAATACATGTCTTTGTTAGGAGCTACAGAACGGACCAGATGCAGACTTAGTTCTGGTGTTGGAGAAGCATCCTTGTCAATATTTAGATTGCTGATGTCTTGTAGAGCATCGGTATCGTCTGTGTCTGTCTTTTCATGCAAATCTTGCTCTTGTTTGTCTGCTTTAACTTGTAGGGCAAGAGACTTTTCCGCACGAGAGTCCGGAGAAGGTGACCGCGGCGGTACAAGCCGATACGGTGAGGTCGGGGATAGTCCTAATGCTTTGTTAGCCCTGGCGCAGATGTCTTCGTATGGGTGGATCAGATTCTTAGTAAAACAGTGAACATGTACCATCGGCCAGACACTTTCCCTTGCAAACGTGCGACGCTCGATTTCCTTGTCCAACTCTTCGCCTGCAATAGCCTTATAGGCACCGGGAAAGGCATCAAGAAACTCCAATGCTGATGCCGGGAGGTTCATGACAAAGTGATCAATCAATCGGCGGGAGGGTCCGCGAACGATTGCATGGTCAGACTGTGTCTGAAGTGCATCAGAGACGTGATTCTTTCCCAAACCACTGCCAATTGCGGAAGACTGTGCAGGGCTCTGCTCAGAGGCGATGGCTTGGAGTCTTTGATGTTCATTCTTTCCTCGTGCTCGTGACGTGGTGCTGCGACGATCTGTTTCCCTATCCTTCTCATTGAGCGGAACACCTGGAAAGGCACTTTGCCAAACCTCTAGAATACTCTGACGGATGAACTCTCGTCCATCTTGACAATAGCTTCGAAGTCGAGAATCAACGCGATTCTTTTGAGAGTTGTTTTTGAGCGCTTCGTAGCTAGATGGATTCAAATCATTGGCAAGTACGTAGGTGCCCCTTTTCGCTGCGGGAACCGCAAACGGCCCTACACCTGCCATAACGTCGCTCACCACTTCGTATGGTTGAAAGTGACGAATGAGTCTATCATGCTCTGTGTGCAAGCGCGAGTTCCAGTAGACTGTGCGGAAGTCAAATGTGAATTGGCATCCTGACTCAGACAACGTCACCACGTATTCGTCGTCACCCGCCAATTTCTCCATTTTGAAGAAACGGAACTCATTGTCGATCGTGTCAAGTTTGTTCACCACAGTTCGAATATTAGGGTTCTTTTCAAGAATCACTTGTCCAATTAAGTATCTGTACGCAGCATACTCCTCTCGCAGATTTAAATGTGCCAAGTGGCCAGTCGACGTGAAAGCGGTCGGCGTGCCTTCCGGGAGCTGTTTTGGAAGTATAGCTGAGAGCACTTCGTCGGAATTGAAGTAGCTGTACGTAGTATCTACCTTGCTGTTCGTCAAAATGAGTCGACTCTGCTCTTGCTCCCGCTCCAAATATTCTCTTGTCTCTTTTGGCAGATCGTTCAGCTGCTTAACATTGAACAGCAGAAGACGCCTAGAATTGTCTCTTGGGTCATTGACAAGAGCTTTGATCTTGTGAAGGTGCAATATATGTGACTTGATTAATTTGTGACCCCTATACATGGATGAGTCAAAGGCTGGCATGCTAATCGCAAACACTTCGTTTGTTTGGTGAAACGCCAGCTTGAGATCAGCCAATGTACTTCCATCCTTCGTGGTCTCAGCAAACTCTTCAGAAGATTTTGTTCCAGGGTCTAAGTATGGAAAACGAGGCACATCACTTGACGGATGGATACTTCTTAGAGGGTACGTAATTGTACTTTCTTGGCAATACGATCGAGGAAACGGAGCGGATCCGCCCCTTGTCTCGTAGGACGTTGATGAGATACTTGTGGTGTTCAGTACATTGTTTAAAGATTTCGTCGACATCTCAAAGGAAATCCTTCTTCCTTTGGTTGAACTATGAGCAATTCCTGTGCAAACCGATGCCAATCTGCCTCGAAGCATTCGATCGATGAGATTCCGGTCCTTCTCCCTTCGAAGAAGCTGTTGGATCTAACTTTTCTCTGGCTCACGTGTTAGGCGTCTACTTCTCCGCCTCGCGTCGACCAACCAGAATCCACTGCACGATTTCGAACGACCATCAGAGCATGGCAGCAATGGCGGCCAATCCTTTCAGAGCAACGTACAAATACTTGGTGAGTAAGGACAGATGTGCAGATGCAAATCGTCTGATCGCGTTTCCGCAGCAACGGTCTGCCCATGAAAAGCCAATCATCTTCTATTCGCTCGCAATCGGGCTAGTGGGTAGGTATTATGGTTTATGACCTGCTTTCAATGCTAAATGAATCCTATTTCCCAGGACCTGTCACTGTTTTCACAGTCCCTCCCATCCGGAAAAGCTTCGGATGGCAACCAGCGGAGCGGATTCCAGCCACATTCCCCAGTGAGTGTCGGAAATGAGATCTCTTGTAACCCCAGCTTACCTCTCATAGTTCCGGACCGACAGCGCGAGCAAGTCACAGGATACGATGATGAATGAACAGCTGCGAAAGTCAGGGGCAAGCATATTCTAGGGTACAATTATTCGCACATTCCCATTTCTTGCCGTTCACTCATCCTATTAGACTACATACAGCTCCAATTTTTTGTGATGCAGTACAATTTATCGCATTGAGAAAGCAGTATTTGGTGGGATATACGAATGTGCAGACGGTAGTGCAATTACATGGAAAGCGACAATGTTGACATTTCAGAGTCTGATACGTCTATGTGAAGCCAAATGACGAATATCTGTGTACACAAGAGGCATGCTTCTTTGCAAGTCTTCTTTGCAAATCAGCTACTTGGCTGTTGTGATTCTCTTTCTTCTTCCTCGACCATTTCCACGTCCAAAGGGTAGCGAAGAATAGCTGCAATACCCGTGAGGCCATTCAGCTGTCGCCCGGTCTCGTGTAGTCCGCTGAAGATGCTCACGTCGCCGCCTTGACTACGTACATCTTCGACCAGTTGCACAAAATATTTCCGACGAGCGGGATCAGTGGCACGGAAGAGACCGTCAGAAATCAAAAGAGAACCAATAGCGCCACGGTTCGCTGCAAGGGCAACATGATGTTCTCCATACCAGGCTCGCAATTCATCCGTGGCAAGCATTCTCTGAAACCTATCGAGCATCTGACCTTCGCGAGCGAATTTTGTATCCTTGAGTTGCGAGCTGACTTCTGGGCTCTTGAGCACTTCCATGAGACTATGCAGATGCGAGCTGCTGCTATGAACCCGGAGAAACTTGCGTCTCGCTTCACTTCCCGTCAACATTTTCTCCCCACGCCGTGTAGCCTCAGCGAACAGGTAATCGTACACGGTGTCGCGGTAGAACCCGGGACTCGCCAGAATGATAAGCCGGAGCGCTGGCAGCGAGAGAAGCTTGAGAACGGCATCATATACAAGTGAGAGATACTTTATGTGAGCTTTGTCGGAATTTGATGAGCCGGGAAGCGACTTGTGTTTGCGTGGCATGGCCACGTCAATCCGTTGTCGGACCACGGTCATGTGCTCCGTCAGCAAACAGACAACGGCGGTGCCTAGAAATATCAGCGCGGTCCGACAGACATCCGTATCACACACCTTCTCCTAGTACTACTGCTCCTACTTCGGCACGCTGACCCACATCACTGCTGTCACTCAAGCGCTCAAGATGGATAGAGTCCCAGCTGTCCTTTGTGACAGTCAGCTGACGGTTGCATTCGAGATCTAGCGTGTGGAAAGCGCCCATCTTCACATGCTTATTCTCCGAGGCCACACGTCCAGACACTTGCAATGTGGCACCCTCCCCTCCGCTTCCACCCCCTAGAGCACCAGCGAGAGAAGACTCTGCCGCGGAGTTTGGCGTGGCTGTCCCATCTACAGCACCCGTGTTAGAAGGATCGGGTGGAGCGGAAGTAGATCCCGTGGCATCAAAAGCCGTCTTGCTGACCTCAATTGTGAGTGTGGTGTGAACTCTTTTAGACTCAATAGATCCTGTTGTGGACTCGGATTGTACCCGACGCACGGCAGATGCGCGGACATGGTCACCTACTTCGATAAGGTTGTAGAGATGGTACATGTCCTCACTGGGACGGGTGAGAACACAAGCAACCCACCATGCAGTACTCACTCTTCCTCTGGAATCATGGTCACGCTTCCCGACCCATCTTTCTCTATGTTCCGCGACAAGATTCGCATGTCGCCGACGCCTTCTTTGTCCTAGTTGTAGCTAGTTGTAGCAAAGAAATGTGAGTGGCCCAGGGACAGTTGAAATTTGTCAGTCGCGCAGCAGCCAATGGTGATTTTCTGCCTCCACAAACGCGAGAAGAACTACGCTTGGTAAATGGTCGCCGCCGCTCTCTCATCGTCCAAGCATGTCCAGGAGAAAAACACCGGACTATTCGCTATACTTGGTCACAGGCAGGGAGCTTCTTCCTCCTGGTAAAGATTTCTACGAGTCGCTTGAGGAAAGCATACAAGGGGGTGTCACTCTAGTCCAGCTGCGGGAAAAGGACATTGACACTGGCGAGTTCCTGAACATTGCCAGGAGAACATTGACAATATGCGACAAGGTACGTTGACAACCTTCAAAGACTTTCACACACACTCACTCATAACAAGTAGTACAATGTACCTCTCCTCATTAATGACAACCTGTCCGTTGCATTGGCTCTACCGGATTCGGTTGGGTTACACATTGGCCAGTCGGATCTGCCCATAGAGGATGCTCGGCGTCTCTTAGGCCCCAATCGCCTATTGGGGCATTCCGTACACAATATTGAGCAAGCGAAGGAAGCCGTGGCGAAAGGATATGCAGACTACGTTGGTGTAGGCCCTGTGTACGGAACACAAAGCAAGGCAGGCATTACTGACAAGGATGTTCTTGGCACTCGCGGTGCACGTCAAGTGATCGAAGCCCTGGACAATGGGCACAAAAGACTTCCCTCCGTGCTCATTGGGGGAGTCAATAGCAAGACTGCTTCCCGCACACTATTTGGCTCGACATCTAGTACGAATAGTCCAGATGGAATTGCCGTCATCAGCGGTATTGTGGCTCGCACAGACCCAGATGTGGCCGCTCGTCAACTTGCCGACACTGTCCAGTCATACAAAGCCAGCCTTGGCTCCAAATCCGCAAGACTGGCGTTCAATGGGTCGCCACAAGAAGGCAGATGGTCTGTTGGAGACGCTCTTCAACGTTCTTCTTTTATACTTGGTTCCCACCGTCGTGGCGAGCACGGCCCTCCGCTAATCCAAACACTCACATCCCATGTCTCATCTACGCTCTCCGCCAACATTGCTCTGGCCTTCAGTGCAAGCCCAATTATGAGTCACCAGGAAGCAGAAGCGGAAGATCTTGGGAAAGTCACAGGCGCTGTCGTGCTCAACATCGGAACAATCGGCGAAGAGGCACGCCGAGGTATGCGAGCAGTCGGCAATGCTGCCAACCGCGGTGGAAAAGTAAGTAAGAGACTGACAAGTAGCGACGTACTCGGCATGATTGTGACCTCATATCTGACTTTCTCTTTTAGCCGGTTGTCCTGGACCCCGTCGGCGTGGGTGCTTCAGCTTTCCGTCGTGCTGCCGTGGATGAGATCATGGACCACACACAAGTGACATTGCTCAAAGGGAATGCTGCGGAACTCTCATCAATTGCTGGGCTGAGTGAGGTGGCGTCCCGCGGTGTCGATAGCGGCAGCGGAAACCTACGCGACCCTCTCGGCCTGGTACGAACACTGGCGCAACGCGAACGGTGCTTGGTCTTGCTCTCAGGGAAGACAGATTATCTCAGTGATGGGGATGTAGTCATCAAAGTACACAACGGGCATGAACTTCTCGGTCGGATAACAGGAAGCGGGTGTGCGCTGGGTGTTACCATTGCAGCTGGTATGGCAGCTGCCTGCAATGTCGCCCGTTCCAACAGCAATGACTTTTCGGATCTTGGTACTAAGCTTGTTAGGGCTAAAGGCAGCGATTTGCTGATCGGTGCGCTGACAGGGGTACTAGCCATGACAATTGCCTCAGAAATTGCGGCAGAACGAGTCGATGTCAAAGGTCCCGGCTCTTTTATTCCTGCATTGATCGATGAGGTTGCGGCGATCACGCCTGAAGTGCTGCACAAACGTGCAAATATCGAAGTGATCTACTCTTAGGAAATTGATTATAGACTATATTACATTAGATCGAAAGAGTGTAGATCCAATGATGCAGTGACATACATCTCCATTGATCCAATTGCCCAATGAGATAAGTCTCCGTTGGTTCAATGATACAATGACCTACGCCTCCGCGCTTTTCGCTGGTGTTCCATCATTCTCAGAGGGATTCTCACGCTCTGTGTCTTCTTGCATCTCTTCAACACTGTCTTGAGCTGAATTTTTCTGGGTGTTGTGATTCTCTTTTGATTTGCTGGCCGCCTGTGCACTGATGTCGGTCGGCATGTCAGCATCAACCTCTTTTTCCTTCGCACTATCATCTCCCAGGTCATGATCTTTGTCCGGAGTCGCATCTTTCATCTCATCGTCTTCCTGACGCCGCTGACCGTTCGAGTGACCGGATTTGCTCTCTAGCCTTGCCATTTCTTTGCAAGATTCATCAATGTCCCCCATTAACGCATCGAAGCGCTTGCGAAGCTCTAGCTTGCTCTCGCTCCAAGCCTTATCTGCTTTGTCGATCGCATCATCGACACGGTCCTCTTGATCGTCTAGCTTGTCATCTTGAATCGACAACACTTTCTTCGGAAGATAGTATATAGGGTGAGAATCCGGTCGCTTTACCTCAAAAGGATGGTCTCGACCTATGGGAGCCAGAACTGAGGCAATATCAGGTGCCAAAACCCTTCCATCAACTGTCTGGCTTTCACCAATGTGCCCGTCGTAATTGCTGAGCTCACTAGGTGTGATTAAGAAGCTCCCTAATCTCCTCTTCTGGGATTTCCGTAACCGAATAACAGCCTCAGTTGACTGCATCTCCAAAGCTACCTCGTGTGCTTTTGCTAATTGGCTTCGCAGCCTTTTGGCCAGACCATGAGTTTCATGCAATTGCTCATCATCTTGTTTTCGTTTCTCCTGCAGCCGGGCTTGGATTTCGGCCCGCTTGCGTGCCTAGGTAGATAGTGTAAGTTATGTACACAAAGTATCTCGTACCACATACCACTTCTCCCGTTGATCCGCGCGTATTGTCCTCCTTGGCCTTGGTCAACGTCTGATTCAACAGTCCAAACATACGCTTGCTTCTCGAGGCAAGCTCGCCGTCTGGCCGCCGTGGACGTTTCCTTCCTGCGATAGATGTAGCATTGTTGGTCACTGCCTCTGCGTGGTCCAATTTTTCTGCGTCTTGAGCAGCACTGCTCTCGACACCATCGCTCATGGTCGTTGTGGTGAATTGATGTCGTCGCGATAAATAGGATTTGATGAATGGTAAGACGCAACACTTGGTCTGAGCGCGTCAAGAAGAAATGTACTTTTGAGAACCGATACTTTCTTCCTCCGAAAATTGGTGCCCGGCATGGTAGATGGAAGAGGCCGACAGAGCATCGATTCTCCAGAGCTGAATCCTCTCGATGCATTTTGGGGTGATGATCAGGAGGGCATCTCCGGCGATGATGTGAGATCAGACGACCTTGTTCCTGTTCAGATTCCGAGTATCATCAATGAACAGGCCGTGGTGCGGTATTACGCAGATGGCAGCAAGACACCTATCATCATCTCCGATGGACATCAGGGCACCACCACATCCAAGGAAGTATCTCATCCTGGAAAGGATCAAGATGGACTGTCTTTCCTGGATGTCAGCTTAAGACTCGATGTCACCACGGGATGCGGTGGAAAGATATGGCCCGCCGCCGAGGTACTGGGTGAATACATTGCCTCCAAAAGGAGACAAGGACAGTGGAGCGGAAAGACTATTGTGGAACTTGGTGCTGGTACAGGTCTTGTTGGGCTACTTGCGGCTAAGATACCGGATGTAACACATGTCTGGATCACAGATCAGATGTACGTGGAACTATTCTGTCTCGCGCCGACGCTGACTAGCACAAAACAGACCAATGATGCAGCTAATGAAGGATAATCTCGCTCTAAATGGCGACGTACAGAGCCGTGTCAGTGTCTCTGAGCTGAACTGGTAGGTCTGTTTGACAAGAGACTGCTGCAACACTGACTATCCCCTATAGGGGTGAGCCAGTACCGAATGACGTACCTGTGCATCCCGACATCTTGCTGTTGGCGGGTAAGTGTACTTCACCCGGTCAGGTCTTTACTTAGACGAATCTTCAGACTGTGTTTATCTCGAGGTGGCGTTCCAGCCTCTTGTAGATACAATGTGTGACATGTGCACGCCGTCTACGGAAGTTTTGGTGAGAAAATCGTAAGCATGTTTTGGAAATCACTCATCTTTGCCCACATAGTTCTGCTACCAACAGCGTAGGAAAGTGAGTCGTTTCCACAAATGTCCTGGCGATTCCAGCTCATCATTTTACAAACAGGCTGATAAGCGGTTTTTCAAGCTACTGAAGAAGCATTTCGTATTTACCGACATTGCAGATGATGATCAGATACGCAAAACACAATACAATCGACAAGGAACCCATCTGTACCGAGTCGTGAAAAAACAATGATGCAACAACTTCCAGAGACAATGATGTAATAGATTTCCTGTAACAGTACAACATCACTTTGCCTCGAATGGTTATTCGTGACGAGAAATTTGTCCTTGCTCGAACCCTTTTGTGCCCTTGGACAGAGAAGCTTCGTCATTCGTCGAGCCCTTGTACGGAGCAGCTTCGTCAATATTAGAGTCACTGAAGAGTTCTTGGCTTTCATTACTAATGTATGATTGGGCTCTCGCGTGTAAAGAGGACGTGTGAACATTTTACTCTGACAGACGTTCTGGACTCGGGCAGCAAGAAGCACTACATCATGCCATTTTCTATGACGTACAATTACGAAGACTCTTCCTCTTTTGCAGACACCTCGATGATCGATGGCAGAGTGCTGGCCATCTCTCGGGTGCCAGCAGGGAAAGGCAGATCAGCCACACCATCAGGGAGGAATGCCTCCGCTCCTTCGCTACCTGTGGCCATGCCTTTATTTCCAGGGAGAATACCCTTATCCCAGGCATTGGCGGCACGGCCAATGAGTGCCCTTTTTGCGTCGCTCAAGAGGACATGACCACCCTCTGGTCCAGGCACAGCGCCTTGCACGACAAGTAGATCCTTGACAGTGTCAACCCGCAGCACCTCAAGGTTGTGTACGGTCCGTTGGCGGCCACCCATTCGACCGGCCATCTTCTTGCCGGGAAACACCCGCCCGGGATCTTGGTTCTGACCAGTGGATCCATGCGAGCGATGAGAAACCGAGACACCATGTGACGCTCTCAGACCCTTGAACCCGTGTCTCTTCATCACACCCTGGAATCCTTTCCCGCGAGACTTTCCTTGTGCATCAATGTATTGTCCAGGAACAAAGTGCGCTGCGGATAGAAATGTACCGAGCGGCACAATGGCGTCCTTCGTCACTTTGAACTCTTTAATCACCTTCTTGTCGGATTCGATTCCTGCCTTACGCAGATGGCCCCGCACCTGCGCAGTTATTCCTCGTGGACTGGAACTATCTGTCGCAGCAACCTGCAAGGCAGTATACGCCATACGGGCCCGAACCTTACGGGGATGGATTGGCTGTCCATTTTTGTCGTGCACCGGTGCCTCGAAACCAATGTGCGCCGAGATCTGATTGGAAGAGACCTGCAGCACAGTGGCCGGAACTCGTTCTCCTGTCGAAAGGAAATATGTCGTCATGCCAATCTTCTTGGCAATCAAGCCAACTCTTCTCGATGTAGGCTTCCAGGTAGGGGCAACTTGTTGTTGGTGAGCATCCTGGGCACTCTCGTTTGGTGTAGTGGCTGCTGCAGCAACGTTGGATGTGGAAGGGGTAGCGCCAGACACAGCCGACGAGTGAACCTTCCTTGCCGACTGTCCGCATGTATAGAAAGGGAGGGAGCGTTGTGCAGGATTGCCTGCCAGCTTGACCCTGCACATTGATCTGGAAAGCCCTTTGATGCTCAGAGATTCTGCGGCCACCACAGAGGCCGACCCGACGAGCATTTTCGACGACATCCTTGGAGCAGACGAAGAAGTCGTTCATTTCTCTGCGCGTCGGAGGAAATTCTCAGGCGCGTGACTGACTGCCGGCATACTTATGGATGAGGTGCGTGCCAATTTAAGGTTACAAGCTGCTACGAGGCAGCACATCATCATGATTCCTACGTCCCCGGCATTCAGCCCACTCCACTCCTTCCTGGGTGGGCTGATGCTGGCATCTAGTGTGCATCATCTGATGCTTCAAGTCGGGTCTGTTTTGGGAATCAGCGGTTTTTTCCATTCCGCCGTCCGGTCCCTGGTCGATTTTGGATCTTCCGGGAGCTCCAGGTCGGTTGCGAACGCCGCGTCACGTTCCTCTTCAGAGTCAAACGACCATCATTCTATATCCCCAGATGATGACCTGAAGAGGCAGTCCGATCATACACAAGGCTTTGTGTCTCGGTACTTTATCAATGGTCTTCTGATTGGCGGCGCCTCTCTGGCAGCCGCACAGATTCCTTTGCAGAATTTACTTGGTGCACCCATCTTTGATGCACCCGATCCAGGCTTCCACCTGGGACATGGACTATCACATGGTATTCTTAGCTTGGAAGCGGCAAAGAGATTTGTTCCCACGGCAATCCACGGCATCTTGGTCGGATTCGGTACAAAAGTAAGTGTCTTTTCAGGTCTAGATGAGATCTCATGTTGTCATTGTCAGCTCGGAAGCGGATGTACCAGTGGACACTTTCTTTGTGGTCTCTCCAGGGTGTCACCACGATCCATCGTCGCTACTGCTACTTTCTTCACTGTGGCAGTTCTGACCAATTTATTTGCACATCCAGCGTCCAATGCAAAGCAACTCATCAGTCAAATGCCAAGTACACCAAGCTTGAGTGGTATTCTTTTGCTACAAATCCCAGCTTTGTTCTATAGTATTGTGGTCCCATGGGTAGTGGAACGAGCTCAAAAAGAGTCTTCTACTAAACTACAAATTAAATCGGTCCATGATCAAGCAGTGAAGGCGACTGCTCTATGTATCGGTGTACACTTTGCATTTGGCCTAGCTTTGACGGGAATGACAAGACCTTCCAAGGTGCTTGGATTCCTCAATCTTTCGCCCAGCCGCATTACAAATGGCCAATGGGACCCATCACTCGCACTTGTAGCTGTGGGAGCTATTCTCCCCAGCGCGATAAGTTGGTTTTCTGTCATCAAACCAAAAGTGGTTGCAAGTCAATCTCAACAGCGCTCTCGATTGACGAGAAACCAGTACAAGGAAACTGTCGAGAGCTACGGTCCACTCTACAGTCAAAGTGCGCCCAAGTGGCGGATTCCATCAAGCAATGTCATCGACTGGAAGCTGCTTGTCGGCTCCTTGATCTTCGGCTTAGGCTGGGGTCTCACAGGATTGGTATGTTAGATGTACGTGAGGTCTTTTCACTAACATGATCTATTGTCTTAGTGTCCGGGCCCTGCCTTGGTAGGCTTTGGTTCTTCAACAATCCCAGGATGGCAGGATTCAGATGCAATTGTGTTCCTTGCTCGAAGCGGCACATTCATCGGGGGAATGGGTCTTGGTGGGCTTCTCGCTGGGCCTTTTTGAAGCAACAACGAAAGTCGCCTGGGCTCTTCTAAATACCACTTATCTCGATTCGCCGAGGCTTTAGTACATTCAATTACCGAATTTGTTTCGGAGCAAAGCTTTTGTTAATATATCTAATGGATAGCTGCTTTGGTTGTCATGGGCTTGCTAGCTCTTCCTGACGTGGCATGTGTATTCATCTGTCTGCTTTTGTGGCGAGTGTGTGCCTGTGAGGACACACTGTTCCGTATCATTATAAGAAAGCCACATAGCTAGTCAAAATCCTCCGAAGACCCTAATCGTTACGCCTGACGCGCTTTCATGTGGGTATTAGTAGAATAATACAGCTAGTAAGGTTGAATTACTCGATCTCTTCTCTTGCACGCACACACACATACTTTGCCACATCACTAGGAGCTTTCATTAGGTAGTCAAATCCCCTTTTTACCCCTCCAATAGGATTATCAAAATATGGTGAGCATCTTTAGCCTATTCATATCGTACAGAGCTCATTTGTCACCTACAGTCCACACCTTCCAAGCGACGCCTAATTCGCGACTTCAAACGCTTGTCCACCGATCCTCCGGGCGGCATCTCAGGGGCGCCCTGTGCTGACAATCTGATGATTTGGAATGCAGTCATTTTTGGACCTGGTAGGTGGCGAGATACGATGCATTCGAGCAGCAGCTAAGTCCTTCTCGCGTAGCGGACACCCCATTTGAGGACGGGACATTCAAGCTCATCATGACGTTCGACGAATCATATCCGAACAAGCCACCCACTGTCAAATTCCTTTCCAAGATGTTTCACCCCAACGTGTACGCAAATGGCGAACTATGTCTCGACATCTTACAAAACCGCTGGTCGCCTACGTACGATGTGGCGGCGATCCTAACGAGCGTGCAGAGTCTCTTGCACGATCCCAATCCAAACAGGTACGTTATGAAGGCGAACTTTCCAATATCTATACTGAATGAACTTTGTCGTGTCCCAGTCCTGCCAATGCAGAGGCAGCCTCTCTGTATAGAGAAAACATGAAAGAGTATGTGCGCAGAGTCAAGGCAACCGTCGAGCAGTCATGGCTCGACGATGGCGAGAGTGGAGAGATTGCCGATGGCGAAGATGCGGCCATGGCACCTGAAGAGGTGGCAGCCTGATTGCACACTTCTTCTCCAGGCAGTTGTCCTAGTCTACGGCCAAGATAATCACTTTGTCACTCATTCTTCTGCTAAACACATACTCTATACCGTCCAGAGTCTTGTACCTATACACATCATCCTGAATTGTCATCCTATGATTGAACTGTCTGTGACGTTGAACTCGTGAACAGGACTGATAGTTTCAAGCTTGCACACCACTACCACTTGGTGTGGGAGTAATGAAGTTTATTGCAATGTAATGCTTTAAAATACAATGGTACAGACAGGCAAAGTGGTGAGGAGGAAGGAGATAGACTTACAAGTCTTTGCCCACGGTGTACTAGAAAAAAATGAATGGAACTTCTGTGAATGATTTGGCAATTGCTTACCTTCGAAAGATCGGTGTCCGGCTCAAGCTGTCCGCTTGTCTCATTTCTTCGAGCGCCAAAGAACGAGTAACTCAGCACAACGTCGCGCACTTCTCGGACACTTGGATCGTCCAGCACATCCTTGTCGATGAAGAAGAACACAGGAAGGTCAACCTCCTCGTTGGCCAGCAAGCGCTGCTCTTCAAAGCAAAAGCACTCGATTTTCGCAAAGTATGGAGCAATCTATGAGTATGTTAGTGTTCAGACGGTTTGAAATAGCATCGGCGCACCTTATCAGGGGCGACATTGTACGTGGCGATTCCTGTAATGTCTTTGTTACCTTTGTTGTGTGCTTTGTAAAATGCCAATGCCGTCTCGCCAGGCAAAACGTAGATTTCTTCTTGGCTCGGCTTAAACGACCACGGCAATGCGTCGCTGTGATCCGCATTAAACGTGACACGAATTCGCTTCGTTGCGCTGTTTGTGGACGAATCAAAATACTGTGGGAACAGCTTGGATGGCTCGAAACGGCCTAATCCCACTATAGGTGTACCACTGAAGCCAGTAGCTGAGCAAAAAGCCCGATACAGCGGTACTGCCGCATACGTCACTCCGATCCCGACGATGAAAACGGCTGCAGTGTACAGAAGCAAGCTCTGGTTTCTCTTTTTGTATGCATATCTACGCTGCTTCAATGCTTGTGCTTGTAGATTGGGTGTGCTAGACTTGGAGACATGTTGAGGTATGTTGGCGAAAAAATAAGGTGTCGAATGAAGCGGACGAGATAGACTTGTGGCTGGCCGTGCAAGGCGTGCTTGCCTCACGATGCTGGAAGTCAGGATTCCGGGCCGAAGAAAAGATGCCATGACACACGTCGAGCTGCGATGTGCGATGGGCTTGTTGTTGTGGAGAGGCTTCTGGTTACAACAATGTTGAAGAGCTTGTACAATCGTGGAGCGACTTGCCTTCGTCAGAAAGTCGATCTCGGACGCCGTCTTCCGACTCACTTTTGTTGCGCGTGACTTGTTCTGCAAACATCGCGTGCAGGAAGAAGAGGTCGGACAAAGACACCTCCCAAACTACGCTCACAGTTCATCCGACCATGTCGTTTGCCAGGCCATCGACATCGGCTGCAGCCAGCGTCATGCGCCACCCCAAAGCTCTTTCTTCCCTGTCAGCAATTTGCACCCCATCTCTTGCAAGCATACGCCCGTTTTCATCCACATCACCGGCTCTTGGTAAATCCCCGCCAGGAAAAGGCAAGAATGCGATTCGCAAGGCGCGAAAAGCCGCACGCCTAGAGAAAATACAAGCGAGTCAAGCAAATAGCCCCGTCAAACAGACCAAGGCAGAGCAGCAGAGCCTCTCGTTTGCAGATGCTGTGCGACTCTTCCACTCCGTCGAGGTGGCCCGACCCAACAATGCCTTTGAACTGCACGTCGTGACAAACGTGTCGTCGCACCAAGCAAATGCATTGCGAGGACGGGTGGCACTTCCGAAAGAGACACGGACAAAATCCGAAAAGATCTTGGTTTTCGCCGATGACGGATCGGAAGCGGCTGCTGCTATTGCTTCACTGCGAGCAGGCGACGCCTCCATGGAGAAAAATATTGTCGTTGGAGGTGCCGAACTGATCCAGGATGTAGTGAGCGGACGAGGCGCCGCGTCTGGACATGACTTCACCAAAGTCCTGTGCACAGACTCGCTGCTGCCGCAAGTGAGCAAAGCACTTGCAAGAAGTCTGGGACCACGAGGATTGATGCCCAGTGCGAAGCGGGGGACGGTTGTCAAGACAGGCGCAGAGATGGAGAGAGCCATTCGCGAAGTACAAGGCGCAATCGATTGGCGTGGGGACAAAAATGGTGTCGTACGAGGCGCAGTGGGACGGATCAACTTTTCCACACCGGAACTGCAGACAAATATTGCTGCCTTCCTGCATGTGATCGTCGAAAAGATCAACAGCGGTCTTTCGAGTGGCTCAGGACAAGTCGGCGTCTCCATGCCGACGGGTCAGGTGGGACAATTGACTCCGACCGCTTTCAAGCAAGCATCCACCATTCTCAAACAGGTTCACCTTTCCTCCACGCAAGGCCCTGCTGTACTGCTCAGCCTGCCTGAAGTTCTGTAAATGATGTGTGACAAACGTGTACTATATAGCAGGTACAATTGATCTATTCCTCATACTCTTCCAGGCGCACGCGCACTTGCTTGCCAAAGATGTCCGAAAGCTCGGTGTCGAGCAAGTCCCGCAGATTGGACTCCTCTCCGTCCTTGAACATGAACCAGGCGTTGTGTTCTGCATCGTAGTCAAACCGCTTTGGGCCGCTATTCCAAATTGGTAAGTAAGGAGCGTCCAGGAATATATTTCCATTTTCCACTTACCTCCGCGGGCTGGAGAACCAAATTTGCTTATTCGGCGGCTGTTTGTTTATTACATACGTGCCATGGCTCCCCAATCGAACATTGAGAACCCCAGACTGAAGCGGAAATCAGTCACATTCCGAATCTACCAAACAAACGCACCGCATATTCTGCTTCGTACTCATCCGCGCCGGGGCCATCGTACTCCTCCACGAGAGCCTCCAATGAGTCCGTAAGGGAATCGAGCGTTTCGTCGGCCAAATCATGGTACGCTGATTCAGAGATTTGGCTAGAGGGCATAATTAGTGTGTACCACACAAACACCAGACCAAAGATACTCACGCTTGGTTGAACTTGCGTGTCGTCGTACTATAGCCACGCTTCCCGACGTGGAGCTGTGCGGAAGGGGAAGGTGTCGTGGATATACATGATAGCGCCATGCTAGAAGAATGGAAGGGTGTCTGCAAAGGTAGAGAGAAAGAGTCCGGCAACGTGCCATTCAGGATAGGACTCCGAGAGACGTGTGATTGAAAGGAAGATGTGGGTGACCTTGCGCTATTCAGCCACCCCTCGATTGGAGCCCGAGAGGCGAATGCCCTTCTGCAAAGAGTCTGTGAGGATCCTAATGACTTGCTTGTCCCTCGCAGGACATGCGGTCCTAGTGCTTCGAACAATCTGCTCATTGTCTTTGGGAGAAAGTCGGTTGTGCGGCACGAACAACTTGGAGCACGTCAATCTTTTCGTTCCGGTCTGTGCACACACAAGCACGCACACACGCGATTCCCACCTTCCGTCCGCCCACCACACAACTCTTACCGAGTGTCCTCCTCAGGATGGCAGATAAATCGCAGCAAGGTACGTTGCATCACTGCTCCATACACAGATACTCACCCTATCGATAGCAAATGCGTCAGGATCAGCTACAGGCGTACATGTAGACTTTTCAGGGCTCCCGCCGAAAGCTTTGGATAACTATATCGCTTATTACGATCTGGCGAAAGGCTACCCACCTCCCGTCCATAAGGATACCCCAGTGGACGTGTCGATGGACAAAGAAGGCTCCAGAGATAATCCAGACGAAGACGATGAAAATGTATCGAGCAAAAACATTGAGGACGGAAACATGATGACAACATCCACTCGACTACGGCCTCGATCCCCTGCGTCGTCAGTTTCTCATCTTTATCCATCTCGTAGAGCAGGCATGAACGGTGTGAATGGTGCTGATGATGAGTATGCGAACGAGTACTTGGAAAACGACGAACCTCCGTGTCCCAGTCACTTTTTTGATGCGCAGGAAGCCGACGGCTACCTTGCAAATGTTGCCGAGCGTCACTTTGCATCACAGCCTCAACCGAAAGAGGGAGAGATTGTTGTCCAATTCCTGTACAGATGCCGAACTGGAGGTATGTTTCTTCTCTTTAGGATGGACACACCGACTGATGTTTTCTCCCTCTAAGATAAATGTCTTAAAGTGGCCAGCTGAGGCCGGTGGTAGCTGTAAGCGCAAACTAAGCACTGTCCAGTAATACAGCATGTTCAAGTGAATCAAGCATATCCGCATCAGCAAAGCATGTCCAAATGAACCAAGCACTTCCAAGTGAGCCACCCAAATGAACAACCCCTCATCCCCTGCACCTTTTTTGTACCATAGGACGCTGCAACTGTACATATATCTCCAAATGAATGATGAAATGATACTAGTAACGCACAGGATGGAATGAAATGCAAGGTATCTATGCGAGGTTTCACGAATCGTCAATCAGTTTCTCAGTGGACGATGGCGTGCGAACCGCATCGTCGTCCAAGACGGACGTGATGGTGCTGCCGTTGGTCTGCGAACCGGATGTTTTGGAGTGTAGCAGATTGTTCTTTATTTCCTCCGGATACCTCGGCCTGGTGGCCTCTATGTCTTGAAGAATATCATGGAAGCACCATTCAACGGCATCAGCTGCCCAGAAATGGTCGCAGTGCTCTGCCTCCTCTTGACGCTTGTATCTTAGGAGCCTCACATCACTCTCTTCGTTTTCCAGTCGGTCCAATAGGGGCTCTGTGAGGACAAGGAAATCCATACCTCCGCTGAATATAGACAACGGCGGGAAAGTAGATCCATCCCACCACTTGGTGGCTGTTGGGTCCATGGTACAACCTCGTGTCGAGAAGCCTCCCTCACCTGCCCACCAGTAAATGGATGCCGAGGAGACGGGCTGAGGGGTGAAACGAAACATTTTGGCTTTCCTTCTTAAGAGCCAATTTGCATCAGTCCAGGCAAATAGGAAAGCAAACATCTGGTAGCCTAGTGCGGCAAATGGATAGGCTGGTGTCCAGTCGTATCCAACTGAGGTTCGGATTAGTGTTACCAAGAGAGAATATGGGATAACACTTACTCTTCATCAGTGGGATGAAATCCAGCACTCCGAAAAAACGCTTCCATGTCCGCCAGTGCATGGTACGCAGAGCAGTGAAAGGGAAACAGCTCGTGAGCGGACCGGCAAAAACTGCAGGTGCCAGTGCACCGAAGTACGACAGTTTTCTGCCAAGCTCTGGAACCATTCCTTGCGACAAGGAGATGAACATAGTCCCGTTTCCTTGCGAATGGCCGATAAAGGCTATTGTATCATACCCGGTCTCCTTGCGCACGTAATCGACAAGTGCAGGTAAGTCGTAAATGGCCAGCTCGCGGATGTTGTAGTCCCAAAATCGTGGATCGCTCCGCTTCAGTGTTCGGTGTCCCATATCGAACACACCACGATTATTCCCAAGAAACACCTGATACCCACCGTGGCGAGCGAGCCAGAAGGCCAGACTGCGTTCTTCGGAAGTCACAAAGGACCCAGACGACTGGAACAGGCCGTGCATAATCAGCACCGGATATCCACCGCGACCATCTGTATGTCGCTTGCTCGCCCTTTCTGGATCAACAATACGATGCACACGTAGGTAGTATCCATCTTGCGTCTCGCAGGTCTCGTCTTTAATTTCGAAGCCACATGTTTTTGCGTAGTATCCCACATGTTTGACAAGCTTTTCTTTCTTCCACTCCCCCGGATCGTCCCAATGTCTGGGCTCTTCCGCTGGACCTGCCGCAATGATTTGAGGAATGGCTGCCAGCATCCGCACTGCTAGAGCCCAGATAACAATCACAATGAGGAATGCAGATGACAAAGCATTGGCCACCAATTGGGAGTATTGTAGTCGAAGTCGGGAATAAAGTGTGGGCTCTCTGTACGGAGCAGCACCGCCGCGATGCACAAAAAGTGGCGTCAAACCTCGTGTTGGAGACATGGCAGCATCTGTACATGGCGCTCATGTGGTCAGTATACCATAATTGCATGTGTTGTTTGTACTCACCCTCAAATGAGTTGGGCGGTCGTGTGTAAACATTATGGCCTTTGATAGCATCTGTATTTGGCTTATCAATGCGGATCCTCATCGAGTTCTGTGACGTTGGTCGACTGATATTTGTTGACGAGCTGGTCGACGAGACGTGCTTTGCTCGCGATCCAAACCCTTCAGGAAGAGCAGTGACCTCTGCAGTGTCCAGATCCACTTCGTTGCCGTCCTGTACGATCTTAGGATGGGCAAGAGGTGCAGAACGCACACCTTGATCGGAAGGATCACTCGCCATGTTGAAAGGTAGTCGTCAAACGGCAGACCAGAGCGAGATGAGCTGTGATATCTCTGCGGTGCTGCTTACCAAGAAAAGCGAGGATGATGGCACGCTGCCTTGTGTTTTTCAGGTAGATTCCTCTGACATCATTCATCCGCTTGCATTACGCTTGTGCACTGCATCAGTCTCGGTCGCGATTCACGCTCTACGTGCAGGCATCTCTCCACTCTGTGCACGAAGAGCCTTGCTCGCGCTAACCTTCCAGGTACATTGGTTTATGGATATGGTACGCTTCGGTTGATTCTGAATCTTTCAAAACAATGGCACGCACGACTTGTGTATGTACGTACATAGTGTGTCACATTCAGTGAGTGTAAGACACTTCGGTTTTGCACATGTACGTGTGCTGAGCAGCTTGTATGTCCCTTCGAGGCAGCCCTTGAATCCCCTACGCTGAAAGTGCGCTTGCCTTGGAATTTTCCAAACGCGAACGGACCACTCGCGAAGACAACTCTTTCTTTCATCGTTTGTGCATCTTGATCACAAGACAAATAATGAGACGACGATGATACGTACATTGCTGCGCCCAGGTACATATCTTGGGTCCCTCCATTTGAAGCACACATCCACAGTACAATATTGCAGAAGGCCATCCTCACGTACATTACACTCTTCTGGATCTTCCGCTATATATCTGTATAATGTTCTCTTCTGTGGAACCGATGAGTTTGCCCAAGCTTGTTTGAAGGCTTTGCATTCACAGAAAGGTAAGGCCTCGTAAAACTGTTCAAGCAGGAATCTCAGACACTTTATAGAATTATACAATAGTATTAGTGTCCTGACACCGCCCGATGCTGAAAATACTTGGACCTCAGGAAAGAGAATGGTTGTGTGTGAGTGTGGGCACGCTGCAGGATGTAAGCAAGCAACTGACTCCCTTGCAGCCCCAGTAAAGATGTGGGCAGCAGAGCACAACCTTGATCGATATGAAGTGCCTAAAGCAGGTCTTGAAGAATGGCAGGTGTGTATTGCTTTCCTCGCCCGAATTGCGATTGCTTAACGTTTCGAAGCCACCATCTCCTTTCAATCTTTATTCTGCAGAAAATCTATTGGTGACCGCCTCTTTCGGCCATTTGATCCCCTCGAAAATGTTACAGGCATTTCCAGCCTCCAGTTGCCTTAATGTCCATCCCAGCCTACTACCGCAACTTCGAGGAGCTGCGCCAATCCAGTGGGCGATTGCCAGACAACTACCAATAACAGGTATTACTGTTCAAGGATTAGGGCCAACCTTTGATTCAGGGAAAGTGTATGGTCAAATGGAATACGTATGTGTAAAATCATTTGATGTAATTTTATACTAAAATCTTTTGCAGCCGATTCCCCCTGATGCAACCTACGCTTCTCTGAAGGAAAGTCTCACACCGCTAGCCTGTGACCTCTTTCTCCAAGTTTTACGCAATCTCCCGAAATGTGCAGCAGATGCTTGGCCTCAGGCGCAACAAATAAATGGGCTTCAGCCCTCTCACGGACCCAAAGTAAAGAGACGCAACGTAGAAGTTCAATGGGCTCGATGGACCTCAAGGCAGATCGATGCTCGTCATCGAGCCTTCAGTTACCTAGTAAGGCATTGCTTCCGTACAGAAAGTATGAGCTAATGAGACCTTCTCAAGTATCCCCTCACTACTACTATCAAGACGAACGGACGTTTCAAGCCTACGCAACTTCGGCTTTTGACTGTAGAGGCTGTGGATGCCTCTGCAGTCTCTTCACTTGTCAGAGAAAAGCTGAAGAACGCTGCACCAGGATGTGCACTCTTCTGTGCACGCACAGCCTCTCTTGTCGTTCGTTGCAGTGACCCGAATTCTTTCCTACTCGTTACCTCCCTTCAAGTGCCTGGCAAAGCTAAAGCTAATGTAGCTGATTGGATGATCGGATACCGTGATAGAACGCACGACGATGGCTTATTTCACTTTGTTTGATCAATTTTATCACATTGTAATGTAGACATGGCAAATGCATTGATGTACTGTACACTGATGTGGAATTGTATTATGCTTGAATGATACCATCTTGTCTCCGTCACGAGTTACGAACTCTGTCATCGCACAGCCCGCTTACGCCCCGGTCGAATGTTCTGTTGAAAGTGAAATGAATCATGGAAAGTTGTGCACGGTTTCGTGCTATAAAGGAATATGCGATCAGCATCCTAAATGGTCTGCAAACCTGTCGCAGAATGCGTAGCCTTCCCACTCTCATCAGCCTACTTATCGCATCGTTTGTCGTATGTATGAATCTTGCTACAGGCCGCCCAGTGCAGATGCATGTCCGTGGAAGTGACCACGAACGCGAAGCTGACCATTACGTTTCTCACGGTCCATATGTATTCGACGCCGGGACACCACCTCCCGGAGTAGACGCGGATCTATATCATCGTCTTGTGCAACGTGCCTGGGACCTGGCCTTTGATCAAGTGATGGGGAGTTTCGATATTCTATCTGCCATTGAGCATTCTAATGAATTTGAAAATAAAGTTTCTCCGGAATTGCTCAACCTTCTTCGACCCGTGGCACAGAAAGCTGTGAGAGAGGCTGCGAGGCAAATATCTACAAGTCACGAGAAAAGGAGCTCTTCTTCCGAGCCTTTTATGGATGTAAGCCCTACCGAAGACCGATACTTGGGTATGGTGTACACGATGGAAAAAAGTCTCGAAAACTATCGAGAAGGCGGCAAGCTTTCCCAAAGACAATATGACACTTTGAGTGCTCGCGTCAATGAGCTCTACAGACTCCCGCGTAGGACTGCGCATGAGATAGGTCAAGCCATCAAGATGTGTGCAGAAGTGTGCGGTGAAATAAGAGCAGAGACATATGGAAAGTGAGGGAGAATCTGCATTCAGTCTGTAGCTTGTAGAGTGCTTGTCAATCTATCTTCACCTTTCGCCGTGAGTTGACGCTGATGGGCAGTGCTCGTCTCTTGTTTGAGCACCTCACGGAGTGCCATTGTTGCATAGGCAGATACGCCTAGAGTGAAACGTAATATCAGTGCCAGAGATGAGTTCTCTGAGGCCTGGGCTGCGGGCGATGGTGGGCTGTCTAACTGCAGGATACGATCTTCGTCTGATTGCAGCAAATTCACATCTGGATCCGTGTACCGAACTAGTTGATATTCAACATTGCGAGGTAGGTGGAACAAGGATCGATAGTCGCCTCTTAGAACCAAGTCGGGTGAAGAAGATCCCCGTTTCGCGATATCGTCTGGTTCGAGGTCGTCCTGTGCCAGTGTTTCTCTGTATAGTTGAGCCATCCAGCTAGAGGAGTCAGAAAACACAACATCACTGCCCGGGAGAGGGATAGCAATATCATGGATGGAATACTGGTCCACATCCTCTTGTGTCTTGAGAACCTTCACTTTCTTCTTGTACTGGCTGGGTTCTTGCTCGATGTCACTTTCTTCCACTTCAGAATCTATGTCCACAGGATGCTCCTTCAAAGGTTGCTCTGCGTTTTGTGACAATAGTACATAATCGCCAATAATAGGCTTGTCCGATCCGAAACGTCGAATACGTGCAGTGGCTAAGCAATTCCAGACGTATGATTGGTATGCATGCACGTACATGGTCCGCAACGTTCTCGGCAAAGCACTGAAATACTTTCGCCAGTCGACGCCCTGATGTTCTGCAGGATCTTTTCCTGATGTGAACTGATGAGAGTCGGCAAGCATACGCTGCAATATGGCTCTTTCGGGCACGTTGTTGTGTGGGAAGAGGGACAAGCTCTCACGGAAGTGAGAAGATGCGTATGCTTGGCGTGCCTCAGTTGTCTGCTCTGCGTCCCCTTCCCGTGGCGCCATGATGAGCTGAATTGCACGACGGTAATCTCCTTGCAACAGAGCTACTCCCACCGTATGTGTCGAGATACTAGACGTACCGAAACGCTGCATGCCATAATAGTTGATGAACCCTTTTGTTCTTAACACATCAACAGCCGCATCCACCACTGCTTCGCTCTGCACTTTGACACTGCGAAGCACAATGCAGAACTCGTTTCCTTCCAAGTCCCCTAGAAAGAAAGGCTGGGATGCGTATTTTAGATGTGCAATGCGGATACCGCGCTCACCCCGCTCAAGGACTGCATCAAGCAGACTTCGAGGCTTCTTCTGTTTCGCACGTCCTCGCCCTCCTACACCATTGATGGCCCGCCACACGTCATCAAGCGAGCGCCTGCCACGACGGAGAGACACACGTTGCACAGTTATTCCACGCTTATCTTTGGTCCCTGCTACAGCCAAGTCCGAGACCGCCTTTCCGCCTCCATTTCGTCCCGGACGCACAAGTCCCAGCGCTCGAGCTAGGACGTGCAGTGCATCTTGGCTGTCTCTGTTTGTCTTTTGGAGGAGAAAATGAATATAGGGTGGGGCGTCTGAGTGCGCTGAGACTTGATCGCGCTGGTCTCGTTGGGAGCGATTCGAGGATTGGTGTCCCCAAGTGACGCGGATCACAGTGACCTTGCTGCCCTCTTGGTCCCGCTCTGTAGCTTCCGTAACAAGCTTACCGTCGAAGAGTTCGCGCACAAGCTGGTGAGCATTCTTGCGCTCTTCTTTGACAGCAAGTGGTTTACTAAGGACTGCAGATTGATTTCCAGCAGCTTGACCGCCGATCCACAGCTTCTTGAGTTGCTCGACGCCTTCTTCACCAAACAAACTACTGATTTGTTTATGCTGATCGGGAGAAAGTGTCCATGTTTGTGACTTGTCTTGCTCTTGCTTCTCCTTCTTCTTTTCTGCAAGTTTTTTTTCTTTCCATTCGGCTTTGCGCTCGGCCTCCTGTTCCAGACGCTTCTTTCTCAAAAGCCCTGATGCATCCCCATATTCAGCTCGTTCCGCTTGCAGGGCCTCATACAGCCCTGAGCCACCTTCTGTCTCGGGAGTGGGATCCAATGATGTGATGTGACAGATCTGGCCGTTGGCTTTTTCATATACATGAAAGTCTGAAAACCTAGAGAAAATCCGTTAGTCACCTGTATAATTTTCTGCGGGTGTACGTTCCTCTGTTTAATGATGCCGCCTTGGATCGGGACAAGCTCTTCATTCACATACGCACCAATCCCGACACTTCTCTCTGAAACTGGCTGTACTTGTGACTGCCTAGCAGAACCATCTTCCTCCTTATCCTGTCGAGGTCTCTTCCCATTCTCGATATTATGTGTGTGTTCTTCCGCAGTCCTCTTCAAATCGCTCTGGGATAGAGCGGAAGCATTCTGTTCCGATGCCGCTTGCTGCAAGATTGCACCGCTGTCTTTGTTATCAAATTGCATGATAAACACACACACACCTCACAGACGTTGTCTTTTGTGAAAAAGACCGATTCCGTGCCACCAACATGATATCGCGCTTTCTTCCCGTGTTAAATCTTTCACATGGCACGCATGACCCGAAAGTCGCGACACTCCACCAATCGTTTTGGCGCATCCGGCTAAGTGGTGGTCACCTGTGCTCGGGGAACTAGCCCGATCACAAATCCACATTGCGATCTTGCGCTTCCGAGCACGGGCATTCGACCCACTACTCCCGGACGACTGCATCCCTCTTTCGACATCCACCAACGACCTAGTCCATTGTGAACGGTTTTCTCGTTCATCTCGGACTCTCTTCTACTAACACCGGCAATCTCTCACATTCCCCGCCAATTTCATTCCGCCCACGTCACCCTAACCCTGTTCCACCCCACGAGTGTCAGTTACGCCCGGAGCACGCACAGTATACTCCGCCAACATATTCACATCCGAACAAACTACTGAGTCGGTCGGTCTCCCTTTCTTCATTTCTTTCAGTAATTACCATGCTGTTCACTTTCTGAGCCACCGCGGCCAGAAGGCGATCTGTCACAATCTTTTTGTTACAGTGTCAGAGTATATTCTGAACAGCACAATCACAAGTAGCGCAACCTCTCTTTTTGTTTCCATATGTCCGCGGCCGCAGCAATGAGTCTTTCGAAAGGTGTCGGTGGCCTCGGAGGAGGCTGGCTCTCTATGGCCCCTCAGGTAGACGAGTTGACGAAGCCCGAACCACCGGCTTCAATCGCTCCACAAGTGCCAGCAGCTACTACTCCTCGCACACATTCACCGCTTGTTCCCACTGGCGCCAAGTCTGCACAGCAAATCCCCCCGTCACACTCTGGCACTAAGTCTGCGCAACACACTTCTCAATCGCAATCTGCCCGCTCTTCTACAAGTCTCACCAAGTCCATCCCAAGAACTAAAGCACGCTTCCAGGTGGGCAGTGATTCATCCTCCCTCCTCGCAAGTCCCGTATCGTCGACGCCCGTGTCGCCTCAATCGGGCGACGGCGATGACTCTCCACCGCCATTTGATGTCCGAGCCAGTTTTGCGCCCATGCCAACGTGGGGCGAGCCAGGTCAGCGCCGCGCATCAGAATCAGGGGGTCAAGGGAAGTTATTGCAGACCGAACATAAGCACGACAAAAGCGAGGAATTCGCAGTGGATGATACTCATGAAGAAGAAGAGCATTCGATGGAGTATAAAGGACGAAAATTTAAGGGCAAGACTGCGAATGCTATTGAACTAGAAATGGAGGCTCTCGGCGACCAAACAGTCATGAGCTACGCACCAGATGCAGTGTATCTCGCGAGCCGTTTGGAGGGCCTGCGCCGCAACTTAGAAGCAGGCGGGGAGCGAGTGCGAAGGTTACCGTGGCAAGATGCTGAGGACGGCGGGGCACAAGTAAGTCCGCAAACGTCGCCTGTGATTGCAGACCACGCGCCAGCAAGACCTTCAAGCGAGAAAGAAGCTCAGCCCGATGAGGCTGGTGGCTCTGTGAAGCAAGCCTCTCTTCCCGTGTCACCCATGGCTGCAGAGCTGGAAAAGGGCGAGGACGAGTCTGTGTCTGTCGCCTCCGGTATTTCGCAGCCACCATCATTGATCGATCCAGCAGCCAAAGAAGCGGCTCTGGATGCTCGCGTGGAGATCCGTACACTACGACGTCCTGATCTTGAACAGGTTCGCGAGCTGCATTGCTATCATGGAGATGGAGAAAAGATCGATACGGAATCATATACCACCAGCGCTGCGTTCCTGCTGCGACTCCTTGTCGATGAACACTACGTATGCCTTGTAGCTGTGGCGAAACCATTACCGGAGCCTCCGTCACTTCCTATGAAAGTACCACCCAGGTGCCCGCCTCCGTCACTCGACTTCTCTATGAACAGGATACCACCTTCTGGACGTAATGCAGCCACGGCCCAATTTGTTCGTAATAATAGTGCGCTGCAGACGAGCGCACATCCCATAACAAGCCCTCTGGCTAGTGCGTACGTTCACGATGCACCTGCTCCTAGAAGTTTCGGTGTGGGCCCCGATAGCGACACAGCTTCGGCCAACACCAGTGAGACTTCCGACGAAGAGCGTCGTCGCCAATCCAGCTTGTTTGAAGCCGCCAAAGCTGCCAGCACCAACGTGACAGGAGATACTTCCTCGCCGGAGGGTGGAAACAGTGACGACGTCGAGATGGACGACCTTGCGGAAGATAGAGATGCAGGTGGCATGGAGGTCGTTCCAGAAGAAGATGAGGGCGAAGGCAACACGGTTGTCAATAGTCTTGATGAGGATTCGAAGCATGGAACAAATCACGTACCTGGCCATGGCAGTCCTGCGTTGCGTGACAGAAGGAAACCGTCTTCGTCGACGAGCAATCGTTCCAGCGTCCTGGCTGGTCCGACATTCGATGTGGCCCCACCGCGAGCAATCCGTGTGATGGGTGCACCTCCTCTAGGCGGTGTGCCCCCCGAATCCGAGACGATCCTCGGTGTAGCAGCCGCGCGTATTAAAGTCGTACAGCGTGCAGAGGACGAGTGGGGTGGTGGATCTGGCTTAGCTGGTCCCGCTCCCAGTGAGACGAAAGATTCGTCTTGGCCTGGGCTCGATCCTCAAGGGGAACGGTCGCGAGTCACCCGAGAAGCACATATTTTGACGCTCTCTGTGCTACCAGGGGAACGCGGCCAAGGACTTGGGACCCGCCTTCTCGATCTTCTTATTGATGAATGCAAGCGCCGCACAGCTGGGCCACGTATTCATCTGGCACCTGGCAGCAATACTGTCGAGGAAGGCAACGCAGACAGTGCTCCGCCTCGTGCACACCAGGACGCACCCATGCGCACCGTCCTTGAGACACATCCAAGCAACGCCCCAGCCATGGCTTTGTACACACACAAAGGCTTCCACCAGGTGCCCGGCAATAAAGGGATCGTTCGGCATTTCTTCCGAGGCGATCAACGCATCCCCAGCAGTATTCGCCTCAAGGTGGGCGGCTCGGATGCTGTGCGTCTGGAGCGGTTCGATGCGCCGTAACAGCTAGTCAGCATCATCACTTGCGTTCCTTCCTGCGCAGTGCTCCCAATCCTTCCTGCCTTGGTTGTTGTTCCTCTGCATTACAGCGCACAACCCATTGGTCGCACCCGTAGCCAAGCCCTGCTACTTTTCGTCCAGCTTCGCTACGCCGCATCGTCATCGTTAGCCATACATTGCAATACCTCCTCATATCGCCCCCAGAGAGATGGCTCCCGCCCATCTCACTTTTCCATCATGTACCTTTAGCAATACTACTACTTCCTTTACGAAGTCTTCTCCACGTCTTCTTTTCTGTGCCCGTGCGCGTCTTACACCTTCTACCCACGCTACTCCTTCCTTTTCCATGATCCTCCATGACACAGGCGATCATGAGTCTTCGCTCCGGCACACAGAAGCCCCCGAGCCTTCGTACGCAAATGCAGCTGGCACTCGAGCTGTATCGTACGCTGACAAACATATATTTTGTTTCCATCGAAGCAAGAGCGTCGACGTCCTCGACTTTCGTACGCAACTCGTGCAAGACACATATGTCCCATTTGCAAGACATTCTTCTCGGGGAATCTGACGATCAAGATGGGTTGGAAAATAGCCTACAACCAGTTCATGTGCAGGAATTGATGTCTCTGACTATTGTGGAGCAAGTTCTCTCAGCACAGAACAATACACCGCCCATCCCGACGATTCCGCAAGTGACCGATGCGTTGCGGAAAGTGGATCAAATCACAACACAGTTGCTGAACAGAGCACGGAAACACGCCAAGAACCAGGACCGGATTCGTCAGCTGGTCACAAACATTGATGAGCGTAATACAGAACTTGTCGGATCAATACGTTCATTAGCACAGCTTTCCGAGCAAACCAGGGCACTCGTACGCGCCGGCGAGCGAGAAGAGGCGGTCATGGCGCGAGCAGAGGAACGTGAGTGTGTGAACAAGGAAAAGATAGTGACACTGATAGTGACTGGAACAGATCCTCTTTCCTATGAGGAGATTCTCCAGTATGCACGCACACTGTCACAGACCACGACCGCCCCGCCTGGGTTCCGTTTGAACCTCGAAGGATATACTGATGAACAGGGTGACAAAGCAGAACAATCTCTCAAGGAGCAGGACAGACAAGAGGGACAAGAGGGCCAAAGCGCCATGGAGAGAATCCCACCCCATCTCCATGACAAGCTTCCTTTCCCCTCTGTCGATGCGATGCGGCGGAGTGCGAGTCAAGTGCCTACACCAACTTGGACGATGTTCCAACGTGGAATGGAGGCCGAGTCTCCAGCGCGACCAGAACCTGAGGCCGCCGTGAAGGAGTCTAGCAGGACTGTTCGTCCAATGCCTCCAGAGCCTGTTGCACGGCCGAAAGCGCCTGTGGAGGAAGAGGACGAAGGGTTCGGCTTAGATCTGAATTAAGATTCAGGTGCGGCTTTGACTTGCATGGAAATCCAGGTGTGGTCTCAATTTGCTTGGAGATCCACTGCGTGGACATTCACATACCGGAGAAGAGATAATTATATACTAGGATAGAGCATTGTATTGTACCTGTATAATTTCAATATGGACGGAACTTGCCGTCAGGCGCTCAGTAAACTTTACAGCGGCACCCTGTGCGTCTGAAATGGACTCATCAAAGGGGTGCGTGTCTGATCGTGCACACGACGATATGTAATAAAATATTATGCATGCTATTCGGTTGATAGAATGGTATCCCTTTACAATGAAACGAGCCAACAAGAATGTCCATCATGACAGATGACTGGGTAGAACGATTTCTCGAATCCCCGAGCCTGGCTGGCCAGCCTGTCCGCTGTAGATGTAGGCCATGATTGCCGCGAGACCCACGGCCAGATATGTTGGCTGAAGCTGTACGCCGAGTATGGAGGAAGGCAGCCAGGAGTGGCCTTTGGAGGCACCTGGATGGGCCGGGAACCTGGGGACATTCCTTTGCAATTCGGTGAAGACCACCGGCAAGAGCACGATGCACGCAGTATAGAAGACCGCGACGCTTCGCCAGCACAAAGCGGGGTAGTCAAGCCAAGATGGTCGCGTCATTTGTCCGTGCTTGTCAAGCCTTGGATGTGTGAACATGGCGAAGATGGAGTACAACGCGACGGAAAAAAAGTGGTAGACAAGCAGAAGCGGCTGCGGTGCCAATCCAGACAGCAGGCTGACGGGTCCTGCCACACACTCGCCTCCGAGTTCAAAGTACTTGAAGCAACCTTCGCGTAACACTTCCAAATTGGTATCGTCGGCACCAAACAGACTGTACAATGCTTGGGCCAAGATATTGATCACACTCGACAGCTTCTTTCTCTCCCAGTGCCATTCCGCCAGGCTGGGCTGCAGCGATCTCCAATCACTCAGAAGCTTTGTCTGCGCCGTTGGTGCACTGGGCCTCCATCTTCGTCCACCGAGCGTGTTGGTCAGGTGCACCACGTCCCAGAGGCCCACCGACATACCACCACCTGTCAGCGGGTGGCGCATGTTCATGGCATCGCCCACAGCAATGACGCCCTGACGCTGTTTGCTTTGTCCTTGCATGCTTGGAGGGAGGAAACTGTTTGGCATGCTACGCAAACGCTGCCCTTTATTGACTTCCTTCAATACACTGTTTTGAAGAACAGAGGGTAGTTGCGGAATCACTCGGTCACGGATGTATTTCTGCAAGTCGCCCTTTGCTACGGATGGAAGCTTCTCGCCAGGAATGTCCATGAGCACGCGTGTGTGCTCCGCAGAGATTTGATACAGGAGCGTCGGACCGGCAGGTCCAAGTACAACATGCCCATGGTTTGGCGAGGGGAGAGGCGCGTGCTCAAGCTCGATGCCGACAAAGTTGGAACGAACTAAAGGAGATATTGATGATCCATGTGTGCGTCTGAACTTGGAGAAACATCCATCGGCCACGATCGTGAGCGATGCTTGAACAGAAATGTCCTTCGAAGACTGACTCTCTGCATTTTTGAGACTCGCCAACACGCCGACTGTGCGGCCGTGCTCGTCTTCCAAAAGCTCTCGAACGGCCGCTTCGAAGCAGGTGACGCGCTCTTGCGCCCGAGCTCTACTTCTCAGCTTCTGGATGAATCGGCCATGATGAAAAGACCTGCCTTCGACCTTGCCGCTCGTACTAGCAATGCCCAAACTTGTCTCTTCCGGCTTCTCTGTGGGATAAGGAATGGGAACATCGCGATCCTGATAAAAGACATGATAGCCCTGCACAGAGACAGCATCGATACCCTCCAAGCAGTCTTGCAGGTCCAATTGTCGTAAAGCCCGCACACCACTTGGTTGTAGCAGTTCGCCTACGATACGGTCCGGTTCCGAGAAGTCTCGTTCGAAAAGTGCTACTTTCCGCCCCGACTTAGCCATCGAATAGGCCAACGCTGATCCGACTACGCCGGCACCCACGACAGCCACGTCGTATGATTTAGCAGATGTCTATAGAGAATGGTCAGTTGTTGTAAAGATTCACGCTCGGCGAACTAACCATGTTTGAAAGGTCACCTCAGCACTGATGGGATGATAGAGCTTAGCTAGCGAAAGAGTGTATAGACAGCGTGAGTGGAATGCCCTGGGGGGTGTTCACCCGACGACTTTTGCCGTCAAATGATTGCTACTGTTGAGTGTAAACCACTTGGATCGGAGCAAACATTGACCTCATCATCCGCATTACTCTTCCTTCCAACGCCAAATTTTGGGGAAGTTTCAGGGCCTGGTGCTTAGCGCGCGTTCGGGCGAATACGCTCGAGCAGTGTGGCAAGCAAGAGTGTATTTTTTTATTACTTAACCAGAGAATGTGGCGTGATGTTCAGGCGCGTGAGTGAGGGAGCATTAGCAGAGCAACCCACCGAAGTCGGACGCGGCGTGGTGCGAGCGGACGTCGAAAGCGCCGGGCACAGAACAAAGAATGCCAGTCGGGAGGGCTGAGCAGACGTCATAATAGCCAGCGCCGAGTGCGAATATATATATGTGTGGGCGAAAAACATTACATTATTTGCACGAACAGATGTCGTATAGAGAGAAAGAAAAACTATTGTTCACAACTTTGTCAAATGCTGAGGTCCAAGAAAAGGAAGGGGCAAATGATGAATATGCGAAAAGTCCATTCGCGACACAGTTCTACTGGAGTATTCACACACATCCGAGACGGATGTCCTAGGCTCACACATCGTGGCGCGATGCAGCCTCCTCTTCAGCCTCACTCATCTTCGTATCGCTTGGGCGCCGGGCATGCTCGTCGTCTACGATCATTCTACTCATTCCTAAACTTGCACCCGCTAGACCAAACCCTCCGCTTCCACGACGGCCTCCGAAACTTCCTGCTACGCTGCCGTCGTACGTTCCGCTGTAGCTGAAGCCACGGAACTTGTCTTGTATCGATTTGGACAGTTCCTCTTCATCGTCCCGTCTGTTGCCGATATCAACGGCACCTGATTTGTCGGCCGACTTGTCGTTCAGTATGCCCCCTGATTTGAGTGCCTGGACTGCTTCGTCAGCATCGCCATCGAAGCCAGGGATGAACGCCATTTGGCGAAGGTCTGTCTCGGTGAATTCTGGATCGAAGTTGGCTACCGATTCATCCGACTCCACTTGAGGCTTGAACGGAGGTGTGAGCTGCTTCTTCGACAGCGCGTCAAAATCAATATCTTTAAAGAATGGATGGTTGCGAAGATCTTGCGCATCATTCTGTGCGCCCAGTCGGTGCTTCGGATTCCGGTTCAAAAGTCCTTTGACAAACTGTTTCCCATCGTCTCCGATCGCGCCTCGAGGAAACTTGATTTTGCCAAAACAGATATTGCGGTACATTTGCTGTGTTTCTTCCGCATAGAATGGACTCCATCCGCAACACATCTCAAACAACAGGACACCTAGTGACCAGAAATCTACAAGTTTTGAGTATCCAGACTCGTCTAGAAGAACTTCCGGTGCGAGATATTCCGTTGTTCCACAGAATGTGTTTGTCAATTGTCCTGCGCCTAGATCAGGCTTGCTCAATCCAAAATCACAGAGCGCAACATGTCCTGTTGCATCCAGAAGAATGTTTTCTGGCTTCAAATCTCGGTAGACAATATCGTACTTGTGCAGATGTTCTAGAGCAAGTACCAACTCGGCAATGTAGAACCTAGCGCGATCCTCTGTAAATCGACCCTCGCGCTGTAAGTGCCAGAACAGTTCGCCTCCCGATTTGTAGTCGGTGACAAAGTAGAGCTCCTGAGCACTTTGGAAAGAGAATTTGAGCCCGACTAGAAAAGGGCAGTCGAGTGACTTCTCCAAAATCTTCCGTTCCCCCATCGTATGTGTAACTTCTTTCTTGAGTGCGATTTCTCGCTTGGATAGCACCTTCATGGCATAAATACGTTTCGTATCTTTCTTGCGTACCTGGAACACTCTTCCGAATGTGCCTCTACCGATCAGTTTGAGAAATTCAAAATCGGCGGGTGTCAAGTGTTTCTTCCCACTCAGTTTCTCGTAACTGACTTTGACACGAATCTCACCGCGACCCTGCTGGTCATCATCCTCTGCATCGTCCCGTGCTAGTAGAGGATACCATTGGTCAGTCGATACACCATTGACAAGGCGTGGTCGGATCAATCGCATGCCCAAGAATCCTTCTTCTTCCGCATCACGATCGTAGACACTGATAAAGATGGGCTTGTCAGACTGCACCACATCGAAAAACGCTTCATGCTCCCAGACTGGATTATGCGGTCCATTCGACTTCCCGGGGATGGGGTTTCGTGCAATGAACTCATTCTGCTCAAATGATACGACGGCATACGGCTGTGCCACACTGGTAGAGAGATTCCGTCCCTCCATGAGCTTGACAATCAGCCGACCTCGTGGTGCAGATGTGTTTCGTGTGGGCCCTGACGATGGGGCGCCTAATACATCTGCTTTAGGCCGCGAGGAGGGCAACGTCATGGAGAAGTCCGGAGCTGTTATGGAAACACTTGTGGTAGGAACAGTTGCGTGACTCGTCACACCACCCGGGGTGCGCATGCCAGAATCGGAAGATGTGCCGAGTCGAGATGTTCCCGTACTGCTGTCTCGGGTATGAGAGGACTTCCGTGCATGAAGTAAGTCAGCATGGCCCTCATCGCCATTCGGTGTACGTGGTGGCGCTAGTTGATCGAAAGGATTCTGTTCTTCGTTGCGTGCGGATGCCCTTGGAGTCTCCTGCATTGTAGTTAGATAACGTGATCATCATGAAGGCCTAGAAGCTCACCTGGTCATTCGGCCCATTGGGCCAGAAGCCTTTGAGAATGTTGGTAGCCATGGCGAAAGCTACTGGTGGGAGACAAGTCTATCTTTGAGGGTGCGCAAGTGAAAGGGCCAAACCAAAGTGACAATTAGAATGCTGAGCCAAATCTACTTCATGAATTATACGATGTAGTGAGCAGAGGTGCCGTGCTGGAGCAAGTAGCGCGAGGATCGGCAGGAAAGCGCAAGATCTCTTGCGTTTTTGCAAAAGCAGAAGCAAAGAGGAGCAAAAGCGGCTCCGACACTTAAAGTCTCTTTCAGTGCCTGACAAGAAGTGTGGCACGCTTCGGACGCCGCTCCTCCTATCAGATCAGCGATCGTAGGGTTGGAAGCAAAGACGGATATATTGACCACGCCACATCTCTGGAACGCGCCTCTCCGCTGTCGCGCCAGCATGCACGCACGGTCACTAGATCTGGGCAAAGGATCATGGTATTGCCGAGAGGGACAGACACTCTGATAGACCAATCCAAGCTACATACAAATTTTCTACACTCATGGAACCACTTGATGTGAGACAACCAACAGAGCCCCATTCTGCTTCCGATCTTGCTCTCAAAGCCACCACCGATCGGCATGAAAAATCTGCTGCCCAGGTGGGCGGAGGGCGAGGGAGATGGCTTGTGCGTGTCACGTGCGTCCTGCGCGTCTTGTGGTTGGTCGGTTACCACGTTGATGGGCTTCCGACTCGAGCCGTATTACTCTATTGCCAGCCAGTGATTTCCAAGCCTGGCGCGCCTTTTTTTAATCATCCTTCTGACGCTCCTTCGCGTGCTTGCTTCTTTTCTCATCCACTTCTTGCCATCTAGATTCTTTTTCGATCTTGGTGACGTCAACTATACAATGATGGCGCCAACTCGTCATGGTTTCCTGGCCGCTACAAGGCCCATGCAATCCCTCACTTCCGCTTCTAGTATCGCTCGTCGTTCCATCGTGACACAAGCGGAAAGATGGACGCCCGAAACCGCTCGTCTGGCAGCCCAATCGAACTTGATCCCAGATGAGTCGGGCAAAGGCGGAATCGACTTGGCCACTGTCGTTCCCAACATTGAGGCGAGATGGGCCAAGATGTCAAAGGAAGAGCAATACGGTGTCTTCCGACAACTAGAAGAGCTTCAACGCAAAGACTGGAAGGAACTGAGTCTTGACCAGAAGAAAGCAGGTATGTGTCTGTTTCCTAAAATTTTGTGGAGAAGGATGGCAGCAACGTGGTATTTGGTATTTCAGAGCCATCAACAGAGCACATTGATGGCTCGCATACCATTCGCCCCCGTTTGTTTCGTATGGCGATATAGGACAGATGTTCGATCATCTCTCGTACATTTTTACCAGCGGGCTTTTGTTGATATGATGCGATTCATTGCTGTCCTCTGTCGACACATGATACTCTCCCCTGATATCAGGCAATGTGCCTGGATACCGCAAGTTTTGCTTTGCCTGCCTATTCTCCATCATCTTCCCTATTCTTCCTTGACGTATACTCACTTGATACCTTGTAGCCTACTTTGTGTCCTTCGGTCCTCACGGTCCTCGCAAGGCGATCACCAGCCCTGGTCAAGGTGTTCGCAGCTTCATCGGTGTTGCTGCTGTTGTATCTGCCACAGTCGCTCTCTTCTTCGGAATCCGAAGCCAGGGTATGTTTCCTTCATTTCATTCAATACCATTCACATACTAACACATTTTTCGCAGCACAACCTCCCCCCAAGACCCTCACCAAAGAGTATCAAGAGCAAAGTAACGAGAGAGCCAAGGAAGAGAAAATCAACCCCATCACAGGTATGTTGCTCATGGACAATGGAGACGGACGTCCTCTCAACTCTTTTTTACAGGTATTTCTTCGGAAGGATACAAAGGCAAGGGATTCGTTACACAGGTGAGTCCTTTTTTCACATCTATTCTGCTTTTCTGATAAATGTTTGCTAGAAATAAGTCCATACAGTATGGTAAGAATGTATTTCTGCTGTGTGACAAGCATATTTGCATGTTCCCTGTTTTTGTACATCCTCTTGCTATCTTCCACTCCAAGGCACTTCCTTGTCTGACTCCCTCCCATTCATCGATCCTTGTGCCAATTTGGCTCCTACAAATGTACGCATGGATACGTGGTCATAATATTAAAGCATTACAGATCTTCGATTTCATATCTTTTTCTAGACCGTTGCGAATTTTATTCGAGCGGCCCAGTGCATTTTCCCCACCTCATCCGGACTCGTACTGCGCTCATGCAAGAAAAGCCCCACATTGAAACAGCGCGCGCGCATGGGAAAGCAGACACCAGGCATCTTTACTTCCGGTTCTCACCTCTACCTTGTCTCATTGCGGTCCCTAAGCACGGCTTTTGGCTGCGAGTGAACTCCTCTACTCCCTCCTGTTTGTTTCGCTCCTTTTCTTTGGCTAGTTGCTGCATCCGCCATACAATAAACCCCTTCATCCACCCATCCAAACCTTTTCTTACTACTCTCCATGTCCGCCTTCATCGACTACAGTCGTCGTGGCCGGCGAGGGCTAGGTAGTGACTCTGAGAGCCCGGAAGGCTCAGTAGGTGCAGACAATAGTCAAAATCCCTTCAATGAAGGATCCCAAGATGTCCACTCAGAGGTCCAAGCCGCCAACCCATACGCAAGCCCCTTTTCGAACAATGCGAGCCCTGACTACCAAACACGAGGTGCCTCAGATAATGCTCTTCGCCAAGAGCAGTCATCACACGGTGAGGGCCCTGTTCGCCAGAACCAACCGCAGCCCGGACACCATTTCGACGTGGAACATGTTCAAACTACAGGTGATACCTACCATCTCGATCAAGAACCGCAAGAATTTTTTGATCCCACTTTTGGAGATTATCAAGAGGAGCCACCTCTGGAGATGGTTTTCTTCGATCACGTCGTACAGAATTACGGTGAAATGAATCTTTTCAACAAAGGACGTCTTTTCATCCGCCAAACTGTCTCGTTTTTCGCAACGCTCATAGGTCTTGGTGCCGTCATGGCGTTTGCATTCGCCTCTTACTTCAATCCTTTCAAGAAGTCACCCCCTCGTGCCCGTGGTGACCGTGAGTACGAGCGCCGTATGACTGGCGAACGTTTCAGTGGGAAACCGCAATACTACTCCAACGTAAGTGTTCATACATGCTTTTACATTTTTTCTGACCCTTCTCTCACAGTTTTGGGGATACCGCTGCGATGAGCACGACATCATTACCGAAGGAGGATGGATTCTCAAGGCTCACCGTGTCTCAGATCCTCGACGCAATCAAGCCCCTGGATACCCCGTCATTCTCCAACATGGTATTTTGTGTAACAGTTCACACTTCTTTGTCTGTGAAGAGCGCAGTATGGCATTCTGGCTGGTGGATCAGGGCTATGATGTCTGGGTCACCAATATCCGTGCCAATTTCGGTGCCGGACACACGGAGTACACCCGGAACGACCCCCGCTTCTGGGCTTTCGGCCTGAAAGAACTTGCCTTCGATCTTCGTGATGTTGTCGAATTTATCACAGGAGCCACCGGTCGACCTCGTGTGGCATATGTCGGTCACTCTCAAGGTACGGGTTCCATGTACATTGCTCTATCTCCTGGAATCTGCCCCGAACTCGGGCGCAAAATTAGCTCTTTCACTGCACTCGCACCATCTGTTTACTCGGGCCCCGTTCTCCGCAAATTCCCCTTCAGTGTCATGCGGCAATTCCGCTCGCGTAGATGGTGGAGTACAGTTTTCGGTGTCAAAGAATTTATTCCCGCGTTGGGCATTGCGCAACAATATCTGCCTGGATTCATTTTCGGTCATATCGCCTATGTTGTTTTTGCGTTCCTCTTCGGTTTCCACGACCACAACTGGGTTGCTCGCCAGAAGCCCAAGATCTTCCGCACTGTCCCTGTCCCCACCTCGTCCGAGCTCTTGTATTATTACATGAGTGGTTTCTCTCACCGTGGTTGCATCTTCGATCCTCGCGTGCAAGAACCTTGGTTCCCGCGATCATTCCCTCGTCACAGTATCTATTATGGAAACATTGATATGCTTGTACTCGGCAAGCCTCTCGCCCAACGCATGGAACGCAACGAACGAAATGTCGACATCGTCCATGTCGTGGAATTGGAAGGCTACGAGCATCTCGACTTCATTATGGGCATGGATGCGCATCGCGTCGTTTACACTGGCATCAAAGACACCATCGAAAGCTCCATTTCCGAGGAAGAACGCTCTCCCGAGATGGCCGAATTGCACTGACGCAATGTCCGCGTCTAGACGTCGTTAGATCTTCACTCTTTCTATTTGATATTCTCCATTTTTGGATGGTACTCTGATTTGCTTTTGTGGTGGCCACTGCTTGGCCAACCCTCCGCTCCGCTTCTTCAAGCGACGTGCTATTACCCAGTTCATTGGATTTTTGTTCCTGTAATCGATTCATTTGACTCTAAAAGACCTTCTTGTGGATGTGCACGCTCCGTCTGATGTCTGTAATTTGCGCGTCTCGCGGGGCGCGTTTCAACGTGTGTTCTGTGTTGTTCTTGCTCTCTTCACTGCCTGCCATGTCGTCAGAGCCGGAATCGGCTTCACAGGGCGGAGGAGAGCCGTCCACCCAAGCTGATGCTACAAACACTTTCTCCCAAGATGACGGAAGAGATCCACTTTCACAACAGCCTCGCTCGTCAAAACGCTCCTTGCAATATGACCCTTTCGGACAGGACAAGGAAAAGCGAGAACTTCGGCAGCAGTACCGGTCGCTGATCGGATCGACAAAGGGTTAGTATAGGCAAAACATATACAGGTATTACTCGCTAACTTGACCGGCAGATCGACGCACAAATTTGGCCGAACAGAAACCAAGAGATCTGACGGCGATGTTAGAGCAATCAAAAGACCTATTTGATCGGAGTACGTCTTCATTGCACAGAAGCGGAAAGCGCTGACACGATGCTTTATTCTCAGTTAAAGCACCATCCGAAAGTGTCCTTGATTCTCACTTCTTACTGGCAGCGGCCGAGATGGGCGCACAGATGGCCAAGAGCATGAAGGTGGACACAGGCTTTGACACGGATGAATATTTGAAACGTATCGCTCGCTTGTTGGATGGGAACTTGCGGTCAGTGGCTGATGCACAGCGAGGAGATGCAGCAGAAGATGAGGTACAAGATCCAAATGAGATGAACTGGGATGAACTGGGCCGTCGTGCAGCCAAACGTACGCGCAGAGCAGTCACTACAGACCATTTGTGAGTGGAAACAAGAGCATGATTTACTTCACAGACTGACTTGACCAGGCTTGGGCCTCTGGAAGTCGTACACAACCGAAGAGCCATAACAAGAAAAGAGCCATTGGACCGATCTGCCAGACCAGTAGCACCTCAGCAACTACAAGCCGAAGACATTCTAAATGCACCCAATGAAACGACGAGTCTAGTGCGGAACATCGCGACGCAACTGCAGAAAGTTGGTGGGAGTAAAGGAGTCAACCTATTTCGCTTTGTTATCAATCCGCACAGCTTTTCCAACACTGTGGAAAATTTATTTTATGTCAGTTTCCTTATTCGAGAAGGAACTGCTTCCTTGGATGACGATGAGGAGGGCGAGCCAATTCTTTGTAAGTGGAAGATACTTGGCAAACACGGTGATACTGAAAGTGAGCAGTAAGCTGCGAGCCGCCAGCAGAAGACGATTATCAGCAAGGCGTGGCCCGAAGACAAATTATTATGGAGCTGGATATGACAGTATGGCAAGAATTAATTCGAGAATACAATATTCGGGATACCATTATTCCTACTCGCCAATCAGATTCCACTCATAGGGATACGTGGACAGGGACACGCACGTAGCCTTCATGGCGCTCCTAAAATTCGTTTGAAATATTGATACCATGTACATAGAATGTATTCTACCCGGGCACAAACTACCCTCCGCACTTTGTACCAAACATCACTTTGTCCGCTTTTGCGTACCGACTTTACAATCAATGACCATTGCCTCCTCTATGCGTGGCCCAGGTTTCTATAATACAAAAGGCCACTTCGAGCATGTCAGGTATGCGAAAACCCAGGTGTTGTTTAGCCTGACCAAAGATTGTTGACATTTCCTGTGGCCTTCATTTTGTTATTTTTCATGCGGTACCAAAGTGTAAGAAGGCAACAAAGACAAGATGTAATGAGTAAGAGTGCAAAGTTCACCAGAGATCCGGTGATGTACCGAGGCTTTTCTTCAGTTTTATACACCCACACTCCCAGAATGGATCCAATGTTCCCGATGCCAATATTAAGAGGAATTTGCAAAAGAGCTGCTGTGGGATTTCTTGTGTTGCTTGAAAGCCAACCCAGCTGTGGCGGAACAATGGCAAAAGTGGATGAAGTGGCTAATATAAGAAGCCTACATGACTCAATTCAGCAACCTTGGGTGTATGAAGACTAAATACCCACCCATATCGAACTTTAAAGCGATCCTCGGTCAAGAATCCAAATGCGCCATATGCCGCACACGCGATTGCCGACGAAATAGTACAAGCCGCACCTCGCTTGTTGTGGCGATCGGCCAGATATGCCACCGTGCAAGTCACCACCCAAGCGATTGCAAACGGTGGTATGGTATACAGATTGGCCTCCACTCCAGAACTGTAGCCTAGTCCAGAAACGACAGTGGGTGCAAACAAAGACAAGCTTGAAATGGGAGCAGCGATACCCTGGCATATTTATTTTGAGAATAAATATATAAATCCCGTCCTCGACTTACGATATTTGTTATATAATGAACGTAAGGTCGTAATTCCGTGAGACTAGGTTTAACGTCTTCTTTACAGATACGGTCAGAACCTTGTGAATGCTGTTGTTGGCGTTGTTTAGCAAGTAATCTCTCTTCTGTGGTGAGAAATGACGCAGACTCCGGCCAGTCTGGGAAGCAAAACCACACAAATGGAGCTGTGACAAGGCAAGGCAGACCTTCAAGTATGAACTAGGATATTATGAAAAAAGGCGTTTGTAAATATGGCATTCTTACCATCCATCTCCACGCTTCAAATCCACAAATTCCATTCATGTACGAAATACCCGTTCCCAATGCCCCACCAAAAGCACCTGCCAATGTGGCGCTAGCTAGGATAAGAGCTATTCTCAAACTTCTCTCCTCTGGTCGATACCAGAATGTCTTGGAAGCTCTATTAGTTGTGCACATTGTGATTATGTCTACGCATTGACTCACCAACAGTGTGACGATACCTGGAAAGAGACCCGATTCCAGTGCGCCAAGAAACTATACACATATGCGAAGATCCTAAGGAAATTAATGTACACTTACAAATCTGAGAGTGGCAAGCCCAGAAAAGCTGTCCACGGCTCCAAGAAGCATAGTGAGAGCTCCCCAAAATCCACAAAGGAGAGCTATCCAACGTCTAGGCCCAAGGCATTTCAGACCCCAACTTGCTGGAATTTCAAAACTAACATACGCCACGAAGAACATCATCACCGCGATCTTGTACTGATGTTCGCTCATTTTTAATGAATGCAGAAGGTCATTGTGAGATTCCCTGTTGAGAACTTTCGCATTGCCTATATTTGACCTGTCTAAATAACACAGGAGGTACAGCCATACGGAAAAAGGAATGATATGGAGATCTTGTTTGAGTAGGAGCTTCTGGACTTGACGTATCTGATTTGGGTGTGGTTGCTCCGCGTGCAGATCGTGGTTCACTTCAACAGGCTCCTCCTTTACAGGAAAAGGTATACTCCCTTGCATGTTAGTGCCACTCATAGTGCGTTGTGCTTTGGAAAGTACGATTGTGAGGACTCACCATCCTGGAACGTCTTCTCTTTAAAGCCGATGTCAGGCACTTGTCGGTAATGAAGCCTATCATAATCTCACAATCGGCCCCTAAGATCTCATCAGACTTCTGTACATCCCTTGGAATATTGAACGTGTATGTCTAGATTCATATGAAAGGCTACATCGACTGATCTATTTAGTACATTCATCAAAGTCTACTACTCTCCAAGACTCCTTCGGAAGCCATAAGTCGACGGCCCTCTTCGATGCCTTCAAGAGAGCCATTACGCATGAGAACATTTTCGAACAAAGCATTGCCGAAAGCTAATTCAATAGCTTGCCAGATATTGCTGACGTAGTTAATGCTAAGTTGATCACGCACTTTGCGCGGCAAATCCGCCTCGACGTCCTTGCGATTACGCAGGGGTAGAATGAGACGCTTAATTCCGGCTCGATGGGCTCCGAGGCACTTTTCTTTAATACCGCCCACAGGGGTCACAAGTCCTCTAAGGGTGATTTCACCCGTCATGGCCAATTCCTTGGGCACCGGGGTACCTGTCCATAAGGAGACAAGCGCGCACGTCATGGCGATACCAGCACTAGGACCGTCCTTGGGGATCGCACCTCCAGGCATGTGCAGGTGAACGTCGTTCTTGGGGAACTCGCTTTCTCGACTGGGGACGATTCCAAGCTGGAATGCATGTGCCTTCAACCAACTAAATGCCAAGGTGGCTGACTCTTGAATAACATCGCCAAGTTTTCCCGTGAGTTTCAGCGTTCCGTTCCCAAGCGGAAGAAGTAAGGTTTCAATGTGAAGGATCCCGCCGGCGCCTGATCCTTGGTACGCAAGTCCTGTAGCTACACCTGCTCTGGACTGTGTTTCTGCAACCTCTGGTTCGTATGTTTCCACACCGAGCAGAGTCTCCAGATCTTCCAAGCGCACAGTGGGATCGTACTCTTGCTTGTTGCCTTTTTCATCTTTGAGCTCGCCCTTCCGAGCCTCTGAATACTGGACGGCCTTTCCTCGCGCTACGGCGGCAATCTCGCGCTCCAATGAACGAACGCCAGCCTCGCGTGTGTAGCTCATAGCAATTTTGAGCAGCACATCGTCGCCTACGATCAAAGACTTGTCCACTTCCAAGCCTTGTGCCTTGGCCTGCTTTGGTAAGAGGTACTGGCGTGCTATAGCAACCTTTTCATCGTGCGTGTATCCACTAACATGAATCACCTCGGTACGGTCGAGCAAGGGAGGCGAGATGGTTTCGAGTGTATTGGCAGTTGCAATGAAAAGCACACGGCTCAAGTCCATGGGGCAGTTGATGTAATGGTCAACGAATGAGTGGTTTTGTTCTGGGTCGAGCACTTCCAACATGGCTGCCATGGGGTCTCCATGAAGACCATTGCCGCTGCCAAGCTTGTCGACTTCGTCAAGCAACATCACTGGGTCACTCACACCAACCTTGCGCATACTAGATGCGATATTGCCGGGCATAGCACCCACGTATGTGCGCCTGTGTCCACGGATTTCGGACTCGTCACGTACACCTCCAAGCGAAAGGCGAGTGAATGGGCGACGAAGTGCTGTGGCAAGCGAGCGAGCAATGGATGTCTTTCCGGTACCGGGTGGGCCAACGAGCAAGAGAATAGGTCCTTTGTCGCCAACGATCTTGTTCTTTCGCTGACGTCTTTCTTCCTCACGTTGACGCTTGCGATGTGTTTCTTCCTCTGCACGCTCGTCCAATTGTTCTAGTCCTTCACCTTCGTCTTCACTACTCCAAGAAGAAGTGATGGCGCTTTCCTTCTGGTTGGCGTCAGCAGGTTTGAGTAGCTTGTCACCTTTATCCCCTTTACCACCTCGTTCTTCTTCTAACACTGCTGCATTGGCTTGATCATTCTTCAGCTCCAGCACAGCAAGATACTCTACGAGACGCTTTTTTATTTTCTCCAACCCGTAGTGGTCTTCTTCGAGGATGCGACGTGCGCGTGCCACGAGACCTTCTTTGTCATTGGCGGCTTCTAGTGAGCCTGTGTCTGCAGTAGTCTTGTCCCATGGAAGCTCTGCCATGATTTCCAAGTAAGTGATGACCACACCACGTTCCACGCTCTGAGACGGGATGCGTGCCAGTCGCTTTAATTCTTTGTCACAAATTTTGCGAGCTTCGGGCGTGAGCTTGGCTTGCTCGAGCTTCCTAGTGAGCTCCGAGACTTCGTCTTCCTCCTCGCCGTTTGCGTCATTGTTACTTGAGCCACGGCTGCTGAACGGGTTCCCACCGCCAACGCGGAACGGCTTTGCAGGTCCACTGATCGGTTTGACTGGACTGTTCTGGCTTGCGTCGTCGTTCTTGTTGGTGTTCTTAATGGTGATGATGCCACCTACGTGTCCATCATCATCTTTCTTGACATTTCCGATGGAGAAAGTTGTGTTGCCTGTCGAGATCCGTGCAGACATATTTGGATTGAGTGCGGCTAGTTGAGCGAGAAGTGCTTCCAACTGATTCCTTGCCAGACTTTCTTTGGATGCATTGCTAAGTGGAGCACTCAATGATGCAATGAGCTCTTTGGCTGTCCGTACACGTTGAGCGCCATTAGTTAGGAGTTGAGAAGTGTGCTTGACACGTTCGCGTACATCGTAGTCTCCAAGTACAGATACACGCTCATTCCATTCACAAGCACCTCCAAGAGTGCCAACCAGCACATCGGCAAGTAATCCAGACTGATGGTCCTTGGCGTCTTTGACAAATGTTTGCAAGCGTCGAAGAAGGGCTGCTGGGAGTAGAGGCAAAGCGAGCGCGACAGCACTGGCTTCATTAAGACTTCGACGTGAGGCGGAGTCTGCTAACAATGCTTCTATCAAGTTTTGAGCGGAAGTTCGAAGGCTTTGCACTAAAACTTTGTCTTCTGGATTAGTCGATGGCCCTCTTTCAGGAAATGGTTTCGAATCGACGAAGGGCGTCATGCTCGCCAATGGAATCGCAACATCGGGGACCGTCAAGTTCCGGGCTGAATCAATCATTGTGGATGTCAGTGGAGCTCGAGCAGAGAGCCACCGATCCACTCGGACCCTGGCGATACCCGTGACAACCAAGGTACAGGTTTGGCTGGCTGGGTGGCGAGTAAGTCGAACCAAACGTGCAGCACATCCCCAATCGTACAAGTCATTGATCTTCACGCGCAAGTCTGAATCTTCCTTGGTCCCTGTACCTAGCTCTTCCGAATCATCATTCACTTTGGCCACAGTGGAGGACGATGAGGAAGGCGACTGGCCAGGAGAAGAAGGGTCTGGTCGCAATGTCGGAACACAGGCAACCACAATAGGCTTATGTGAGTCAACCTTGTTAGTTGTGGAAGTGGAAGAAGATCCTTGAGGTTGGGTAAGTTGGAGGGCGGCCTTCAACAAACTGAGTGAGTGAGCATACGAGAGGGGTATTGATAAGAGAAGCGACGGGTGGAGAACAAGTGGGTAAGGCAACGGCAAAACCGGGAGCCGGTTTGGAATAAAGATGGAATCATTAGACATGACGGGCTGGCCGACCTATCGGTATCTACGTAGAGAGGTTGCGAACTTTGTTTAGGAGTGGGGATGAAGTTGAGACAGGATAGGTGTAGTAGTGAATGAAGTTCGTCAGCTGCTGCTAATCGCTCGCCACTCTGGATCTATATCCGTCTTTCAACTGACACTGATCTCGCGCCATTGATCAAACGCAATGCGGGGCACATCCACGCGGCTTAAAGTCGGTCAACGGGGTTCCAGAAAGACCGGTTGAATGATAAGCATCAGGAGCACGTGACCTCCACCGTTCGAAGATTTGCTGCAGTCTAAATTTTGAGAGGATTGCCATTACTCGTTTGTGAGACAGTCGAATGAGCCGAAGCTTGCCGTGGCCACGTTCACTACTGCTTGAAAACAGGTGTGGATTACGGTATTCGATCCCTAAAGTGCATCCGAAAGCACAGAGAGCGCTACATATGCCGCTTCACGAGGCCTCGTCGTCCCGTAGCGAACGGTTACGTGCTCTACACGATGACCGACGAGGGTATCCAGAAAGGCTATATACAACAGAGATTCTTCCTCTAAACAATGCAAACATCCGCTTTGTAGGAGAAGGAGAGGAGCCATTGTTTGAAGCGGAGGTGAAAGTCGAAGACAAGACGCATACCGATTTTTTGGAGCAGGCTAGTCATGCTCTGCACAATTCTCATTTAGTTGCCATTCCTACAGAGACCGTCTATGGCCTAGCAGGGAATGCGTTGGATCCAGACGCAGTGGGCAAGATATTCAGCGCCAAGGGACGACCCGCAGACAACCCGCTCATCGTGCACATTAGCGATAAAAGGATGCTCCGGGACTTGTGTCCTCCTAATTTCCAGCTTAGTGCTGTTTATGGTGCATTGATCGATGCGTTTTGGCCTGGTCCTCTGACTTTGCTAGTACCATCTAATGAGGATCAGGTTCCTTCTGTCGTTAGATGTGGCCTTCCAACCTTGGGAGTGCGAATGCCGAGTCATCCGGTAGCCCGAGCATTAATTGCACACTCCAAGTTGCCTTTGGCTGCACCTTCTGCCAATGTCAGCGGGCGACCCAGCCCAACAACTTCGGACCATGTGTATAGCGACATGACAGGCGGAGATCAATCGAAAGGTAGAATTCCGTACGTGCTCGATGGGGGTCCTTGTCGAGTCGGCCTTGAATCCACCGTCGTAGATGGTATCACCGCTCCTGGCCAGTTACGCATTCTTCGCCCGGGGGGAGTGAGTGTGGAAGAGATTTATACTGTTCTTGAACAGCAAAATTTGCTAGCACAGGGCTCAGAAACGTCACCACAGAAGGTTGAGGTGCAGGTCTATGGTAAAGAATTAGTTCGTGATTCCTCGTTGGAATCCAATCCAACGACTCCAGGGATGAAGTACAAACATTACAGCCCGGATGCAACGGTAATTTTACTCATTGCCAGAAACCATGGTACAGCAAAATCAGTGGAGAATGTGAAAGGCCCCCAAGATGTTATCGAGGAGCAGGTCCGCTGCTTCCAGAAGGAAGAGAACCGCCATGTTAATGTAGGGTTGATGAGCAAGGACGGTTCTGCCTTGACCATGCAACTGCTAGGCTCATCAATACCTACAGCACGTCTTTGGTCACCCGTGCAGAAAGATCGTTACTCTCTTTACGGATATTCCCTGGGTGATTTGTCGTCGCCCGGAGAAGCTGCACATCGACTTTTTGATGGTTTGCGGACTCTCGATGAAGGATTTATGGGGATTCCGAGATGCGATTTGATCTTTGTCGAAGCACCGGATGATGATTCTGGTGTTGGACTGGCATTCCTGAATCGCATCCAAAAGGCTGCTAGCCAGACGATAGTCATAGCTCTGTAAAATATGCGTGCCGATGCACTGTATCATATGCAAATACCATTCACTGCCACTCAAAAATTGTGCCGAGACTAAGCTAGCATGTTTTATCCTATGACGAAAGTGGCTCTTTCACCCTATTCAATTCGTTTGCTGTATTGATTTCTCCGCTCATAAGGGCTATGGTCAACTGTCTCTGAATAACACCATATAATTCAGAACACAACGGTGATAGACTGATGAATTCTCTCTCAGTCAATGTATGGGTTTAAAATCCTCAATACACTACAGTCCATTGACTGAAACTGTCAGCGTAATCCTTCTACAAGCATCTCCGACGAGAATATTCTTGATTATTTTTCAAATCGGAGCTCAACGCATGAGAAAGTAGCAATTCATCTCCACGGAAAAGTTCTCGCGGATATAAAATCAGGCACTGCTCGGGAAATTCAAGCTAAAATTATCCTCATAGTTGATAGCCGCCATGTTTCTCTCCAAAGCAGTATTGATTCTTTCTTTGGCCTTCGCTGTAACGTACGGTAAGCCAATAGGTGAGCATTTCAATGTGTCTCTATCACAGCGCCTTATACAAATTGAATACTTTTCGGCAGATTTCCAAAGCTTGTCGACAGGAATTGAAAAGCGGCACCACGGTGGGACTTATCGCAACCTTCAAGATGATGTCGGACAATTTAAGCCAAAGTTCAATGATGTCGTAGGCAGGCGAAGTTATGTAATATCTTTACTTCAAGTGACAGAAGGCAAAGCCTCTGCAGAGCAGCTCGTTAATAAAGAAGACCAATTCGGTAACATCTATTCCGATCATGTCACACAAAAGTCACAATGCCCTCGAGATTCCCAGACGGACACGGGCAAATGCTGTTACAACAGACTAGGACATCTGCTCGAGCCAAAAGCCGGGTGCGCGGACAAGGTCGAAATGACAGGGTTGGGCACGGCAGAAGTATACTCGTGCAAGCCCTACAAAATCGACCCGCCGTCCAATTCGGGTCTCACTTTCGGGTGCAAAATCTAAAAGGTCTAAATGACTTCTTGTCAGTCTCGAACTGCCCACATCTTCCCATGAACTAAAGAAATGTATTCAAATAATCACCATCCATCTACATCTGAATCAAAATGTGCCGAGTTCTGCGCGAAAATATTTCCGCCTTGTGGATTCCGAGGTGCGTTGAGACCTGCAAAGGGTGATGCAGGCTTGTTTACTCGAGGTTGTTCACGGCGCCTTGCTGAGTGGGACGAAGAGGATTCCGAGGAAGGACGTAATTGTCCCGTACCGATCGGAGGGGTCAACAAGCCGTCGAATCCCCCAGCAGCTGCATCGGCACGATCATCTGATTCGGCTGGAAGACTGGGGATAGTTACTGACTCGGGTATGACAGGACTGGTTGCTGCTTTGCCTGCTGGTGCCTCACGTACGGGTTTCGATCCAGAACTTCGTGAGGCTGTCCGTTCATGCCGACGAGGTCGATCACGGTAGCTTGGCTTGGAACCACTGCCGTTGGAGCTTCCACCGCCACCAGCACTGTTGCTACGTGGTCCAGCGTTGCGGAATCCACCACTACCGTTGCTGCCTGCTCGATTTTGCTCATAGAGCATGCGTGTTCGTTGGCTGGTCGATCCACTCTGGCGACTGCCTGATCCACTCCCGTTACTGCGACTCGCGTAGCTGCCTGTTTCTGCATTTCTCACTTTATTCTTCTTCTTGCCGAACGTCAGTCCAGCTATATCTGCGTCCTCCTCGTCCTCTTCTACCGCCTCCTCGTCTGATCGCCCATCGTCACGGAGGACCTGTGGAACAGAGATCTGCGGCGGTGGCGACCGATACGTAAATGTCTCTTCTTCTGACTGCTCCGGCTCGTGGTAGTAGTGATGGTGGTGTACAACACCCTGTGCAGGACTCGAATCCTGCTCGTAGTAGCCGTACCCCTCGGGCGCCTTTGCAAGCCCGAATTCTGCGCCTTGCTGACTGTTCCAGTGATCATCTGCATTTTCGACATCCTCGCCATTCCAAGCTTCATCATCATAACGGAGCGTTTCCTCATGTTCGTGCTCATCGGCAAAGTCAAAGCCTCCCGCCGCCGCCTCTGCCTCTGCCTCTGTCAATCTTCTTCCCGAAGAACGTTGCGCAGCCTCCAGGCGTGTCTGGTTCCAGGACTCCTTGATAGCGCGGCGCTCTGCACGTCTCTCAGCTTTCGCGGCCGCCGCTTCCTCTTCCAAAGCTAGTTGTTCTTCCTCTTGCTTTTGCCTCATAAGTGTCTCAGCCTCTTCGCGGGCATGCTCATCGGCTTCTCGCTGCATCTGAGCTTTTCTTTCTTCAGCTTGACGCTTTTCCTGCTCGTCGTCTTTGCTTTGCTGCACTCCTTCATGATCCTCCTCCTCCCGTGAGTGACTCAGCTCTGCTATATCTGCGTCAGCAAGCATTCCGGCATCTTCATCGCCGCTCTCTTGCCCCGCACCGAGACCTGGCATTGTATCGGCTGTGCTCTGCGTATCAGTACTATCACTTCGAGAGTGTCTGGTGGCTGTCTGGTGCTCTGGATCGGAGGCTGCTTCTCTTTGTCGAGCTCTTGAACGGGCTCGACCGTCTCTGAGGATATCCCCTGTGGTGACGTCTCGTCCCTGTATTTGTCCCTTAGGCCGACCAAACAGGCCACATCCGAATACAGTAGCCGTTGCCCTCCTGTTTCTTCTTCGGGATCGCCGTCTCGATCGATCAGCAATATTGGACAAGAGCGATATGGCATCGCTGTCGTCGTAACTGTCTTCGTGCACCAATCTTTGACGTTCTTCCTGGCCAAGAGTGTCTCTTGAGGATGATGACGTCGGAAAGCAAGCGTCCAGAGAAAGTAAGGCAAGCATTCTTTGGGTAAGGCTGGCAGCCTCTCTGTCTGGTAGACCTTGAGACATGCTAGCGATGGTAGTCGTGCACTGCAAGTCCTCCGTGTTGGTTTCAAGGGCACACGCTAAGCCATCGCGCTTTTACGTCGGAACGTGTTTTGGGTGGACGCAACGCGAACCAGAGCGATGGAGGGCTAAAGGGTTTTAGAAAGTGGATAGTTATGAGAGGCAGTTTCGAGAGTGAGGAAAAGTGCACAAAAGTGAGAGGCAAAACAGCAAGGGACAGTCCAGACAGCAGCCATCTAACCGTTCCGATACGATACTATAGTTGGCATGATAAAAATACATACATGTTGTACTCGCTCTACGCATACCACAGATGAGTCTCGTTGTCCCACGCACAGCTGGCCACCAGGCCAGGCGTGAAGAGGCTCCAAGCAATCGAGACAACAAACTCGGTGTGTGCGTCGTGGATACCTTTCATAGCTCCACTGTTTGACATGCCCACACGAGGTCCAGCAGACATTGCCGCGCCACTGTCAATGTCCCAGATGCGGGCAGTCATATCGTAAGAGGCACTGCCGACCGTCTGAGGATCATGAGGACTGAATGCAACCTTGCGGACGGCATACTCGTGTCCAAGGAGGACTGCATAGCTTTGTGAGGCAGCAGCAGCACCGCCTGCATTGGCTTTGCCTGCCCCTCGAAGATCCCAGATCTTGACGCCGCGATCCGTGGACCCTGTCGCAATGGTCATCTGGCGGTACTTGTTCCAGTCCAGCGATAGCACTTCTCCACCCACAGGTACTACAGCTACAGGCGCCTGTGTCTGAAGACCAGATGCACCGGTACCCATGCTCGACACACGAAGGTCATACAAACGCAAATGTCCATCACCGCACGCTGTTGCCAGCAAATCACCGTTGTGCGGAGACCACGAGCACCCATACACACATGCCTGGTGGGTTGTCAGCGCTGTCAGCGCCGTTGGACGCTCTGGATGCCAAAGTCGTACACTGGCATCCCAGCTGGAGCTTGCAAATAGGTCCTTTCGGATGTTGTTCCAGTCTACGCAGAACACCTCCTTAGCATGTTCGTGCCAATGTCGAATGGGGTGATCCTGTAGGTATGGTTAGCGAGCGGCAAATTGGATGTCGACCAGTCAACGTACATTAAGAGTGACATCCCACAACTTGATGCTTCCGTCTCCACTGGCAGTGACGAGTTGGTTCTCATGGATTTCCGACCAGGCAACATCGTAGAGACCGTCTTGAGTCTCGAAGCTAGAGAGAAAAGGTCGTCAGTGAGAGATGTGAATCTTGTCTTCACGTACAATTTCTCAATCTGGACCTGCGGAGGATTCCGTGGACCAGCAGGAGGAGCATGGCCTAGAATGTTGAGTCGGCCATTCCCCACTAGACCGTACTGAAAGAGATAGAGGAGTGAGCCTGTTCCATCCCAACACTGAAGGGCTACTCACATTGGCGGAGGATGCGACAGCTAGACGATTGGGAAAAAAAGGCGACCAGGCGACATTGTACCCAGCCAGACCTTGTGTCCGGATACGGGAGAACGGCGCTCCCGGGACAGCTGCCGACGGAGGCAGCGACATGATTCCTAGTGGAGTGGGGAAGAAGTCGAGATTGTGAAACGACCACACGCCTTCAACACTAGCGTAAAAATGTCGACGTGCATTCGTCGAATGTTTGTAACGAAGAACATTCACCATCCTCGTCCTATGCTCCGGGCTGCTCGCGGCCGTCTAAGCAGACCAACACCACTAGCACATAGGCCAATCAAGGGCGCACATCTTACTCCGATACTTTACTCTAAAAGCGTCCTACGGCAACTCCCTGCACACATACGATTGCACTCCTGTAAAAGTCTTACGTTGAGATTCCCTGCACTCGCACCAACACATTTCCCTACAACAAGCATATCTCTGAACCACTTTGCCTCTCGCTGCTACAGTATGTCTGCTCAAGGTCCTCCTCAGACTCGTCATGGAGGGTACGAAGAGGCAATCGCGGCGTTGAACACTCTGCAGAGCAATGCCGCCGTAATAGACGCCATACGAAAAAGCGGAGGGAAATTAAATGACTTTGCGCTTCCGGAGATGGTCGAATACCTGGAGCGCATTGGATGGAAAGTGGGTAATACCTTATTTATGTCTGTGTGCTGACCAACGCCTAGTCTGACGACTTGAACAGACTCAATGTCATTCACATCACGGGCACAAAGGGGAAAGGGTCAACATCCGCCTTTGTCGATTCTCTCGTACGCAGCACGCCCGAAATCGTGCAAGACGGACGACCAAAAGTGGGTCTGTATACGTCGCCTCATCTTGTCCAGGTGCGGGAGAGAATCCGCCTCGACGGAGTGCCGATCTCGCAAGATATGTTTGCAAAATACTTTTGGGAGGTGTGGGATCGTCTCGGATCCAACACAAAGGTGTGTATTACGAGCATGTCCACTGTTGATATTGATCTTCTTGCTGACCTTCTCATAGCGTGCCAATCCTGACATCACGCCATTGCGTCCCGTGTACTTTCGCTATCTGACCATTCTCGCATATCACATATTTTTGACGCTCCAGGTCAAATGTACTATTCTGGAGGTGGGAATTGGCGGAAAATATGATTCGACCAACATCGTCCCTAAACCACTTGTTACGGGCATCACCACACTAGGCCTAGACCATACTGCCCTTTTGGGGAATACAATCGAGGAGATTGCCGTACAAAAGGCGGGAATATTCAAGAAAGATGTGCCTTCACTTTCCGTCTGGCAGCAAGAAGGAGCACAGCGTGTGATCGCCGACCAAGCGTCAAAAGTGGGCGTCTCCTCGTTCAAACAGATCCCCGAGCTCGACAGATCGTCTCCCTATTTCCAGGTGACGCTTGGTATTCCAGGCGCTCATCAAGCTTCCAATGCACAGCTGGCTGTGGAAATGTACCGTGTTTTTCTTTCCCGTCAAGAAGCACGTCAGCAATTTCAAGCGCCGAATATTCCTGTGCAAGATGGTCCGCTCACTAAGCAGGAGATTCAAGCTTTGGAGCAAGCCAGGTGGCCTGGACGATGCCAAATGGTCCGCGGTGCTCGTCCAGGCACGCCAACATGGTTTTTGGATGGTGCACACACGACCGAGTCACTTGAGTCGTGCGCACAGTGGTTTGCCGATACTTCGCTCAGCGAGAGTAGGACAGACAAGACGCATAGAACACTCATCTTCAACACTACGCATGATCGCAAGTCTGAGGAGCTTCTCCGCGGCATGCTGGATGCGATTGCACAGAAGACCAACGACAAGCAATCCTCAGCGGTGAAGTACTTTGATAAGATCCTTTTTTGCACAAACATCACATATCGTGAAGGCAAATCTTCTGGAGATTTGACAGCAATCGCAGGCCCGGTCTCTCTTGAAGCACAAGAAAACATGCAACGGTCGTGGCAATTGCTAGATACACAAGCATCGACAGAGACCCAAGTTCTGGCCTCCATCGAAGAAGCAGTAGACGAGGTCAACCGTGACACTCACGATGAGCACCATGTCTTAGTGTGTGGGAGTCTGCACCTCGTGGGTGGTGTCATGAGCCATTTAAAGGATAAGCACCTGCTCGATGAAGCGCTCCACGGTCTATTTTAGAGATGTAGAAGTTATATACACAATGTAGTATAGGCCAAGAGGAATTCATAAATCTGCACGGCAACTCCTGCAGGCGAGCAATGTCCGCTATTCATTTAGAGACGAGGTGATTTCGGGTCGATTGCGCCTGTGCCTGTCTTGTCCAGATATTTGAACTCATTCATAACGCCACAAAGTCTCTCTTGATCCAAATTTTTCTCGGAGAGTCTCTTGCGAGTGTTGAGCTCATAATCGATTGCAAACATGAGCTGAAAACCGTTTGTGAGAAAGCATTCCTAGCTTTCTTGTTATGATACATACACCCTTTGAATTCTTCCTTTACAGCGTCAGACTTTCTGAACAAGAACTAATCCTCTGGAAGCAGGCGCCGGTTCTTTTTGCCGTCTCTCGCTTGGAAACGCTTTGGAGACTCGTACCTGGTAGCCTCAATTTCCGTGCTGCCCACATTGCTGTCCTGGCTTTCCATGACTGCCAGAAAGAGAACAGATCAAGATGTGCACACTACTCCCTTTGATCACACACAGTATCAGAGCACAGTGCATGGACTAATTGCTGGGATCACGATCTTATGTTTTGCCATGCTGGTTCTTACGATATATGTGATTTGGAAAATAAAACATAGACACAAGAAACTTTCAGAGCCGTGTCACCACACACCACAGCGTACAGAGAATGTCCAAATAACCCTACCGTTTTCTTCGGGCTGCCAGCCATTCAGTTGCGAAAGTAAAACCAGTGAACAATCTTCTGTGAGCTTGTCGACATTTTCAAGCAACAACATGCTGGATAATAGTATGTACGGGCGTACTAGTACTAGTAATGGTATGGATTCCAGTACATTGTGTTCGCCTCTTGCAGACACACAAACAAAGCACGACCATTTAGGATCCAAGTCCTCGACCAGTGTGCATCGACAGTCGTCCATATCCCCACTGGCAGAAGCTGTGCTTACGCAGTCTTTCGATATGAGCGCAGGCGACAATAAAAGCTCCTTTGATTGGGTTCGATGCAAGTTTCACGAAGCCGAAGAGCAAGCCATGTGGTTGCCTAAGGCCAGTGAATATGGATGATTTCATTGGACTTCTCCAGTGCATTCAGCAGCAAAGTTTTCTTCCATGCTCATACTGCCTGAAGAATCACACAGCGGATCAATAGCCCACGGTGTTCGGTCACGCTAGATTTTGATCTGGTGTCACGGTACGCGCCCAACGCACAGTGCGATACTCCTCTATGTTCACGGTTCCACAGGGAAAGCCATTGTGAAGTATGTCGCCATGTTTGTGATCGGTTGACGTAGTTCCACATACATTACAAAGCCTTAAAGTTAAAGTTCTTAGTCTGCAGCCCGGGAAGAGCCATGACGTTCATATAACGGGGGTCAAGAAAGAAAACCTTTCCAGTCAAAGCTCGACATGTAGTCTACCACAATCTACCCTTCAATGCAGCAGGCTTGTATGACAGTCTCAGTGTCTTGTTTGGAAGACTCAGTGATCACGCAAAACAATGGAGATGATCAATTGCTCGTGAGCGAGATAGAATAATTATGAGTAGTGCACAAGCGTCCATTTATTTTCCGATCCTCTCCAGCTTCTGCGTGCCAGCAAAAATTCGGGTATCGAGATTGGTGGACTTGTCGCCCAGGCGTTGAATGCGCTGATTCTGCTCTGTAATTTCCGTTCCCATCGCCTGAAAAGTAAGCAAGTGAGCCATGACACCTTTTCACTCCACAAAGTACACACCTTTCCCAACCGGTTCAACCGACCACTCAATTGGCCGATCTCATCCATGTTGTTGTCCAACTCGTCCTCTAGCTCATCATCACTCTCGGTTGCCTCAAATTGATAGCGACTGCGCTGCGACATTTTCGCTTTGGCGGGGTCTTCTTTTTTATTTCCACCGCCAAAGCGATCCAAGCCGAAACGTCCAGCGCCGAAGCGTCCCGATCCAGGTCCACCGAGCTCTTGGTCGACACGGTTCTGCGTACGAAGGGCCTCTGCTCGTACCGCTTCACGCTCCTCGCGCTCTTCAATGTGGCGATTTAGAATACGCGCTTCTTCGGCATCTCTCTTTGCCTTCTTGTTGAAACCAATATTGGGACGGAAAATCGATCGATTCAAGCGATTAATTTCGGCTGTATTGTCATCGGCACGACCAGCATGTGCTTTTGACATGTCCAGGTGTCTCTCTGTGTTGGCGAGCTTGTCACTTTGTTCTCCCAGTTTCAATAGTGTTCCTGTCGCTGTATCTTCTGTTTCGCGTGCGATACGCAAGGCGTTTCGTGTACTGGCCAGAGATTCTTGCTTGGTAAAGCGGGTCTGTTGTTTGACCGCTTCCACTTCATCATCCTCCTCTTCCTGTGCAGTCCGCTCGCGAGGTGGCTCCTGGGCTACATCGTATGCTTGGTGCTGGTACTGGTCATATCCATTCCCACGGCCGTACTCGGCCTCGAGCTCATCGTCGGGATTTTGTGCTTTGTAAGCAAGGTTCTTGTTCTTGCTCCCGGTGCCCATCATGGCGTCGTATCCAGTCCCCAGCGAGGATGCTGGTGCTCTCGCTCCAGGAAATCGCTCTTGCGGAGCCCCGTAGCCTGGTGCTCCACTACCGTAGCCTTGGCCATAGGGACCTTGGCTATTCGCACCTTGTGGACCAGGTGGGCCTGGCGCATAGGCATTGTGGGGCTGGTTGCCATATGCACCAGGACCAGGCGGGCCTCTCGCTTCGCCACCATATTTGGAGAACAAGTTCTTGCTGCCACCTCGAGCATTTGGATCGTTGTACCCACCATGGAAGGCGGGTTGACTTTGGATCTCATCGGGAGGCGGTGGGATCTTGCTGCTGGAAGACTAAGGAGACGCCATGGTTAGTGTGTATTCTGTCCTTTGGAAGTATGTACCTTTTTAAAGAGCGGCATCCTTGTCGATGTGGTGGTACTTTGACCAACACTCCCACTACAATATTCTGCACCGCCCTGACAGCGTGGAGTGCTGGACGCGCTCTTTCGGCCGCGCTATGCATACGTTGGTGAATATAGAGGGGGGAGGGGAAGGAAGAGGTTAGAGCCACGCATGATTCTGTGTGTGCGGTACGGTACAGTCGTTGCCATATCTCGATATCAACAGTGGTTCACTGAGCGTCTCTACGCTTCAATAGCAACACACTGAGCATCTCTGCTCAACAGCACACAATCAGCAGCATTGCTCCGAGGCCAAACCTTTGTCCAAACCGCAGAGCAACGTTACGTTCCATCTCCTTTCCAATCTTCACGTTCCTTTTCCCAACCGATCTCTGCTTGTGGTTCTTCTCGCTACCATGTCCAAGTCTCCCATCACCTGCCATGTCCTCGATGGAGCACTGGGAAAGCCTGGGAAAGGCGTGAATGTCACATTGGAAGCTCTTTCTGCAAACAGTAGTCAGGCACAGGTTCTTGCGAACGGGTATGTGGATTCTGCGAGTGCATTGAATTCATCTGACATCCTCATCAGAACAACAGACGACAACGGAAGATGCTCCTCGCTTCTCGACCCGAGTACACAGCTCATTTGCGGGGGTACGTATCGCATCATCTTTCACACAGAGCCCTACTTTGCTCAAGACAACCGCCCAACGTTCTATCCGCGCGTGGAAGTGAGTGAAATAAAGAGCTTGATGGGTTGGACTAACGACATGCCGCCTTTAGATCTTGTTCAAGCTCCCTGACACCCCCGATCCACACTACCACATCCCTCTACTCATCTCTCCATATTCATACTCTACGTATAGAGGATCATGACGTGATGAGCAATGCATCTGTGTCTGGCAACTGTCTTTTGGCCATCGAACGTGCAAGAAGAAAGTGCACTTGCCAATCCATTGAGAATGCCTATAGATACATGAAACAGGTGGAGATGCAGACGGCTATTTTTGCTGTTGAGATTGCATCATTTTCACATTCTCTTCTTGGAAACGAGCGCCGACTCTCTCGGAGTGTTTCAGCCACTTGGTTGCGCAGTTCTCGATGCAAGTATCCTACAAAAACGTCAGCACTCGCCATACTGAAAGTCTTGTACACACCTCTTTGCTGCTGAGAGATTTGCTGGTGAAGTCATTGCAGCAGCTTTCGAAGCACCTCTCAACAAGGCCAGTGTAGAGCCGCATGAAATCTTTCATCTGTTTCTGTTCGATGATGCGCTGCATGGCAGCTTGCTCGGATGAGTTGAAGTTTGAAACTACACGAAAAGATGAGCATGCTTCCAAGGCGCACAGCCTACTCACAATCCATACTGGCCAGGGAACAAAGACAAGGAGAAGATTGTTAGGAGCTCACGCGCCCTTTTTGATGGGTTTCCACGTGAATGGCGTGGAGGTTTCCAGCTTCTCGTAGGCCATCATGGATCGCTCTGCGGAACAGCCGAATGATGGCGACAAAGCAGCTGACATGCAAGCAATGGGTCTTCCGGCATCTTTTGGTGCGCAGAAAGCACCTGTGAATCGTCGTCCGCCATCCGCGCCGTTTGTTGGAGGGGGGCGCGGTCGTGGACACGGCGCTCGCCCCAATCACTTGCCGCACTCGTCTCACCAAGAGTTTCGAGGCGGGAAGCGAAAGAGACACAATTACGGCGCAGTGGAGCATCCGGAAGACGAGCAGGTGAAACCTCTTGAATCAATACGTGAGTGATCTATTCCGATGGCCAGAAATAGACTCGCAAAGGGTGGCAGATGGCTTGTTTCTTACATTTGTCTTCCAGCCTTTATTATCCGACCGTCGTTTACTGAAAAGGACCCGTGGGCGCACTTGCAGTAAGCTTACTCGCAACGAGCGCTCAATGTAGGCGTAGCTGTAATCAAGGTGTCTGAAACCAAAGAATTGCTTGCCTACAATCAAAGCATTGCCTGGCTACAATCAAAGCATCGCTTGCCTAAAACCAAAGCATTGCTTGCCTACAATCAAAGCATTGCCTGAAATCAACACACTTGCAACAGAAGCATATACCATCACGTACTTGTAATACGTCGTCACGGTCATTTGCTTCGCCACACCACAACCTCTTCCTGGCTGTGCTTGGGAAGAGCTACCTGTTTTCCTTACTTGTACATTACACGCTGTATGAGCAGCGTTGTAGAGTAGTTTACATAGTTTAAATGTGACGTTACAACCGCATTTACTGTGAAACCTAGCACCGTAACCTAAGCCGCGACGCGGACTGTACCATAAGCTTCAACGTGTGCCCCAGACTGTGCTCAACGCGGACCGTACCCTGAGCTGCGGACGTTGGCATACCGATTATTGAGTCCGCCCGAAGTCGAGCGCGGTGCAGCCCTGCCAGCACCAGTTTCGGTGCCACGAGCAATGCCTCTCGTCGCACTCGGCTGTCTAATACCTGTGGTGGTAGGAATGCCTCTTCCTATACCGGTACCACGAGCAGATGTAGCCCCTCGAGCCGATGGGGTTCCTCGAGAAGGGCCACCTCTGCCTCGCGTGCCACGTCCAGATTCGCTGCCTGGACGCGCTGCCGACGTCTGCACCAGCTGTGCAGCTCTTTTTCTCTCCTCGGCTTGTCTGGCCGCTTCTTCTCTGGCGGCTCGTTCTGCCTCGTCTTGCTTCCGTTTGCGTTCACGTTCGGCCAACTCTACCTCCAGGGCATGCATGGCTTCCTCTTCGGTAGATCCCTTCCAGTTGTGATCAGCAAGCAGCTGCTGAGTCCGTTCTGTCTGCTTCATCAGATCAATATACATGTCGAGTAAAGCATTGGTGTCCGTCACTCGTTGCGAAAAATCCTGCTCAAACCACGTCAGAACCCCACCATTATCCTTCTCTTACTCACATCCACCTGCTCCGCACTGGATCGCAACACACTTTCGTACGATTCAAAGATCGTGTTGAGCTTTCTCAACTCGTCGAGCTGTGCATCGAGCTCATCCGCGCTCTCTGCACCTCCGCCTTGAACGAGAGTATGCTCAATTGCTGCCACACGGTCCTTGACGCTCCCTGTGCTGGAAGCAAGTTCGCGGTTCTTGTAAAAGGAATCATCTCCCTCACCTTTGAGAGGAGTTCCGTCATGCGGCGAGCTTGGCACCTCTTGTACCTGTGGTCGAGCAAAGATACTTTGACGTGCACGTTGTTTATTCCCGTATGACATCGTGCCTAGCGTTCTTTCGGGACGTTTCGATTCGAGTCCCTCGAGAAGTCGAATATTACTGTTCCGCTTCGGACTGGGTTTTGGTCCCCAGCTCGGTCTTGAGCGGGTCTCCTTAGATTTGGGCCTAGAGTGTTCTGCTAGTACCTTCTTTGACGACTGAACTTTCGTTGTTGGCGATGTTCCAAGGGACATGTCACCCAAGCTTCCCGGTCCTTCGGCAAGACTCAAAAGTGCGGAGTCGTCTCCGTCTCCCAACAATGTCGCCGAGCCAATCTTTGGGTCGAGAACAGGTGAATCTAGATCAGCGTACTCCTGCATCTTCGACTTCTGCATAGAGATGGGTGTCTTTTTCACACTCGGCTCGAGTCTCGTCGACGTGTTGCGGGCCGGTGTAGTCGAGCTTGCATTGGGGATGGACGAGGGCTTCTCAGACGAAGTAGACTTCCTTGGAGTGATTCCTGTCCGCTGTGTCGCCCTCGGCGTATTCGCACTTGGCCGTCCCCGTCCCCTTGAACCGGAATCTCTCGCTGTTGAGCTCATCGTGGTCGTGTTCTTTCTCGTGTTGGTCTGCTTCGCGTATGAGCGCGTACAGTATTCCCACGTGCAGAAGGGACAACTTTTGCTCTGAAGTCCGGATTTTGTTCGCCAAGCGACGTGGCGTCGTGTGCCTGCTTTCAACGCTCATCCTCCTACGGTGCACAGTGACCAACACAGCATTCTGAACGCCTGTCGGTCTGAATTTGCCTGAAACGTGCGTCTTCAGGTGATCCTTGTACCTTGCATTTGTCACACAGCTCCGTGTCAGCACTTGCTCTCCTTCGCATTCCCTCCATCTTCCACTTCCTTGGAAACTCCGCATCAAGAGAACTTGTTGGCTTAGCTTGTTCATGTTATCTAACTTTCACCATCGAGCCAGCATCTCGTACAAACGAACGCCTCACTCGCGTAGACCCAAGCCTCCGTTTAATGATTGTCGTTTGGACGCCATACCTTGACACTGCGTTTTAGGGTTCTGTCATTTCCATCTTCCTAGAATTTAACACTCAAAATCGACAATTGCTTGTGGAGAATACTCCTCCCTCTCGTGATCATCACTCTACATCAGTATCATTCTCATCATAGTTGCCCAGTATGGCTGTCGTGAACATTCGTCGTGACGTTGACGATCAATTCTACCGCTACCGAATGCCGCTGTTGCAGACAAAAATTGAAGGCCGTGGAAATGGGATCAAGACGGTCGTGAGCAACATGTCGGACATCGCTCGTGCCCTCAGCCGTCCCCCCACCTATCCGACCAAATTTTTTGGCTTCGAGCTTGGTGCACAAACTACTTCCGACGAAAAGTCCGATCGGTACATTGTCAACGGGGCGCACCAGGCCGATCATTTGAGATCGCTCCTTGATGCTTTCATCGATAAATTCGTGTTATGTGGAAGTTGCAAGAACCCAGAAACAGACCTCAAGATCACGAAGGATGGGATGATTTTGCGCGACTGCAAGGCTTGTGGAGCGAGAAGCGATGTCGATATGCGTCACAAGCTTACCACGTTTATCACGAAAAACCCACCTCCGAAAAAGAAGAAAGGATCACGAGGTGCCACTGCGGACGATGGTAACGACGATGCGGGTGATGGTGGATCGGACGACGAACTGACAAAGAGAATCAAGGCGGAGGCTGCCGAGATTCCCACCGCTGAACAACGTGCCAAAGGAAAACACGATGAACAATGGTCCGTTGACACTTCGGAAGAGGCCGTCAAAGCACGTGTAAAGGCTTTGGAAGGAGGCTTCTCTAACGCTTTGAACCTTGGCGATGATGACGAGGACATGGACCAGGACAGCCCATACAACCAATTTGGCCTTTGGCTTGTGTCGAACCGCAACGGCGGTGAAAATGGATGCACAGCTGCCGATGTGTACAAGAAGGCCCAGGAATTCGGTATTGAGAAAAAACACAAAGCTGTCCAAGTCCTTATGCAGGGCTTGTTCACGGATGATGCTGTGGATGAAATCAAAAAGTACGGCCCTGTTGTTGCGAAGATGACTACGTCCGAGAAGCATCAAAAAGCACTTCTGGGGGGCATTGAGCGTCTTGCAGGTGTGCAGAATCCATCTCTGATCCCCAATGGTGTGCCAAAGCTCCTTATGGCTCTCTACCAATTGGATGCCCTCGATGAGGAAATCGTCAAGAACTGGGCCACTCACGTCAGTAAGAAATATGTAGACAAAGAAACCAGCAAGAAAGTTCGTAAAGCTGCACAACCATTTGTTACATGGCTCGATGAAGCGGAGGACGATGACAGCGAGGACGGCGACAGTGACGATGATGATGAAGACCACACTGCGTCCGCCAACGGCAATGGAAACGATGCAGCCGACGATGACGACAGTGACCTGGACGACCTCTAAGCAGTGATAAAGCGTGCTTTGTGTGTGCTTTGTCCCCTTATAGCGATCGCCTGAGTCCCTTGTTCATGTTGTCGATCGTCTTGATCACTTGTTCCTTTCATCAGTTGCTTTGACCACCTTTCAAGATCGCAATCTCGTCGCAAAATTTCCAAAAAAAAAATGGCTCTTTTCTCTTTACACATGTATCCACCCCTTCGTGTCCGAAATCTATGAATGTTCGTTGTGTTCGTACAGCCACTGACAGTTTGGCAACAGACTGTGTATAGTTATTTCATTCCGTAACCCGCATAAACATCTTTTATGAACTCTTCTCACATTCACACCGACCAGCTCTGTAGTCCAGAGTACCTCACTCCTTGACCTTCTTCGATGGTTCCCATACGCACCACGTCGGCTTCTCCACCCTGCTTCAGCAGCTGAAGCACGCTGTCCACACCTAACTGGTCCACAATGAGGACCATACCGATACCATTGTTGAGCGTTCTCGCCATCTCTTCTGGCGCGATGTTCCCTGCCTTCTGCAAGTAACCAAACAGCTCGGGTCGTTGCCATGAGGTGACATCGACATGTGCAGCCAGACCGGGAGGAAGGATACGGGGAATGTTGTCGGTGAAGCCGCCGCCGGTGATGTGAGAAAGCGCTTTGACGTGAGGGCTTGGTGCAGCATTCGCATTGCCTGGTTCAAGTCCCAAGACAGGCGTGAGTGCCTCGACATAAATTCGTGTAGGCTCCAGGAAGCGATCGCCGATCAAGAGGTTGGCGTCCTGCTTCCATGGGCATTGATCTGTATACTTGAGACCGGCTCGCTCCAGGACCTTTCGCACCAGGCTGTATCCATTTGAATGGAGACCGGAGCTACGGAGACCCAGGAGAACATCGCCCTGCTTGATCGCATCCAAACGAGGAAGCAGCTGGCTGCGCTCCACAACACCAACGGCGAATCCTGCAAGGTCGTAGTCATCTCCGACGTACATTCCCGGCATCTCTGCTGTTTCGCCGCCAATGAGACCGCATTTTGCTTGGCGGCAACCATCGGCAATGCCTTTGACAACGGAGGCGGCTGTGTCAATCTGCAACTTGGAACAAGCAAAGTAGTCCAAGAAGTACAGGGGACTCGCCGCTTGGACCAGTAAATCATTCACAGACATGGCGACAAGATCAACGCCTACCGTGTCGTGCTTGCCAAAGTCTTGCGCTACCCGCAGTTTCGTACCAACGCCATCTGTGCCGCTCACGAGAAGTGGGTCTTTGAATTGACCAGCTGCTTTCAAATCGAACACGCCACCGAAACCGCCTAGCTTAGCATCGCATCCAGGCCGAGCAGTACTCTTGGCGTGCGCCTTAATAGCCTCTACGAGATCATTTCCTGCATCCACATCCACACCTGCACTTGCATATGTGAGGCCAGCCTTTTGCTGTGTTTGTGAAGGTTGAAGGGCACGGTGAGCTATGTCGCGACGGAATGTCTTGCCTTCAAAGTCGATCTTGTCAACACCTGCATATGCAAGATCCACAGCTTCTTTCAAAGTAGACCCCGATGCTGACACCGCGAGCACTCTACCGCCAGCCGTGAGGAGATCGTCTCCACTCAATTTCGTCCCTGCGTGGTACACAGTCACACCAGCCGGTAGTGGGCCGATGGTGATCTTCTTGCCGGTGGGGTATTTGCCTGGATAGCCACCAGAGGCCAGAATAACACTCACAGCGTGGCTGTTGGGCTTGAGTTTTACATCAATAGCATCGAGCCGTCGGTCGGCACAGGCCTGCATAATCTCGGCGAGCGTAGGCCCGCTTTGAACATCCAACAACTCCAGGGCAGCTTCAGTCTCTGGGTCGCCAAAACGGACATTGTACTCGAGAACCTGGGGTCCCTGGTCTGTGACCATGAATCCAGTAAATAGCAGTCCGACAAAAGGAAATCCATCTTTGCGCATTCCTTGCAGAGTGGGTTTGATCACCTTTTCCTCAAACGCTTCTTCCACACCCGGGGCCTGTCCCTCTGGTGCAGGTGTGTAGGCGCCCATTCCTCCTGTGTTGAGACCGGTGTCTCCCTCACCAATCCGTTTGTGATCTTGACATGGGGGAAGAGAGTAGTGTGAATATCCATCAGAGAATGTCAGTACGGAGAGTTCAGGACCGTTGAGGCGTGATTCCACAAGAAGCGTGGAGCCAGCACTACCGAAGCACTGATCGATGAGGATCTCTTTGATGCTCTGTTGGCACTCTTCTTCGGTCTCGGGCAGGAGCACACCTTTTCCTCCCGCAAGCCCACTGGCTTTCAGGACAATCTTTGTGGCACCACCCATTTCCTTGACGAAATTTTGACACTCTTTGACCTGATCTGCCGTGAAAGACTTGAAGCGCGCTGTGGGAATATTGTGTCTGGCCATGAACTCCTTGGCAAAGTCCTTTGATCCTTCCATTTGAGCAGCAAACGGAGAAGGACCAAAGACAGGGATACCGACACGGCGGAACGCAGCTTCGACGCCGTCAACCAGAGGCTGCTCGGGTCCAGGTACGCAGAGAGTGATTTTGTTTTTTACAGCCCATGCTGTGATGTCAGAAAAATCGCCAGCAGCTTTGACGTCGGTCACATTCGAGCACCGGTGTTGATCAATGATGCCCGTTCCTCCATTGCCAGGAGCTACGTAAACGTGCTCAACACGCTTCGATTTGAGCAGATGGAGCGCTATAGCGTGCTCCCTGCCGCCTGATCCTATGACGAGGATACGTTGAGGAGCGTCTCCCGGCAGGATCATCTTCAAGCTGGATATAGTCAAGACTCTTGCCAGAGCTAGTGTCATTCACCTCGCCATGTCCCTCTCCACCAAGAAGAATTTACTTGGGCACGTGCGCGGAAATTTTCTCTGCCTGTAGAAAAATCATTCTTGCACCTACTTCCTTACTTGCTCGAACACCATCCCACATTGGTCAGTATGGTCAAGCGTGAAGTGTCTCCACAGCGAGCCACAAATGGCAATGCAGACTCTTCAGACGTAGTGAATGGGAAGAAGCAGCCAAGGACATCTGCAGCCTCTGCCTCGCACGATGCCGAGCATGACGGCGATGCGGGCATGGGGGAATTCGAAGATGCGTTCGAAGACGAGTTTGAAGAAGAGTCGCAGGAGGAGGATAATGCTTCCGATGGAGGCATGGAGATCGACGGTGTCAAAGTCGATGAGGAAATCCAAAGACCAGAGGGAGACGACGAACAGGACGAACAACAAGAGACGAAAGTGTACATACCTGGAGTCGATGCCCCTCTGCCGGAAGGACAGCAGCTCGAACCAGACCAATCAGCGTATGAGATGCTGCACAGGCTCAATGTGACATGGCCATGCCTTTCATTCGATGTTCTCCAGGACCATCTTGGATCGACTAGCCGCCGATACCCACACACTGCCTTCTTCGTCACAGGAACACAAGCCGACACAGCCAAGAACAATGAGCTGCTAGTTATGAAGGCCAGCTCCATGCACAAAACACAAAAAGACGGAGGTGAGTTTCTGGTCCATATTTGTTCTATGATGCTTGAGGCATTTGGCTGTATGTGCCCTTGCTTTTGCAAGTGGCTCGATGCCGAAAATATCTCGCTACCTTTTTTACACTTTCTGAGCAACAACTGTTATGATTTTATGAGCAAAGTGCTGACTTTCTGCACTCTATAGCGGACGAAGAGGACGAAGATGATGACGATGACGATGATGACAACCTGGACGATGATGCGATTCTCGAATACAAGTCCATCCCGCACCTGGGTGGAATCAACCGAGTGCGTGCGGCACCTGTTGGTGCACCGTCCTCGCTGGAAACGAGTCTCGATCCGTATCCCGTGGCGACCTGGTCCGAACTTGGACAAGTAGACATCTGGGATGTGCGACCGATCTTTAATGCACTCGACAAGCCGGGCAGCAGTACATTTGATCGAAAGAACTATCGTCCTATGCACACGGTGCGCACACACCGTTCCGAAGGGTATGCTATGGACTGGGCAGGTGGCGCCGCTGCTACGGGCCGAGCATCGTCTTTGCGTCTACTAACAGGAGATATTGACGGGAATATTTTCCTGACGACGTCCTCGCAGTCCGGCTTCAATACGCACCCAGAGCCATTCTTGAGCCACACGTCGTCTGTCGAAGATCTTCAATGGTCACCGAAGGAGCCCACTGTGTTTGGTAGTTGCAGTGCCGATAAGAGTATTCGCATCTGGGACGTGCGCGTTCGAAGCAAAAAGAGCGTGATCAGCGTAGGCGACGCACACGAACAAGATGTGAATGTGATTAGCTGGAACAAGAACACAGACTATTTGATGCTGTCGGGAGGTGACGAAGGCAGTCTCAAGGTATGGGATCTACGGAATTTCAAGCCATCTTCTGGTGCGGGTGCGGCTGAGAAGCCTCTTGCAGTCGCCACATTCACTTGGCACACAGCTCCTATTTCCTCTGTCGAATGGCACCCCACAGAAGATTCTGTGTTCGCTGCAAGCGGTCGTGATGACCAAGTGACCATTTGGGACTTGTCTGTTGAGGAAGACGAGGAAGAAGCAAGTGCAAGAGAAGCGTATACCGGGCCTGACGGCAAGGCTGTGCCCCATCAGCTTCTCTTCAGTCACCAAGGTGCTAGTGAGATCAAGGAGGTGCACTGGCATCCCCAGATTCCCGGCATGTTGATGAGCACCAGTGCAGATGGATTCCATCTGTTTAAAACCATTTCAGTGTAAAGTAGTGCAATATATACTTTTTGTTTTTTTACTGTCCAAAATACGGCAGGTCGATGTGCGATTATGTTCACCGTGACAATCCGATGTGCGGCTGTTTCACCATAACACATCAATGTTGCAAGGTCTACGAAACGCATTGTAGCAGTGCGCAACAGCCCGGCATGTAGAGTCTGCCAACAACAGGCCTGCAGCAAAAGTGAAGGGTACATGTCCACACGGCGCTGGTCAGAAACCTGTCATTAGCTAGACCGTGGGCCTCTATAAATCACAAGAGGAGCCATGTCGCGTTCAATCGTCGCGAGCGTACATAGAAAAGCTGTCACATAGATTGCAGCGAGTAGTAGTGTACATGCAAATGATGGTCATGCAGAGTTATTGGGGACGAGACGTGACCGTAATGGTGTTTCCTTGCTTCTCCAGAGCCTCGATCTGGTGCTGTTGTTGTTCGTGCTCGGCCTCGCGAGCAGCCGACTTTTGGTGTCTGGCAATATTGCCGTAGCAGTGGCCACAGATATGATGAGAGAGCTTGGGCCTTCCACATGCAGCACAATGAACAAAATCTAAAGGCACTTAGCTATGCCCACAGAACAACGACAGCTCAATACTTACTGACACGATCCTTCAAGCCTTTGTTAGCAGACCTCATCCGCTTTCTGGAGTGGCTGACCCTCGATTTAGGAACTGCGTTCAGCACACCATCCCACTCTAAAACATCAGCTTGCGCTTCTTGTGGAACAAAAGCACCGCTTGGTCCACCAAGAGATGGGACTAAAGAGTGCTCCTGCTCTGTGGCAAAGAGCCAGCCTTCCAGAAACGAGGACAGGGACTTAACAGGTGTCTCCAAGAACGACGGAACTGAAAAAGTAGTGGACGTGTTGGCGACTCGCAAGGTCACAAGCCTGTGATTAGGACGATGAGAAATGACACCAAGACACAATTTTCCTACGTACCTCTGCAGACCCAGCGCCGAGGACGAGAAGGCCCTGTGGGAGCGTGATGCACCTGCTAAATTAGGTGTCGTCCGAGAAAGCATAGTTCGGGATGATGATGCCAGGGCAGCCATAGTGTGAGAGAACTCAGGTCCCTGCAATGCGACGAGGCAAGAAGAAAAAAAAAGTCGGCGGGAGATTTGCGCCAACAGTGCACGCGCCAGACGAATGCGCGTGGCTCACACACATCCTCTTTCACCACAACAAAAGCGACAGGTTGTCGATCCCTAGGACAACGAGACTGCACTCTTTCGCTGGAAGATTGGATATAACAATTATATCAAGAACGAGATCCATTGTATTTCTCGGCCAGCAGAACCTCAAAAAGTCCCACATCGATCACACCGTATCTCTCAGCCTGTAGAATAACGAAAGGTCCCACATCGATTCTGCTCTTCTTTCGAGAAAAGCTCTTTGTTGCCTTTGTTGCACCGAATAGAGGATGGCGGCAAGGTACGACCTGCTGTCGCATTACCATGCGCCTCCATCGCTCAAGGACCGGACTGCCGAATTTCAACAGCGTGTGGCTTCACACACGTCTGGACCGGCCACCATCTCACCTCGAGAACGACTGCTTCAAAGCGGGCCAAATAGTCTGACTTCCTCAGCGGGCCCCTCAAGCCGAGCAGGAACACCATCACAGCAAGTGGGAGTGAACGGCAATGCACCTGCCAAGACGCCCAAGGGCGATTTCGCCCGGAGAGCACAGGCGATAGGCAAAGATATTACTGACACCACAGCCAAACTGGGCAGGCTGGCGCAGTGTAAGTACAAAGTTGCTGTTCTAGAGAAAGCTCAAGCTATCCCTTTCAGTGGCTCGCCGCAAGACGCTGTTTGATGACCGGCCTGTGGAGATCAGCGAACTCACATACATTATCAAGCATGACATTGCCGCCATCAATAAACAGCTGTCTGACTTGCAGGCGTTCAGCAAAGCGCAGAAAGGTGCAAGGGGCTCAGAAAAAGCGGAGGAGCATCGTGGAAATGTGGTGACGCTTCTACAGACGAAGCTGGCCTCTGCAACGACGAACTTCCAAGACATCCTGGAGGTGCGGACACAAGTGAGTACGCAAGAGACTGAGATACAAATCCATTCCATTGACATGCTCTCAAAGAATATGAAGGCTTCGCGGGATCGTACCGAGCAGTTTGCGTACAGTGGGTCCAGCAATGGGCAACTCGGCCCAAGTTCCGGTGAGTTCCATATGTGCGACCATGGCCTATGAAGCAACTGACTGATCACAAGTCCTCCGTTCTCGTAACGCTCCTGGAACTGCTCCTTCTCCTTCCCGTCCAGATTCCCCTCTGTACAATCCCACGCGAACAGGCTCCGCAGCGACTAATCGCAGTCAAGCCAATCAGGCCGCGCTAGATGATAACAACGGCAAAGACAAGGGCTCCGAGTTCCTGGCTCTGGATATGGGCCAGGCACCACAAAATGACCAGTACATGCAGATGCAGCTGATGGAGAATGGCCAGGTGTGTATACAGAAGTGGAAGCGACCAATCTCATCCAGTCGCACAGGAATCTTATATGCAGCAGCGATCGTCTGCCATTGAGTCCATCGAATCGACAATCAGCGAGCTGGGGCAGATTTTCGGACAGTTGGCACACATGGTCGCTGAACAGCGCGAGACGGTGCAACGAATCGACAGCGATGTGTATGACGTGGCAGATAATGTCAGTGGTGCACAGCGGGAGCTGCTCAAGTACTATGCAAGTGTATCGAGCAACCGATGGCTTATGCTGAAGATCTTTGGGGTGAGTCGCTGAGCAAGGGAACGAGAGTCCACGCTAACTAGGATTGTAGGTGCTAATCGTGTTCTTTTTGCTCTTCATTCTTGTCAGCTAATACAACGCTGTACAAGCCGTGCTGTGGGAACACGGCTGAAACCTCCGCTCATGAGGCTACAGTATTCCCACGCTCCTATTAATGAACTTCATGATACCTTTTCGTGTGTGTTTACAATGTCAGTGGCCGCGGTCAGTGGCCGCGGTCAGGGGACGAGATAAGGTTGGAAGAGTTCACGTTCGAGATAACAAAGACGCTAGGAAATAATGAAGTTACATATGTGGGTCATTGTGGGCTTGACTCGAAAGCTAGTACAATGCTCACGGCACTAAATGAGCAATGAGAGCAATGTGAAGCAAAGGAGAGGAAGTGTCGACTGATCTCGATGCGATTGGCATTCGGAATGTTTGGTGCAAGCCTGATGAGCCAATACGATTTGTTTGACGAAACAATGCAGTACTTGCACTGCACATTCCAAACATTCCTTAATGAAACGGCAAGTCCCCAATAATCAATCAATATTCCGGTGAAACTACAAGTACCGCAACGAGTCAATAAACACCGCAAGCCAACACTGCGTGCCAGTGTTCTAGCCGCAGGTCTGCGGTGTAACGAGCCTCCGAGATCTCTGCATGCCCGGTCAACATCACCCTAGCCAATAAGCATCATTATCAACACTATGTCTTGTATCCTATACGCCTGTGTTCTCCAGCGCTAGATGTCGTGCGACCGGGAGTTTACAACCGAGATTCAGTCTCCCCTCCCGCGTCTCTGCTATTTCGCCTTCGCTCGCGTCATACCTCTATCGATTGCCTCATCGCCAGGGCAAATTTGGTGATGACGCTAAATTCTTCGTTCGGCCGCGCACTTTCAAGACATTTTTGTATGTGTTTTTTTCCATTTTTGTATTCAAAATCCCGCTCGCCACATCGCCTTCGGACATTTCACACGGACACATTCTTCAACTGCGACAACGACGTTCCATCCAAATTTTGCTTCTTCTTGATAGACTCATCTGTGCAGAAATCACTCGTCTCCCACGTCGATCCTGATTTCTGGTGGTAAGCGCAAAAAGCGCATTCTGCACAGAGGGGCCATGGCTCCATCATCAAGTACCTACGAAGACACAAGTTCATTCCTCTTTGGACTCAATCACTTTGCATCCCCTGCCATGCAATCTCCACAAAGCGGCCCTCACGGTCCATCGAATTCAAACGACAGAGACTCTTCGTCTCACAATGCGCAAGCCGGTTCTGGCCTTTTGACAAACTTCGAAGCTTTCAACAACTCCACTCCCGCCAACGATGGTCATGATTTGCTGGAGGGTGGAAGTTTCGCAGATGAGTTAGCTCTTTGGACGAATGCAAACTTTAGCTTCGATGGGCCCACTGGCCACGCCCTTCTCGGCGACGAGGACAAAGAAAAGGATAAGGACAAGGACAAGGATGCAGAGGAGCGTCGTGCTGGCAAGCGTGTCAAGAATGAGGGTGCCAATGGTAACGACGGGCGCGCATTCGGTAAACGCAACGGAAAGGGTCGCATGCGCGACGAAGAAGATACCAACTACGGCGACTCTGTTCCGAACGAGCCCACACACCAGACACATGTGAACCAGGCTTCATGGCAGCAGCAACAGCATTACTTTGCGCCGCCATCCAGCCAGGCAGAAGAAGCACGCCGTCCTGGCTTCGATGCCCACAATTCCGCCCAACAGAATGGTACTTCTAACCAGCATCCTGGCTCGTCTGCTGGCACTCCGTACTCGCCGTATGGTGGATCATTGCCAAACGGAAATGCTGCCACTCCTTCCAGTACGCCGCAGACTCCTTTGTTCAACGGCGCGCAGAACGGCGCCAATGGACCTGTGGACATATCCTCTCTGTTGGCTGTGCAGCAACTGATTGCATCCAACCCTCTGGCACTTGCTACGCTGGGGAATTTCTCTGGTCTTAATCCGCAGTTAGGTCTGCTGGGAAACCAGCTCAACCAACTGGGACGTACCGGTGGACTTAACCAACAGAATGTTCAGCAGATCCAGCAACAGCTCCAACAGGCTCAGCGTCAGACGTCGCAGCCATCCGGTCAACAGAATGGCAACGGACAGCCATTTCAGTCCCAATATGGATTCTCCAACGGCTCCGCATCGAACAATGCAAATGGAAGTTTCGTGCCGCAAGGCATGCCTGCCATGTTCCAAGGACCGCAAGCTGGTGTTTTTCCGAATGCATACTCTCAACAAGCTCACCATGCGGCGAATGAGTCCGCGTCCCGCTCCAAAGAAAACAATAGGAGCAGGACCTCTGAGGACCACTCGGATGAGTACGAACGGGACAACATTCCTCCGTTGAAGCTGATCGACACAGGCAACCCGGAAGCAGACGCTGAGGCCAATCGCCAAGCTATCGAGGAAGACAAGCGTCGCCGTAACACGGCCGCCAGTGCACGTTTCCGTGTCAAGAAGAAACAACGCGAGGCTGCATTGGAATCACACGCAAAAGAGCTTGAGAGCCAAGTGGATGAGTTGCGCGAAGAGATCAGCAAGCTGCGCAATGAAAACCAGTGGCTCAAAGGCCTCATCCAAGTCCGTGGACCGGAAAGCAACGCGTCTGGCAATTCAAATAAGAATGCACTGTCGTCTTCATCTGTTGATGCTTTGCAAGCAGCGCAACAGCTTCAAGCCTTGCAACAGGCCGTCTCGCCATTACAGAACCCCCGTCAGTACACAGCCGAAACCCGTGAACGGAATAACGGTATCCACCCTCGCGGCGTGGGTACAAAAAACAAGAAAACGGATGCTCCTGAAGAGTCTTCTGCTCAGAAACGCGACCGCGATGATTGAAAGAAAAGATACGGATTTTTGCCTTATGTATACTGCTCTCTCTTCTTTTTCTGAGTGGTGTAAATTTAGAACGGAATGATAGAATTTTTCGAAAATGGCGAGTGCGTATACCTTTGACAGGTGTGTGACAGCAGCGCCAGCACAGTACTTTCATATCCTCGCAGCTGTAGCAGCGAGTAATCGAGCGACTTCGTGATGTGAGCCGTTCGATCTTCTTGGAGCTTTATTCGACAGCTGTTCCTAGTCTAGCTGACAATCAGCACTATCGTCATATACGCAAATCCACTTCATTGTACACGATCTGACAGTAGACGCCGTACGCATATTGCAGAATGCACCGCGTGGTCCGCATGCCGTGGTCTGCCGTGGTTTCCCACGTACGACCGACCGATTTCATTTCTTCCTGCCCTGCAAAGCCACAGACGCGTCCATTCCAAATTTGGATCGGCGGCAGCAAGAATTGTGGCAATGCAACGCTTTCCCGCTTCTAAGCTGTCCACCATCACGCTCCCAAATGACACTGCTGGACAGTATAGGTCGAAGGCCACAGAGGCTGATAGTGCTGGTAACAGCAGTGCTGTTTCTGCTTTCCTTTTCCACATACCTTACGCTCTCGCCTACCGGCTACGATAGCGTGCGGCATCAGTTCCAGTCGCTTCCTCGGCCCTGGAGCTCAACGGGAATCGGAGCCTCCAACAACAATGCAGGTCCTGCTCTGCCGTACTCGAACAGTCTTGCGGATATGTATACGCATGATCCTGGCAAGCCACAGGTGCCCGAAGACTTACTGAAATGGGCCACAAAAGGACCAGACGGGAATTTGTACCCACCAAAGTTCGTCCCACAGGAGGCCAACAAGGCGCCACGGGCCAAAGCGGGATTCATAGTCCTTGTACGAAATCAAGAGCTGAACGACATGCGAAATAGTATGAGGGATGTGGAAGAAAAGTTCAACAGAAAGTATGGGTACCCGTGGATCTTCTTGAACAACGAGGAATTCACCGACGAATTCAAGAAGGGTGTGCAGCAGATGACACGCTCTGAAGTGCGGTTTGGACTTGTCCCCAAAGAGCACTGGAGCTATCCTGACTGGATCTCACAGGAAAAAGCTGCACAAACGAGAAAGACAATGAAGGCAAAGAAGATCATCTACGGCGATTCCGAGTCGTATCGACACATGTGTCGCTTCCAGTCGGGATTCTTCTTCAAACACCCCCTCACACAAGACTTGGACTACTACTGGAGAGTAGAGCCTGGCATCAAGCTGTACTGCGACATCGATTATGATCCGTTTGTGTTCATGCAGATGAACAACAAGACGTACGGATTCACAATGGCCTTGCACGAGTACATAGAGACGGTGCCGACTCTCTACCAGCACACATACAACTTTGTCAAGCAAAACCCGCAGTATGTTGCCAAGAACGCTGGTATGCACTTCCTTACCGACGAGCCAAACAAGTTCATGGACCCCGGCTGGAATCTGTGTCACTTTTGGAGCAATTTCGAGATCGGCGACCTTCGTTTCTGGCGCGGAGAAGCTTATCAAAAATACTTTGATTACCTCGACAAAGCCGGTGGCTTCTTCTACGAGCGATGGGGAGACGCACCCGTGCACAGCCTTGCCGCGATTTTATTCCTCGACAAAAGCAGACTACACCATTTCGACGACATCGGATACTTCCACATCCCCTGGAACCACTGTCCAGTCAACCCAGAGTATCACAAAGGTCGATGTAATTGCGATCCCAAGCAGGTGAGTAGCAGATCTGTTTTGAGATCTTTTCAGTATGTCTGGATCCACTGCTGACCCTTCTTCTTCACAGTCTTTCGACCGCGAAGGGTACTCGTGCCTCAAACAATGGTGGGCAGGCTCACCAGAAAAAGAGCCCACGTACGTCGTCCCATAGCAATGTAAATGTTCAATTAGATAAGATAGTACAATATGGTCATGACAAATCGATCTCCTCATTGGCGTCCCGAGAGCTTTCGCCGCCTAAGCTGATTTCGTCCATCTTGTCGTCCCCAGCCGTCAGTCCGCTGCCTGCTGATTCGCTGGGAGCGATCAGAACCGTGTCATTTGCTTGCTCTGCTTCGTCCTCAGCGGCAGTGTGATCTTTGTCCGCTACAGCAGCAGAGCTTTCATAGCTGGGTACAGCTTCATCATCTGCTGCCGCGGTAGCCACAGTAGTCGTAACAGGCCCGTCCACGCCGGACACGGAAGCGTTGGGCTCTGCCTCGGTGGCCACAAGAGGCGGACTGTCCTTTGCTGCCGGCAGTGGCGGTTCGGACTCGTCACCTGTCGGGCCAGCACTGTCGACCGCTGCAGTATCATCATGCCCACTGACGACCGCAGAGCTGTCTTCGGCTCGGCCTTCATTGTCTGCGGGAGAATCGCTTGTTTGTGCGAGCTCACCAACTGATGTGGTTGGGACTGGTAGAGCGGGGTCCGCAGACTGTTCTGGGTTCTCGGCAATGGCTGCCTCGTCAGCAGAGACTTGTTGCGCCTCTGTGGTTGCTCCAACGGCAGCGGCAGCTTCGGTTTTCCGTGACAACGATGATCGGATCTGTGCGGCATTGGGCGGCTCCTTGTCAAGATAAAAGTGTGAAATGGGCACCATTCTAGGCACTTGTCAGCTGAATTCATCCTGATCATCCAGTACTCACTTTTTTTGCTCCGCACATGCAAATACCCAGTGTGGCTGCACGACAGGGATGCTCAGCTGAGAAGCCTTGACGTACATGGCACCTCGCAGATCCTTTGTCGCAGGGTTGTTACCTGGGGCGATGCTGGAGCTCCGACTGCGTGGACTCGTGCACACAAAGTGCGTCGTGTCGATTTGAATCTTATCGCTCCATTTTGCTCCCATGCCTTCGATCAGGGACTTCGTTTTGGCCTCCAGCTCGCCATCTTGTCGCTCGCCAGAATCTGTCTCTGGCTCGCTTCCTTCCATGTATCCAAAACACACACTGATACCACTGGTATCGCTCATATTGTGCGTCTTTGTTCGAATTACATTGGACGAAAATGTGCCCGCCGTCGTCCGTAGGACAAGGTGAAATGAGTATGGCCTGTCCACTTCAAGTCCCGAGAGTTTTGTTGATGTGTTGTGGAGCGGATTCGGGATCGCTGCCAGGCGTTCGTTGTTGCGGAAAATATCGAGCGTCAGCAGCTTCGACGTAGCCAGCTCTAGTCTGTCCCACTCAAGTGTGATGGACGTCTGTGTTACAGCACGAAGATTGAGCGACGGAGCTGTAAAGCAAAGATGAGAATTCACCGCAGAATACTCTCCTTGACGTACCTTTGGGGCCGATTCTGCCAAACGTCTCCAGTATGTCCTCCTGTACTTGGTCGAACTCTCTTTTCTTCCGTAGCTCTTCGGCTTGGTTGCGTGACACAGAGATCCGCACAACAGATCCCGTAGTACATTCGTTAGGCAGCAGGAGGCTGGGGAACTCAATCTGACTCGCTCGGTCTCCTATCAAGATGGCCATTCCCGCATCGAGCTTGCCGACGGTGAATGTGAAGAACTCGTCCGCATTGTGTCCATTGGCCATGTGCGCCATTTCCGTGTTTGTTCGAGGCGAATAGAGATTGACGGGTGCAACCTGACTGACGTAATGTGTTGCCATGCGATTTGTGCGGCCGTTGGAATTGGAAGTTGTGCGCTTGTGGGCGGTCGCGAAGGCGGCAGCAACGTAACAGTAATTCAAAAACTAGCAACACTGTTAGACAGCTGCCGTCCGTGGATAGTTCTGTGGTGCTCGGGGCAACGATCGATGTTTGCTGTTCTTAGCAGCGCGAGCCCTCTTGCTGATCTCCAGACTGTGGTGCTCGACTTCCTCCTGGCTACCTACTTAATTACACGTTGGTTGGTTGTGCACCGGCCAGCCAGCACCAGTGCACGTGATCCCGCGTTCCAAGATGGTATCGATTGCGTGATTACAAGCTCAGGTTGCGTCAAAGGGCCTCTGACGCTGTGCCTTCTCCACTCGCGGAAGAATGGTTGAACATCTGTTGGTTTCTTCCTATGCATAAATTAGAAGATTGGGAAGATGGTGTGAGCAAGCAGTGGCGACTCAAACGCAAGTTGGGGTAGGTTTAGCTCTAGCTCTTGCTACCTTTTCTTTCCTGCCCATCACTTACCCATCAGAATGTCTTCCAATCTTCGTCTTGGTTCTGTCGCTCCCGACTTCACCGCTGAAACCACTCAGTACGTAGACATGATCTTCTCTCTCTAGGCCCCGCTGACGTTTTCTGCAGAGGAACAATCAAGTTCCACGACTGGATTGGCGACAGCTGGGCCATTCTCTTCTCTCACCCTGATGACTTCACCCCCGTCTGCACTACAGAGCTTGGTGCTGTCGGTCGTCTATACCCCGAGTTCCAAAAGCGCAACGTCAAGGTCATTGGTCTGAGCGCCAACGACATCGACTCGCACGACCGTTGGATCAAAGACATTAATAAGGTCGGAAACACTTCCGTCGAGTACCCCATCATCGGCGACAAGGAGCGCAAGATCGCTACCGAGTACGGCATGCTTGACTACCAGGACGCTACCAATGTCGACCAAAAGGGACTCCCCCTTACCGTCCGTACCGTCTTCATCATCGACCCTAAGAAGACCATCCGCACTCTGATCTCGTACCCTGCCGCTGTCGGTCGTTCTTTCAACGAGATCTTCCGCGTTGTCGAGTCTCTCCAACGCGGTGACAAGCACAAGTTCACCACGCCTGTTGAATGGCAACCTGGGCAAGACGTTATCATTCCTCCCTTCATCAAGGGTGACGAGCGCAAGAAGCTCTTCCCCGGTGAGAACCGTGAAGTTCTGCCCTACCTCACGTTCGCAAAGGACCCCAGCTCCGCACCTCAGTAAGCGTTGGTTTGATACAGAAAGTATCACATATCATGTTACGACCTCGTGAATGAGAATAGATTCATTATGATTGATGTCTGTGGGTGACGTACGAATGAAAATAGATTCATTAATGATATCTGTAGGTGTCGTACAGAGAATGATTTACAGATGAAATATGAAATGGAATGGATGATCTACATGAACTGCAGTCGCCTGAAAATTGAGGAAATTACGGACTCTCTGCTTCCATCCCGTCATAGCCAGTACTGGAGTGCGACGAGACTGTGCTTTGTGTGTCGAATAGCGAAGAGCATGTCGATACGGTGCTTTCGCCTGAAAGGTTCCGCTTCTTGGCTGGTCTTTTATGTGATGCACTGTTCTGCATTCTCAATCGCTTACTGCGCCTTGTCGCTGTTATGCCTTTCTTTGCTTGAATCTCCTTCTTCCGAGACTCCACGGGAGACTTGATCTGTGGTATGGAGGAATCAATTGTTTTCTTCTCCTCCTTCAGTCGTGCCTCCTCTGCTTCCAATTCCGCTCGCGCTTCTATTACGATGCGGTCCATCCAGTCGCCTACTTCCTCTGCATTCGGCTGCTGCAGCCACGCCATCATTCGGCTCCAGTTCTCGCGACAGGAGCGAATGTGTTGTTCCAGGTGGAACCCACTCAACTGTACTCGGCCAAATTTGTCCAAGGCTAATACTCTGCTTAATTCTAAGTCGCTCACCTTGTTTTCTTGAGTGTCTCGACGAAATATATCTACGAGTTGCTGCATACGTTTAGTGTCCGACAAAGCGAATGTCCGAAAGAATGCTGTCCATCCACTACGCCGCCGTCCATTGATAAACCAAAGCTGGCATTGTTCATACACTGTGCCACCTAGTTGCACACCTGATATGTCTGATGCTTTTTGAGAGCATCCATGAGCGCACATTGCAAGACTTTGTTTAGTTTCACTGGAAGGAAAAGGAAAAGCAAGATTGTCCATAAACCATGTACGAAACACTTGGCTTCTTTTATCTTCTCCAAACGTTGAAGGACTCTGGAATAGCATGTTGGTACTGTTTTTTGATGTTTTTTCGCCTTTACCCGAATGCAATTCTTTGTAAATCCCTTCCAATTTACTTTGCGCATTATCGATGATGCTCTCTGAGTCTCTCAATAAACCATGGAAAGAGGATGAAATGACATGTATCGTTTTGAGTGCCTTTACAATCTCCTTCGTTTCTTCATTTTCCTTTGAATTTCGATTAAGGGTTTTTTCCATACTTTGTAGTTGACGATGGAAACTTTGCAAATGTTTCTCGCATTGTAAAGAATCAACAAAAGACTGTGTAAGTAAATGTGTGTGTTTCTCCATGTTCCATACGCTTAAAGGACTATGGAGGTATGCTTTACTGGACGTTGTAGAAAACAAAGCCATATCTTCATAGCCACACCTCAGCGCGTATTTTCCCTTTGTTTCACGAATCCTTATATTAACACTCTGTTGACAGTTTCAATCTGTGACACATCTATCTTGTTGACTAAACCCAATCTTCTTCGCTATGGTTGTATCTATACCAGACCTAGAAGAAATTGTAGCTATCGCATCTAAGATAGAACAACTTCTCAACATCAAAAGGCTCGAGCTCTGCAATGACGACAACACGGAGAGGCTTGCACAATCTCTTGAGCTTCCAGAAGTGGATTTGGAAATAATGGACAAATATTTAAGCAATTTAGAGCTATGTATATCGACAAAACATGCATTGAGAAACTTGTTCGCAAAAAAGTGCGAAGAACTAAGGAGCAAATGTCTTGAGGAATGGAGCACCAAGTATAACTATATCATACATAGCCACCATACGCATGAGATAAATCTCAAAAAAGCAATCTGGTCTCAACTACAATACTATTATGAAAGAATTTTCGAAGAAATTGCGGCGGTAATAAAGGGTAGAGATGGTGGTGACTTTGGAGCAATACATTTTGAAGCTTCTGTTTCTTCAAATGGAAAAGATCATAATGAGTATTTAGGTAGCAGGTCTCACTCAAGAGGAGCAATTAGCATCTTGGAGAAAGCGTTTTCCTACACAAACACCATTTCGAGGGCGGAAAAGCTGCGATTGGCTCAGATGACCAATCTCGAGCCTAAACAAGTTACTATTTGGGTATGGTTTTCCTCTACATAAAAAATTTGAAAACTTATCTTTCGCTTTCAGTTTCAGAACCGTCGTAACCGTAAGCCAAAATTTCAAAGAATTAAGGATGCTGAAAAATTCTCCAAATATGGTATACGCAAGCGCAAGTACGATGATCGCAGTTGCATGGTCGGCACATCTTCTCATCGAAGGCGAATCAATCACGATTTTATCCCCTCTGAAGGGCAAAATTTTACCTCATCCGATACTAGTCATTGCTCTGATCCCCCATACAATAAGACAGATACTGAAAGATGGTGCAATCGTATCCCTAGTAGTTCATCTAACGCTTTCACATCTCCAGAAAACGGTGATTTCTTTTCCAATAGGCGTTTTGAACCTGTTGCTGCGGATCCGAACATAAACACATATTTGTCTTCGTCATTTCTACTCAACTCAGACGGGATCGAGCAAACCGATCTGGATGATTTACAGTTAAATTTGCAAAAGCTAGAAGCCGAACTTTCTCCCTATTCTGCGGATTATATGCAGCTAACCTCACCCATAACTGCTGCAGAATCATCGTACGAAACAATAGAACTATCATTTTTGGAAAAGGCAGACAGCCCCAAAGAAAATGTTTTAGGAATACTCAGTAGGTTCGAGGAATCAAGTGCAAGTACAGCAGCTCCTCAAAATTTAAACGCGATTGATTTAGATCGGATGAGCAAGGAGATCGCATGCATAGAACAAAAGGAAGGGTGGATAGACGGGGTGTGTACGAGCCTAAATGCCGATTGCATCCCTTTAGACGAATTCTTCGCATCTATTTACAGTAGTGGAAGTGAGGGTCAGTCCAGTCCAAGCAGTAAAAGCACGTCGCTCCGCAGTGAAGCCGATAATAGCACCACAAGTATTACACAACCCTTTGATTTTAGTCTAGAAGGGCTCGGCATTGACGAAATTTTCGCTAAAAACGCCAAAACTTTTCTCGACAGACAGACCTCCCCAATACTTGTACAAGAAGAAGATAAGGGGGAAGTACATGGGCTTGAGCAAACGCCATCGGGAAGCGGGCATAATCAGCACAGTGAGGCGTTTCGCGAGTGATGTATTCATGACATATGCAAAGCACACAGAATGGATTATAATCATGCAGAATTACGCTTTTCAACACAGCGCATAACGAGCACAATGCTGCTTTGTTGTCACGACAGCGAGTCTCTACCCCGTTCTGAAAGCTGCTCGAATACGACAACAGCTGCTGTACTCTTCTCTCCTTTGTTAGTGTAGTGCGAGTGCGCATGGACCTCTTCATAGACGCTAGAAGTCACTCGCGTGCCGAAGTACATACATTTTCCGGTCTTCGCCTGACGCAGAGGGAAGAAAGGGAAGGCGGGAGCAGCAGAAAAGGGGTTTGTCCGTACAGTGTACATGAATTGCATACCTGTGGCGTTTGTATGAAGTACATGTTTGTTCGCAATTTCTCAAAAGAACGGCTACATGAACTTTGTGCCGACTTGAAAGGGGGAGGATGGGTAAATTGTACAGCTAAAGCGATGTCCTTGTAACAGCCTGAAGGTAAAAGTCCGATGGCCTGTAGATTCTATAGACATACAAACCAGAATAAGTCTAGACAGTGCTTGAAGCCCACTGCACGAGGTGCATTTCGAGGGGCTCAGCGCGGGTCTTGCTTTTCGCAGCTTGAACAATGCTCTGTGGAAAGAGTGTGCACCTGACACGAAGGAACTCCGGGCCCGCTGCCTGTAAAGCCTTTCGTGTCAGAGCTGCTGCAGAAGCCGGCGTGTTGGACGTAGTAGCAGGTTGAATTCCTACAGCCGACATGCTTTGCGAATGTACAAGAGACTCAGGCTGAAAGAGTTCTAGGCCAAGGAGCGTGCGGAAAGCCATCATAACACGCTTGCGATCTACTAATCCTTTCCAGGATACACCCACCGAGCTGGCTTGCCCTGGACGGCGAAGAGGAGATGAAGTGGCGTTGCTGTAAGAATAAGCGTTCAGTCCACCAGTACCGGCACCTAGGCGATCACGCTCTATACGGGCGACGAACCGCTTCAGCTCGTCATAGCACATGGCAAAATTGAACACCTCCCGATCTCTGCCCACAAGGTGCTTTGCAGCAATCAGGAGCGCGAATTCGGGAGTGGCCAGGTCATTCAAGACAGATGCAGGCTGCGAATGGTTGCATGTGGCATTCTGGAGGAACCGGGCGTGTATGGACGGATGACTCGTAGACAGGGAGGCGACAATAGGAAATAAGATCCTATACAGCGTAGCAAAATCATTCCCCATAGCTTGCCACTGGTCCAGTATACTTTTTACGTTGGTATCTTGGCAAAGCCTGTTAACATCTTCTTCCCATTCCGTGCGATACTCGTGGGCATCATCTGAGTCCTCTTCTGGAATACCGGCCATGAGTGCACGTCGCATTGCGTCCATCCATGGTGCTCCCGGCCACACATCAATTACTCGACCGCTGAAACGACTTCGGACGCGCTTCTCAAGCAAATCCGTCGTATCGACACGGGACGTCGTGCCAAGAACGCACAGTCCAGGTGTATATGAGCCTGCTTGGACGGCATCCAGTAGTACGTAGAGAAGTGCCTGCCTCGCCCTAGCCGTGAACAGCTCAAAGGATTCTAAGACGATGACGAGCGGCAAGTTGGATTTGGCAGATGCTTGGCCCGATGACAGGAGTGTGAGAATGGTGCTTGTAGTGGAAGCCAGAGAGGATAGGACCGCATTTTCCAATGCCTTGCTGGGATCTTCTCCTTCGCCTTCCTCATCGGATTGCGTGCCAACTTCTTTGCCCCCACCTGAGCGACGTTCTTGCTCAGCGCGAGCCGCTTGTTGCTCAACAAGCTGCTGTTCTTCCTCGTCGTAAAGCTGTGTATCCCATCCAAGATCCAATGCGCCTTCTTCACCTTCTTCTGGAAGCTTGATTGCACCTGCTCGAACGAGTTGTCTTGCAAGTTCTCGCAGCGACATTCTGTCTGTTGTTTGCAGCGCGGCGTCAAGGTGCACGAGGTGAAAAGCAGATGATGATCCTTCTGATTGTAGCGATCGCAGAACAGAGTCGATCAGTAAGCTCTTTCCACTGCCTGGCGCCCCTACAAGCAGGGCACTGTTCCCTTCTCCATGTAGAGTTCCTCGCAGTGTGGATCGTAGGCTATGCCACTGATCTTGAAGGCCAATGCACTCCGATCCATCGTAGTCGCCCTTCTCGTCTTTCCCTGCGTGGGGGAGTTTCCCCGCAAGGATGTCTATTATCTGACGACGTGTTTGAGGTATGTAGTTGTCCCTTATGTTTGGAGGGATCACGACCCATCTTCCATCCATCGAGTCCCACTGTTGTGACTTTGCTGGTTCAATCACTATATCTAATTCTCCATCCGACGACGCAACACCATCATGAAGTTCATCCTCTTTATGATTTGCTTTTTGACGTTTCGTTTCATGATGATTTGCTTCTTGACGTTTCGTTTCTGGTCGAGCCGTTTGGGTGCTATTTTGGTCTGTGGACGAATGTGTGGCATGTGTGGGCTCGTGGTTGCGCAATGTGCTCTGCAAGGTCTCTTCTTCCTCCTCAGATGCAGAGCTACTAAGTGTACTTGAGAAGGTTGATTCGGCTTCGTACATGCCATCTAGCATGGGATGGCGTCCATCAGTCGCAAACGGCCGACTGACTCGTCCGGCGCTTTCAGCGGCTACAGAAGTGTGTTTTGATGCCGAACTTGTGTAGCTTTGCTCCGACAGCCCGCCACGATGCATAGTCCCATAGCCTGAACCTTCATCTGCATCGGAGTCAGGCTTTGGATACTTTCGTGGTCTCCCCCTTTTCCTCTTCACCTGCGGTTCACCGTTATCCTCAACGACCTTGCGCGGTCTTCCCCGCTTTCTTTTCTCTTTCGGTACACCGTCATCCTCAACAATTTTTCGTGGCCTTCCCCTCTTCCTCTTTACAGGCTCCCCAGTAAGGGAGGTGTCCACTATTTTGCGCGGTCGGCCTCTTTTCCTTCTCTCAGGCGTGGTCTCTGTTGCGTGAGAGCGGTCCTCTTGAGATTTGTATCTTGAGGACGACTCTGCATGATCTGATGACATCTCCGACTCTTCAGAAGAAAGGTCAGATCCTTCTTTGTAGAAATTGCGAGTGCCAGTGCCAGATGGAACGTAAGTAGCTGTCCCACTTTGTTTTGGTCTGACTTTCTCCGGTGAAAGATCAATGTCTTTGTCTGTGAGATTAGTAGGTGCAAGTGAGGGCGTCGATAATTTTTGTTTGGATAATTTCCGCTTCGTTGACCGCGGTTTTTGTTTCTGCTCGGGAACAACAAGCATTATCTCGTCAAAGGCCAAGGGTGGCTTCTTGTTTCTGGATGGTCGAGACATGGTGCTGGATACCTTGAATAGTGGATGGGTTTGTGCTGGTATGTATGTAGATGCCAAATCGGGTTTTGAAGGTTACTTGAACGAATCCGTGGTGGTATGAAAGAGACTGTAAGATTATAAAAGATACCTAAGAATGTGGAAAGGATCTGAAGAATACGAAAGAGACCGCAAAAATATGAGAAAGATCGTAGAGTGAGAGAGAGTTCGTATTGGTGTGATCTCACACGATTGGCGGTACTCTGTCGGTATGGATCGTAGTAGTAAGCATCAATGAAAGGAAGATGGTTACACCTTGATTGTATATATCCCAATGGTGTCTTGTATGAAAGAGAACAGTCTGAGCGAGACCTGTCGGCTGAGCAGACTGGTGTTCTCAAGTAAAGATCAGTGCAGGAAGGTTTGCTTGTCTGTTCGAATAGATTGAGCTAACTACCTTCATGCACGCACGGTGCACAGACGCGAAGTCGCCGGACGCGATCTGGAAGTCAGTCAGTCCAAGTAACTCGTAGGAAACATAGATAATGCGAAACTATGTCATTCATAATAGATATCGATGATGTAACATACATGGCAAGAGTACCACATGTGGCAAGAGCAGCACACTGCATCTGGCAGATTACTACACAGATAACAACAGAGTAAACATATCGTGCTTACTAGGCGAGAACTTCCTCGGTCTCTTCGAGAATTGTCTCCTGCCACTCCTCGACGACTTCTGTAGCTTCAGCCTCGATCGTGGCAGGGTCAGAGTCCACACCACTTCCGAGCTCCTGCTGCAATTCTTGCAGTTGTGCTTTGCTGCGTGCACGCCATGCACGCCATTCTTCCAAGGCACGTTGGTAAACTTCCTTGTGTTGCAAGGCGAGTTGCGACTCGAGGGCAATGTCTTCCTCATCAAACACTTTTCCGAGCTCACGAAGATTCCTTCTGACGCGCTTCTGGTCCTCTTTGGTCAGCAAAGTACGCGGTCGAGGTCGCCACAGGAGTTGCTTGAATCGGTCCAAGACGACCTTCTGCAATTCGTTTCCTCGGAAGTCCCAAATGGCGTAGCCATTTTCGAGTGTGTGTCGCCAGACACTAGCGTTTGTGGCAACATACCGTCCCGAAGGATCCCACTCCACGTCGGTCACGCCGTAGTGCTCACCGGTGCCGATCAGCTTGATGTCGTCGGCAGGGCGCTCGCTGATGCTACCTTGGCGAATCTCATGACTGAAGTCAACGTCGTACCACTCTAGGTCGCACTTTTGCGAGGAGCCGATAGTACCGACGACAACATGTCTACCACGTGGCGACCAGAAGATGGTGTTGCATGTTTTGTTCTCGATGGTCTTCACGAGACGGAAGTCGCCTTTCTTGGCGTCCAGATGGAAGACGTTGAGCTGTGTCTTGATCGTAATACCAGGAGGGGCGTTGCCAAGATTCGGGTCGTTGGACGAAATGACAATGAAGTGAGACCCATTTGGCTCCCAGGCGAATGCTGTGACGGGGTCTTTCAATTCGACGACTTCGACTGGGTAGTCTTTCTCGCGCATTCTGAACAGCTCAAAGTTGCAGAAGAGACTCTTTTTGGTCTTTGTGTGGCGATCGACTTTGACGCAAAGGTAGTCACCTTGCGGGTGCCAGTGAAGCTTACAGTCAGAGACGTTGAACAAATTCTTGCTTCGTACCACCTCTCTGGTGGGTATGCTCATGACAGTTGCCCGTGCAGGCTGGTTAGCCACCTCAGGGACCCAGAAACACAGCAGGTTGTCTCTCGGCCGCTTGGCACCTTTAGGAGGATTGCTGCCGTCGCCCCATGCTTCTATTAGGTCACGGTCCTTGTCACCCAGAGGACACCACTCAAAGTCCACAACACCCTCGACTTTGATGCTCTTCTTGTCAAGCATACCCATACTCGGCAGTGTGTAGATACTGATGGCCTTGCCAGGCTGCACCATGCCGCAGAACTTATCGTCTCCGCTCCATTTCAGCATCGGCCAGCTGAAGTTCTTTACAGCGCCCGTTTCGGCATCTTGGGCAATGGGGAAAGTACGGAGCAGGTGTCCTGTCACGACTTCCCAGACGGCTACATGGTTGCCTTCGTCCTCCTGGCCAAAGAATTGCGGGCCACTAGGGGCATTTTCAGGGACAACAATCGGGTCGGGCGACCAAGTCACCATATACTTCTCCGAGGGGGAAAAGTCCACCAATCGCACATTGGAATGCGAGAATCGCATGAATCGCTCGAATGACGGACCGCCCCAAAGCTGCACACCTTGTCGATGAAGTGTCGCCAGGAATGTTCCGAGGGGTGTCCATTGTACGTATGATTCTGTCCAGCGCTCTCGGCTGTGTACGGTCTCGATCGGCGCAGACTTGTTGTGCCATGCCACAGTCACGTCGTCTCCACGGCACATGACGAGCTGGTCTCTTCCATGGGCGTCTGTGAGCCAAGAACGTAGATGCTCTCGGTCTTTGTAAGGCTCTTCTTCTGGCTCATGGTATTCCTCATCCAAGTTCGCCAGCTTCTCTACGTCGGTGAATCTGTTCACTGCAAATTGATGACGTTTGTCAAAGTGATAACCATCCATCACACGGACAGCTTGGTTTGCGTCTTCTGCGTTGGTGAGTTCAAGGAAGACGTATCCTTTGGTTTGGCCATCGTTCCCATAAGGAACATGGAATGCTTCCACATCAATGTCTAGTCCAGCTTGCGTTTTGAATCGCTTGACAATCGTCTCCAAAAGTTTCTTTTCGCGGTCCTTACCAACGACGGGCACATTGTCTATCACAACGACATCCTCTAGTCCCTCATCGAAGTGGACGGCATACCTTTGAAAGGGGTAAGCTCACATTCACGGTACTGCGGTAGAAACGCACCTGGCCTCGATGTCGGAGAAATCAATCTCATCATCGCTTATATGAGGTCCGTTGGACCCATTCGCTATTGCTTCCGGCATGCTAGTGATGGTACAAAGCTGGCTCTTCGCGACTACCACTAGAAGAAAACGTACGCGCGCAGCAAAAAGCTCGCCCGTCAGCCTAGGCGTCTGCGCGTGACAGACTTACGTAAGCAAATTTTTGGGCGAGGAATTTTTGGGTGGAATATTATCTTTCTGTCACATTGCTGCAGACTATACCAACTACTACCTCTTCCCCTGGCTGGTGTCGATAGTCCAAGATGCCAAAGAAGCAGGAAAAGGTAAGCACCTAGAAGATGAAATTCCTTTGAAACTCATATTCACTTCTTTTAGAAAACTGCTAAAGGCCGTCTGGACAAATTCTACCACTTGGCAAAGCAACAGGGATTCCGTTCTCGTGCTGCATTCAAGCTTGTCCAATTAAATAAGAAATTCAACTTTCTGGAGCAAGCAAGATGCTGTATCGATCTGTGTGCTGCTCCTGGTGGTTGGCTCCAGGTTGCTAGTAAGCAGATGCCGCCTGGCAGTCTAATTGTTGGTGTCGATCTGGTTCCTATCAAACCTATCCCTAGGTGCATTACGTTTGCTGAGGACATTAACAGCTACAAGTGCCGTGATCAGCTTCGATCAGAACTCAAAGACTGGAAAGCGGATGTCGTTTTACACGATGGTGCCCCAAACGTCGGTACAGCTTGGATCCAGGATGCTTATGCCCAATCAGAACTTGTCCTGCAATCACTCAAATTAGCGGTGGAGTTTCTCGCACCAGGTGGTTCTTTTGTCACCAAGGTTTTCCGTTCCAAAGATTATAATAACCTGCTCTGGGTATTCAATCAACTTTTCCGCAAGGTGGAGGCAACAAAACCCCCCTCCTCACGAAATGTCTCAGCAGAAATCTTCGTTGTTTGTCAAGGGTTCAAAGCACCCAAACGTATTGATCCCAAATTCTTGGATCCCCGACACGTTTTCAAGGACTTAGAGCCTGTATCCACTGAATCGTCCAACGCTGCCGCGGGAAAGAAGGATCAAATCAACAACATCAAGATGGCCAGCAATGCTGTTGCCAATGTGTTCGAGCCCGAAAAGAAGCGTCGGAAGCGTGAAGGATATGAAGATGGAGAAATGATTCTTTTCAAAGCTGTAGGGGCCAAAGACTTCATCGAGAGTACAGATCCAGTCGGTGTGCTGGGAACATTCAATGAGATTCAATTCAAAAGAGACGAAGACAAGGTATACTTGGACCCCATTCGAACCGATGACAATATTAAGGCATGCTGTGAAGACTTGAAAGTTTTGGGAAAGAAGGACTTCCGAAACTTGCTCAAGTGGCGCAAGGATTGGCGCGAGCACCTGGGTATTGAGCTAGCTAAAGGCGCCCATCCATCCAAAGATGACGAGGAAGGTGAAGAGAAAGTCGAAGTGCAAGAGATGGACGAAGATGAGCTTATCGATGATGAATTGGAGCGCATCAAAGATGAAAAAGACAGACGACTTCGTAAGGAGCGAAGAAAACGAAACGAGGCACGCCAAAAGAAGATTCTCAAAATGCAGCTATCTATGACCACGCCTATGGATATTGGTATGGACATCGAAGATGAAGCGCTTCATGGTGAAGAGTTCTTCGACCTCCGTCACGGAGGGGCTAACAAACGAATTGCCCAAGGCGAGGAAGCTTCGGAACAAAGTGAAGCATCCGAGTCTGATAATGAAGAAGAAGAGTCCGACTATGGTTCGGATGGTGAGAAAAAAGTTAGTCGCCTGGAAGACGAGATTGATGGTCAGTACGAGGAGTACCAACAAAGACTGTCTGAGCGAGATTCCAAGCATCGTGCTCGTGAAGCGCGCAAAAAGAATGAGCACAATGACGAATGGTATGGATTCGACGACAAGGATAAGGATCCAAATGGAGATAATTCTGATGAAGAAAGTGTCGAAGGTGGCTTTGATGCTTACACGCGTGGAAAGGACATTGAGGAGACGTTCGACACAGATGATGAAGAAGACGAGCAGGAAGAACGTGAAATGTTGGCATTAGAAGAGGAAGAGAAAAAGAAGACCCTAAAGAAAGGGAGTGACAGGGTTAATGGCACCGTCGGAGCAACTAAACGAAAGCGTTCAGAGGAGGAAGAAGAAGACAATGACAGTTCCGAAGTCGAGAATCTCATTGAGCCATTGGAATCAAAGCATGAAGTTGCGCAGAGACAGAGCCGAGAGGCCGCTATTTGGTTCGACAACCCTCTTTTTAAAGATATGGGTCTTACACAAGAAGATGAGGATGAGGATGAGGATGAAGAAAGCGACTCTGAGGACGGAACATCGTTTGACGAAGACGAAGAATATGATGAGGACGTAGACGACGAGGAAGAAGAAAGCGAGGGAGAAGAAGAAAGCGAGGGGATGGATAGCGATGATGCACGACAGTGGCACTTTGAGGATGAAGATGAAGGTGCTGCCAAGCAAAAAGAAATTGAACAGCACGGTCTGACAACAGCAGAAGCTATCACACTTGCATCGCAACTCGTTAACCGCGAAAAGACCAAAGAGAGTCTTATTGACGATGGATTCTCCAAGAACAATTTCGTCGACAAAGATGATCTTCCTAAGTGGTTTTTGGACGACGAATCGAAATTCTACAAACCTAATGTACCCATTACCAAGGAGGCTATGGCTGCTCTTGCAGCACGCAAGAAAGCCTTGGATGCTCGTCCGATCAAGAAAGTAGCCGAGGCAAAAGCCCGAAAGAAGATGCGTGCTGCGAAACGCTTGGAAAATGCCCGTAAAAAGGCTGAAGGCATTAGCGACAACGTCGACATCAGCGAACGTGAGAAAGCCGCAAATATTGAAAAAGTTCTCCGCCGTGCAGGCAGCAAGCCGAAGCAGAAACAACTCACTGTTGTCGTTGCCCGTGGCGCCAACAAAGGCCAAGGCCGTCCCAAGGGTGTCAAGGGACGCTACCGCATGGTGGATCGACGTGGTAAGAAAGAGCTCCGAGCACAAAAACGACGTGACAAGAAGGCTGGAAAGAAGGTTAGCAACCCCAATGCTAAGCCTCGAGTTCCTAACGGATACGCTCGCTAACTGTGCGAAGATGATCACGGCCCTATGCAGCTGTAAATCTGTGATCTATTCTATTCTAGAGTGCAAGATCTGAACTATGTACCATAGTAAATTGACATTCCTCATTCAATCAATTGCATGAAGTATACATTAATCGTACCCTTGACCGCTACGTTCTTTCTTGCGTTTGTTGCCTTTGAAGTGCTTCTTTCGATTTGCTACTTGGGGAACACCTTGACCACCGTTGGTCGCGGTCCCATCGCTATTGACTCGTCCTCCAATTTGTGCTTGTCCCGGAGTACCCTTACGTCCCATTTTCACTACCCCTGAGCCTGGCGATCCAAAAAAGGCAGCGTCCAATGCTTGCGTCTTTCGTCCAGGGCCCGCTGCAGCAGGTCCTTGAGGAGCATGGTCATTTAGCGCCAGGCCGTCATCTGGATCGACGGCTTTACCATTGTTCGAGACGAGCGGTGCGAGACGTCGGCCAGACAAGCTTTGACGTGCTTGTGCTCGTTGTGAAGCATTGAACTCGTCTGGGTGCGTCCCTGGCGGTGGGTGGGCATACAGCAGCTTTGCGTTCACGTAGTCTTTGAACACATAACGTGCAGACCTGGACTCGTCAGGATTGCCCTGTCCTTGTCTGGCAAAGCCTCTTGCAACAGCGTACGCAGTCAAGATCTCTAATCCAGTAGGCATCAGGCTTCCGCCTTCCTCGGGATGTTCAGTAGGGATGCGGAATCCATAAGTCCCCTCCAGAATGTCTTTTGGTATTCTCTGCGCCAGCAGATCGGCTGGTGCTGTGTATTCACGCATTTGGTCAATGGGTAAAACACCGTCCAGAACTAAGTCAGCACTTGTTGTTGCAAATTGTGGGAAAACAAGTCCAGGACAATCGCACAGTGTAACGTTGTCGCTCAGTTGAATTGTTTGGAAATGCTTCGTTTTCCCTGGTGTAGAAGAGACAGACACCTTCTTTTCACCTAGAAGCGCGTTGATAGTGCTTGACTTTCCTACGTTGGGATATCCAACAAGACCCACCACGAGTTTCTCAGGCACACCTTGTTCCTCTGTGGCGAAATCTTCCAGTGGCGGTGCTTTGGCCATGAAGAGCTCCTCAAGTTCTAGCACATTGAGAACGCGGGTAGGGTCCGAAGCTGCCTTGTGCGGGTTTACTGACCCGTCATTAACAGATTGTTGCCCTGCAGTAGTGGACAAAGCGCCGTCTACACTGTCTTCGGGGCCTTGCTCCTTCTCCAGGCGAAGCGCTTCTTCCACCTTTTGGCGACTGGCTTGCAGAACATGGTCAGCAGCTTCTTGGCCTACGAGAGGCTTCGAATCCTGTGCACCAAGGCGGACAGCCTCGACGTTTTCGGCCAGGGAATCTACATCGCCGCTCTCTGTATCTGTCTCTCGTAGAGATGCTAATGCTTCTGCCTCCGCTCTTGCAGCCTGTAGAGCCGTAGCGTTCGCTGCACTGAAGAATGCGTATTCGATGCCTTGCGATTCGAAGAACCGAGCCCACTGCTCACGTTGACCTTGGTCTAAAAGATCTGCCTTATTGATCAGTAGCAAGTTGCTTCGCTTTCCCTCGCCTTGAAGGTCACGATCGTGTCCCAGCCTTACTCCAATGGACTTGACATACTTTTCCAGATCCTCACATCGGAAACGAAGAGGATTTCGGGCATCTACAATCTGAATGATGAGATGACTCCTTTCTACGACTCGCCATAGCTGTCTCCAAACCTCGATATTCCGTTCGAATGGCGTGAGGATCAAGCTCTGCTTATCGGTCAACTGCGCCAAATCTCTTCTCCAGTCAAGGAACGAGTCTGCCTCGAGACGTCGCAACTGCTCGGGAGTTGTTCGACTATTCCATGGTGGTCTTCTCGGGACTCGTAGACGAGTCTTATTTTCCTCGTGCTTTCCGAGTACCTCCCGCTCTTCGTTAGGGTTCAGCAGAAATGGGTTTCTTCTCCTTAGACTTTTGCCGCTGGCCAGGGTCTCTGGTGTTTGTACAACGGTAATGTTTCTTCGTTCTGCAGTGAAATCAGCATCAGCTAGTTGAGCTGTGCTCAGAAATTCTTCAAGATCGCCTTGCTGTGTTACTGAACGTAGACCTGGGCCTCCCGCAGAAGGATGAAGAAGGTCGGTAGTGTGAAACGCCGAATGCCCTTTTTCTTGAGCATCTCTCGCTTTGCGATTAATAATGGCTCGTCCAAGTCCTGCATCTTTTTTCGATGATGGCAAAGGCATCTTCGGAGACGCTGTAATGAGAAATCGTGCCTAGGAACGTTGAAGGATGATAGAAGAGTACGAGCTTTTCTAGAATTTCGTTGTGGAGCTAGCACGTGCTGGCGATTTTTTGGATAGAAGGATCATCATCAGGTGTGCAAAAGGAAGATTCACTTCTCCTGGTCACCAATACAGAGCCATCATGTCAGACCATTCAGAGGCTATGGTGAAGCTCATGACGCTAATAAACGTCTCGGCAGCAAAACCGAACCGGCGAAGGAGATCGGTGGAAGCCAGATACGCACCCATTAAAAAAAACAAGCCTATCGAGACACGCTCAGCAAATGGAATGGATGTTGTCCAGCCCACAGGGCAGCCCGATGCCGATGAAGTGGAAAAGGAGACACAGAAAGAGACACTACCAGAAAGTGAGATAATCATAGACGCTGAGGAGGAAGATGCATCTTCAGATCATGCGGGCGACACCACAAAAGGGAGCCCTCACCAAAATGATGCCTTTCACTATCATTTTGCCTCGGATGATAAGGAATCGTTGGCATCAAAAGCGCAGCAATACACCTCTCAAGGCAAAGGGAAAGCATCATCTCTTGATTGGGAAACCACTTCAGATACACTACCCGTTCTTGGACATGCTTCCATAGGTCACGTCAAAGGGTTGGAGCTACCTGCATTAGATGAAAGCAAGCCACATGCCAAGACCTTGGAGGCTTTCAGAAACCGATCCGACATTACATCGACACAGGCAGCAATGGCAAAGCTTCTTGGCTCGTACAAGGATGTCATTGATACGCGGACCAGAATGGAGGAGCACGATGCTTTACGAAGGGTGATTGCCATGCATGCCATGAGTCACGTTACCAAAGTGCGAAGGCGTATTCTGCGCAACAACGAACGTCTTTCTAAGGCAGCAACAACAGGAAGCGTTGTCGAAGCCGATGTTCGCGACCAAGGATTCACCAGGCCGCGCGTGCTGATTCTTTTGCCGTTCCGGAATAGCGCCGTGTCGTGGATGTCACATTTGTCACAGCTGTCCGGTTGCGATCAAGTCGATAGTGCATCACGTTTTAAAGCAGACTTCCACCTTCCTGAAGGCACTGTCGATAAATTGGCACAGCCTGAAGCGCTTACGAAATACCCCCTCGACCATGTAGAGACTTTCCGCGGCAACATTGACGACAATTTCCGTCTCGGTGCCAAGCTTACACGGAAGAGCTGGCGGCTCTACAGTCAGTTTTACGAAAGCGACGTGATCATTGCCAGCCCACTGGGTCTCCGTCTAGCAATAGAGAAAGACCGTGACAGCGATTTCTTGTCGTCCATCGAGATCCTCATTGCCGATCAATTGGACGTCATGTCGATGCAAAATTGGGAACACGTCGAATTTGTCATGGAAAAAATCAACAAGATCCCCAAAGAGGCACACGACGCCGACTTTTCTCGAATCAAACAATGGTATCTAGATGGTCAAGCACCGTTCCTGAGGCAGACTGTATTACTTTCGGCTTACGATATGCCCGAGCTTCGCAAGATGACCAGAGGATTGCTCAAGAACATCGCAGGCCGAGTCCATTTATGTAATGCATCAGAGTCGGGGGTACTTGGTAACGTACGCTCTGGAATCCGTCAGACATTCCAACGCTTCCCGTGCAACAACATACAGCTGGAGTCTACTATGCGTATTGAGACTTTCCTAACAAAAACATTGTCCACCCTTCAGAAGAGTGCTCTGAGTAGCAGCAGAACACTGATCTTTGTCCCCTCCTATCTGGACTTTGTTCAGCTACAAGAGGCTCTACGCACAAAACATCTGGATATTCTGGCTACCACCGGTATCCTTACGGAATACAGTGAAGGGTCCGAGATTGCTCGCAATCGCGCAAGGTTTATCAACGAGCGAAAGCGTTTCTTGATCGTAACGGAGAGATTCGTCTTTTATAGGAGATACATTCTTCGCGGCGCTCGAACAATTGTATGGTTTGGCCTCCCCGACCACCCAACCTTTTATTCTGAGATGCTGGAGAACATGTTCGATAAAGGGGATCTAGCCAAGAAGCAAGCTCAAGAGGAGATCGATGTGGGTGATGTGAGTGTCATGGCTCTCTACACACAGTACGATTACTTGCGTCTTTCGCGCATCGTCGGATCGCACCAGGCGCAGAAGATGATCCGAGATGAAAAGACTACCTGGCGATTTGTGTAATGACCACCATGAATGTACTATACTATTCAACTCAATCCTAGATTGTTACCTACATGAAGTACGCGAGTCTCATGCGAGTCCTCATAATAGAAAATGGTCTACTCTGAAGTTCTAGTATTTCGCTCTGGAGTACATTGTGCCTCGGCAGAATCCGCCTGTACGACTTGCACGATACAAATAATGCAAAGAGACTTATGATTGTTGTGGATCGATCTCTAGATCAAAAGCTCCAATGCCATCATCCTCCAGACTATGATCGCTCCCACTGTCAACATCATCAATACCCGCAAGAGCCTCGTCTGCCTCTCGAAGGATGACACTCAGCGTTTTTTGACTTCGATCCATGTTACTTCCACCACTTTCGCTGGACGTCATCTCTTTTGCATTCGAATCCTCTTCATCACTTTCTTCAGACACACTTGGGCGTCCCTTTTTGCCTTCACGCCTACGACCAAGACTGAAGAACTTTTTGCCAGCTTTCGGGCTTTTCATTTCCGAGCTTCCGATGGAGAAGTCTGACATTTGACTGGTGCTTCGATTCATAGCACCTGTCAAAAGGTCCGGCGTTCCCTTACGTGCACTTGGAGATGTGACAGAATAAGGCGAACCCATAGATGAAGATGGTGACATGGCAGAAGGTGCCCTTTGCACATCAATAGCCCGACGTCGGTTGACGGGGCTTGAGGTCGGCGAATTTTTGGCAGAAAATGGAGGTGATTTGGAAAGTGATGCAATAGACTCAGCAGGAGATGACAAGACTGAAGTTCGAGGCGGAGAAGCAATGGAGCCCGAATTATGTTTCGCATCTCTATTGGAAGACGAACTTGCTCGGATGGACAGAGCTCCTTCACTCTTTCGCCCACTATTCCGTGACTCCTGGGATTGCACAGAAACTCGATGATTTCCATTGACGGATGCGTCTTCGTTACCGTCACCAAAGTCGATTTGCGATGCGAGTGAGGCAAAAGATTGATCGAGCTGGAGCGCCGAGGGCGGTCGCTGCTTTGCATTTTTCGGCTTTGGCGGTGTCGGAATTGCAGCACTATCTAGAATGGCAGTAAGCGAGCCTTGTGAATCAGCTCCAGTATGTCCTTTTCGCGCAGAGCTTCTGCGTGCAGGTGGTGTGCCTGGCAGAGCTTGCTTCGCGCCAGCACTGTATGGAGAACTAGGCGTATGTGCCCCTCTGTGGGTGTGTGACCCAACGTCTGTTGGGCTAGTCGGTAACGAGGCTGGCAATGGAATTTTTGCTGGGCTTTTGATCGGGGACAACGGCTTCTGCTCTGCTGGCTTTGCCTGTGTGATATTCATATCAGAAGATGCTAGAGGTCGGCTTGCTTCACGCCCCTGTTCGGGGGATGTTGGAATAGAAGGGGTTTGCCATAAAGATCCATTGGAATCTTGTGAGGGAGAAAGGGATCTTAAGGCTGACACTGGCTCATTAGTGTTCTGCTCAGAACAGTTTGGTGATAGAGGAATCGGTGACTTTTGCTCAGGAGAAGTCGTCGAGTCTTGGTGTGCGTCCGATACGCTGTGTGGATTGTTATCTGCACTGTCCACAACTCTTCCTTCACCTTCTTGTTTACTGCTATTTGGAGGTGATGATGAAGGCAACGGGATGTTATTTTGACGTGGGGTTTGATCGCCGATCTTGTCCTCTGGACCCGACAGACCCGCATCGTCATCATCTCCCTCTTCCTCCTCCTCTGGATGAATCCAGGTTGTTTGGTCTCCAACTTCCTCATTGACTACCCCTCCTTTCACAATCTCATCGCCCTGTGCATTCTCTACTTCTTGGTCTGCTTGAGTAGTGCTTGGCTCACTCAATGATGCAGCGTCACTGCTCGCTGTACTTGTGCGTCTGCTCGATCCACTTCCGTAGCCCCGCTCTTTCGCTCTTTGAGCGACGCTCCGTGCTGCAGTCTCCACCCTTGCTCTGTCAGCCAGACTTCCTTGTCGACCTAGACGAGAACCACCAGATAGAGTGCCCTCAGGGATCGTGCCTTCGAGCAAGAATGCCTCCGCTTCTTCATCGCTCATTTTCACATCACCCAGTCCAAGCGATGCCATCAAGTCATCAATGTCTTCTCGACCGACGATTTGTTCGGCAGTGTCCGTGTTACTCGCTGTCCGCACAGATGATATGGCTGATTGAAGATCATCCCCTCTCGATACCGCTTCTCTCAATCTCATGGAAGAGAACGATCGAGAGGCAATAGATGCCTTCGCTTCTGCTGCCAGAGATTGAGACGACAGTTGTGATGCGTTATACCTCGCATGGGGAGAGCCAATTGTACGTTGACCGGGCTCCATTGCAGACGCAGCTCGGGTAGCATTGGGCATTTTGGCAAGATTGAGAGGCTTGATGCCTGCATCTGCTGAGGGGATGTATGTGCGGGCAATGGGCTTTGCGTCTCTCGTTCTACCTCCGAGTCCCAGCGACTCGGGATACTTGCCAGTGCCACGCTCGGAGTCGCCTCCAGCATCGAGATTGTCCAAGGAGTCTCCAGCTTCTAAGATCTCCTTGATCTCATCTTCAGTCAAGCTCGAATCTGTGATGCCCAGTGATTGAAAGAATTTATCAGCATCTTCTTCCTTTCGTCTCCCAGAACCTTCGGCTGCCATGGGTAAACTTGGTCCCCTTCCGCCTTGTGAGGGCTGCCGAGGTTGGGCTAACCCAGGAACGGTCTTCACAATATGTTTGGAAGGTTTTCGCTCGCTACTGGTCGTACTTTGAGAGTCATCTGGCTCGGTCTTGCTGGGTGTCTCAAGGTTTGAGGGCACAGAAAGAGTGGAAATGGACGGGGCAAGGCCTGCCTCATGCTCGCGTTTGGTGCGGTCATGATCAATGCTGAGAAAAAGATCCAGCTCTCCGAACTCGATAGATTCTTCGAACTCTTCAAATGTACCACGCCATTCGTTGTGCACAAGCAAACCAGGGATCTGAGGGTCTTTTGCCTAGTATGAAATCAGTCATGGGCACATTGTTTGCAGGGATATTGCTCACCTTTCTTCTCCATCGGCTCTTTGCATCTTCGTCACTAGCCAGATCATGGTAGACGAATGGTATCTTTTTGATTGTCAAAACAGAAATGAATCGTTCATGACGACTGCGAACTTTATGGTTGCCCAGAATAGATGTGCTGAAAAGCTCGACAGGTGCTGCTGCACTGCCATTGGAGGGGTCTGTGGTCATACTGGTCTTCTGCGACGTTTAAATTGATTTTGTGCTCCTCTGTGGTGTTTCCTGTAGTTGTCTCTTTTGGAACGTATCGTATCTATGCGGTCATGGTCGTACTTAAGGCTTAGAGCATGGAAGTGGTGTATAGTGCAGTACCATGCACGCAAACCGTGTAAACTATATTTCTCAGAAGGTGCTGGCGTGTTCAGGCTCAGCTCAACCACTGTGCACGTACCACCTAGGGTCGGACGTCTCCGCACGAAAGAGAAATAATCACATTTCTTGTCATACCACATTAGGTGAAACGTTGTGGTGTCCAATTCCGTCCTTGCCCTTGTCAGGATATGTCATCAGGGAGATCAAGTTCTCAAGTATTCTAGCTCTAACAAGCCAAACAAATTACTTGTCTTTGGAGTGGAAACCTCTTACTTCTGACGTAGCTTTCTCTAGTTTTCCAATTGACGGGTGCCTTCCCTATCAGGAGCATGGCACCTTCTGTTCGAACAAGACCTTCCCCCTTCGATCGCTTCACGCAAGCATCACCTTCTGCTGTGGCATCAGGATTCTCCGCTGCCATGGCCCTCGGACCGCAACCAAAGACATCGTCAGAAAAAGAGAGCACTGCCGAGAGCGGGTCCGAGTGGCTTCGTGATCTTCAGCACATGACAGGTTTCTACGGAGACGAGGGAGCATTGGAGAACTCCGGTATCAATTCAGGTGTAGCTGCTGGCGGGTTGGTGGCCGAGGATGGTCTGAGCGATGAAGAAGACGCGGAAAGCGATGTGAGTATGAAAGGCTGAATGATTTCTTACTACCAATACTAACCGTCTGCTTGTAGCCAGAGACACGAAACGGCAAAAAGCGCACAAAGACAGCTAAAGGAAAGAATGGCTCATCAAAATCTAACAAACGTGCCACAAAGGTACCAGACGAAGATTCCGCGACGGCACAACGTAAAGTGCAAAACCGTCTCGCTCAGCGGGAGTTTCGACAACGAAAACAGCAGTACATTCGGGCCCTCGAAGCAAGAGTAGAGCTCCTCTCTTCCGATCACGATACGCAGGTGGACCGTCTCCGATACGCGCTGCGTGGATTGCTAGCAGAGAACAATCAGCTCCGCGTTCTCGTTGGCGCGTTTGCTTCGTTTGTCAGCATGGAAAAAGTCGGAGGACCTCTACAGAAGACGGGAATGTCTCGCACTGAGCTGGAGGAACTTATTGAAGGATCAGCGGAGAAAGTCATGACAGAGGCATGGCAAAACTGGCCAGGCGCCACCGAGTGCGAAGCCCTTCGACAAATTCGAGTCGAGTTGAAGCTACCGCCCGAGGGCCTGCCTGAGAGCAATAAGCTTTCAGAGCAAGCTATAGCGAATACCAAAGCCAAAAATGCCGCAAAGAGCTCATCAATTGGAAAACCAAGTAGCGCCTCCTCTCCGCCCGAAAGAAGATTGCCGAGAGAACAACAGATGACCACACAGAGTGCTGTCACTGCGCCGAATGTCACTGCGCCGAATGTCACTGCGCCGAATGTCACTGCGCCGAATGTCACTGCGCCGAATGTCACTGCGCCCATCAACGTACAGGCAGAAAGCTCGACGAGCAAGGCTTCTGATGCTCGGTATGGGTTGAGCCAGTCGCCAGTGGGGTACCCACAGGTCTCCAGCACGTCGCAAGAAAGCCTGGTCACGCCTCCTTTTAGCTTCGCATCAGGTGTGCCGAACTTTGGAAGCCCCTCTGCACACGAGTCCAACGGTCTTATGGCCGGGCTATTCGGATCGAATATCTCGACATTTTCGGCAGGAACTCCATCTAGCCAAAACTTTCCATTTGTGGGCGTCGAGTTTGGCTCGCCACCCGTCGTAGACTCAGGCAACACCCCCGACAGCTCCTCGATAAGTCAGGTAGCTGATACGGAGGAAACCCGGCGCATCAATGCGATTATCGTGAAACTACGCCGCGAATACGAGCATCACGGTACAGGAAAATCGCCTTCCGAATTGGATTTGATAGGCTCGGCGTTGCATCAGATGAGTAAACATATGGTGAGTGGAGGTGTATTTATTCAATCGGCGAGCACTGAATTGGCACTCGTTAGTCCAACTTTCGGAAACGTCCGAGCTACCAATTGCCTCGAATTCTGCAACCGTTGGAGATTCAACAGACCCGAGCGCACGACCCATTGGTGGACATCCTTCCGTATCCCAGTATCCGGCAGAATCTTATTGCTCAGCAAGACAACTTGGTAATTGATGATGTCGTGTTGAGCATCATCCACTATACGAAGATGCACCAAGGTGTAAGTGTCATGATCTGCTCTCGAAACTTGCTAAAAGTTAGTACAGGACATTATGGACGAAGAATGTTGGGAGCTCGCTCACGGCTTCCTCATTGCATATCCTCAATTGATCGACAAGCGTACGTTGGACATTTCCAATCGCTGGCGGGCTTCCAGGAACGAGCAAATATTGACTTTTGATGATATCGCGCCATAGCATGTTGTATTGTGCTGCTTGTATTAATATTACTGTCCAAAATATCATGATCGACACATGGCTGTAGTACGAGAAGTGCACGACGACGAGGGAAGGTGCGATGAACACAGTCTTACATGGTGTACGTAATCTACAATGATGTACGTAACCTACAATGATGTACGTAATCTACAATGATGTACGTAATCTACAATGATATACGTAACCTACAACTGTGTACGCAATCTACGATCGGGAACACAATTTGCCTTGGGTACACAGCCAAATGATATAGACGCTTAACTTGGTAAAGATACGATGGACTGCGTTGGATGGACTAGAAATACATGACATGAAACTGACATGAAAATGACATCAGTCTTCCTCTCTTGGAGGGGGAGGTCCGCATGGTTGCAACATCCGCTATCATGAGAGTCAGAAACGGACAGATGGCGCTCGTGGAGCACTTACCTCACATTGCTCAAACTTTACACGAGCTCGACATTCTCCATCGGCAAGAGCAAGATACGACAGGAGCGACGGATGGCCTATGATGGAAGAGGAGGTATCTCGATGTTGGTGCGTAATCCACTCGCTAGAATTAAGTGTGAGAAGAGGAGGCGACGATAAAAAAAAATACTCACTGCTTTGTTATGTCTGGATGAATGGTTCCAGTGTACCGAGCATGGAGGTTCTCTATTTGTGGATTTGCATAGTACCTAGATTCCGACTGATTCCAGAAGTCAGCCTTGATTTGGTACATACAAGTACCCACTCACCATGGCAATCAAGAGAGGATCCGGTGTTTGTGGCGAGAAGATGTTTGTGCGTGTGGTGAGGGACTTGGGTGTGTACGGCACGTGGTCCGTGCAGCTACTTACGCACCAGGCCAACTACTCCTACATCTTCCCAGCCTCACAATCTCCCCTACCCCACACACATATATATACATACATATATATGTCGTCGATCCAGAGTTCGCAGATCGATGGAAGCAGTGGACCAAGTAACGGGCCTACGACTAGCTCTTCATCGCAGACAACAAAGGAGTTACTGACTGCAGCTCTGCAGAGCCGCGTCGCAACAAACAACTACATTGCCCATCTCAAAATATGGGAGACAGTCACCGAGGGGCCGGGAGCCAATGCTACTGCACCCATAAGAAAGGCACGGTACCTGATTCTTGCTGTACAGCGTGACAATGGCCGTGTCACCGTCAACAAGGCCAAACGCAATGCCAATGGAAGCTTCAGCATTGGTAAGGACTGGGATCTTAACTCGCTCAGGGAGGTCACAGTAGAAGGGCCCGAACAGTTCACTCTCACTCTTCTACGGTCATACAGCTGGGAGACGGAGCGTGCGCGCGAGCAGACTTTATTCTTGCAGACACTGATCAAAGTGTTCCGTAAATACACAGGCGAAGATGGCCCTCGATGTGTGGGGATCGAAGTGGCTTCGGCAAGCACCACGGCACAGCAGTACCAAGATCCAAAGCCTGACAGTAATGAGCAGGACGCAAGAAATGAACGACATGTGCCTCGCATTAACACAGCTGTACATTCGCAGCGTTCAAGGGAGTCACCCACATCGGCCCGATCGCGATCGAGTTCAAAGGCGACAGCCGATGGGTTTTACGATCCAAACAAACGCGACACCCCTACTACAAAGACACCCACGATCCCCACGATCTCAACAACACCTGCTGAAGAAGATGGCATACCGCTTTTGTCCACAGACCGAGCCATGCTTGGTCGCACTCAAAGGAGGCCAACAATCAATCGACAAGCAAGCGCCAATGCAGTCTTGACACCAACGGTAAACGATGAAGTGCCCAAGAGTACAATGACACCACCGCCGATGCTTCCCCAGAGTATAAGTCAAGGGAATTCGCCGAACTCGAGCACGACCGCTTTACCTACACAGACAGATCAGCCTGTCAAGCTTGTACGCAACCCAAGCCGGGTAGCTGCCAAGCTGCAAGCAGTCATTGACCAGCAGAGCAGCCCTGTGCAGTCGACCGAAAGCCTCACAGAAGCTCCAGTGCAAGCTTCGAGTCAGCATCGCAAAGCTTCCGGCGACAGTCTCGGGTCGTCTCTTTCTGCTGGTGGCGATGCACGCGCAAGACTGAGCTCCATCGAGTCTGTGCGTGGTGGTGCGGCCTATGAGAAGATGCTCTTGGCTGGTACAGGCCTCAGTGGAGTATCGGAGGGCGATGAGCACGAAGAAGACGACGATATGGATCCATATGGAGGAGCAGAGCTGGAAGATGCTGATGCGCCTTCTGACATCCTTCCTCGTTCGAACAGCAAGCCTGATCGCTTAAAGAAAGACAACAGGATAGATAGCAAGGATGTACAGGATGTCGTGTCCATGCATCCCGAGAATGCTACTGCAGAAGAAGACACAGCGCTTGCGCACGTCGAAGAAATGCTCGAGGGATTCGAGTTCCGCAGTAATCTCAAGGCCAGCTCCCGCACATATATGGCAGGAAAGGGGACAGCCGATGTGATTGAGGCGCGTCTCCTTGACGAGCTGGCTGCACTTGAAGCTGCCAATATTCACGCCATCATTGAATCGGATGACCGCGTGAATTTGGTCGTCCAGCAGATGGAGCAGGCACTCCAACAGCTCGATATGATCGACAGCATTATCGCAGGCTACAAGATGCAGCTCAATGGACGTGCCGAAGACATCAGCCATATTGAGAGCCAGAACCGTGGACTGCAAGTACAGACAAGCAACCAACGCTCTTTGTCTCTGGAGATCGAAAAGCTACTGAGCACCGTCAACGTTGAAGAGGGGGCAGTCAACGCCATCCTCTACAACGATCTTCAGAGCGATCAGGACATCGCCTACCTTGAATCCGCCAGTGCTGCTTTGTACAAAGCCATGCTGCAGGCTAGACGGACACAGGAAGACACGCGTGCCGGTGACCCTAGTGGCGCAGGAATGGCAGCTGCCACAGAAAGGCTGGAAGAGTACTCAGCGTTGGCAGACCGGTTCGCAAAGCGCTTGCTCGACTTCCTCACACAAACTTTCAACGAGCAAACATACGGCATCCTGCATGATTCCTCGCGTCTACGATCCCTTGCTCCACCCAACCCTGTGCTGATGGACCATGCTCCTGTAGAGGCGAGTCTCGGGCGTTACTGTGGCTTGCTTCTCTATGCCAAGGAAGTAAGTCCAAGCTACTTCTCGCGCATCTCTGCAGCCTACTTTGCCAGTGCTAGTGAGCGATATCGTGGCGAAATGAATACCCTACTTGGGGTGTGGAAAAACCAGGTTGCCCGCGTGAGCGACGAAGAGGTAGCGGAAGCCACATTTGCTCCACAAACGTCCCAATCCGCATTACGCAGTGGTACCATTCGGAGAGTCGGTGGGCGTGGCCAACATTCGCGATCGACAAAGCTTGCACCTGGCGAGGTGAACGGATACGAATCCTTTGCACGAGTCTTGACGGCCATCACGCCCCTCGTGGCTAGAGAGCAGGTATTCATCTCCGACTTGCTCCACATCAACAATAACAATATCACATTTGCAGACTACATGGATTTAGAAGTTTATTTCCGACGTCGTGCAGCAGCCATGTTCGGTGGCAACTCATCGCTACAGGGCCCTCTAAAAAGCATGAAAGATGCGATGGACCTTGTGTTTGGATTTCTAGCTCCCGAGTGGCAAGCATTTGCTGACCAAGTTTCCAGCCGTGATCCCACACAAGTTGTTGGTATGCTTGCAGCATTGGATCGTGGACTCATTGACGCGGAAGAATCGAACTGTGAATTCCTGGTGCGGAACTTGTCCAAGCTTCAGATGCGTTTGGCTCAACAGCTAGAAAGATTCGTCGCCGATCAGATCCGTGCCATCGAGCAGACAAAACTCACTGCTAAGAAGCGCAAGGGTGTTGTTCACTTTATCAAGGCGTTCCCACAATTTGTCGAGCGTATCGAATCGCAGCTCGTCAATGCAGAGACATTGCAAGTCCGTACAGCTGTCGATGCGCACTACGAGCACATATGCACGACCATGTTTGATGCTCTGCAGACCATGGCCATTCCGAAGATGGAAGGAGGCACATTTGGCACGTCCAATACAGACGAAGACAAGGGACTACTGAATCACCATGTGATTCTGATTGAAAATATGTTCCACTTTGTCAAAGACGTCGGACGCATCAACACTGGCCATGCTGCGCTTGGCCCTCAACTCAAACGTGCGCAAGGGATGCTGGAGGATGCCATGTCGGCGTATGTGCAGAGTGTTTTGAGACGTCCGCTAGGAAAAATGATGGACTTTGGCGATGGGATTGATGGCTTGCTCCACTCCACGCCTGCAAACGAAGTCTCTTTGCATAGTGCATACAGTCGACAGGCAGCCAAGCGTCTCGTAAAAGAATACAGCGCCAAAGATGTTCGCAAAGCAGTCGAGGCTCTATCACGACGTGTTCAGAAGCACTTCGATGAAGAAGACCTCACCAACCTTATTACTGGCACACATGATGGCGGCACAGCAGGTAGTGGCTCTGCAGGTCTGAGTGGAGGCGGCGGAATGCATTTGCATGACATTAGTGGCATCAGCGCGGACGAGATTGTTGAGCTTCTTTCGCTCGTCTGGAAGTATCTTGAGGATGGTTTTACCACCGAGTGCGAGCGTATGGTTCGCATTCTCAAAGACTGTTATTCGTCTAACGATGCTCGTCTGCTTAGCGACTTTACTATGGAGGATGTTCGGAGACCATTTGCGGCCAATGGGCCCGGCGGCAGACGCAAATAAGCATAGTGTATATTAAAGGCAATGACTGCCGCGTGTGCAGTAATACATGAATAAGTATGATATGACTGATGCAACTTTGATTCTATTGAGCGCTTTTGTCTCAACCTGACCAGAATTTTCATCAATGATCTGCTCAGCATATGAATGTTGTTTAAGGTCGAAGTGCTCCTTTCCAAAGGAACTCCTTTACGTCCGCGGTATCTTGAGAAGCTCGTCCACGCGCTGTGCAAGTGCCAACAGCTTTTCTTCCTCCAAGCGCCGGCCAACAATTTGAATGTTCGCTGGCAAGCCGTGTGACGTTTGCGCATCGTATGTCTCCCACACATCTCGATCCATATCACTGTGAGGAGTAGGTAGAGGAGTCGGTTTGGCGTCCAATTTGGCATCCACTTGTGTCACAGGCAGCACAAGTCCCGGAAAGTCGATGATGTTCCATACGCCTGTGTATCCTACATAAGGACCAAACTTCGTATGTGGTGCTCCTGCGTGTGGGGCGGCAGGGCTAATGATGGCATCCATCACACGGCCGTTGGGTCCGGTCATAGATTGCCATTTCTCGCAAATATGTGCACCCCACGCCCATCGCTCCGATTGCACTGCCCATGTCTCAGGGATCGTCTTGGACTCCAAAGGCTTGCCCAGTCCTGGGACCCACTTCTCCGCTTCTCCTCCCTTCTTCATCAATTCCAAGATTCCGTGCCGACCATCGGCTACGAAGAAGTCGAGCAGCATCCGTGCACCCTGTGCAAATTCATTGTTTTCCACGCGCCACTCTAGAACGGTGTGTCCGGCCGCCGTGAGTGCTTCACGGACTTTGGTTAGGGCTCTTGCGATGGGGGGCGTAGGGCGAACGTACCCATCATCAAGGATGATGCCAAACACTAGGCCTTTTGGGGGGAGAGAGGATGGATCAACAGGCCTCCAAGGCATCGGCACACATTTTGGATCTAAGCGCCACGGTTCCCAATTGCTGATAGCCGAAGCAAATATGCTCAACGATGACAGATCCTGTGCCATCGGGCCGTTGATGCTACTCACGCTCTCTTGGCCAGGCATGCCCGAGCGTGCGCCCATGGTTGGAAAGCGACCAAGGCTGGGCTTGAGAGCGTACAGACCACACATTGCTCCAGGAATTCGGATCGAGCCCCCAATATCGGTTCCAACGCCGAGAGGAGAGCCGCGCATGGCCACAAGAGCGCCCTCACCGCCGGAACTGCCTCCCGACGTGTAGTCTAAGTTATGAGGGTTCAAAGTGCGTCCCCATACATTGTTTACAGTCTCTGCAATCATCATGGCCGTTGGGATGTTTGTCTTGCAATACAGAATTGCTCCCTGTTCTCTCAAGATTCTCGTGAGGAGCGACTCGTTGCTTTGAGGGTCATTCGCCCAGCAAACAAATCCGACAGTACTATCGTAGCCGCGAATGTTGAAGTTGTCTTTGATACTGACGGGCAGCCCCGCCAGTGGACCCGCTGGCCTGCCATTCTGATCGAAGAACGCGTCAAGCTCGTCGGCACGCCTGAGGGCCTCGTCAAAGAGGATTTCCGTCAGACAATTCGTCAATTGGTGTGCCAACGTAGCTCGCTTGCAAAATGCTTCGGTGACTTTTCTTGCGGTCCATCTTTGTGCACGATCAGATGTGTGTAGATGGGAAAGGATCTCTTCAGCACTGCTCGAGGTGATGAGTCTGTCCTCGTCCTGGAGTACCAGGTCCGGTAACGTGAGGGGCCAATTGGGGCGCCCTCTCGCCGCATTCTTGCACTTCTCAATCGTCTCCTCGGTAGCTAGCCATTCTTTTGGAAGCAATGATTGTCTCTTTGCCTGCTTCTCTTTGGCAACCGCGCAGAAATCAATCTCGGTCATGATATGTTGATGATTGCCGATATCTAGTGGAGCGTCTAGTGTGGAGCGGCGACGCGTGAGCCCGTCTCGTGCGTGAGGTGCAGACGGCCCTAGCGTATCTGAGACAGCCATCGTCTTGTTGCGGCGTAACGACGATCCTTCGCGAGTGGGGGAGAAGCCAAGGAGCGAGTCCCAGTATAGTATTAAACCACATCCGTGCAATTGGATGGTGGTGTTCAAGCACGGATATGGCACTCACCTCACACGATGTGTCATCGCACCCCAATGCCGGGCCTAGCTCACACCGACTGAATGGACCGCGCTCCTCCAGTAATGACAAGGTGCCTTTTCCGCAGCACTCTTCTTCTCAGCACTTCTACCTTAACAATGCCGCGGCAGACGATCTTCACAGTCGGGCACAAATGTCTCCCAGTACACTGTACCACATCAATCACCTGGATGAAGACCATGTAGATGATGGCGATGACGACACAGAAGCGCAAGATGATGACGATGACGAGCTTAGTACAGCAAGCGGAAGGCGTCATGGCGCTATTTTACAGCCTGAAGAGGCAGATATGATCCTGTTTGAGTCCCCTTACATGACTCAGTGGACGCAAAAGAGGCATCAGACAGGTGGCAATCCCAAACCAAGAGACCACCGAGATTTACCCGATTGGCGCATGCGAGAACGACTACGCACTGTCACTGCTGCGCTTGTCATGTGTCTGAATATCGGTGTGGATCCTCCTGATGTGAGCAAGACGAATCCATGCTCCAAGTTGATCTGCTGGATGGACCCAAGCAGCATCGAAGTATCCAAAGCACTACCAGCGATCGGGAAAAATTTGCAGGCTCAATTCGAAACGCTAAGTATGAAGACCAGATACAAACAGTACCTCGACCCCATCGTCGAAGAGACCAAGCGCTTCTGTACGAGTTTGCGACGCTCCGCAAAGGACGAACGCGTCTTGTTCTACTACAACGGATTCGGTGTGCCCAAACCAACGCCAGGCGGAGAGATCTGGGTATTTAATAAGGCATATACGCAATACATTCCCGTTACCCTGTACGACTTGCAGGCTTGGCTTGGGAACCCATGTATTTTTGTGTGGGATGCAAGCTCGGCAGGAAATATTGTTGTCAATTTCAAGCGCATGGCCGAGCGAAGAGCAGACGAAGAAGCCAAGGCCGGTGGATCTAGAGCAAAGGACATTTACAATGGAACCGGGGGTGATGAGCAGTTCTTCCCTTTGCGTGAATCGATCCATCTAGCGGCATGTGGTCCGGACGAAGTGTTACCTATGAACCCCGATTTACCTGCTGATTTGTTCACCTGCTGCTTGACTTCGCCGATTGAAATCTCATTGCGATGGTTCGTGCTGCAGAATCCGCTGCCCTCTCAACTCAATGTCGATATGGTCATGAACATCCCGGGACGACTGCAAGACCGAAGGACGCCTCTGGGCGAGCTGAATTGGATCTTCACCGCAATCACTGACACGATCGCGTGGACGGTATTACCTCGAGCGATCTTCCGCAGACTATTCCGAGACGATCTGATGGTAGCCGCCTTGCTACGGAACTTCTTACTTGCCGAACGAATCATGCGCTTCTACCACTGTACGCCCATGAGTCACCCAAAACTTCCACCTACGCATAATCATCCTTTATGGAACAGTTGGGACTTGGCAGTGGACCAGTGCTTGTCGCAGTTGCCGACTCTCCTTGCAAAGGAGGCAGCTCTGAAGAAGGCCGCTACGCCGAATGGCCCATCCATCGATCCTCATCTAGCCTCGTTCGAGTATCGCCATAGTACATTTTTCAGTGAACAGCTCATGGCTTTTGAAGTATGGTTGTCACAAGGTGGCGTCAGCCGCAAAGGCAGAAGACGGAAAGCAGACGCACAGCACACAACTGCTCATGACTTGGATGTTAGCGATGATGATGATGACGATGACGATCAACGTGCACGTACACCTCCCGATCAGCTCCCCATCGTCTTACAGGTCCTCCTTTCGCAGGTGCATCGTTTACGTGCACTCATTCTCCTAAGCCAGTTTCTTGATCTGGGGCCGTGGGCTGTGAACATGGCGCTTAGTATTGGTATCTTCCCTTATGTTCTCAAGCTCCTCCAAAGTCCAGCGGCAGATCTGAAGCCGGTCCTCATCTACATCTGGGCCAGAATACTTGCTGTCGACAGGAGTTGTCAGAATGATCTGCTCCGAGACAATGGCTTTGCCTACTTCACAGTGCTTTTCAGCCCTTTCCAACAGGGACAAAGTGGTGATGGTGTAGGCGGTGCTAACCCGAACTCGTACCCAATTCCGAATGTCTCAGAGCACAGAGCCATGTGTGCTTTCATCCTGTCTGTCTTTTGTCTCAACTTCCCGGCCGGTCAGCAAGCCTGTCTGCAAACTGACGCTCTCGACTCCTGTCTGGAGCACTTGGATGATGACGACTTCCTCCTGCGACAATGGAGTGCTTTATGTATCGGGCAGCTATGGGATAACTCCCCTGTAGGAAAGGCGCGTGGCATTGCAAAGGACGTTCACGGCAAGCTTGCTTGCATGCTTTCTGATATCTCCCCTGAAGTGCGAGCGGCCGTCCTGTACACGCTGGGTATTCTTCTAGGCGCAAGCGGATCAAGCTATGACCCTAGTGACCCAACGTCCTCCTTGCCCGCCAACGCTGCACAACACAAGCACTCTCAAACACGACCGCCTTGCCTGGGAACGGGATCAGCATTGGGTTTGGACGAGAGCAAACATAGGAGTCTCGAAGTTGGTATTGCAATCACAATGCTGACGACGAAAGGCGACTCATCGCCCTTGGTAAGAAAGGAACTCGTCATTGCACTCAGTCCACTCGTCCGCGAGTATCAGGGGTTCTTTGTTCTTGCCGCATTTTTGTACTACCATCGTGAACAACAGAAAAGTTTCGCAAACAGCATCTCCGAAGAAGATGCAGCGCGGGTCTCCGCAACCCCGGTAGAATCCTACGAAGAAGGGTTGTTGACTCGCATCTTGACCAAGCTATCGCTTGAAGAAGGCATCGATGAGATCGACATTTCCAATGTCCCTGCTTTTGTCACCTTATTTGTCTCACTGCTTGACCTCAGTGCTGACAGCCATCCAGAGGTGGCAAGCATGGCAAGCACCGTAGTGGACTACATTACTGCACTCCTCATCACAAGTCTTCCTTCTGAATTTCTCGCACCCACAGGCCCCGTGGAACATTTGGTGAACCCTACCAGTACTGTTGAACAAAGTGAGGGGTACTTCCCTCAAATCTCTCGGTCCAAAATTAATGCAGGAATTGACAATGATCAAACCTCACTGGGCATCGGTTCTGGTCATCCCTCCCCAGGTAGTCGACCAGACTCTCGCAATTCCTTACAACCCGGTATGAATCGAAGAAGCACGTCTCTTGCCCAGACAGTAAAAGCTATCGCGACTCTAGGTTACTCTCGTCCGCCATCACCGTCACATGCTTCTCCTGAATATGAGGTTGCCAATGGTAACAACACGTTTGTACCTCCGAAATCAGCTTATTTGCCTGCCCGAGTGCCTGCACCTCGCCAGAATTCTGCTCGCTATATGTCACCTTTTGCACCGTCGAAGAACAGCGAAAATAGCGAGCCGAACTCTCCTCATACTCCCAACGTTGATTTGAATGCTGCGAACACAAGTACGGCCGCGCATCGGTCTGCAAGTGCCGAGAGTCTGGCATATATTGCAAGATTACAAGACAAGCGGAACCTGAAAGCCTCATCGTCTAGCCAGCCTTCTACGCCAAGCTTAGCCAAATCCCCGCTCGCAGAGCGATTGGGCTCTCTCGGAATGACACCAGCAGGCAAAGATGATCTTGTTGCTGCAGGGCAAGGTCCTGATCAAAGCCCCATGCCGTCTCTTGTAGGATCACAAGCCCACACACCGAATATAGAGCAACAGTCCGATGTCAAGCTTGCCGATGCTTTGGTCGCTATTGTGGCACTTGATCTGCAGAGGTTCCATGACCGTGCACAGATTGCAGAGAATTTCGAGATGTCGTCTGCTGGTCACACGCCAATGCATAGTCCTTCGACCACTCGCACTCACAGCACACCTGGAACCCCCTCTAGTGTGGGAAATGGTCTCGGCAGTCGTTCTCTGCGCGAAGTCTTACCATTGAAAAGCAAACTTTTCGCTTGGTGCAGCGAGTACTATCGAGAGCCACAGATGAAATGTGCAGAGGCAGACGAGCCAGGCAGTGTGCAGTACAACATTCAGACATGGAAACGGGAGCGCAATGAGCGACTAATCAGTGAGGCGCAGGCGGATGTTGACAACGTTCAATTACTCAAATGGACAGAGTCACCTTATTCGCCCCATACAACAAGCGGGAATACCCAGCAGAGCGTTGCATCTGGCGTCCAAGTTGGATCACCGTCGTACTTGATGCGTTTCCATCAATTTGAAAACCATCTTGTGAGCGCTAGTGAACAAGACACCCTGTCTGTTTGGGACTGGACATCAGGCAAGCTTCTTTCTCGTATCCACAATGGCAATCCTCCGCGAACGAGCATCACTTCATTGGCATTCGCTAATGAGGATGCCCAGACACGACTGCTAGTTGGCTCTGCCGATGGGGACGTTCGCATCTACGCAAACTACGATGAACCTTGTTGGAAGGCAGGAAAGGGACCAAAGCTTGTGAGCAGTATGCGTGCATTGCCCCACCTAATACGCAGCAAAAGACCCAGTGGATTGATCATGGATTGGCAGCAGATTTCTGGAAGCCTTCTTGTTGGTGGTGACAGTCGAAGCGTGCGTATCTGGGATGCACATCGCGAGCTGTGTGTTTGTGACGTTCCTACATGGGTGCCGTCATGCGTCACATCGATCTCGTCCGAAACGGACATTGGGCACATTTTCGTGTGTGGATTCGGAAACGGAACAATTGCCACGTACGATCGGCGGAATCCTCCCGAGACGTCGTTAGTGCGCATGTGGAGAGAACATCCAGACTGGATCTCAAATGTCCATCTTCAGAAGCGCAGTAATCGGGAACTTGTTTCGGCTGGAACAGATGGTACAGTGAAGGTGTGGGACCTTCGTGTTCTCAAGAGTCTCAAAACGAAAAATTGGAGCAGCGAGCTGCATGGAAAGTTGAGTGCCATGGATGTCCATGATGGTGCGGGAATCTTTGCACTATCTTCGTATCCTAAGCCTCAAAGACTTGGCTATGGACCACAGCGCACGCTGATCTGTGACATCGATTCACAGGAAGTTCTGGACCATTTCAAACCTATCGTACGCCATTTCGCCACCAACAATCACCCGTCAAGCTACTCAGGCGCACATTCCTCCATGCCAAACCAACCTGCAGTATCTACGACAGGGCACATGTATCATCACAACTATTCTCAGCAAAGCGTCACCACACTAAGTCAGGCAATTGACACACCACCGTCATCCTACCGCCCAGCTATGGGCAGTCTCGCCTTCCATCCTCACTTCCCCTTGCTCGCATTCGGCGGTCCAGACACCCTCGGCTTTGTGGGGCTGACTCGTGCACATCTTGTCGGCGGCGCACATGGCTTGGACGGTCTGCACTCAAGTCCACACACGTCCTTCCTTCCTCCATACAGCACCCTCGGCTATGGTCACGGCGCGCCAGGTATTTTGGATGGCGACGACCAGCGACACATTCCTACATTTGACGATGGCACCCATGAACGTTCTCGCGCAGGGGGTCTCTTTCGATTCTAGATGCATCGGCTTCTCTCAAAAGAGTGTTCATTCGTTCCAAGCTCCTTCAAATAGTACCCGATGATGATTCACTAGGCTTGCACATATGTGCGCCAGGTAATCAATCACTGCTCTGCCTGGGGCCTTTGCATAAAAACCCATGTTCCATGTACTATCAATAAAATGCGCGTCTCCATCTGTTGCCACTAGAGAGAGAGTTGTGCACACGTCGGCACAAGCACAAACACTTTTCCTTCTGCATCCACGACCATTCTCCGTCATGTCTTCGCTCTCGTTCCTGTCCAAGAAGTCATGGCACACAGGTCTACAAGCAAATCAAGAGAAAGTGTGGAAAGCTGAGAAGGCAGCATTGGCAGAGCGACGGAAAGTTGATGAGTTGCGCAAAGAGCGTGATCGAGAAAGAGAACTGCAAGAGCTCGAACGCCTGCAAGCAGAGGCAGGCGGTTCTTCCAAGAGGCTCGACCGAGTAGACTGGATGTACAATGCACCTGCGGGTGGCAGTCATGTCGACAAAAGCGAGCTTGAAGACTATTTGCTAGGAAAGAAGCGTGTGGACAAGCTCCTCAAGGGCGATGAATCGAGTCAAGTGTCCAAAACAAGCGGTGTGCCAGGTATGCAAGACGATACTCATGGTCTGCAGGACCCGGCACTGTCTGATCGCGATATGTCCACCAAGATCCGGCAGGATCCCATGTTTGCCATTCGACAACAGGAGCAAGCTGCTTACCAGGCTTTGTTGAAAGATCCAGCAAAACTCAAAGCTATTCGAAAAGCCGCCGGATTGGATACAAATGAGAGTAAAGAGGAGCGTAGAAGACGAAAGGATGAAAAGAGAAGAAAGAGAGACGGCCGCAGCAGGGATAGTGATGATGTGTACGAAAGACGGAAAAGCCGTCACCGCGAGACTGGTAGAAGCTATCGCGATGATGATCGAAGAGATGCACGTCGCGACGATGACGAGCGGAGATACACTCTGCGGAACGACGACGAATCTCGGAGGTATCGCTATGACGATGGGCAGAGTGACAGGTATCGTGATGACGAATGGCGAAAGGACAGGCATCGCGATGATGATGTGCGCACTTCCCGACCTCACAATGATGGCACAGAAAGGAGATACCGTGACTACGAACAAAGGGAGACATTCAATGATGGCGAGGATGCTCGTCAAACCCGGTATCGGGATAATGACTACGTTCGGGAACAAAGATCTCGCGATAGTGACAAGTATAGCCGACGAGACCATTTCGATGACGACAGGTACAATCGACGAGACAAATTCGACGACAACAAGTATGGCCAACGCGACAGGCCAAGGACGCGAGCTCCTTACGAGCATAATGCCCCCAGCAACGGCGTATCCACCGGTGCACGTCCGCCTCGCTCACGCTCTCCTGCGTCACACGCGAGAAATGAGGAGGAAAAGATAGCAGAGCGTGAAGCCAAGTTAGCTGCCATGCAGAGGAACGCAACAGACCTCCATTCCTCTAGGCAAGCTTATCTTGCCGACGTGCAGGCGAAAGAGCAGGCGGATCTGGAGCGCGACGAGCAGCTTCGACAGAAGGCACAGCAAAGTCGCCCCAAAGGGTTCGGCAACGATCAAGCCGACTTTCTCATGCAACAACAACAACAGCTTTACGGCGGCAGTCACAACATGGACCTGGCCGAGCGGCTGCGACGTGGTCGTGACACTCTGCAGCGATTCCAGGCAGACGATTGAGGAGATAGGATGAGCATTGTACATTTTATACATTTCTTTATACATTTCTTAATGGATAATTCGCTGCTGTGCGAGATAATGTGCTTATTCTGTGCTAGATGACGAGCGCGACTCTGCTTCGTCGTCTCTCGATGCAGCGAGAAGTTCCCCATCAAACGAGGCCGTCGGCGTGTTGGCACTTGCGGCTGTACGAGTCTCCGATTGCGCTGGGCTGGAAAGTTTAAAGCTGATCGGCTGAACCTCCAGCTGGCTCTGTCGACGACTGCTGGGGTGAGACCGATGACTACTAGATGGGCTTCCTCGGCTCCGGGAAGAGTCATGCTCCCACTGCCTTTTCTGTGCGCTACTGGTAGGGCTTCCAAGCATCTTGGCGCCACTCATCTTTGCTGGGCGGCTTGGTGTCTCTGTAAGAAGGACGCCATGCGTGTCATCGTCATCGTCGCCGCTCTCGTTCTCATCAGAATGTTTCTTGGTGCTGCTGCTTGCGTGTCCACGACTGCGTTTGATCGAGGAGGTGCGGAAGGTAGAGGTCTTCATGATGCTTTCCGGCCATAGATCTCTCGTCCAAGGACTGTTGTTGGCTAAGAACGAGTTGATGAAAGGCGTGGCGCTCACTGACCCGTACCCATTGACGGATGAACTGCTCCCTTTGACAGTCGAATGTGGAGCGAGGCCTAAACTCTGTGTGAGATTGAGGTTTTGCGGTGATGAGAATTGATCCCCCCGTTTCATAGGCGAAGGCCGTGACATATAGCCTCTTGTGACACTGTATTGAGCGCCCATCTTGGCCTCAAATGGCGTCAAGCCGATGGACATGGACCCACCCATCAACTTCTCCATCCGCGACTGTGTGGGTGTGGTAACACCGGAACGGTTGCGGCGAACAGATGATGAGTCCCCAAACAGTCCAATTGCATTGTCTGGAGAATGGGGTTCGTTTTTCAGATTCGTGCGAAGAGGTGTATTGACCAGAGGCGGGAGTCGCGGTGCGCCCTTGCCGACAGGCGAGGCCGATTCGATGAATTCAGACAGATTCTCATCAGGTATTCCACCTGACTTATCTATGCGCTTCTTTGCTGAGCCTGTCAGACGAGAAACACTCAGCGGAGGCTCCAGGGCTGTATCAGATGTTTTATGGCAGGATGTGGGACTGATCTTGTGTTGGTCCAAGGAGAACGGGTTGGCTGCTCCAGCAGTACTTCGGGCATGCTTGCGAGACGAGTTCGGTGTCAAAATAGATTTAGCATGTCTCTTTTGCGGCACGGACAAATCTTTCGAGAAAAGCACAGGACTGCTTCCTTGGGTGTGCTGTGAGGCAGGAGGTGAGAGGAGAGCCATGCCGCCCTCGAATCGTGGTGTTCTCTTGCCTTTGGCACTGTGCGTCTCGACAGGTATCGTCTTGTCGTCACCTGCTGAGGGCGGAGTCGGATAAAGTTGTGCAAAGCGGTTGATGGGTGTTGTTTTGGCGTAGCCATCAAGCACAAAGGGTGGAGCCGCCGTCGAATACGCTTGATCCTTCTTTCCCCCCGCCATTGCATCTTGCACAGAAACAGAACGAGCAAGACGGCGACCCTTGGGTACGTTGGGATCGATTTGTCCCAGGGCCCGTCTTGGCGATGGGACTGTACCCATGTCGAAAGGGGTCTGTTTAGTCACATGGGGCGCTGAAGCTTCCCGCTTGAAACTTCGTCCATTGGATAGAGTGTTTGACATGGCCGTAGACATATTCCGGTCCATCATTCGCGCAGCTGAAGCACCCATTTGCGGTCCCGTTGTTGCCTGTCCATTGACAGTAGTCCACAAGGTAGGCGCAGCGTTTGAACCGGTGCCCTGATTGTAGTCGCCAAAGGATGATATATCGGCCGTCGTCATATGATGAAATTTAATTTGATGCGGGGCCTTGCGTTTCTTGATGGCCACTGTTTTGCTGACTTTGATGTCTTCCGTCACTGTGTCGATCTCGACATCGTCGTCATCACTTGGAGTGTATTTGGACTCACACTCTTCATCGCCACCTTTTCGCGCCTTATCCTGCATCCTCTTCTTGCGAGCCCAGCGACGTTTACTCTCCAGCATGCGCTGCCTACGCTCTTCTGCGTTCTTGGGACGATTCACATCGCCGTCCCATCGTGTTCGCCTAGGCTGCTGGCTGAGCGGAATGGAATGCTTGTCTTGGAGATGGCGTCTCCAAATGGAGCGCGCGTGTTTGCCAAGATATTGTTTGTCACAATAGGGACAGGCAAACACACTATTGGGACCTTCACTGGCCGCAGCATTCTGTGCCTGGTGTGCGATTTGCAAGCGCAGGTCCATACCATCCTCCGAACAGTCTTCAGTATCGATGTCCTCATCGAAACCGAGCTGGGAGATGTCGTACTTGCCATTGTGCTTCATGGAATGGTCCGAAGGAAGGAGCGCCATGTTGGACGACGAAGGGGCGTTTGCTTGTTGGCTATAAAGAAATGCCATCTGTTGTGGAGTCATATGCTGGGATGAATGGAGGAGAGATCTCTGGTCATGCTCCAACAGTGAGAACGTCTGGTAAAAGTGTGGGTTGTTCATGGCTGCATGGCCTGGCATTGGTTGAGAAAACGACTGTAATTGCGTATTTTGGTCCATTGTCAACAGCCAGACACAGACGATGGAAACAATAAACTGATGCCCAGATCGCTTTAAATATATATGGGCTTACTCTTGGGTGATTAATGAGCTTGTGTGAGATGCCTCTGCCTTGCTTTGTCACTTCGTCGTCCTTTGTGGTTGAAGAAATACAACTCCAATTCGCCGTCGGATCAACACAAACAACACTGTTCATTTTGCACGCGTGTGATCGAGCACGCGCGGCTTCACGCGTCAAAAAAGCCCCTGGCAAAAACACCGTACGATCTGCACGACACAATCCAGAGACGGATTCGATTGCCACATAAAAATAAGCCCCGGCACCATGCTTACATTGATTTATATCACCTGGTTAACCCGAGGAGCTATGGAACTGCTCTTAGAGATAAAAACCGACAGATTTTACGTCATAGATTGACATGAAGTTAGTGAGCTACAAGTACAAGGCATGTGAAGAGTGAGACCATCGAGTTTGTGCCTGAAAGCAATATCTCCATACGATTAGCATTGAGATTCCCGGAAATTGGAGATGTGCACCGTGTGACGATTGATTATGGCAGTTTAAAGGGCACAATCACAGCAATGCCATCTGCTCAACAATCCAGTCGGAATCTGTATCGAGCCTGGATCTTGCACAAAAGACAAAGAAGAAACTGGATCCTATCCTTTAAGACATCCTTCTTTGGTCATCCTCCACAGCTGGAAGATTTCACACAGCCGCCTTCTCTGTCGACGGTGACGCAGATGCAACAGGCATCCATACTCGCCTAGACTGCCGCTTGGCAAACGCGCCTTTGCCAATTCGAATGACACTGTTTGGTCGTCCTGCAACTAGTGGCTTGGGCTCCTCAGGCCCGCTTTGTAGAATGTCTCGCCTCATCCCAGCATAACGACGCTCGCCTGTAGATGGTAGTGTCCGTGTAGGGCTGTGTCCCCGTGGCTTGTGGATACCAAGTCTAGCATACGTTTCGGAGTCCTCACGGCGATCACCTTGAATATCACGTGTAGCCAAGAGTCTGTAGAAATGGTCCCGGGCCTTGACAACGAGCAAATCCCGACCCTTCTGGCCTGTAAATTTGACGACCTTCTGTGCATTGATGCGTGTGAGGGGTTGGAACCTTTCGTCTTGCTCTAAGGGCTTAGACCCCATTGTCTCAGCTTCTCTGACGGCCTTCTGCCCGTACTTGGCTACTCGCAGGAATGTTTCACGTCCCATAGCCATGGCAGTAAGCTCCAGTTTTAAATCACCTTCTGGGCGGTCGACAAATTCAAGCAGTGCACGCGGTGCATTGTCCCCTTTTCTGTTTCCATGAAGATGTAGTCTTGTATATCCGCCGGGGCGACTCTTGAATCGTTCGGCAAGTCTCAGCAGAGAGGGCATAGTCCTTTTGTCGTCATAAATGAACGAGCGAGCAAAAGCTGCCTGCCTACCACGTTCATTCTCTAGACCTCTTTTCGCCTTCGTGATGATCTTCTCTGCCATACGCTGTGTCTCCTTGGCCTTGGCAAGCGTTGTACTGATCCGCTCATGCTGAATGAGGGAGGTGACCAGGTTACGGAGTAAGGCGCCTCTATGGGATGCTGTGGATTTGTGTAAGCGCGCTTTATAGCACAATATTGAAAAACTCACAGGTCCTGCTCAGTTTCCGAAACGCCAGGCCCTTCATCGTGATGATGGTCAAAGTAGTTACCAGGCGTGAGAAGACTTTGAGAGGAAATTGGCATGCACGTGACCCAGCCTTAGGCGAGCGTGCATTTTTCGTCTTCAGCGCGCCAATGAGAGGAAGTGACGGTGACGACCACCATCTTCTAGACCCGATCCACACCGTCATGTCTGCTTTCCGCGCCGCCTCCATGCTGCGCCTTCCCCGCGCCTTTGGTGTTGCTCGTGCTCCCGTTCGGAGTCTGACCACGGCCCGGCCTGTGCCGACAGCTATCCCTCGTGCTGTCTTTGCAACGCCTATCCAAAGCCGCACGTATGCTTCTAGCTCTGGTCTATCTTCGCAAGAAATCCAAAACCGTATCTTCGAAGTATTGAAGAGCTTTGAGAAGGTCGACCCTGCCAAGGTTCGTCCAGCACGATTCATGAAAGTGTTCTATTAACCCTTTCCCTGTTAGGTTTCTGCCTCCTCCTCGTTCACGTCTGATCTAGGTCTGGACAGCCTGGATGCTGTTGAGGTGGTCATGGCAATTGAAGAAGAATTCTCCATTGAAATCCCTGATGCAGAGGCAGATGCCATTACTTCTGTCCAACAAGCCATTGACTACATCTCCAAAACCCCTTCAGGTGAGCATGAAGTGATGCATTGAGCATGTAACTTGATACTGACGAAACCCACATCCATAGCTCACTAAGCTTTCTGTATTTCAATTATTCATTGATGGCAAGTCCCCAATCCCACGGGGACGGGAAATAGCATGACATTTTGCAAACAAGGCCAGGCCCATTGAAAGATCTTTTTTCTGTCTTGCCATCGTACTACACGTGTGTTACATTTTGATCTCTGAGCGGAAAGGAAGGAAGGAGGGAGGAAGGAAAGGACATTTGTCGGAACAAGTAAATCCGATGATATAGCCACAGCGATGTCATCATACAACGAATGAAATGTTTTATCTGCGCTCGCGTAAATATCTCTGCCATGTATTGCTCTCTGTTTGTTCACCTCCTCTCTATTCCTTTGTTGCGTTGATCATTTCTTTTCACGAGTCTTTTCATTTCTTTTCACGAGTCTCTATCACACCTCTCAGGAAGCGCTCTGAAGCGGCACATTCACATTGTTACATACGCAGATGCCTCTAGAGGTATGTAGTTCATTCGGGAGATCTCGTCCAATACAATTTCATCGATTCGCGTTCAAACGGTCCAATACACTTGTAGGAAATAAAATGCTTCACCCCACTTCCCCGCGCACTGGCGCCCGTCGCGTGCTGGCGAGGGCCATTGCTTTCACAACGCTCATCAGGCACATCACACTACCTCGTCTGCAAAGTGGGTGGGGCCTTCTACTATCCATGGGGAACTCGCAATCCTCGCAAGGCGGGGCACCCTCCGACCAGTCGGACGTATCGAAGCTGAAACGATACCACACAGGCGCATCCAGCGAACTAGCAAGACAACAAAGCCCAACATTAAGGAGACTCAGCACCACCGCGACGGGGAGCGCCGCGGAGCGCCGCCGCAAGCGTGGTTTCACTAGCACGGGCAACAGTCGCCCACAGAGTCCTCTTGGGCGCACGGAGTCCTCGTCGAGCCACCAGGGTGACCAGAGAAACGTTTCAAGTTCTGCACAGGGCTCGCCTCGTGCGACAGATCGTGAATCGTCATGGGTGCAGAGGGGAAGTGGAAAACAGTTTTCGTCCCAAGGTCGGGCGCGTTCCGGAAGCATCGGCACCCTTCTCGGCTCTACGACGACCTCTTCTCGACGAAGCACTCTATCACAACAGTCTGGTCCTCCCACACCTGTAACGCAGGTCCCAACAAAGAGATCCGAGTTGACTTTCCGACGAAAGAAGAGTATCGATCTAAGGGACGTTATTGATTCTGAGCTGACATCCAGTACAGCACACAAAGGCCGATGGCAAGACAAGGAGCATATCTCCATTACGAACGACTCTCCTTCCTCCCGGCCTGGCACGCCCACCGATGACCACGACGGAGCGCAACACCGATTACCCACTGACGACCAGAGCGCCGACGAGGGGTCGTTACCCGACCATTCCATGCTTCAGTCATCCGTACATGGTGATGCACTAGGTCGAAGGCTTCCTGCTGCTTTCCCCTCCTATCTCAAGATCCCTACGCTCATCCCTAGCACGTATGCATCGCCCACATCGTCTGCACCTCCGTCGCCCCCGATCGCCGATTCCAAGGCACAGGTGTGGGATGATCCTTTTATGCAGCTGGCATCGCCCTCAGTGACATCCCAAGGTGTTCCCAAGCTTGGGCGCGGCGGAACAACGGCAGCAGCAATACTCAATACGGAAGACGTGGTCTTGCGTCCTGGTGAGGCAAGCAAGGTTAGTAGCCCACTAGCCGAAGATCCGGAACGCGAGGATCCAATTGTGCAAGAAAGTGCTCGCCAATCCACCGTATACCCTACTACTTATGAGTCGGAACATGATCCTGGGACACAATCGCTCGAGCAGGATACGTCGTCGCAAGGGTCTCAGCCCATCAAGACACAACAGGTAGATGACACGAATGATCTTCGAGCCAACTCTCGCACACCAACACCTACGCCAGGCAGCTTCGGTAGCGCACGCGCTATGACACCCACGGGACACGCAGCAACGACAATGAGTGCGATCTCAGCTGAAGCGAAAGCTACGGATGGTGCGACACCCACCATGCCTTCTTTTCCCTCCCCTATGACGGCGAGTGGGCAGCGGAGAACGAGTGTCCAGTTGTACACAGGGAGCGAGAGTGGAACAACTACACCGGCGCTTCCTATTGGCCTCACATCAGCACCGTCCAGCGCACTGACACCGACCATCCCTACATACAGTGGAGAGGGACACTCACCTATGCATTCGCAACATGCTTCAACGCCATTGACAAAAGAGACAAACAACCTCCGTATCACTTTGCCCTCGACGCCCATGGCAGATCCCCGTCGCCAGAAAGAACCATCTCAGCACGCTCGTGGACACTCCCTCACGCCGACCAGTCAGCGTACTTCCACACCCGGTTCCTCTAATGTGCCTTTGCTGCCCATTGTGGTGCGGTGGCGAGGCGGAGGCAAGGAAGTGTTTGTGACAGGAACATTTGCCAATGAATGGCGATCCAAGATTCTGCTGCGCAAAAGCAGCCACACTCCGAAAGGAAAAAAAGCAGAATATTCATGTGTTCTGCATCTTGCTCCTGGAACGCATCGGCTGAAGTTCATCGTCGACGATCGGTGGCGCGTCAGTCGAGATCTTCCTGCAGCCAGTGATGGTGAGGGGAATCTGACAAATTATATCGAAGTAGCGCACCAAGGGCCGGCACATCCCGGGCCTCTAAGTGCACCAGGTGAGGATCTTCCACAGACTGCCGACGATGACGAGGCACGCAAGCGACGTGCGGACGAGCAGAAGAATCTCAAGCATGGGCATGGCGCTACATTTGATCTTATAGAAGAAGCACGGCGCGCAGAAGCACTACAGCGCGGCGATCTGCTGGATGTTTTCGGTGTAGACAAGGTGCGCAAGGAGGAAACTTGGACGCAAGAAATCCCCCCGAGCATCATTCTGGCACAGCAAGCAGAGGAACGTGCTCTGCAGGACATCGAAAACGACAATGCACATCAACGTCACAGGAGAAGTTTCAGCAGCGGCAGTCATCATCACGGCGCCAGCGACGTGCCCGTACCGCCCGCCCTGCCTCGACAGTTAGAGAAGGTCATTTTGAATAGCACGCCGTCGGCTGCAGCAGGAACGGTCGATGATAATAGTGTCTTACCTGGTGAGTAAAGACTGCTGCGCTGATCGTTCCTTCTCATCGATGCTCTTTTTAGCTCCCAATCACGCTGTTTTGCATCATTTGACAGCAAGCGCCATCAAGTCAGGTGTCATTGCCACCGGATGTACGGTGCGCTATCGCCGCAAGTATATCACGACTGTGTATTATCGAGCCACTTCATAGTAGTCACGACTCCAGGGTTCTGCTGGAAGTATTGTAATATATATAGAGTTCGTACGAATTGATGAGCATGTTCCTTGCGGCTTGTCTCCCTGTGTCCTTGTAATTGTCCTTCCTTTCCTCCACCGTCCGTGCACGGCCCAGCGCTGTTCACTGTTTGTTCCGCTCACGTCCTTCTTCGATCTAGCAAGATCTTCCTGCGTCCAGAGAATCATTATGCCACCTGGATCCTCGTATTTTGCGCACGATCCAGCACTGATCAATGCCAAGTTCGGTGCATACAAGATCGCAAATGATGAGTCGACAGATGCTGTTCGTGAGGCCTCCTTCTCTCTGCCTGGAGAGGTAGCTGGCGCCTCGGACATGAGCAACTCCCAGCAGGTCGGATACAAGCAACTGAAAGATTGGGCAAATATCCCTCACCTGGTTTCAGGTGTGGACCCTGGCCAAGCTGCGTTTCTGTCCAAGCAGGGCTTCTTTATCCTTGTTGTTCTCGACGAGGTGCGTACGATCTTTGTTTACAATTGTAGCTAACGCTATCCCAATATAGAATGCATGTCCCAAATTCTACCCTGTGTACCGGCTCGCTGAAACAGCCGCATCTGATATCCCTGAAAAAGAAGGCATAGTTGCACTGCAGTCCGGAAAGTGGTTAATCAGTCACGGTTCACAACTGGTCCTGCTCGAAACATTTCAGCATCTAGAGTCGGGACGATGGATAGCCAGTGTTATAAAGAGATGGTATTCTGACGTTGCCGAATCATCATCCTTTCCACGCATCGTATCTGCCAGATTTTCTGAAAGCCCAGATGTGGTCCATGTAGTACTGCAACGTACTATACGGATGGAGACGAAGTCGCACGCCCGTCCAGGCGTGGGAAGTACATCTGCTTCGGCTTCAGCCAAGACCCACTCCACGTCTCAAGTAACATTTGAGCTCGTGACGGGTCAAGTGAATCTACAGCAGAAAGATGATCTAGAGAGACTGGAGATCGAATATTCGTACAACATCCAGGAAGCCCCATATGACATCATCGTCGATTCTGCGGGCACGGTAGTTGTAATTGCGGAGCATCAAGTTCAAAGCAAGGCTCCACGAGAGTTGCCACCGAAGAAGAAGCTCAAAGAGAACCAGAATGCACTGACAGAAAGTGGTGACAACCAAGAAGAAAAGCATAAAGAGCATAAGGACAATCTTGCCCCCACAGCCTCTCAAGTGCCCGCGGTGCACAGGGTAGCACCATTCGTGTGGCGGCAAACATCAGATACAGTCACAATCACCTTCAATCTGCCTTTAGAACTCAGAAAGAATGATATACAATGTGTTTTCCACCCCTCAACAGTTGATCTAGGACTATCACTGAGTACACCTCTTGCTGAGGCTAAGATTGAGGAGATTTCTGAAGATACAAGTGAGCCTGTCTCCCTCGTAGGCAATAAGGAAAGCAGCGAAGATGATTTACGCAGTGGTCGCTACCGTTCACGCCCATTCTGGAGTGATATAGATCCGATCGCTAGTACCTGGACGTGGGAGACCAGCGAAAAAGAGAAAGCCAACCTTCTGACACTGCATCTGGAAAAGAAACATGCAGGTACACGCTGGGTATCTGCTTTCCGACAAAAGGGCACAGTTCAAACGATTATGGAGGCAGAAGACGAAGCGGGAAGCGATGAAGATGGTGCCGAGCTAGAAGACGTTCCAGAGACACTGGATCCGGCCGACATTTCAAGTATTTTGGAAGGGGTAGAAAAATACACTGAGGCTGAAGATAGTACAGTGCAGTCTCGTGGCTTTGGTGAGAGGATGCCAGGTATCCTTCAAGATAGTCTCGAGGAAGAAGATGCTACGGTGGGGCGCAGCTGCCTCGTGTCGAAATTGTCTCAAGGTAATGTACATGTTCTGGGAGGAACGCAAACATTACTGGCTCAATCACTACCTAGTGCGGATAGCCAGCAACAAAAGGGCTTCGTTCTGCGCCGTGATCTGGATGGAGTATTCTTTTCAGCTTCTAACACCGCCCACTTCAGTCATTCAGACACGTTTCCAGCATTAAGCTACGTGCTTGCGTCCAAACGTGACACAAATCATGTCTACGTACACAAAAGCCGAGGCTCACCGCGGTGTGTTCTGGCGTTCGAAAGTGGCAGCAAAGATTCTATACGTGGCAGTGGAGCAGGGAACCTCTTCGTGTACTATTCTCCCAAGACCCTGGACGCCACGTCTGGCCACGCAATTGCTGACAACGGTCGAAGCCGTGTAGTGCGTCTCGGATGTTCCGAGAAAGAGGCGAGTGGCTTCTTTGTTGGGACAGCGGCTGTATCTTTCTCAGAGAAGCAAGTTCTCCTCGTTCTTTGTCAGCGGCAATTGCTGGTCCTACATAACGTTCTATAGCTATTTTGTGACATGTATTCTAACCCTTAGCTGGCGTGTCGGCACTTTCTTTATCTCGCACACGTTCGCTATCGTACTTTTACACGAACGCACGTTCTTTTCGCACTAGAGAAATCCAACCTGAACCCCTGGAATCTTTGACAGGTGTATGGCTCACGGAATGCAAAGTTAATTTTGACCACGTTGGGAAGAGGCATTTCCAACGCCATTTCCAACGCCTTCAGTCCAACACAATGCCAAATTTTTTAAGATTGTGTCACTTTGCAATTACACTTTGTTTCTCACCACCATCACTCTTGACTTGTAGCTTTCAACGCCTTTCTCGTCTGTCGAAATGCCTGTTGCGACCGTTGCCGACGACCAAGCGTCTCGATCGGTACCATACCCCACCGCGGACCAGAAGCGAAGAAAGCTCCGTGTGGCGATTATCACCGAGAATTTCCTGCCGAAAGTCGATGGCGTGACTCGCACATTAGCAAGATTACTGGAGCATCTCAATTCCGAAGGCCATGAAGCCATCGTCTTTGGACCAGAGACTGGTGTGCGTTCCTACGCAGGACATGACATTGTGGGCACCTTCGGTCTTCCACTGGTGGTCTATCCGGGCCTCAAATTGAATTTCATGAGACCTCGCTTTATCAGACGGTTGCAGCAGTTCAAGCCGGATGTAATCCACTTTGTCGACCCAATCTGGCTCGGCGCTCAAATGTTGCCCGTTGTCCAAAGATGGCTTCCTCTCGTCCCTTGTGTGTCATCCTACCACACAAATCTACCGACGTATGCTACACTGTTTGGTATGCCATGGTTAGAAGAAACTATGTGGAATTTAACTCGCAATCTACATTCACGGTGTCAAATGGTATTCTGCCCTTCAGAGAGCACACGCCGCATGCTGCAAAGCAAAGGGTTCGAAAATGTCGAGATCTGGAGTCGCGGTGTCGACACATCTCTCTTCACACCTGCAGCTCGCGATGATGCTCTACGGTCCAGCTGGGGATGTACACCTACTCCAAGCGATATCAAGACGAATTTGTCCAAGTCAGAAGCGGAAGAATTTGCTCTCGTTCAAATAGCATCAAAACTTGGAGTACAAGTCCCTCGCACTAGTCCTGTATTGCAAAGACGGCGCTCCCTCTTTGGTGCCACAACTGTGGGCCAAGAAGACGAGAGCTTTATACGAACGCCGCCTGCGGGGCCGTCTCTCGTAGCCACACCAGAGCTCAGTCCACCTCCAAGCTACGACAGTGTAGCCGGCGTGCCCGACTTACCAGCAGGATCTTTCTCTTTGCCGCCCCCAGCCATCATCCAATCCAGCACAAATCGCGATGAGGAAAACATACTATCCAGCTCCCCTAGCAAGGCAGTGATCCTGTACGTTGGTCGGATCTCCTGGGAGAAGAACATTCGTCTGTTGATTGAGGCATTCCGTCTCCTTCCAGCTCCCATTCGTGCGAACGCTAAACTTGTTCTGGTAGGCGATGGCCCTGCTCGTGGCGACTTGACCAGACTCTGTAACCGCCACGGATTAGACGCCACATTCATGGGACATCAGAAAGGGAAAAGACTCGCTGCCATGTATGCAAGTGCCAGTGTGTTCGCATTTCCCAGTTTCACAGAAACATTCGGACAAGTTGTATTGGAAGCTCTCGCAAGTGGCCTCCCTGTCGTAGGTCTACATGCCGAGGGGACATCGGACCTCGTCACTCATGGTCGCACTGGGCTACTGCTCGATGTGAAGGCCGCCGTGTCTGGTACAGGACATGTCTCGTCACCCACATTACATGCTCGATCCTCCCCCCGTCTGGCCGCAATGGCTCGTGAGAGTGATAACAAATCTACCATGACGGACTTTGTCGAGGCGGCCAACAGCGCTGTAGCTCGACTTCGACCTTCGATGGAGAGGCGTACTTCGTCTGCGAAAGGAACAGGTCTCAGCACTTCAATTCCATCTATTGGTGAATTTGCCACACTTATGTCCTCGAACTCCACCACATTTACAGCAAGTGCACGCTCTTACAGCATGCTTCTCGAGCGATTGATTCAGGACCGCACCCTTCGTACAGCCATGGGCCAGCGTGCGCAAATCTCAGCAGCTCGTCGCACTTGGTGGGATGCCATGGATGCAGTGGTCCGAGGATACGAGACGTCGGTTGCCAATGCTGGCATTGCCAATCTGTCTGACGAAGAGCTTGAAGCTCTACGGCGTGAACAACAGAAGAAAGCGCCCCTCACTGGCCCTCTCGTGAAAGTCCTGGTGCTTAGCTACATGATGATCATTGCCCTTATGTACTATATGATTTTTCCCTAGTCTGCATCTTCATTTATTGTCCATTCGTTGTACCGTTATGTATACCCTCTAATCCCATGTGAACTTTATCTCCAGCTAGCTACGGCTAATTCTGTTTGTGACAATGTTTTTCTCCCCCACTCCCCCAACGGAAGCATGTACCCGCCCAACAAAGAGGTTCACAAACTAAGCGCGCGTGGCTTATGCATTTTTCCTTGGAGCACAGACTTGCAGCAGCAGAGTTTCCTCTTCCCGATATCATCTGTTGATCCAAGCCAGTCATGGCTAGTGTCGCTCGCCAGGCCTTGTCTCGAGTTCCTCGTATGAGCACTCGTGCTCTCCACAGCACAGTTCCCTCCCCTACCGTCCTTTTACCCCGCTCCACGCCGGCGACGTCTTCTATCACCAGTAAAAATGTCGCAAAGGAAGCTGCTCGTCTCAGTGCTGTCTGCTCCTCCTCCCAGATGCGCATGGCAAGCACCGAGTCCAAAACGCAGGAAATGACATGCCGTGATGCTCTGAACAGTGCCATGGAGGAAGAGATGCTGCGCGACGATAAAGTTTTCATTCTGGGCGAAGAAGTAGCTCGGTGTGAGTGTAGTGTCCATCCGATGTCGTTCTGTATTGACATCCTCTCTAGATAATGGTGCCTACAAGATCACTCGTGGCTTGCTGGACAAGTTTGGTGAACGCCGTGTCATCGATACTCCTATCACTGAAGCTGGATTCTGCGGTCTCGCCGTTGGTGCAGCGCTGAGCGGATTGCGACCGATCTGTGAATTCATGACATTCAAGTAAGTGCTCGACGGTCTGTAGTGTCTCGTCTCATGCTTGGTTCAGTTTTGCCATGCAAGCCATCGATCAGATCATCAATTCTGGTGGTAAGACCTACTACATGTCGGGAGGTAATGTGCCCTGCCCTGTTGTCTTCCGCGGGCCAAACGGAGCAGCAGCTGGTGTTGCCGCACAACATTCGCAAGACTACTCAGCGTGGTATGGACAAATCCCCGGTCTAAAGGTTGTCAGTCCATGGAGTGCAGAGGACTGCCGTGGTCTTCTGAAGGTGAGTGGTGCAGCATTCTGACAACATCGAGTGATAGCTCACATTGTATCAGGCGGCCATCCGCGACCCCAACCCTGTTGTCTTCCTAGAGAACGAGATCCTGTATGGACACAGCTTCCCCATCACTGAAGATGTCTTGTCGGAGGACTTTGTGCTGCCGATCGGAAAAGCCAAAGTTGAACGCCCTGGCAAAGATCTCACCATCGTCTCTCACACGCTCGGTTTGACTCACAGTATGGAAGCTGCCGAACAACTAAAGAAGGAGGAGGGTGTAGAAGTAGAGATCATCAACCTGCGGTCTATCAGGCCTCTGGATATCAACACCATCATTGAGAGTGTCAAGAAGACCAACCGCCTCGTCACCGTTGAGGGCGGTTTCCCTGCCTTTGGTGTCGGCTCGGAAATCTGTGCACAGATCATGGAGAGCGATGCCTTCGATCATTTGGATGCTCCTGTAGAGCGTGTCACTGGTGCGGACGTACCCACACCGTACGCAAAGAATCTGTGCGTATCACGAACGAGACAACATTTTACCTGCTAACACGCCTTTTCCGTAGCGAGGACCTTTCCTTCCCTGACGCAGCTGTCATTACCAAGGTCTGCAAGCGTGCATTGTACCGATCGTGAACATCACAAAGTGCATGAATGTGTTTTAGAAAAGAAATTGATCTCAATCATCACGTATCATGAATGTGTTTTAAAAACAACTTGATCTCAATCATCACGAATGCCGAAAGTGTTGATTAAGTTCAACGTGTCCTCATCAGCATTGTACAAAGAGGATAATAATGTGTCATTGACGCTGCTTCCTTCTGCAAATTGGCATGCTCATGCACGGTTCAGGTGCTTGGCGTGGAAGCTCACATGCTCTGGTGCATACGTTGAAATGAAGAAGTCTGGTAATGGTCAGGGTCAGCATTCAGTTTAATTCACCTGCGAGGCACTTACAACTGTGGTCGTAGCCCTCCTGCAGCCTGATGGAGACTTGGTCATCTGTGTATCCTAGCTCCATGGCTGCCTTCGCAAAGTCTTCCGGAAGAAGCTGCTTCTGCTGATAGAAGTTGTCACCGAGACCCGAGTCAATGAGAATGCTCAGATCACGTTTGCTGGGTCCACCGCTCTGTTTGAGAAGCTCGGTAGCATCATGAGCTTTGCCTTCATTCACACCGCCCTCGAGGTAGTTGGAGAATGCTTTCTCTCCCCATGGACATTGTGTGGGGTGGCAGATGGGAGCGAAAGCCGATGCTGACTTGTAGACACCTGGGTTCTTGAAGTACAGGGTAAGTGCACCATGGCCACCCATCGAGTGTCCAGAGATAGACACGTTGTTCACATCCTGAATGAAACGTCAGAGCATCTCCTATCACCCACACATCTACTCACCACAGGGATCTTGTTGGATTTGAGCTGCTCGGGAATTTCTTTCGTAATGTGGTCGTACATGTTGTAATTCTTGCTCCAAGGCTCTTTAGTTGCATTGATGTAGAAGCCTGCGCCAGAACCAAAGTCATAACTGTCGTCTTCGCCTTGGATGCCAGCACCACGAGGACTGGTGTCAGGATAGAGAATAGCAATATTCTCTTTGGCAGCGCGTTCGTGGAATCCTCCTTTCTGTGCACCGTTATCCTCGGTACATGTGAGTCCGGCAAGGTAGTACAAGAGAGGCACACTCTTGCCTTGGACAGCGGCCTCGGGAAGGAAGATGTTGAAGTTTGCGTCAAGCTCCCTCAGTACCTTGGACTTGAACGTATACTTGCGGAGCTCTCCTCCAAAGCATTTGTTCGAACTCTTCAGTGTAAGCGACATGGTGTTTGTTAGGAAAGAGGTGAGGTACACACCCCTCCGAGTCTCCACCTCCGATTCTTCCATCCACCGGAAGTTCAGCCAGCCTTCTCCACTTCGCGCTTAAGGCGCTTCTTCACGTGGCTGCACGTCGCGCCTTCGTTCTGGTTCACTTCTTCGTCGGAAGTTGGTTTGTTGCATAGCAGCCAGGCAGGATGGGCGACTTCTACGTACGATACTAGTATGTGTCCTTCTCGGATCTCCAACATGCATTCTAATCCTTTCCCTCTTTAAGCACAGGGCATCAAGGCCGACATGGACACGAATTCTTGGAATTCGAGTATTCTCGCGGGCGTCTCCGTTACGCAAATAATTCCAATTATAGGAACGACAGTCTAATCAGAAAAGAGAGTATGTAGGCAAAGCAGTCTGAAGGACCTTTCTGAGAGATTGTACTTCTCTAGTGTGGGTTGGACCTGTTCTTGTGGACCAGATCAAACAGATCGTCGAAGAAAGCGAAATCGTCAGGGAAGACGATGCCAACTGGCCCAAGAAGAATGTTAGCGGGCGACAGGAACTAGAGATCCGTTTGGGAAACGAACACATTTCGTTTGAAGTGAGATTTTCCTGTGTTTGTACAAACATCATCCACTCATAACTTTCTCTGTAACAGACTGCCAAGCTCGGTTCTTTGGTGGAAGTGCAAGACTCGGAGGATCCTGAAGGATTGCGCGTGTTCTATTACCTTGTGCAAGACCTCAAAGTGCGTAGACCATTTCATCAGCGCCTTGTCAGCGCCAGTGTTCTGACATTTTCTCTCCACAGTGCCTGATCTTCAGTCTGATCAGTCTGCATTTCAAGGTGCGTAAGCTTGTTGTGCACGTTGATCGTCTAACAATTTCTCGCAGATCAAGCCCATCTAATGAATGTAATCGTATATCCTGTATGCCTTACTTTCCGCCATTGTACATCTATGATAGATCCAGAATCCTTGCGCATTTTCGGAATTTTCTCCGTAGTGTGCGATTCACGTAACTTCGTGCTGGGGAAGATGGGCGCGTGTCGTGTGAAGGAGGCCCGTTCATCGTTTGCATACTTCCACCGCTCTTCTTGTACTTGCCCATTCTGGCTGTTCTCATCTCTTGCAGGCTATCACAAAAGCTATTGGCATTTCGTGTGTGCCGTCCTTACTTCCCAACCAGATACGCAGGTATGACGGAGCTCCATCCAGCATCATTATCTAACCAGGCTCCTGGTGCAGCGAGCATGACGACCCAAGCAACCAATGGGGCATTCAAGTCCCCGGAGCTGGCACAGAAGTTTCTCAAGTACAGTGACAGCAGCCCCACTCCGTTCCATGCAGTAGCCACCAGCGCCGACATGCTGCAGCAGGCCGGTTTCAAGCGATTGCGTGAGGCTGACGTTTGGGACGGCTCTGTGGAACGCAACGGCAAATATTTGTGAGTAGCTGTGATACTGACTAGATGTCTTTCTGAACATGGACCTTCGCTCAGTTTTACTCGTAACGAGTCGGCACTTGTTGCTTTTGCTGTTGGAGGTCAGTTCACTTCCGGGGAAGGAGGTGTTCATATTGTTGGTGGACATACGGATTCCCCTAACTTCCACATCAAACCTGTCTCAAAGCGTGAAAAGGAGGGATATCTGCAAGTGCGGGTAGAAAGCTATGGAGGTGGTCTCTGGCATACATGGTTTGACAGAGATTTGACGCTGGCTGGCAGAGTCATTGTGGCCGAAGGCACAGACAAGTTCCGCACACGGCTCGTCCACATTCAGCGTCCGCTTCTCCGAATTCCCACATTGGCCATCCACCTGGACCGCAGTGTCTCAGAGGGATTCAAAGTCAACAAGGAGGAGCATACTGTGCCCATCATTGGGCTAGCGAGTGCTGCAGAGAATGCACTGAACGCCAAAGCGGAGGCGAACGATGCAGCTGACACACAAGCTACAGGTACGCCTCACATGGCCCAGAAACATCATTCCGTGCTCCTAGATGTTCTTGCACAAGAGCTGGGATGCTCCGTGGATGCTATTCAGGACTTCGAATTGAGTCTCGCGGACACGCAGAAAGCTGCTCTTGGAGGTATCAACAACGAATTCATCTTTGCTCCTCGCCTCGACAACCAGATGACATGCTTTTGCGCTACAACAGCCATCATCCATGCTCATGAGCAAGACTCAAATCTGGCGTCTTCCAGGTCCATCCGTGCGATCGCTTTGTTCGACAATGAAGAGGTCGGTAGTGTATCCACACACGGTGCTGAGTCCAACATTCTTGCTTCCGTCGTACAACGTCTCTCAAGCATTCGTATTGTATCGCCATCCCAGGTCACTGAAGTAGGCGCTGGAACGGCGTACGAGCGTGCCATTGCACGTTCTTTCCTCATCTCTTCCGATATGGCGCACGGGTTCCATCCTAATTACCCGTCGAGATACGAAGATGAGCACCGTCCGAAACTCAATGGCGGAGTTGTTATTAAGACGAACACCAACCAGCGGTATGCTTCAACAGGTCCCACAACTTTTCTGGTTCGGCGTGTAGCAAAGCAGGCCAATGTGCCCCTGCAAGAGTTTGTCGTACGCAATGACATGCCCTGTGGGTCGACCATCGGCCCTATGATGAGCAAAACAGGAATTCGCACAATCGATCTCGGGAGTCCACAGTTGTCTATGCATTCCATTCGAGAGACTTGGTAAGTCAGATTCATGAAACCATACGCTCTTGGCTGACACTCTGTATCATTAGCGGATCACACGATGTTCAACTCAAGACACGGCTTTTCGAGACGTTTTTCAGTACTTTTGAGCAGGTAGATGCAGAATTGTTGACAGACTAATGTAGCAATACGTTCATAATAGTACATCACATTACATCTGCCCTACTTCTTCCGTGCCCAAATCTGCACGTATGTTTCCCCTAAGAAGACGAGCTGCCGATCTATGGGCTCCACAAGCAAATCTTGAACAGAAAACCACCTTTCCTCCTCCTGTAGTGGCCCACTATCACTTTCGTCATCTTCACCTTGTTGTTCTTTCTTCTGTTGACGTAGGCGCTCCAGTCGCTCGCTCTTGCTTCCAATAGGCTGCCCGTCAATGCTTGTATGAACCTGGCTCCGCCATGCTACGTCATCTCGTACAGTACCTGCAGTGGCATCTAAGGTGATGTTGGCCACTAGGTCATACTGGGTCTGGACTGGTGCTAATGAAGGATCTTCCACGTAATCTTGCATGCTTAAACCCTTGACTGGATAGTTGACGATTGTCCGGTTTCTCTCTTCGACGAAGTTATTTTTGGTAAAGCGATGAAAGTGAAGGATCAGGAACGGTGGCAACTTCAAAATTTTGAATCTTCGAATAAGCCCACGAGCCTCTTGAAATGTAACGCCATCATACTTTGCCAACACTTCCGCGATCGGTACCTGGGGGATGATGTTTTTCTCAATGACATCTTGAAACACAGGCAAAGGCGGAAGGTCAATAGCTAATAGAAAGAAGGGAGTGCGCTCCACCTTAACCTCTCGATCGATGTTGAATTTTGCATTACCGAGCGCATCTTCCTGACCTCCTTCCCTACGACCGTCGCTGTCGAGTTTGTCTTTGTGCGAATCATCTTCGTCGTCCAGCTCAATACCACTGCGAACAAACACCTTTTGACTTTCTATGCGGACATGACCAGCAAAGCAATCGCTAATGATACTTCTCTTATTCTTCTTTCCTCCGCCTCCAAGGTCAATGTGAAGACGATTGAGGAGCCACCCTAGGAATTCGACAGGATCCCCCTGTTTGGTGATCGAGAAACGACCTTTACTTGCACTGACAACCTCTTGCAGAAATTCGTGAGGTGAAACTTGTGCTTTGAAATTCCGCGGATTCCAAATTTTGCGCAAAAGCGACGCAAACCTTTGTACTAACTCCGACGATTGCGACAGGATTTTGGATTCTGGTATAGTCTTTCCCTGATCATCCAATGATGAAGTCGTCGTCAATGGTCCTCCTCGGAGAAAGAAATTTCGTAATGGCCGGACGTGGGAAAGGGCTTGAACAACGACATTGATGTAGTCATTTCCCCCCAGGTTGTTGAGACCCACAAATCCAGGCAGGTAAGGATTGGCAGTTAGGTCGAGAGATTCTCGAGCGTCAGGTGCGTCAAGTTGTTTAAGATGCCGCTCAGAAAACGTAGGTTGGAGAAGATACTGGATATCTTGCAACGAGGGATCTCGAACTCTATAATTATCCGGTAGAACGTAGAACTGCCGAGAAAGTCAATGAGAATCGTTGTAGACTTTAGTGTTGCCAACTTACCTCCGCTGTTGCTAGATTCATGTATACCCTGTGCCCCTCATTGATGGCATGGTAATAAGCGTACGAATTCGGACCTCGACCTTGGAAGTACTTGCCGCAAACAAGACATGCATACACATTGATATTGAGGAGAGAAACACTACATAGCTTCTCAAAGTCAAAGTCTAGTACGTTTCTGTTGATCTATAGTTAAATGAGGAGTCAACACAGTGTTCTAGTATACTCTCTTTACTCACGGTATCCAAATACAAGTCTGAAGCTGATTGCTTTGTTGCTTCGTCCCGTTTGGACACGCGTGCCCAGTATTCGGCTCCCCCAATCACTTCGTCGTCTTGAGCTTGTTGCTCCTCAATCTCTTTCCGCCGCTCTGCATTCTCTCCAGGTGTGGACAGTGACGGCGGCAGAAGAGTATCAAGATCGGGTGGAGGTGGTGGGGGATCTGTGGGTGGCGGAGGTATATCTGTCTCTTCAGCCTCTGGCGGTGGTGGGGGCGGCGGTGCTAGTGGCTCTTCAGGAGGAGATGGCGCAGAAATGGGCCCCGATGCCATAGGCACTGAATCATCCTCCACTTTCGGACGCTTTGCCCCATGGTCATCCACATGTCCATTCTTCTCGGCCCCCATTTCTGTGCCCCTTTTCGAACGCCTGGGTGGCATGAGTTTATAGAGACCCAATGCAGATGAAAGAAATGGATGTTTTCCACGCTCTCCACTTTTGCGAAGAACTGTCGTACAGATAGAATTGTCACGCGTTGCAAAGCGTAGGGAAGTAAAACAACTACCAGTAATTCGCGACATCTCAACAAGGCTTATCATACATTATCTCTCAATTTCTACAACTTTTCCAATAGAGACGCCGAGGGGAGTGCTGACCAAACCTCGCCCTGACGCAGTTGCTGTAATGCCACTTTAGTAGCCTTTTATCCGGCAAGTACTTCTTCCAGTGCTCTCCCTCTCTCCACGAGTGAATTTCCCTTATGCGTTCATTTCTTGTCTGAATGCTGTCTTCAATTGGATCCATACTGAAGGAATGAACTTGATATCCTCCCTCCTGTGTGACATATATTCCGACCGAGAAAGTTTCAAACGCTATTTTATGCATTTCCTCTAGCAAAATTCCATTCCTTGGGTCGGTAATGTAAATCGGCTCGTCTGGAATTACATCTTGAATAAGCTTGCTTCCAAATCTTATGGGAACAATATTGGTGGTACACACTCTGGGACGAAATGCTCTATGGGATTCCCATCCATCCATACCGCTCATTATACATCTTCCTTCATCTCTGGTAGCAACAATGCGCTCAAATTCCATCTTCAAAATTTCAAGTAAGAGAATAACACAATAGCAATGAACAACGTACCACGATTCTGATCGCTGAAACAAATTTCTCAGCACATTCCTCGTTGGACATCTCCGCAAGAAATCTGTCGTCATCGTCATCCATATCGTCATCCTCATCTTCATTATCGCCGTCCATAAGAAATTCACCTGTACGAGTGATGATAGGCTTAATCAGCTGTAGCGAACCACTCGCTGACGATATAGGCTGAACAGTGTAATTCGTATTTGTCAAAATCATATCTTCTTCCTCAACTATCTTTCCTTCTATATGCAAAGTGATCCCTTCGCCTTCTTCTACGATCATCTTGGCTACTTCGTATAAATATGACGCTCTTGCATTGAAAGCTTGCAGAAAACCGAAAGGAATGACTGCCAATCTACCGTGTCCACCTTGGTCTACAGGTTTACCATCTCTTAACGTGACGACTCCTGCAGACTTTCCCCAGAAATCCATAGGATGGATAGCTCCTAAACTATATTCTATGCCGTCCGCCATAAGTGTTGAAGAGTGCTTGGGGAAGGTGTAGGTCGGATGAAGCGATATTAATGACAGATGCTTTGCGGTGCGTTCAGAAAATACTGAAAGCAAAGCACTAAAGCTACCTTGAAGCTTCTTCTTGCTTTTCAAAGCAACGTGGTTCACATTAATAGCAAAAACAATGTTTTTGTTGCCACACAATCTTGTCGTTGTTATAGGTCATAACAGACCACACAGCGAGAAATTCATTTACAATTTCATCTGACGTATGGTGACAGTTCAAGAAAATGACCTAGTGCACATGGCATAACTGTCTCTCCTTCGTGCTTCCTTGATCACAATTGTATTTAGGTTCTAATTAGCACCTACATCAAGGTCATATATATAGTCTTGTAGGTTCCACGCCAAGCTTCGGGCCGTAACGAGCGGCGGCGTCATAAGGAGCCGCGACTCGTTCTGGACTTGTGTATCGGGAAATGCGATTGTCATTTTCAACTAGATAGATTCACGAGGTATTCCGAAGCGAGCTCGAACACAATTACCGTAATGGTGTGCGAGTTTATCCACCATCGGCCAGCTATCATCGTTCCGACGTGTTTGTATGAAGATCTCCTTGCCGTGTCCTTTATTGATGAGCTCGTCGCAGGTGAAGGAATGGACTTGATAGCGGCCATCTTTTGTGACAAATATACCCCACTCATGATATCTAAATGGTCTTTGCAATGACTTTTTAAGCATAAACCCGTTTCCTGGTTCATCGAGGCTGTCACTTTCAAGTGTATGGGTACTGGGTCTCAGGTATCTTGGTACAATTCGAAAAGCGGTAACAACTGTGCATGATACATCTTCCAAACCCGTGACGACGCATCTCCCACAATCAAACATAGAAACGTCTACTGCGAATGCCTCCTATTGAAGATAAATCAACCATCAAAATTAATATTTCATAGAATTCTTTCACCTTTTCAAATTGATCGAGAACCGAACTAGAAAGTACCGAACTCGACGTATCGTCTGATTCATTGTCGCTTAAGCTATTTCTGCCGCCTTTATTTGAACTGTTCACATTTCCATCTTCAACATCATGCTGCAAAAGATGTTTCTCGAAGGAGTGCGAACTTTCATCGCTTCTGTCAGAAGAACTTGCAATAGACATATCTTCACTTTTGTTACTCTCATTACTACTTCCTCCGTCGATTTCTTCCAAATTTGTTTCTCCGCGAATATCTGTACCCTTTCTGATAAGCTTAAACAAGGTACTAGATGATGATTTAGACTGAACGATATACGTCGAGTTATTCAAAATCATATCTTCTTCCTCAACTAGCTTTTCTTCCATATGCAAAGTGATCCCTTCGCCTTCTTCTACGATCATCTTGGCTACTTCGTATAAATATGACGCTCTTGCATTGAAAGCTTGCAGAAAACCGAAAGGAATGACTGCGAGTGGACCATGTCCACCCTGGTTTACAGGTCTACCATCTCTTAACGTGACGACTCCAGCAGACTTCCCCCAAAATAGGGTAGGAGGACAAAGTGACATGTAAGGATTGTAAAAGTTGTAACTTTCTTTTAGTAGAAACAAAGATGGATGTTCTAACAAAGAAAAGTTTTATTTCTGATTCAGCTTTTAAAGCTCTGTGTAAAGTGGAGTTGACATTGAAAGCAAGACAATTTGCGGTCTTCCAATCGGTTCAAAGCTGGCAAATTGTGCATCCTACACAGCAAAGCGTTGTTGCTTCCAAAAATATAACTGACATGCAGTGAGCTCGAGTTTGGTACATGTGTGTTCTCAAAAAAGACTTGAAGATAATATCTTTCAAGTCATGAGTCTTGGGCTTCTGATAGTGTGGTCAAGTGACCATCTGCTTCGAAGCTTTGTTTCAATGTAATGTACAACTGGTCATTCTAGCGTGCAAACTCAAGGTGTTGTAAAAGTAGACTCAAGTAATAGTGCGTTTGTTCAATCCCAACGATAATGTTCGAGCCACGTGAGCGGCGAGAACAAGATCACCGCGACTGCATATTATACCGGAGTCTGTACATAGCATATTAACGCCGCAAAGCGGTGC